>CM061045.1:56763514-57371014 GCA_030762985.1 Adelphocoris suturalis
AACTGGAGAATGACAAGTGAGACCAGTAAGTAGGAAAATACCTCATGACGTTGGGCATGTTCCCTCTCCATTTTTTCTTTTTTTTAATTTCAGTAATACATACTATATGTTATAATAATTTTCATGTTTAACAATTTGTACAATAAGTACTATGACACATGTAATAGGGTTGCAGTCCAGTAACACTCCAGTTACAGAAGTATTTCAGTTAACATAGTGTAAAATTGGCAAATAAATGACAGACAAAATTGATAATAATAACAGTTGGCAAGTACCTAACTTTTTTTTCGTTATTCTACAATGTGAGGTGGTATTTTTCTCTTAAGACGTCTGGGTTGTTGACTTCCACATAATGGCCGTAGATTTTCAACTGCCATCAAATGGGGGAATTTGGGAATCCGTTATTTAATTAACTTCAAATTCACATAAGTAAGGATACGATACGTTCACCACATTGATTCAACGCTTCCTGTTGAGCCAACACATACCTGGTTAAAGATCCAGAGCTGTTCTTTGATAACTTTTTGGCGGGAAAGTGGCGGCTTATTATTATCCCAGGTGGCGTCAGGCTTCCCTGAACTGGGCACTTTCCAAATCTTTGGTAGGCAGGGGTAAGAGAGCTGTCCGAACTGGTCAAAGCTGTCGAAATGGTCAGACGGCCAGAGCGAGGGATTACAGGGGAAACTGTCAAAATGATCCGATAATTACTAAATTCTAATCTATACGCCCAACTGATCTGAATTTTTACCAAGGGATTGACTACTTGATGATGGACCACTACCTAAGTGTAATGACATACTATCCGGCTTCAGTTTGCGGTTCTCTGCAGCCGCAGAACCGTGGGGGGGAAAACCACGTTTGGAGCTACATGACATCCTGCGCAGAAAACCGGAATGGGGTTGTAGTTTGTGGGTGGGGGAATTGCGAGAGTTGTGTCTCTTTTCAGTTGAGTTCAAAAACGGAGCTTGCTCACTTCATCAACATGGCAGTTGCTTGTGCTATTTAAAGTTGTGACAGTTCCCGTCAGAATCCAAGCGAATGCGTGTCAGTCACTCCGGCGACGGGCGTGATTCTCAAGTTCGTGAAATGCTGCGTTTAGCGATAGATGGGGATCCGAGAACCGGAAAACCGTAGCACATAAATGCTATTAGTACGAGTTGTATCTCACGGGGTACTGTAACACTCACCTCTCTCGAGGATTCAGGCCCCATTGCACCTCTGGGGGGCGACCTAAGTCCTTGATGAACTGAAGGCTTGATCGCACGGCCTTCACATCATCGGAGGTATTTGGTGCACCTGTACAACCGTAGCCAGGATAAATTCTCATATCTCCTGTATACCTCTGCCCCTTTGTCCCATACTGCCAGTTGACTCTTGACCAGCAAAATGAGTTTTTCTGTAGGCATTTTAACGAGATAAATACGAACAGTGCACAAAACATCAAAAGTGAACAGGTTCGCGTGTGGTTCTGCCGTCCAATGTGCCACTAGACATTTGTTTGTTTGGGTTCTCCCCTCCGAACCGCACCGCAAGTGGGGATGCAGACTTTTGAAAACCGGCGACAGGTTGAGGCAGAGTAAATCCAGACGCGGTCACCGCAGTGTGGTTTTCCTAGTAGGTATGTCAACCCCCATAAGAAAGCACTTGCTTGCGGATTCCAGCAACCAGATGCGCTTTGCGGTTTCCAGCAGAGTATTTCATTACAGTAACGCGGTGCCCAGATCAGGTAAGGATTAGTGAACCCTTTTTGGCTGGTGCCCAGTTTGTGTGCACGTGTTTTTGTAAGGTAGTCAGACGTCCTCCTTCCTAGCTTTCCTTGTAATATTTTACGTAAAAACATGCTATTTATTTCTTAGAATGATACCCCACGAGTTATCTGTGAATATTACGATGATTTATCTCAGAAATTCGCACTGTGATTCGAAAACTGAGGGATGTGGGATCTTAGAAAATCAGTTGAATTTTTAAAGAAAAAAAAAAGTCCAAAGATTCACTGCCACTTGATATTGACTACATCAGCTCAAATAATATCTTCATGAGAAGTTCCCAAAAAATAGGAGATAGGATTTAAGCAAACCAGATCCTTCAGAGAGTAAAGATTTATATTTTTATTGTATTAACAATACTAACGTAAAATGATTTTTTTTCTCATCAGAATTGTTTTTAAAAACTTGGATCCTTGCCCAAAATAGCCCCAAAGAGTTAAATACGGAAGAACAACAGAAATAACGTGTATTACCATATCACCCCAAATCCAATTTTCCACCATATCACCATCATCATATCATATATTTGAAATCACCATATCAAATTTTCAATGTTTTCAAGTTTTTTTTTTTAGTGCTGAACTTTAGTTTGAAAGGCCAAAATTTCCCAATTAGCCCTATTTGATGTTATAGTGTATATAGTGCATTCATGTATATGCAAGTTATATACGTGTCGGATGGTGTAGGCAGTGTAGAGTGTTGATGGTGGCCTACATGATGGTTGTACTGAACCAACGATTGGTATCTGGCTGTTGTTTATGCTTGGTGGGTTTACATGAAAAGGTAAAAGGTGATGTCGGACGATTTGATGGGTTTTCTCAAGATGGGAATGAAGGTTGTTGGAGACTTTACCTCTTGATGTGCTGTGGGACAAGATAGCACGGTCATCAGCGAACATAAGAGAGGTGGTGTTTGGTGATACAGATACGTCACTCACATAATACAAAATAGAGGATTGTACCCCGTCGTTAGTAAGCAGTGATGCCCTTGTCCTTGGGAATGCTGATGAAACAGCCGACCATACCCTTGTAGCAGTATTTTTTGGTGATTTTCTAGGAGATGTGTCCTTGTAGTAGGCAGTTTTCGAGATAGTGGCTGAAAATCAGCCAGTGATGAAGTCCTTAGCAAAAGGCATGAGGTCGGTGATTCTAGGCTGCATCTTGCTTGTGGGGTCGACTTTTTGGATGAAGGAATTGTAAAGTTTTAAAAAGTAAAGCAGACACACAGGGAAACCAGGTGTCGACGCTCTGGCAGTGTGGACTCGAATGATGATTTGGTTTGGTCTGGTGGACGTAGGTTCCAATCCCACTTCTGACACCGGTGTAACGTAATTAAATAGTGGGTTATGGGGGTTATGCTGTGATATAAACATACATGTATGGGCGCATGTCCCCAGTGAAAGCTTTTTTGCACGTGACCAGTCCTCTCATCACGCTTGATTGTCCCCCTAATTCGGTAGTAAAATGAGCCACAATTTAAATACTAAAAAAACTGTATTTAGCTGTCATACATATAAATATGATTGTCAATCAAGAAATACTGCGGTCAAATGCAGAATTCAAAAATATTTAGTCGTCAAATAAATAAATATAAAAGACAATCAAGAAATGACTGTGGTTCAAAACAGAATTTAAAAAAATCTAGTACCTAGTCAAAAACATAAATCACGCGTCACTCACTGAACCTGGGGGATGATTGTGACTGCCAACGATGTCCATTACCTGTCTCCCCATCGTTTTCACTGCACACTTACATTTCTTCACCCTACCATGTCGATGGCCAATGATTTGTCATAGGAAAATTTATAATTGTCGATGAGGCTTCGCGGCTGACGACTGCCCGAGGTGACAAACTTGGCAGGCTCTGTCGAAACTAACTGATTGAGGAGATCACGAAAGTGAACTCAGAACTCATTGTTCTAAGCGACCACTATTTATCACTATTCATTTGAGTACGAGTGAGTACAGATGCAGGTACCTTCCACCACCAACGTAGGAGACGTGGGGAAGCCGCTGAGAAACCGTTCACTGTGGGACCTTGAACTCAACTGCTAAGGCTCGTAATCATTGCCCAAAAAAACGGGGATTGGAAAATCAGCTTGCGCTGTGTTATCGCATCTAGATGCTCCTGGTCACCATCCGTAATACAGCTATCTACCTTACCCGCTGAACTATTTTGTTTCCCAAACTGCTTCTAGAGTTAGGTTTGCATCGTTATAACTGATTCCCATGCCAAACATCAGATATGTAATAGGTATGCTAGGGTGCCACACCAAATGGCAGTAGAGTGGGGCACACGAAGAAACAGTTTATCTACCTTTCACTGAACTCTTTCGTTCCCTGAGCTGCTACTAGTTTTGCCCCCATCGGCTTTTATTCACTTTCAGCCATAAACGTACTTTAAAAAATTATGTATGTAATTGTAAATATATAATGAACCTTTGATCCAAGAGAGGGTGCATCATTGGACAGCACTTTTTAGGCGTACCTAGCGCTCAAATGATAAAAAATTCTAAAAATGGGTGCAATTTTATTATTATTTTATTTTTATTTTATTTTTTACATGGGTGGGGGGGGGGGGGGTGCCCCGTGGTTTGGATAGTGGTATTTTTCTACATCAAAAAAGTGGAAACATATTTTTTCTTTCTTTCCACTGAGCCTTCTGAAGGTCAAAACTGATTGCTATAAATTCCGTTAACTATAAATAGAGTGGCACATAGCTTCCTCGTTTCCGTATCGTGAATTTATAGATCATTGAAAAGTTTTAAATGATCTTGAAAAATTCCAAAGCGGAAAAGAATATTAAATAAAGATGTAGAAGCGTGAATGGTAAAATCGACCAATTAAGAAACAAAAAAAGTCCAGTCATGCAGCATGACCCCATGAGCGAATTTTTGAAGAAATCTTCGACATTTCAGTCGCTATTGATCGTGTTGAGAAATTTTAGTTTATGATTTTGATAGATGTGGTGAAATCCACCACCTCTTTTCAACAGCCCTTTTCAGGGCTACCAAAAAGAGGTAGGCACACCACAAAAATATTTATAAGACGTCGAGTTACAACTCCGTCAAACAAAATATTTCACCAGAGAGAAAATACTAAATTCTCTCCCAAAAGTGAAATATTAAAGAATAACACGCAAGGCGACCTCCCCAAACATTTACTGGGCGAGAGAGATGCGACAAACATCTCGAAACAAGTCGCCTTGAATGAGAACACACAAGGCGACCTCCCCAAACATTTACTGGGCGAGAGAGATGCGACAAGCATCTCGAAACAGGTCGCCTTGAATGAGAAACCTCAAACAGGAAAACTCAAGGTCGTTCAGCCACCCCCGGGGACCCCGTCAAAGCGACGGACGCAGGGAAACCACCTCGGAAGACCAACTCAGCTATCATATGCACAGATACTGAGAAAACACTGTGCGAACCAATGAGATTGCACAGTCGAATTTATGAAATTAAGCGAGCCAATCCGAAGCTGGTTTGATCGTACCAAATTGTTTGACGAAACTAATTTGCATACTAACCATAAAGTGGCCACCACTTTTTGGTTATAAATACCTCGCTCAGAGCCTAGTGTAGCATTCCACTCTCCGCTCTTGACGACGACACACTCTGAAGTACGAAGAATTCTACACGCTCTACGCTGACGAACCTTCTGCCTCACGAAGTTATCTCAAGAACGGCTTCCTACTGCTTTCTACAAGCCAGACCTTCTCTCCACACAGATTTCGCATTGGCATCTACGAGTCCAGTGATTATTCATCCTGCTCATTGCCCAACGTAGTTCATCTGTCAGGACGCCACCCGGTGCAGCTATCGATATTCTCTTTAGCTCGCACGCCCGAGGGACGTTCCGAGCCGTGTCGCCCGGATTACGTAGCCTTAAGCTCGTAATCGACCGCTGTGGGCACGCCGGTAAATTACTCAGCTCCTCCGCTCTAATTTACCGTCTAAGGAAGCCTTTTTCAAGGCTACGAGGTAGGACCCTGCCATCCGAGCATTGGAAAGACGCTCTGGCAAGCGAGTCCACCTCCAAAACCCTCTATTTTTCACACATAGAGGCATCGAAACGAGCTAAAACTCGATCAATTCGATGGAACGCCGGCCTTCCTACTTCCCCTTGCAAGGGGAGGAGGACGACGGCGAAGCCGGGCCGAGTAGCCCACGTAGTGCGCCCTACCGGCCACACGGCGAGTCCGCTGAACCCAGCGACAGCGCAAGGCGCGACCCTCACGTCCGGATCGCCTTCTCGCCCGACGTATTCGTTCGAGAAACTTTCGAACAAGCCTCGCCTATACAAAAGATCGAGGAAACCTTTCAGACTCGCTCTGAAGCCGATCATTACGATTCGACCAAGCTGTCCGAATACCCACGATATTCGACGCAGGCTTACCCGGCCGATCCGAGTGTCAAATACACTCCAAATGCACAAAAAGCGAAGGATACTTTTCAGTACCTCAACCAAGCTCAACATATTCCCCTTTCAGATATAAATCTAAGGCCGGAATATTACAAAACGGCTCAGTACCAAACTGATCGAACCCAGCACTTGCTACGCGAGCCTAGCGCTCCACGCGGCTGCGACACGGACTATCTCCCCTTTCAGTCCGCCAAACCAGTTGACCTTGGCGGCTCCGCCCGCATTCCTCGCGGGGGTGACCCGGAGACCAACCCGCATAACCGGGATATAAATGTCCGACTTGGCCTACCTACGCCAAGTAAAACCTATATAAATCCACTACAATATACAATTATGGAATCAAATTATTAACACGTGCACAGAGTAAACTCATCAGTTGTGATTACATTTTTTTTTTTTTTTTTTAAGCACCTACTACCTACGTTTTAAACAGTATGGTTCTAAAATTGGTTATACAGGGATACTTCCATAAGAGTAGTTCAATATGAATTTGGACAATGTTTCTTGCAAATATTACCGATTTTAATCCACTACAAATGGTGACCCCGCCTTTGAACAGGCTAAACACGGAGCATTTCGTTCCCTCTTATGAAGCTAGTGGATTTCAGGGAACCACTGCGGGCGTGCGACCCCCGCCGGGCCTCTACGCCCCACATCTCACGCAACATCCCTCTACACAAGGTGGTTTTCAAGCACTTTTAGAGGAGATGGGAGATTATCAAAAACCAGTCTTCCAAAAGAAGAATATTGATTGTGCACTCGCCGAGTTCGATCAATACTGCGTACGAAAACACCTGAGAACGCAAAACGAATGCTTCTCAGCTATATACAAGTGGGTACCAGAAGAAATGAGGGAAGCTATCGACTCAGCTTACCTCACGGCACCCCACGCACCCTACGAAGAGGCCAAACAGCGTCTCCAGCGAGAATATGGGTTGTCCTTACAGGACAGGCTCCTCGCACTCGAGGACCCCGCATCTCTCGCCAAAAAACCCAGCACCAAGTACCACGAGATGTACTCGAAAGCTGTTGGGTACTTTTCGGAAGCTCTAATCACTCAAAAGTGGATCGAGACTCTTCCCATCGAAGCACGAGGTATGGTCGCAGCTCAGCCTACCACGACCTCCCGGCTCGACCTAGCTGATACGCTACACGCGTACAGAACAGAGAATACTTCTCTGAACATACGAGGAGTAGAATCTACTCCGAAACCCATAAATACTGGTTTCAAAAAGGCCCTCTCGAAACAAGCTGAGTTCAAACCTCAACCAGTGGAGAGTAAGCCTCACAAACCGACGGCCTATGTCTGTCGAAACCACGCACGTTTCGGTAACGAAACTCGCAAATGTGCAGACCCAGAACACTGCACTTGGAAGACGAACACTGCTTCCAAAACTAGCAGAAAGGCTGCGACTATAAGCCAGCCTAAAACCCGGGTTTCTACCGAAAATACTCAGCGATCGGTGCAAGAAAGTAACGTTCCAACTTCCGACACAGAGAATTCGGAAAACGAATAACTGCCAGTGTATCTGAGCCTATACGCCGGCAGTCTACTGAGTATAAAAGGCTCTTTTTCAAGTGCAAACTAAATGGCACTGAATTTCTCATTGACACGGGAGCAGAAGTGAACATTCTGCCCCACAATGTCACAAAAAAATTGGGCTTGAAAATTCTCAAGTCCAACGTTAAGCTCACAGCAGCTAACGGAGCCCCTATAGACACACTAGGGCGAGCTGACACAACAATTAACATCGGCCTCGGGGACATGACCACCGAGTTTATGATCACGAAAGTTGATCTAGCGATCCTAGGTATCCCATTCCTCGAATCTTGGGATATCGGAATACGGGTCAAACACAAGTACATTTATAAAGATAAAATAAAGTGCTATGCCGATCAAAAAATAGCTGCAGTCATGAACAAAAAGTTCACTGACGAACAAATTGCAGCTAATATCCCTCATCGTGACAATACCCCTCAACCAGAGGACGTGCAAATCACGGAGGACGAAAACATTCGCTCTATCATTAACAAATACAATGATAAAATGAGCAAAATTCATGGTAAATGGAAAAACAACGGGGTTTACCACCGTATAACCACGGAAGGAACACCAGTACACTTCCGAGCAAGACCCATGGCAGGCGAAAAACGGGCTCAAGTCAAAAGTACTTTTGACGAAATGCTTTCAGAAGGCATAATTGCACCATCGGATTCCGAATGGGCATCCCCGTTACACTGTGTGCCAAAAAAAGACGGGTCATGGAGAATCACCGGCGATTACCGTTTCCTCAACGCGAAAACGAAGAAAGACGCCTACCCTCCTCCTCACATTCGCTCTTTCCAAGCGAATTTACATGATACGCAAATCTATTCAACAATAGATTTAAAATCAGCGTATTATCATATTCCGATGCACCCAGATGACGCTCATAAAACTGCGATTATTACACCTTTCGGTCTTTATGAGTTTAAGAAAATGAGCATGGGTTTGGCCGGAGCGGCTCAGACATGGCAAAGATACATGGACAGCATCATGCGAAAATTTGATTTCGCATTTGTATACCTAGATGACATCCTGGTGGCTTCTAAAAATTATAACGAACACATGAACCACCTCAGACAAATTTTTGACAAACTAGGGGAACACGGACTTCGAGTAGGTTTTGATAAATGCATTTTTTCAAAACCTACCGTCGATTTCCTAGGTTTCACTATCTCGAAGGAAGGGATAATTCCTAAACGAGACAAAATAGAAGCCATAGAACAATTCCCTAGGCCAGTAGACGTACGAAGTCTACGCAGATTCCTAGGTATGTGTGGTTTCTACCGAGCATGCTCAAGCAAATTCGCTCACACGGCACAACCTCTGTATGACTCAATTCAGTCAAACAAAAAAAATGACAGAACACCTATCGAATGGACATCAGAGAGAGATAAAGCTTTCAACAACTTAAAGCAAGCAATGATCAAAGCAACATTGCATAACATTGCTCACCCACACCCTACGGCGGAGTGGAGATTAGTCTGTGACGCGTCCGACACACACATCGGAGCGGCACTAGAACAAGAAATTACAGACAAACATGGCTCGAAATCGTACCAACCATTGGGATTTTTCAGTAAAGAAATTCCAGAACAATGGAAGAACAAAGCATCGTTCGACAAGGAAATGTTCGCCGTTTACCAAGCGTGCATTCACTGGCACAACGACTTGGACGGCAGATCTTTCCATATTTGTTCGGATCACAAGCCTCTGCTAGGCACAATGCTTAAGAAGAATGCACATTTTTCTAAAATGAGATTAAGATGGCTAACATACATCTCTCAAATGACGAGTGACATTCGTCATATTTCCGGAGAGAGCAACGTCGTCGCCGACGCACTCTCCAGACCCTTCGATCCGGTTGAAATTCAAACGAAATCGATTTCAACCCAGACGGACGAGGGTCCACCCATAGCTGAAATTTCGAAAATTACGGCTGCAATAGAATGCAATCTTCTACTGCACATTTCAAATTCACAAATTCGCTCTCCCCCTACCGCGGAGGACAAATTGAAACTCACACGAGTTGAATTCTCTCAAGGAGAAATTTGGTGTAACCTAGACCTAGGACACCCTAGACCTTATATTCCAAACGAAATAAGGGAAGAAATAATAAGCCAAATTCACAATTTGGGACACCCAGGTATACACTCTACAGTGTATAAAGTTAAACAACGATATTTTTGGCACGGACTACGTGCAGATGTCTCAAACTGGGTCCGAGCGTGCGAAACTTGCCAACGAGCAAAAATCACGCGCTCCGTGAAGCTCCCTTACTCCGAATTTGAAACGGCAAACAAATTTTCACACGTACACGTGGATATTACCGGACCCTTACCTTTAGCAAAAGGAGGGAAACGTTACATTTTGATGATGGTTGATAGAGCAACGGGTTGGCTAGAGGCAGTCCCTCTTAACAACATCGAAACAACCACAATCACAAATGCCTTTATCAATATTTGGGTAGCTTCAAAGGGCGTACCTAAATACATCACAAGTGATCAGGGCACCCAATTTGAATCAGATCTGTTCAATTCCATTATGGAACGTCTCGGAGTAAAACATACTCACACGTTACCATACAAACCATCAACAAACGGTATGGTAGAACGCAGAAATAGATCTTTGAAAGAAGCGCTCAAAGCCCAAAACGAAAATTGGCTCGACGCACTCCCTAAAGTGCTACTCGCCATGCGAACAGCGGTAGACCCGGCGACAGAAACTACGCCTTTTCAAAAAGTTTACGGGATTGACGTACCACTCCCAGGAGACATTTTCGTAACTTCTACGAACCTTTCGGAACCTCTTTTCTTCCGGCCTACGCATATTAAACATAATAATACGAAATATGCCGTAAACATGCCCAAAAATTTGGATACATGTACTCATGTCTATATCAGAGTGCCCACACAGCTCACCTCTCTGCAATGTCCTTACACGGGACCATTCAAGGTGGTTAAAAGAGATAAGTTTTCGGTTACAGTGCAAATTGGCGAACACACTAAGAAAGTTCCCAAACAGCAAATCAAGCCAGCTTATACTCTACACTCGGAAAAAAGCTGTATCGCAAGGACAATCTCTGTCACAAAATCAGGCAGGAAGTAAGGAGAAAACTCCCCGAAAATCCGCCAGAGGGCGCGTCCCCTCTACCAAATTTGACGAAAAGTGGGTAACTGCGCTCAAAACAAGCCACGCCCATTTTTCTCGGGTAGGAGCAGTGGGAGGTATAAATATGGAGCACCCCACAGCCAGAGATCATACCAATCTCAACCATGGCAGCATCCAGTCCGACCGACATGCTCACCGAGGAAGTCGAGGAGTTCCTCCTCGCCGAGTCAACTCTCCCAGCTCCGCTCGGCCCGCTCCCGCCTTCGCCAAAACGAGAGACGGAGAAGACGACGAACGCTCCCACAGAGGTGGTTTGGACGAGGCCCCGGCCCTTCCAGCCACCAGCTCCACCCGCCCAGCCACTGCCTACACCTCCGCCCGCTCACCAGCTACCAGCGGTACCCCGACAGTGGATAAGCTCGGGCGACGTGCCGGTGCCTCGCTGGGAGGAAATGAGCACTGCGGGGTGGTCAGAGCCAAGCACTTCTCGGGCTCCTCCGCAACAGCCCAGCCGCGGCCGCGGGCCAAACCCTCGCGGGTTTGGCTCCCGTCGGCAGAGCTCGGGCCGGCCACGGCCGCCCCGCGGCGCTCGTCGAAACCGACGAGGCCGGGGCGCACCACAGGAGCGGGACGCGAGGCCTGCACCTCCGCCTCCGCCCCAACTGGCGAGGTTCTCCTACGGAGAATTCCGAGTAGACCTCCCAGTTCTCCCCCATCGGCGTCGTCGTTGATAACGCGACGTCTTGGGGAGGCCCCTGTGGTGAAATCCACCACCTCTTTTCAACAGCCCTTTTCAGGGCTACCAAAAAGAGGTAGGCACACCACGAAAATATTTATAAGACGTCGAGTTACAACTCCGTCAAACAAAATATTTCACCAGAGAGAAAATACTAAATTCTCTCCCAAAAGTGAAATATTAAAGAATAACACGCAAGGCGACCTCCCCAAACATTTACTGGGCGAGAGAGATGCGACAAACATCTCGAAACAAGTCGCCTTGAATGAGAACACACAAGGCGACCTCCCCAAACATTTACTGGGCGAGAGAGATGCGACAAACATCTCGAAACAGGTCGCCTTGAATGAGAAACCTCAAACAGGAAAACTCAAGGTCGTTCAGCCACCCCCGGGGACCCCGTCAAAGCGACGGACGCAGGGAAACCACCTCGGAAGACCAACTCAGCTATCATATGCACAGATACTGAGAAAACACTGTGCGAACCAATGAGATTGCACAGTCAAATTTATGAAATTAAGCGAGCCAATCCGAAGCTGGTTTGATCGTACCAAATTGTTTGACGAAACTAATTTGCATACTAACCATAAAGTGGCCACCACTTTTTGGTTATAAATACCTCGCTCAGAGCCTAGTGTAGCATTCCACTCTCCGCTCTTGACGACGACACACTCTGAAGTACGAAGAATTCTACACGCTCTACGCTGACGAACCTTCTGCCTCACGAAGTTATCTCAAGAACGGCTTCCTACTGCTTTCTACAAGCCAGACCTTCTCTCCACACAGATTTCGCATTGGCATCTACGAGTCCAGTGATTATTCATCCTGCTCATTGCCCAACGTAGTTCATCTGTCAGGACGCCACCCGGTGCAGCTATCGATATTCTCTTTAGCTCGCACGCCCGAGGGACGTTCCGAGCCGTGTCGCCCGGATTACGTAGCCTTAAGCTCGTAATCGACCGCTGTGGGCACGCCGGTAAATTACTCAGCTCCTCCGCTCTAATTTACCGCCTAAGGAAGCCTTTTTCAAGGCTACGAGGTAGGACCCTGCCATCCGAGCATTGGAAAGACGCTCTGGCAAGCGAGTCCACCTCCAAAACCCTCTATTTTTCACACATAGAGGCATCGAAACGAGCTAAAACTCGATCAATTCGATGGAACGCCGGCCTTCCTACTTCCCCTTGCAAGGGGAGGAGGACGACGGCGAAGCCGGGCCGAGTAGCCCACGTAGTGCACCCTACCGGCCACACGGCGAGTCCGCTGAACCCAGCGACAGCGCAAGGCGCGACCCTCATGTCCGGATCGCCTTCTCGCCCGACGTATTCGTTCGAGAAACTTTCGAACAAGCCTCGCCTATACAAAAGATCGAGGAAACCTTTCAGACTCGCTCTGAAGCCGATCATTACGATTCGACCAAGCTGTCCGAATACCCACGATATTCGACGCAGGCTTACCCGGTCGATCCGAGTGTCAAATACACTCCAAATGCACAAAAAGCGAAGGATACTTTTCAGTACCTCAACCAAGCTCAACATATTCCCCTTTCAGATATAAATCTAAGGCTGGAATATTACAAAACGGCTCAGTACCAAACTGATCGAACCCAGCACTTGCTACGCGAGCCTAGCGCTCCACGCGGCTGCGACACGGACTATCTCCCCTTTCAGTCCGCCAAACCAGTTGACCTTGGCGGCTCCGCCCGCATTCCTCGCGGGGGTGACCCGGAGACCAACCCGCATAACCGGGATATAAATGTCCGACTTGGCCTACCTACGCCAAGTAAAACCTATATAAATCCACTACAATAGACAAACATGGAATCAAATTATTAACACATGCACAGAGTAAACTCATCAGTTGTGATTACATTTTTTTTTTTTTTAAGCACCTACTACCTACGTTTTAAACAGCATGGTTCTAAAATTGGTTATACAGGGATACTTCCATAAGAGTAGTTCAATCTGAATTTGGACAACGTTTCATGCAAATATTACCGATTTTTACAACTAGCGAACGGCATTATTTCGATTTTTGACTGATTTTTCAACTTTGAAATTTTTGAAAACTTGATACATATTCTTATAGGAAATTTTACGCTGATTCCGAATATACCACATGTTAGTATGCTGAAAAAATTATTTCGCACAACAAATCGCAAAAAACAGGCTATTTTGAAATGTTTGACTACATTTTTGAAAATTTCAACCCGAAGATGTAATCCGATCATGCTGGCCAACGAACTTGAACTTTCGTTTTGTGTCCTTAACATTTTAAAATTTGTTTGAAGTTTCCAGCACAATTCTACGGACAGTTATCGTCTGGAATGACACATACATACATACATACATACATACATATATACATACATACATATATACATACATACATATATACATACATACATACATACATACATAAAAAAATGCGTTAAACTTCAAAATATGATTCAGAATAGCCTGAAACGGATTTCTGCATAAATTTTTTTCAAAAATTCACATTCTACAAATTTTGAGGCGAGAGCAATAGCTTAATTTTCTTCAAAAATTCGCTAAAACGGTGCAAATTATTTCACAAAGGTTTATTATTTTTTCAATATTGAGTTTGATCGTAGTTTTAGTTGGCTTGCGTACGTCATAAGGCCTGTCCAGACTCCTCGGCGTGTCCTATTTCGAGTTTGCTACAACCTATACTTCTATAATAAATTGTATACGCATGTTTATATTTCTCGATTTGAGCTCCTATCTACTCAAATAATTATTGCCTTAATAACATCATTATCTAAGTACGTACGAAAAGTCGAGAGGATGTGTTATTTAATATGCGTAGGCAAAGCATTGGTATTAACAAACAAATATCACCTAGAAAAAAACATATTCATGCCTCGAAGGACCATAAAATTCGAAAGCAATACAAGTGTAGGAAGTTTTCCACGCCACCCTGGCGCCATTCTGCTACGCCCCTGGTGACGTGCTCCCTACAAGGCGCCGCGCCTCCCCCCTCATGACCCTCTGCCAATGTTTTCATCATTCCACTAAGCGTGCGCGCGTACGTCAGTCTAACACTCAAAGCCTCGATAAAGACACTTTTTCACCTATTTTTGGCTCATAGCACCCATGGGTGTGGAGCGATTGAGCTGGCGAGAAGTTAGGACCAACTAGACCCCAAGTGGAGTCTATGTGCGAAAGAACGGATTTTTTAAGTCAATTCTAAGGCCTTTTATGGCTCGGACGGCGAACGCCGGACGGACATTGCAAATTTGAATGCTACACACTTTGAAATGTAAAATGACAAAGTTTTAGGGCGGGTTATAAAACTTTTTTGCTATACGATCACATAGGCTTATTACTGAAAATAATAAACCAAAAAATTATGCTTCAAGTAACTCATGTTTGCGCATGCGCAGAATTAAGTAATCACTTGAGAAAAATGAAATTGGTACAGGACTATCCAAAGCCTAAACCGCACATTCGATAATTTCATCAAAATCGGGAGGAAACTGAGGAATTAAGGTCGTTACTAGGATTACACATTGGCACATGCGCAGCTGTGGTTAATGGTAAAATCCTTTTGAAATTGATTTGGGATGATCAAATCGTCTTCCCCCTAATATCATCTAAATTTGAACGAGGTCAAACGACTGAGAAAAAGTGAAAAAGACACACACACACAGATACGGAAACAAAGTTGTTCAGAATGGTCTAAAACGTAAAATGCAAGTGGAAATTTTGATTTTGAAGACAAATAATTTTTCTTCCTCCTATAGTGAAAACAATGCTTCCGCTCACGGAAGCAAAATAATAAATAGAAATTTAGAGATTTTCGGATTAATTTAATATCACTTGCGACTGCCTGCGCACTCTGGATGGTCTTAAATTAATCCGAAAATGTTATTAGAAGTACCCAGTGAGTTTCAGACCCAATTACGTTCGAGTTTGGTTACAGTTATTCTTTGAATCTGATCAAACATGAACCTGTCAATATTATTAGTTTTGAGAGGAGAAGCTCTAAATTCGTTGTTAGAAGAATAAAATATCATTTAATCTTCATCGGTCGTGATCTTTACCTAATCATTTTTCTCACTAAGCTCTCCTTTCGTCTATCTTTTACCTTGAAATGAAGTTCGACTGCTTTGAAAATAGTTTATAGATTCATCACCCCAAAAAAACATTGGAATCATTATCTAGCAATTTGGGATTTGTCTATAGCCGTTAAAACTGTTGATTTATATCAGTTGGATTATTGATACCTACAATTTATAACCGTGAAATATTTATAAAATCCGTGCTACAATATTATTATTCTTTATGAAACTGGCCTGAGATAGAAAAATCTCTAACGGTTCGGCAGACACAGGAGTTCTGGGAAATGACGTGACGCAGTGCCCGGATAGGTGGGGGGCTTGCAGGAGGGGGGTCTCGCATCCCCCGTCGTCCCCTCCCGCCTTTTTCTACACCGCTCCACCCCGCCCAAATGTACAAATTTTGAACATCGGAACCAATTAGCAAAAATTCTAAGCTATTTCTGAATTCAATGCAATTTACAGCTCGAAGTGAAGTTGAATGTATTACAAGGAGAGGACGAGGAAGAATGCGAACTAGAAAAGGATGTAAATTGTAGGAAAGAGATGTTGGAAAAGTGAATGCTGGAACATGTGGAATCAATGGTTGAATAGAAGCAAATAAAAAAGAAATTGAAGGAGAAATTTAAATGTCATAGCATTGTAGAGGAAACGTAGAGAAGAGAAAGAGAAGAAGATATTGGTAACAATAGCTGAATGGAAGGTTACAGTGCCACCTGGTGAAGGACACGATGAGATAGCAAGCATGGAGTCCGATCTCAAGTGTAATGAAGTTTCGGATCCATTGAATGATGCAATGGTTAATCAACTAAAAGAATCGGCAGTAAAATCTGTGACAGCAGCTAAGAGCATGAAAAAACAGAAATCGGAACAGAATGAGCTTTTGTTCAGGTTGGCTGAGTTGGATGCAATTACTATACAGTATTCGATTAAGTGTTCTCATTAGGCTTTGAGGAGAGACCTGGTACCTCGAGCCAATCAAAATTGTCAAGCACCGAAGATTTACCTCAGGTGTTGCTATGTGGACTAGATGCACAATTTCCTCAGCTCATTGTCTGTTAATTGCCTAATTATAACGATTTTCAAGAGCGACTCCTTCGGAATGGGCTTTTGCATACTGGAGCAATTGTTCAGCAAGGAATGTTAAGGATATCTTAATCCTACCCAATAACTACCCTGGTGCAAATGTCTTAAGTCCCATGAGGCATGGTGAGGGGATGGTTATGACCTCTCCATATTATGAAACAGGCATGATGAGATCGTCTGGGCCAACATGGCAATATCTTTTACATCATGGATGATAACTTCAAAATTCTGAACCAATGCAAGGGGTTCAGAGTACTAGGAATTGGCTTGCCACAACCGCTGATACAAACGAGAATTTTGCAATGAACTTCTGTTGGACCTTTCATTCCATGCTTCAGTATCTACCCCAAGGAACATAAAAAGAAACGGAAGGTTCCCCAACAAGTACAAAGGTATATTCATACCCTACTGTAACATCATACCCCTGGAACTAAGAAGACACACAGTTCAAGGAAATATGATAGAAGGAATGGTAGGTACGCAATAAATTGTCCTTAATGCATTCAACAATTCAAGAATTACTCAACTCAATTTATGAAAGAATATAGTGGACGATCCGACCCCCTCCCCAACCCCCTGACATTAGCCTGGTCCAATTTTGCCATCGAAGGCAAAAGACCGTCGATTGGATAAAACAACATCTCTCATCTTTCCAATCATGTGAAATTCATGCAGTAATGTGGACAATATCTAGTCAAGAAGAACATATATTATTTTGCATACATGAAAGAATCCCGGAAAGCGAGAGTCGGTATTCAAAAAACGTTCTATATCTTCAGGGACTGATCAATCTTCCGATAAAATGGGAGCCAGGGTTTACAAAATGTTCCCAAACTTGATAGCAAAATCAATTTTCAAGAGTTAATGTCAAAGAATGAGGCAAAAGATTTAGGTACATAACGACGAGGCGGGCAGAAATGAGAAATAGGCTCATTCCAACAAAGATGAACAAAAACCTCAAAAATTATACCAAGTGGACGAGCCCACCCCCTCACATTAGCCTGGTCCAATTTTGCCATCGAAGACAAAAGACCATCGATTGGATAAAACAACATCTCTCATCTTTCCAATCATGTGAAATTCATGCAGTAATGTGGACAATATCTAGTCAAGAAGAACATAAATTATTTTGCAAACACCAGAAGAGTTCTTGCTCCTGGTCAGTGACGTGAAATGTCAAATAACCACAAAACCTAGTACGAGTTTCGTAATTATTTTACCTCCTTAGTCAATTTAGCATTTTCTCATTCGTTAATGGAATTAATTAACGTGATATGTTATCGTAGCGAAGAAGCAGATTGAGCTAAAACAGAAGAAGGATGAAAGGGCTGCTCAACATTCTACGCAACCTCAATTTAAAAAATTACAACTTGAAATTCCGATTCTAAAAACAGCTAAACCATGACAAGCAAATTAATTTTTGTGTGCTATTTTGCACCTAATGATTATGATAAGTATCTACCCTTTTTTATAACTGCACTCTTTATATCAAGAAAGGAATTCCTTTTTCCCATCCTGTAGTAGGATATTGAAGAGTGAATTTAACCGTTATTAGGCTGAGGTTGGGAGCTTGAGAGAGTTTCTTTAGCTGGACTGGATAGAGGAGAAAATTGCCTCTCTTCATGCATCGTACGATCAGTTGGCACCTCTTCCTCAAGTGCATCATCTTGTTTTTCATTTAATGTAGACTAGAGATGGGCAATCTGACTCATCTCGATGATCGGATCGGGATCGATCGCTCATCAAAATGATCAGCTCTTTTACATAACTCATCGCTCATCCCCTCCAAGTGCTGGGCGATGTATCGATAGCACTATTCGATGTTTTGGTACAATCGAAAAACTATTAGCGTTTCAAAATATCCATAGTTTTGATAGTTTTTTGTGTGCGTTAGCTGGAGTTAGCGAAAAAAAGCTCACAGAATGTCAAAATCAAAACTCACGAAAATAACAAACGATGCGGGTAGATAAGATAGGAGTAGATAAGTGATCGTTTCTTTGTGGTCGAGAACTTCGATAGATTGATCGATTAGATCGGCAAATAGCTCTCGATCTCTCGAAAGAGATCCCTCACCAAGTGAATGATCTCACTCTGAACGATCCCAGCGATCCCGCACCGGAACAGCTCATTGAGCGGTGGTAAGCCGATTTCACATGGAGCGGTATGTCCGGAGACGGAAAGACGGAACGCAATGTGATTGGCTGTTACAACAGTTGAGGATGGTGGCAGCCATGTTGCCGTCGGCGCTCGGCAACTTCACCTCGCTAAACGGAATCATCATATCCTTCCTACATGTCCAATTCTCTGGCAGCCACCATAATCATTTTATCGGCTTTACCGCAACCAAGTAGAGGTTTCAGATCATCCGTTCACCAAGGTGCCGTTTTCATGTGAACAACGTGACACATTCCGCCCGTCTACCAGGTAAGCAATCAAAACTCGTTGTTAAATTTCGAAGTTTTCCTACGTAAACGAGGAATTTCGTTCGTTGAATCTATCGATTTTTTCCCCTCCAGAAGGGTTGGCTTTAAGCCAACACCGGCATCTTTCGATTGCATCCGGCCAAAATCGTCGCCATCGAATTATTTCTGTAAATACGTCCTACATCCTATTGATTTTATCGTCACTAATCGATCTTACTTATCATAAATCACTTTCGAATTTCACGTTCTAATGCCGGTTTCAGATGAATTTCAACGAATCATTGATTGAAGCTGTCAAAGGGAAACCGGATACCACAAGGGACCACAAGAATAGTATGCACGTCAGGAAGCTCTGGGACGAAGTTGCCTCTGAAGTAGACGCGGACGGTGAGTTGATTATTCAAGTACCTACTGTAGAATATTTCTTTCTTTGTTTATGTATCGTTGAGGAATCATGAATGTATCGATTGTTGCATGATTCAACACTTTCGTTCACTTCATCTATGTGACCTAGTCCCCTAATGAAACCACTTATCGATATGTTCACAGTGGAAACGTGCAGAACGAAATGGAAGAGTATCCGTGATCGATACACGAAAGAGAAAAAGAAGCCGCCAACTGGGGCGGGAGCCTCAACCTTCGTCAAGTGGCCCCTCATGCCCCTGTTGGATTTTCTTAATCCATCTGTTACTCCTCGATCGTGAGTGTTTTTT
Source organism: Adelphocoris suturalis (assembly GCA_030762985.1). Taxonomy (NCBI): domain Eukaryota; kingdom Metazoa; phylum Arthropoda; class Insecta; order Hemiptera; family Miridae; genus Adelphocoris; species Adelphocoris suturalis. Next base: position 56,783,395 of record CM061045.1, read on the forward strand.
ACAGACCTATTTACCATGGTAGGATGTAGGTGATGAGGGTATGATAATTTTCAAAGCTTTCAAATCCTCTCTTGTAGGGGAGACCACGATGAGAGTGGTCATTTAAGTACCTAGGTTTATGTCTGTGTGTGTAAGTATGTGTGTGATAAATTCTGTCGACGCTGAATGACAATGAAATAGTGATCTTCTAATCAAATCTAACTGTTCTCGTCAAATTTTCGTTATCAATGTTTTCATTCGATAATCAATTTGATCTAGTTTTGGAAATTACGTCAGGAGTTTGAAATTTCATACTTATGATAAAAATTCTCTGTCGGTGGAGTTCGAGAAGTCATGTTATTTTGTTTTTTTCTCTTGTTTAACTCTTAGTAAAATTTCATAAAATCCATTCGTAGGGACGTTTCTAATGCATGCATTACTTACCAATATGTTTTTAAAATTCAAATTTCTCCGCCCCCTTTTGATTTAAAAAAAAAAAAAAAAAAAAAAAAAAAAAAAAAAAAAAAGGTATGTTGCTTTATTCTGAACCAGTTGGATCTCTAGTTTATACAAATCGTCAATTCAACTCGGAAAAATAGAATTTCCCCTACCCTCATTGCTGTCAATGATCGTCAAGTTACTAGGTACGGACATAAGACAAGTTGAGGTCTGTGGTGAGTGCACGGGTTAATCCACTGTTTTCGTTTTTTACAGAACTATATCCAACTTCAAGGCTTACTCCCTTCTAGACCTCACCGGGATGACGGATGAGATTGATCAAGGTATGTACCTGTACGTGAACGTACAGTCTTCTTTATTATGCTCACTAATAAATGTTGGTTTTTTTGAAGTACTTGCTCACAAGAATTTTTATGTTGTTTTTATTTTGATGTTTTTTTATATAATTTTGTTTGTAGCGAATTTTTGTAAAAAATTAAGATGTTGCAACGGCTCGGATATTTTCAAAATCCAAATTTGTGAAAATTTTCATCATTTAAATCCGTTTTGAGGCATTATGAAACAATTCCTGAGGTTTGCGATTTTTTCATATATACTCGTATATACATCTATATATATGTACCTATTTGTCATTCTGGACGAATTATCTACATCATAATCGATGCAACTATCTATACAATCGATAACAACTTACAAAAACGCGAAAACATCCAAAAATCTATTTTAAAAAAGCAGAATACGGACCACGGATGTACGAATTCATTATTTTACGTATGTAAGCTCGAATTTGCAAACAATTTAACATATTATAATATAACTTCAGAAAATTCTCTCATACGATCATTCTGCATGACTGCAACTGTTTTAATGCATTTATTTCATGATTGCAGAAGTCGTCATAGATTGTGAATCGGCGAGCTACACCGACGAGACCCGCAGCCTCGGTGTTCCGGTGGAGACCCGGCAAAACTCCCCAGTCTTCACCCCAACTCCTAATCAGGGGTCTCGTCGGAAGAGAGGTTAGTGTTTTCAGTCGCTTGCAGTTACGTACCTATACTAAAGTTGGGGCTAGCATTACATCGTTTTTGTCTGTCGTCAGGGCGTACGAGTACTGAAGATGAAAAAGATCCGCTGGAGGAAATCCTGTGGCAGAAGGTCATGGCTACTCCATCCACCTCTCGGGACCCCACCCCCATTGAGGAATACTTCATGGCCTTTGCTCACTTCTGCAAAGATATGAGCAGACCTGCGCAAATCATTTTCCAACAGGGACTCTTAAATGCATATAAAGATGCTGTAGATTATGAAACTTCACAAGTGAACAAAGATAATAAATAAATAGACAGTGTAAGCTTGCAACTGTGTTTTATTTTTCAATGCACAATGGTCACAATGGACCTCGTAATGTAGGCAGGTGTTGCCACTGCCATTCCACTTCGCCATTACTTAGGAAGTAGAGAGCCTGTTGCTCTATGGTTTTCGCCAGGTCGGTCGCGTTGGTAACTCTGTTCCTGGGAAGTGGGACTAAACCTGTAACAAGAAGAAACAACATACGTGATGTAACGTACGTAAGTAACATAAACAGTGTAGCCGATACTTAGTTGTGAAAATTTGCCAAAAATTATGTAGATATGTGGGTGATTATCGCAAAATGGCACATTTTCAGACCTTCTATTTTTGAAACAGTGAGGACGTTGCTCATATTTTTTTAAACTTCATTGTTATGTTAAATGAAAAAGGTGTAGGTATATGGTCTACATAGAATAAAATAAATTTTTGACATCACAATTTCAACAAACTATACTACCATATCATTGAGATACTCCCACGCTTTTGAGGCTCCAGCTATTAATTTTTATAAACATTATTTGACTGTAGGTATTTCAAGAAAATTTGACCTTTTTTAAATTTTGGCTGTTACTAATTAATTTAAGCTAGGTAGATGTTCTTCAATTTATAAGAGGCCTGTCAAATGTCTGTGAATGGGTGATTTTTCGTAAAAAGTGAAGTTATTGCAATGGCTCCAAACAAATTTAAATTCAAAAACCTTTGAAATTTGTCTTCATTGAAATGCCTTTGAAGACATTCTGTAAGAAAACGAGGGTTTCTAGATTTTTTTCATATACATATGTGTGTGGTCGTTCTAGACGGACCTATAACGATTAAGTACATAATTGAAGTTTGGTTGTTTAGGAGTTATAATATACCTATAAACACTTTACATTATTACACCACGTTTTCATTGACAAATTTCCTTGTTATTTGGTGTTTTTTCCAAATTTCGTGACATTTTCCTTACTTTTCGACGCAACGAATTCCCTGACAAATACAGGTTCTCTACGACTTTTCCAGTTTTCGCCCACCCTGTACAGAACAATGATTTTATATTTTAATTTGACAACTCAAACAATTTAAACTTCGGCAACGACGTACTATTGTCGTACAGTTTATGGAACAGGTGATGGAAAAAAGTTCCAGTCATGCAGCATGATCGTATGAGCGAATTTTCTTAAATTATTGTATTGTCTAATGTTAAATTGTTTTGAAATTTGAACTTTTTGAGTGCAAGCAAATTATTAACTATTAATTTTTTGACAAAAAACGTAATCTAAATAACAATCTCATATTCAAATAGAGGTTTTGAATTTTCACCTTTTTTTGCAGTTTTTATAGGTTTTTAAGCAAATTTTAATGAATTTCAAGTACATTTTTCAGCATAATTTTTGAATGTTCTATTTCATATTTAATAGCTTTATTTGAGCAATATTCTGCCAAGAAATGCCTATATATTTAACGATTTTCATTCGTTTTTGGCCATTTGCAGTGATTTTTTTAAGTACATTTCCTGAAACTTGACCAATTTAATGTGCTAAAAAAGTGCTGCCCAACGAACTCATCCTTTCGTGTGGAAAGCATGATTTTTTGGCGCAAGAACGGAATTTTTATCTCATCCTAAGGAGAGTTATCGTCTGGAATGGCACATAGATACAAATGAAATTAATTTTATTGCTCAAATTCGTCATATTGTCTGCAAAAAATTGTTAACTATCAATTTTATAGCTGAAAAATTTGTTCTAAATAACATTCTATTATTTAAACAAAGATATTGGATTTCTAGAATTTTTTACATTTTTATCGATTTTGTAGCACATTTTAATGAAATTTAATTACAATTTTGAGCATAGGTTTGAGCTTTAATTTTTAAATTATCAACTTCATAGTTTATAAACTTTATTTGAGTAATATTCTGCTAAAAAAAAAATAAAAACACCGATGTTTAGCCTTTTTTTGTCATTTTTAGCGAATTTTTGAAGAAAATTAAGCTATTGCTCTCGCCTCAAAATTTGTAGAATGTGATTTTTTGAAAATAATTTATGCATAAATCCGTTTCAGGCTATTCTGAATCATATTCTGAAGTTTAACGCATTTTTTATGTATGTATGTATGTATATATGTATGTATGTATATATGTATGCGTCATTCCAGACGATAACTGTCCGTAGAATTGTGCTAGAAACTTCAAACAAATTTTAAAATGTTAAGGACACAAAACGAAAGTTCAAGTTTGTTGGCCAGCATGATCGGATTACATCTTCGGGTTGAAATTTTCAAAAATGTAGTCAAACATTTCAAAATAGCCTGTTTTTTGCGATTTGTTGTGCGAAATAATTTTTTCAGCATACTAACATGTGGTATATTCGGAATCAGCGTAAAATTTCCTTTAAGAATATGTATCAAGTTTTCAAAAATTTCAAAGTTGAAAAATCAGTCAAAAATCGAAATAATGCCGTTCGCTAGTTGTTAAAATCGGTAATATTTGCATGAAACATTGTCCAAATTCAGATTGAACTACTCTTATGGAAGTATCCCTGTATAACCAATCCTAGAACCATGCGTCTTTAAATCTACAAGGTTAGTTTAATAATAATAAAGTATGAGCCATCACTTTCGCGCCCACGAGATCCAATAGACACGAAAGTGAAGCGATATTTTGCATCACAGCAGGCCAGCAGTGACGTTGAAAACGTCCCCTTATAATTATAGAAATCGCTGCCTGTATTAGCGAAGCACTGCAACAAAGAAATGTCAAGATCAAAACAAAAACATGGCAATTACTTCAAGCTCAAGTTACTTGAGAAAACAGTAAAATTGATGAGCTATCAATGCACATAACAAAATTTATTACACATACCTAGTAGACACATACCTACCTAATTGTTTTCACACATGAGGAAATAGTAGGAGTATTTTCATGACCACAAAGAATGGTTCCTCGTATTACTTATTGTATCAGAATTTCCAGATTGTTTCATCTGATTTTTTTCTTTCTTTTATAAAGAGGTGTGAACAGGGGGGAAAAATATTAGGCACACAATTTCAGATAAAGTCCCACAAAAGACGAAAAGGCAGCCTTCCGTGCCTTCTACCAACATAGGTACGAGTATAATAGAAAATATCTCTTGCGCTGTTATGGATCATCTAGATTTTTACTGCCGATTCAAAGCATTGAGAAAACTTGCTGTTATACTTGAAGGATTTGTGCGGTTGATGTGATCAGGATGTTATGGTTAGATTTGCATTTTTTTGTGGGGTGTGAGCAGAGGCAGGATATATCTACAAACGTTAGGCACACTATTTCACTTAAAGCACGAGTTGTGTTTTTTCGTGTGTGAGGTAGGATACATCTACAAAAATTTCCACACTATTTCAGTTAATGCACTACAAAGATTATGATGCAGTATTGCACGGCCACCCCGCTAGCTTAGAGAAAATCTCAAGTGATCACTCAAATGGATAATACCAATTTTTGCGGCAGATACAGAGCAATCTGGAAATTTGCTTACACACTTGGTTAAGTTTTATGAATATTGTCTTCAGGATTTCCAAGTTGTTTCATCTGCTTTTTTTCTTTCATTATAAACAGGTGTGAATAACAGGAAGCAATTTTAGATAAAGCCCCAAAATGACGAAAATGCAGCCTTGCGTGCCATGAACCAGAACATAATAGAGAATATATCTTGTGCTGTTATGAATTATCTAGATTTTTGCTGCTGAATCACAGCATTCTGGTAACTTGCTTACACACTTAGTAAACTTCTAAGATTATTATCTTCAGGATTTCCAGGTTTTTTCATCTGATTTTTTTCTTTCTTTTGTTGTGAACAGCAGGGAAAAATATTAGGCACGCAGTTTTTGATAAAGCCCCACAAAAGACCAAAAGGCAGCATTGCGTGCTTTCGACCAATATATAATAGAGAATATATCTTATGCTGTTATGAATTATCTGGATTTTTACTGCCGATTCAAAGCATTTGGGGAACTTGCTGTAACACTTGAAGGATTTGGGGGTTAATGTGATAAGGATTTCATGGTTAAATTTGGAATTTTTTGAGGGGTGTGCGCAAAGATTACGATATGTCTACAAACATTAGGCATACTATTTCAGTTTATGCACTACATGAGATTACGATGTAACATTGCATGCCCACCCCCCAAGCTTTAGAGTATATCTCAAATAATCACTCGAATGCATTATCTGAATTTTCGCTACTGATACAGAGCATTCAGGAAAATTGTTTACACAATTAGTAAACTTTTATGATTGTGGGCTTCAGCATTTCCTAGTTGTTACATCTGCTTTTTTCTTTCTTTTATAAATAGGTATGAATAACAGGCAGAGTGACGAAAAGGCAACGTTATGTGCCTTGAACTAAGACATATTAGAGAATATATCTCGTGCTGTTATGGATTATCTAGATTTTGACAGCTGATTCAGAGCACTGAGGAAACTTGCTGATAATCTTGAAGGATTTGTGGGGTCAATTTATTCAGGATTTCTTGGTTACATTTGCATTCTTTCCTACGCTACATGAGACGATGAAGAAGCATTGTCCACCCACCTCCTAAACTTATCAAATGGACTATCTAGATTTTTGCTGCTCATACACAGCATTCTGGTGACTTCCTCACACGCTTATTAAACATTTAGGATTATTGTCTAAAGAATTTCCTGGTTGTCCCACAATTTTCTCAGCATCAAGCCACCACGTAATAGGGTATCTCTCCTTTAATCCAAAGGTTTATGTAGATTTTTGCTGTTGATTCAGAGCATTCTCGTAACTTGCTCACCCACTTGGTAAACTTTCAGGATTTCAAGTATGTTTCATCAGATATATTTACTTCTTTCATGAAGAGGTGTGATCAAAAGGGAAAAACATTAGGCACGGAATTTTAGATAATGCGCTACAGAAGAGGAAAAGGCAGCCTTGCGTGCCTTCTACCAAGTTAATTTACCGAGTTAATTTATTCAGGGGTTTATCGTTACATTTCCATTATTTCTATGCTAACGGAGACGATGAAGGAGAACTGCACAAGCACCTTCTAAGCTTATCGAACGGATTACCCAGATTTTCGCACCTGAAACAGATCATTCTGGTAACTTGCTTACACACTTACGATGCTGTTACGATTATTATCTTCAGGATTTCCAGGTTGTTTCATCTGATTTTTTTCTTTCTTTTGTAAATAGGTGTGTCCAGGAGGGAATAATGTTAGGCACGACATTTTAGATAAAGTCCCACAAAAGACGAAAAAGCAGCCTTGCATGCTATCTACTGAGACATAATAGAGAATATCTCTGGCGCTGTTAAGGATTATCTAGATTTTTACTGCTGATTCAAGGCATTGAGGGAACTTTCAGTAACACAGTGTGAGGTTAAACGCTGCTTGCTCTACATATCTTGACACTATTCTCGATCATATCCCTACCAAAACATGTAGGTAGCTCAGATAAATATAATAAAATACCCTAAAACTTTCCCTGAGCAAAATCAGGGACTAGACAAATAGTACGTCCTAATCAAGAAGGTTTTCAACTATAGTTTGGAGTTTTCAGTCTTAGTTTCAACGTTGTGGTCGCTTTTTCGGATTTTGTATCCAGTTGCTTTTCCCAATGGTGGTGGTACAACGTTGCCAACCTGTCGATGTTTTTCCAATATGTTGCCGAAGAATTTGTATCTGTCTGGGAATCCTTGTGACCGGGCGCATTCCCTTACGCTACCGACTCAATTTTGTGAAGGATGTAGGACTCGACCCTGTTTCCCCATAGGTTCAGGATTAGTCACAGTAGTGCTGAAGAACTCTCCCCATTGCAGTCTGCCATACAGCCCCGCCCAATGGTTATGTCTGTTGCCGGTATGAGGGAGGCACCAGGGTATCAAAGTGTTGAATTGACGGTCCATAGGATCACATTTTACCCCAGAAGCACACGAACAGACGCCTCGCAGGGCACCTGTGCCAGATCTACCATTTTTCTTGTCATGGTGCATATAAATAAGTTTTTCGGAGTAAGTTCCACCAGGAAACCGCACAGAAATGTTGGGAATATCTCGCCAATCAGCATTTTTAGTCATCAGGGCATGTGCCATTCTAGCAGCAACCAAAGCATTCATGTCCTTGAATATGTGATCACGTAGCTTAGCACCTTCGGTTTTGTCACGCACCAGCTTTTGAAAATGGGTTTTTGCTTTGATTTTGTAGGCCATTTCTTCATTGTTGCCACCATTATTGATTTCAGGTAAATCAGATATGGCGCCATAGACCGTTATTGTGCGCAAAGGAGCAGATTCCGTAAATAGACATCCTGACAGAATTTTCTTATCATCGACAACGATGCTCAATCCTCCAGCCTTTGGACTGAAAACGTGTCGTGGCTCAGGATAATCTGGAAGGACCTCACCAGGTGCTGCAGCCATAATTATCGCTCTTCTTCTAGTCTGAGGAACACCATAATGACCTGCTGGAAGAATACCAGCAGCGACTTGGTAGCCCATTTTAAGAAGACATCGAAGCGTCAGTTTCAACACCATACTGCGCTTGAAGGAGACAAAATTCCTAACGTTCTCCAGAATGAAAAATTTTGGGCGGTAATAGGCACAGATCTAAAGATATGACAAGATCAACGAATTCTTGAACTTTGAGTATTCTCGTGAATTGAAGCGGTTCATGCCTCTGAATCCTCGGCAGGGAGGACCTCCAACCAGAAGCTCTACATCTCTTATTTGTGGATATTTCTGGCCGAGCTTGTTCGATGTTTCTCCAGACATAACAGCTTTGTGGAAACAATTGCAGTCGTCATTGAAGACAGTGCAGTTGGTGTTGTTCAGTTTGAAAGCTGATGCAGTCGTGTCCACCTTTTCTATGGCCCATTTCGATTCAGCGACACCACTTTGATGTAGACCTTCGGATAAACCTCCACATCCTGCAAACACATCGAGGCATCTCAAGGGTCGTGTGATATTTGAGTAGGATGGAACCGCTATATTAGATTTGTTCCCTGCATTTTTGCCTTTACCACCAGCCTATCCTGCACTGCCCAAATTGGCGAGCATTATTATAGGCTCCGTAGTTGACCCTTCTGTGGAGTCATACGCTTCTTGTGACTGGGCCAACGAGGATGGCAAGGAAGTTGACCATCCCGAGGTAGTCGATGGAAACGTATCCTTCTACAGCAAGAAATATGACGAACTACATGGTCGCTTCGAAGATGTAACTGCTGAGCCTGAGTGTCCGGAGCCTCACCCAGCTTTAATGTACTGCTGCAGTTGCCTGTACTCGTATCAGAAAATGTCCTTTGAGATGCCGAATGTATCTGAGCCGCTTGACGAAACCACTGAATACGGAAAAATGTTGTATGATCGACTAACATGGATTGGCTAGGAGTATAAAAAGGGACATTGTGTTTACCTTCTGCCAGGCACATTCGAATTCCCTAAAGGGAAAAAGTCCAGAACAATTCCCAAGAAAGATGACGATTCAATGCAAAGTAATTCGATGGACGAGACACTCTACCCAGAGTATTACCGTAAAAACTTGGTCAGGGGAAGAGCTAGCAACAAAACGACGTCCGAGCCCTTCTGCATTGGACTTATCAACTCCGATGCTGCAAATGAAGAAGGCCTTGTAGCTCCAGAAAATGTTATGCTTGGAGTGCATAAATTTTACCGTCCAGAGAATACGTGAGGAATAATATCAGATTTAAATCAACACGATCTTACAAGTTATATGCGTCCAATGAAGTCATTCACGTTTCGTTTACCCAAGTGTAGGGACATTGCTACGTCGCCTACTCTGACAATATCGTTGATGGTGATACCACTCTGTGGTCCACAGCTGGGCCTGACCAATTTTATTTTAACGAATTGTATGACTCCACAGAAGGGTCAACTACGGAGCCTATAAGAATTCTCATTTTTCAAAATTTTTCATTCTGGAGAACGTTAGGAATTTTGTCTCCTTCAAGCGCAGTATGGTGTTGAAACTGACGCTTCGATGTCTTCTTAAAATGGGCTACCAAGTCGCTGCTGGTATTCTTCCAGCAGGTCATTATGGTGTTCCTCAGACTAGAAGAAGAGCGATAATTATGGCTGCAGCACCTGGTGAGGTCCTTCCAGATTATCCTGAGCCACGACACGTTTTCAGTCCAAAGGCTGGAGGATTGAGCATCGTTGTCGATGATAAGAAAATTCTGTCAGGATATCTATTTACGGAATCTGCTCCTTTGCGCACAATAACGGTCTATGATGCCATATCTGATTTACCTGAAATCGATAATGGGGGCAACAAAGAAGAAATGGCCTACGAAACCGAAGTGATTACCCATTTCCAAAAGCTGGTGAATGACAAAACCGAAGGTGCTAAGCTACGTGATCACATCTGCAAGGACATGAATGCTCTGGTTGCTGCTAGAATGGCACATGTCCTGATGACTAAAAATGCTGATTGGCGAGATATTCCCAACATTCCTGTGCGGTTTCCTGATGGAACTTACTCCAAAAAACTTATTTATACGCACGATGACAAGAAAAATGGTAGATCTGGCACAGGTACCCTGCGAGGCGTCTGTTCGTGTGCTTCTGGGGTAAAATGTGATCCTATGGACCGTCAATTCAACACTTTGATACCCTGGTGCCTCCCTCATACCGGCAACAGACATAACCATTGGGCGGGGCTGTATGGCAGACTGCAATGGGGAGAGTTCTTCAGCACTACTGTGAATGATCCTGAACCTATGGGGAAACAGGGTCGAGTGCTACATCCTTCACAAAATCGAGTCGGTAGCGTAAGGGAATGCGCCCGGTCACAAGGATTCCCAGACAGATACAAATTCTTCGGCAACATATTGGAAAAACATCGACAAGTTGGCAACGCCGTACCACCACCATTGGGAAAAGCAACTGGATACAAAATCCGAAAAAGCGACCACAAAGTTGAAACCAAGACTGAAAACTCCAAACTATAGTTGAAAACCTTCTTGATTAGGACGTTTTATTTGTCTAGACCCTGATTTTGCTCAGGGAAAGTTTTAGGGTATTTTAATATATTTATCTGAGCTACCTACATGTTTTGGTGGGGATATGATCGAGAATAGTGTCAAGACATTTAGAGCAAGCAGCGTTTGGGTCATTCCACGAAAGTCCACCACTTTTCTGTCACAAGCACTTTTCTCCACTTCCAGGCAACATTTCAGACGAAAAAAAAAACCTTTATTGTAGGAAGACATTAATGCTAACAGATCCCAGGCATATAATTGCTTAATTATCTATGCACACATATGTATTACACTATCAGAAGGCCTTTTTTTCACTCTCCTGGTTGTCACAAGTAGGAGGTTGGTAACTTCAAGGAGTAAAATATATGTGAGCATGTCGGCTTCAGAATCATTTCATGTGATTTCCTGTGTCTCTGAAAACTCTAGAATGGACCCCCAATGAATGAAAACAATTTTGAGCAAATGGTGGGGAGGGAGATTGTATTTTAGTCTTGTCACATAAGTTTTGCTTCACTCTCCTGGAAATTCTGTTTGAACTTCTCAACGGCGCGGTTTTGAGTTTGGGAAGTTTCTTTTTGTTTTGTTGGCACTACTGTGGCCTCTTGTGAGCACACCAGCTCAACGGTCCCTCCAGTTGCGTGTGGGCAAGCGGCCATTGCAGGACGACTCTTGGAAAACACGTGAGTATTTTTATTACCATTCACTATCCTGGTGCTGGGAAAACGACCTTGAACCAAATATTCCGTTTTTTCAAACGTAACTATAATGCATTTAATGACCCCTTCCAGCCTCTGAAAGAAGGGATTTCAGATCCCTATTTGTTCTCGGGATATTCTTTTTTTAGCCCTAGATTTCACTCTCCTGGTATTCACTATCCTGCCAACATCAAAAAATTCGGGGCCAGGAGAGTGAAGATGAGAGCAGGAGAGTGAATTTTTGCGTCTTTTAGTGTAAATTTCATCATTTTGATGCGTTTTTTGTCTTGATTTTTTGTTTGTAGACTGTGATGGCTCCGAGAAAAAGTAATCTCTCACGGGAGGAGATTTTGAGAAGAAAGAGGGAAGCTGAGCGTCGAAGGTACGAGAGGATAAAGAGTGACCCCGCTGCATACGAAGTTCATATGAAGAAGGCAGCTGAAGAGTATGTCAAACGCAAGGAAAAAGGTCAAGTCAAGTTGGTGAGTGAGATGACAGCTAGGGAGCACCGTGCCTAGGATGATCCAAGACTCCAGATTCCAAGATCCAACCCTGCAGAGGATGATCCAAGACCAGACGATCCATTATATAAAATCCGCCCTCTCTTAGATTATTTTCACGGAACGATGTCCTCTATAATAGAGCCTGGGCGAATAGTGAGTGCAGATGAATCGATGGTTCCTTGGAGAGGGAGGGTTTATTTTCGGCAATACCTCCCGCTGAAGAGCCACAAATATGGAATAAAAATATACATGCTCACAGAACCTGATGGGTTACTTCATCGCTTCATAATTTACATTGGGGCACAAGACCCTGATGTGGGTGGTCAGGGGCATGTGACAAAAGTGATTATGAAGTTGATGGATGGAATCTTCGGGGAGGGCCGATGTTTGTTTGTTGACAACTATTACAATAGTGTGAATTTAGCTGCCTCGCTATTGGATGAATATAGGTACCCATGTAACTGGCACCCTCCGGGGAAATCGTGCTCAAAATCCACAAGAAGTCGTGAAATCAAAACCTAAAAAGGGTGAAGTAGTCCAACGTTGGTCACAAGAAGGGATAATGGTGGTCAAGTGGAAGGACAGAAGAGAAGTGCTGATGATATCAACCCAATCTCCCCCAAACATTGTTGAGACTGAAGGACGAGGGGGGATAATAAGGCAGAAACCTGCAGTTGTAGTTGAGTACAACAAGTACATGGGGGGGGGGGGGGGATAGATCGTCTCGACCAGTATCTTTCCTATTACATAAACCAACAGAGGACGTTGAAGTGGTATAAGAAACTGGCGTATCACATCTTTGAGCTCATGTTGTTGAACGCGTACTTGTTATACAAAACGTTTTCTATCTCATCAAAAAAACTAGAGCTGTATGACTTCCGTTTGGCCATTGTCCATTACCTCTGCGGTGACCCTCAACATCCTATTGCCACCCCACCCAAGTCCACACCGATCATATCAAAACATTTCCCAGCAGACACCCCATCAAAAAAATATGTACGATGCCAAGAGTGCAAATCAGGCGAATGGTTAAAATAATTTGTCCAGCGTGCCCGGAAACCCCGGGTCTTTGTTTGAAAGATTGCTTTATAAATTTCCACATCGCGTTAGGATTTAAAATGCAATAATTTGTTTCCTACGATAAAGCGATACATACCGATTTTCTTGATTTCGCACAATATTGCCGATTTGATATTTTCATCTTAGTTTTTGAAATTTGGATATTTTGTGCTTTTGAAACTGACATGTTTGATTGATCTATTTTAGTTTTTGGTGTTTTTTCACAAAGTAAATATAACAATTTATTGTGTAAGTTGGTACCTATTTTTTGTTGGAAAATATACTTTTTGTAAATAGTTTGTTCCACCGTTTCAGTCTACCCTCCTGTAGCTGTTCTCAAGATAAATCGCTACTATACCAGAATAAAAGTGTTTAGGAACTCGTTATTTTGTACTGTATGGAGGGTTAGTATACCCTGAGCGCGACCGTGGACTGGCGTCATGACATACATGTCGCGCTCTAAAAACTTGGAAAATTATGAGTTTTTCAATTATAATCACCTAAAAACGTGGTTTTAAGACATTTCAAACATGCTTTTGAAAAAAGTTGGGCCAGTCCTGGGGGTTGGCGCAGTGGCAGGGCCAGCGTCGAGAGTGTTAATGAAGATATTGTTACTTTAGTCGTTTTTTTAATACCAAATTAATATTTCTTATTTTGATGAGAGATTCGTGTATTTTGATATTTACCTACTTATACTATAAATAAAAGCGTTTCGGAGTTTACTTGGCACCTTCATATACCCGTTCATGTTCGTTGTCCAACTCAGAACTTCTCAGAAAATAATAAATGTTTCACTCTCCTGGGGCGTCGAAATTTTTGAAACCGTGTAAAAGCGCCATTTTTGATTTCCCTGCGCTGCCACGCAATACATTCATTTAAGACCTTAACATAAGTTTAAAAAAAATAGAATCAACCCGATTGGTGGATTTTGACATTTGAAAAAACTGGACTAGAAAAGTGGTGGACTTTCGTGGAATGACCCGTTTAACCTCACAAAGTGTTACTGCAAGGTTCGGTCTTCACCGAAACACTAGTGGAGCTCCTGCTTTCAACCCCATGGCAGCTGACGCGTCACCTCGTCACCTGTGCTTCTCGTTCTTTTGTTTTTTCTTTGAACAGTTTGTTTTGATGTGATGTCGTGTTACATTATTCTTGTCTTACAATACAACTATTACGAGTTACTCAAATAGAGTTCAGTGTGTATTTCTTTCTATTTGAATGTTCGAACCTTTAGAGAAGTATTAAACATTGGTGCCGTGACCAGGATCTCTGCGCACCTACGTAAATAAAAGGAACTTAATAACTTCTAAATCAACTACTGACGTATTTAATCATAAAACGGCATAGGTAATTAACATTCCAACAATATGACTGATGAAAACTGAGGTATCCCACAAAATCGTTCCACAGAGCATAATTGATGTGCATGCTTTTGTTGCATTCCTTATCTGCTCAGGATATTTGGTTCCTCTGCGAGTGATAATGCGGTCACTCCCAGGATCGTCTTGGAGATTCGTTTCATCGTAGTTCCATGTATTTTCAGGTGGGACACCATCGAGAGTTTTTTCCAGATTATCAAAATAACAATTGACAATCTCGTCATCGGTTTTGGCTCTTGCGAATGAAATATTTGTTGCTGTTCGCTCTGAAATGGTTTTTTTGTGACGCTTCATGAAATAGTTAGCCCAGTCAGGGCCTGGATAGTTGTCCTTAAATTTGGATACCGTCCTTCCTGACTTGTCTAAGTAAGCTTTAACGATGCACCGCAAGTCGGACTTGGTGAAAGGGAACCCAAACGCGGAAATGAGGCATAGGTGACTAACGATTGATTTTTCCTCGTCATCGGACAGGACCTTTGGGGTTCCTACTTTCTGCTTGGAAATGTTTTTGAGTCTCTTCCACAACGTATTCTTGTTGATATTGTATCTACAAAAAGAAAAAGAACTCCGTTAATACCTACTCAACAATAATGCTTCATGATAAACTAGATTTTTGAATTCAGGGAGGAAGTAAACAACTCAAACCTACTTGACTGCTGCTTTTCGTATGGATAATTTCCCGCATCTGACGTCGGCAAGCGCATTTTCCATTGTCTCTTCTGAAAAATTGGAGTAAACACGGCTCCCAAGCTTTCTTTTGTATGTCCTCATGACTGATTTATCTATAAACAAGCAAAGTAGAGCGTCCTAATGAAAACACTTACAAAAACCATGGTTTTGGGGTGTCCCATTGTTACCCCACAAAACTTCCCGATTTTACATAACCGCCTCCACCAACTCTACTGAAAGCATTTTCCTAACAAATTTTACTGGAATACAATCACAATCGTATGAGGAACAAGTACTTACATGATAAAATTCGGCAGGATGTCTGAGGGACTCGTCGGAACCAAGATTTGCAGAGCTTCGTTCTCAGTGCGCGTTCTGGGAGTTCGGAACGGTTCTGGGCAAGCGCAGTAGAGTTTTGTCGTTCGCAGTGCCAGAACGCCCAGTTCCGGAACGCCAAGAACGCCGAGTTCTGCGTTCGCAGTGTCTTCGGAACCCAGTTCCGAACGGTTCTGACAGTTCCCGTTTTTTTTCGGAACTATGAGAACTCGAACGCAAAGACGTAGTTAACGCATGCGCATTTCACTATTTTTCGGATCTCGTGGAATAAACAACTTTCGTCTTCATCGACTTTATTCATTAAACAACCTTATATCGTTTTATTTCGCTCGTTTTATTTCGCTTCATCGATCATAACAATTTCAGCTTCATTCTCTTTCTTTCATTTCATTCTCTTTCAGTCTCTATACGTTACCAAACTATTCTATAATTCGAAATGCCAACTAGCTCGTCAAGTACAGATAGCGATAATTTCGACGATGGTGTTCCGTGGTTTGTAGACGATGAGGACGAGATCGAAGTTATAGTTGGATCTCGTCTACATCCGAGAAACTCGAATTTTTTTGAGAAAATCGTGCCAAGGTTTGACGACGAAGAGTTCGTTTACCACTTTAGAATAAGCCGTGGGCTCGCGGAAGAGTTAGCCCACCGTTTTCAGGCCAGCACCCTCTACCATCACCACTTCGGTCCTTATGGCAAGGTATGGGGTATGGCAAAAAAAAGTTCCAGTCATGCAGCATGATCGTACGAGCGAATCTCGTAAATTATCTTAGTACCTATATTACGTTAGGTACATAGTTTTGAAATTAGAACACTTTGAAATCGTAATAACCAACATTATGGCAACAAAATTCGTTCTAAATAATAATCTGCGACTCAAAAAATATTTGGGAATTTTAGCTTTTTTGGGGAGCTTTTATCGATTTTCAGCAAATAATAATGAAACGTAAGTAGTAAAGGGATTTTTACAAACAGGGGGGGTTACAAACAACACAGGTTATTCCACTTCCAAGTTCTGAAATCGTTCGCAGTGCAGAACGCGGTTCCACAAGTTCCGGAACTCCCCGGGACTCCCCGTCCCAGTTCTCATGAGTTCGAGAACTGTTAGAACGCGCACTGAGAACGAAGCTCAGGCAACCTCAACAAAACGCAAAATCTGCTAAAAGAGATAAGGCTTATCAGAGAAATCGATAGTGTGGTATCGATGTTCCCTCGTACCGGATTTCCTTCAGCATGAGTTGAGGGTCAAGTACCACACTGAGTTTTTATCCTATTTCCACTGGGAAGCTCAAAAAATCGAAAATTGTGGAAAAAAAGGTGATGTCCACTTCTTACCCCTCGATTTGAAAGTTACCCCGTTCTACGGTAATTAACATTCCAACAATATGACTGATGAAAACTGAGGTATCCCACAAAATCTATAATTACGAAATATGATCGTGAATACAAAGACATTATGAATAATGGAATCCACGATATTCAAACTAACATCTGCAAGTTCGGTTCCGACACCGAAATGTTCAAGTGGTCAGATCATGCGACTGACGTTATTGCTAAATTACAAAACGCTTATCAAGTTAAAATATTCCCGTTTCTTGGAACTTTGGACAAAAGTCACCTTCTTGATCAAGGTAGCCAAAGAAGTCTTTGCACTAATTATATAAACCAACACAATTCAGCACACGAACTTGCAAAGGAACTTAAATTACACGCATTACTCCTGCCAACTGTACCAACTTTTTATGGCGATTTGACGCGTTTTCCAGAGTTCATTCAAGCTTATAACGAAGCTGTTCACGATCGTAACATTCCAGTGCAAAAAAAGATGGCTTCATTACGTGCTAAGCTAATTGGAAAACCTTTCCAATTAATAGCAAATCTGGGTACATCAGCTTTAGACTATCAAAAATGCTACGACGCGCTTGAAAAAAAGTATACTAATTTATTCTTAACCCTTCGAGGTCACTTTGGGGTCAAAATTGACCCCACCGAATATATTTCGTATGATTTTTGGGCTTTAAAATTTTTTTTAGCCAAAAGGGATATTTTGTAAATTTGCTTGGTAGCATTGGCTAGGCGAGGAAGTGATAACATCTGGCAGTATACGTTGTGACTTCGAGCCAGAGGGTTGTGAATCTCTTGTGGGACACTTTTGACCCCAGTGTGTCTTCTGCGTTCCTATTTTTGTTCTGTTGGGGTAGCCATTGACCCCAGTGTGTATTTTGGATTTCCTCACAAGGGAAGTCAGATAATACCATATTTCACTTAATTTTCTCATAGAAAATAAGTATTTTTATAATCTGGTAGTCAGTAGGTATTTATTTTTCTCGTCCACTCCTACTAGGTGACTCAGGTGAAGATTCTCAACTGGGTAAATGTGTCTAGTTGATGGGCTATCATAGGTCAGGGTTTATTCTGGTTCAAAAAATGGGTTGGGTTTTGCATTTTATGTACCCTGAAGAGCCAGGGTACATCCCCAGGCAGGGGATCAGGGGTCCTCGAGATCTGCTGAACAAGTTGTACGTGGGCGATGCTACATTTGCCCAAGATCTAACGATAAAAAGACGAGTCGGTCGTGCACAGGGTGCAACCGTCTCGTGTGTGAAGTGCACAGTCATACCGAAACGACCTGTGAAAAATGCAATTACTTATAACAAATAATGATACTACCTACCTAATAATTCCGTCGTGTTTTTAAAAAAACTTTTAAAAATACATTCATATTTCATTTTTTATGTGTGCCTATTGCTTAAATATAATCCTGCAATTACCTTTAATTATTTTGTCATAAAAATTAATAAAATGAGATGATAAAAAATTGAATGCGGAATAAAAACAGTGTATCAGTTTAGGTAAGAAAAAAGGAAGAGATGTGAAAAATGGGGTAAGTTTATGGTATCGTGAAAACTTTACTATTTAACTTACAAAGTTAACGTTTTTTCTGACTATTCGACAGATAGTCAGCTTTGATAATTGGCTTTTAATTATTGTGTATCTTCAGAACTGAATTTTTAATATTCATATGCCCAAAATTTCGATTTTTGAACATTTTACTAAGAATGGTTTCAAGAAACCACGAATAAAATATTCAATTCTAACATATTCAATTCTATTTCTTGTTTCATTGCGTAGGTAGGTTAATTTTTGATTTTTTTAAATAGTTAGTTATTGTGAAACTATTTATTGAGTATAATATATAAATTAAAATACATTTGGGGTCAATTTTGACCCCAGAGTGTCTACCGTGTCACAAAAAATAAGGTGTGACCTAGGAGGGTTAACATCTAGTACTCTACACGATCGTGTCATTTCAGTAAAACAAGTAGAACACATCGAACTGGACTCATTAGAGACATTTATTAATGAAACAACAACTCTCTTTACCGCTATAGATAATCTTTCCTTATCAGATGCAATGGATTTTTCCCGGTTTCATCTTGTATACAGTAAAATTTCGATTTAGCTTCGAGATGAATTTCATGAAAAGGTAATATCTGAACAATCTTCACTTCCCACCCTGGATCAATTATTCAAATTCTTGAACAACAAAGTCGAAATTTTAAGAGCTCGTCCAAACAATACTCGTTTGGATCTGTCAAAATCATTTAAAAACTTAAAGCAAATAGATACTAAGAAAATACAAGGTTCACAACTGCAAAAACAATCCAAAACCAATGATAATCATCGTAACTGCTCTTACTGTGGACAAGTTCATTTTTTATACCACTGTCCTGAATTTAAAAACTTGTCGAGGCCCCAGCGACTTTCGTTTGTAAATATAAACGATTTGTGTATAGAAATACACAAAGGAAAAAAATTCTAAGAAAGAATTCTATTTGAATCTAGATAATCCTTAACAGCGCCAGAGATAATCTCTATTATGTCTCAGAAGATAGCACGCAAGGCCGCTTTTTCGTCTTTTGTGGGACTTTATCTAAAATGTCGTGCCTAACATTATTCCCTCCTGGACACACCTATTTACAAAAGAAAGATGAAAATTAGATGAAACAACCTGGAAATCCTGAAGATAATAATCGTAGCAGTACGGTAAATGTGTAAGCAAGTTACCAGAATGTTCTGTTTCAGCAGCAAAAATCTGAGTAATCCGTTTGATAAGCTCAGAAGGTGCTTGTGCAATTCTGCTTCATCGTCTCCGTTAGCATAGAAAAAACGGAAATGTAACGGTAAAACCCTGAATAAATTAACTTGGTAGAAGGCACGCAAGGCTGCCTTTTCATCTTCTGTGGCGCATTTTCTAAAATTCCGTGCCAAATGTTTTTCCCTTTTGATCACACCTCTTCATAAAAGAAGTAAATATATCTGATGAAACAAACTTGAACTCTTGAAGATATTAATCCTGAAAGTTTACGAAGTGGGTGGGTGAGCATGTTACGAGAATGCTCTGAATCATCAGCAAAAATCTACATAAACCTTTTTATTAAAGGAGAGATACCGTATTGTGTAGTGGCATTGATGTTGAGGAAATTGTGGAACTGAACCAGAAAATTCTTTAGACAATAATCTTAAATGTTCACTAAGTGTGTAAGCAAGTCACCAGAATGCTGTGTATGAGCAGCGAAAATCTAGATAATCCATTTGATAAGCTTGGAGATGGGTGTGCTATGCTGCTTTAGCGGCTTATGTAGAGTAGAAAAAAAATGCAATTGTAACCATAAAATCCTGAATATATCGACCCTACAAATCCTTCAAGTGTATCAGCAAGTTTCTTCAATGCTCTGAATCAGCTGTAAAAATCAAGATAATCCATAACAGCACAAAATATATTCTCTATTATGTATTGGTCGAAACCATGCAAGGCTGCCTTTGGTTATGTAGCGTAGGAAAAATTTCAAATGTAACCATGAGGATTCAGAGCATTGAGGAAACTTACGGATACACTTGAAGGATTTTTGGGGTAAATTTATTCAGGATTTCATGGTTACATTTGCTTTCTTTGCTACGCTACATGAGAAGATGAAGCAGCATTACACACCCACCTCCTAAACTTATCAAATGGACTATCTAGATTTTTGCTGCTCATACACAGCATTCTGGTGACTTGCTGACACGCTTATTAAATATTTAGGATTATTTTCTCCAGAATTTCCTAGTATAGTTCCACAATTTTCTCAGCATCAAGCAACTACGTAATAGGGTATCTCTCCTTTTATCCAAAGGCTTATGTAGATTTTTGCTGCTGATTCGGAGCATTCTCGCAACTTGGTCACCCACTTCGTAAACTTCCAGGAATATTATCTTCCGGATTTCAAGTTTGTTTCATCTGAAATATTTACTTCTTCCATGAGGAGGTGTGTTCAAACGAGAATACATTAGGCAAGGAATTTTAGATAATGCGCTACAGAAGAGGAAAAGGCAGCCTTGCGTGCCTTCTACCAAGTTAATTTACCGAGTTAATTTATTCGGGGTTTTATCGTTACATTTCCATTTTTTCTATGCTAACGGAGACGATGAAGCAGAATTGCACAAGCACCTTCCAAGCTTATCGAACGGATTACTCAGATTTTTGCTGCTGAAACAGAACATTCTGGTAACTTGCTTACACATTTACCATACTGTTACGATTATTATCTTCAGGATTTCCAGGTTGTTTCATCAGATTTTTTTCTTTCTTTTGTAAATAGGTGTGTCCAGGAGGGAATAATGTTAGGCACGACATTTTAGATAAATTCCCACAAAAGACGAAAAAGCAGCCTTGCGTGCTTTTTACTGAGACATAATAGAGATTATCTCTGGCGCTGTTAAGGATTATCTAGATTTTTACTGCCGATTCAAGGCATTGAGGGAACTTGCAGTAACAGTGTGAGGTTAAACGCTGCTTGCTCTAAATGTCTTGACACTATTCTCGATCATATCCCTACCAAAACATGTAGGTAGCTCAGATAAATATAATAAAATACCCTAAAACTTTCCCTGAGCAAAATCAGGGACTAAACAAATAAAACGTCCTAATCAAGAAGGTTTTCAACTATAGTTTGGAGTTTTCAGTCTTGGTTTCAACTTTGTGGTCGCTTTTTCGGATTTTGTATCCAGTTGCTTTTCCCAATGGTGGTGGTACGGCGTTGCCAACCTGTCGATGTTTTTCCAATATGTTGCCGAAGAATTTGTATCTGTCTGGGAATCCTTGTGACCGGGCGCATTCCCTTACGCTACCGACTCGATTTTGTGAAGGATGTAGCACTCGACCCTGTTTCCCCATAGGTTCAGGATTAGTCACAGTAGTGCTGAAGAACTCTCCCCATTGCAGTCTGCCATACAGCCCCGCCCAATGGTTATGTCTGTTGCCGGTATGAGGGAGGCACCAGGGTATCAAAGTGTTGAATTGACGGTCCATAGGATCACATTTTACCCCAGAAGCACACGAACAGACGCCTCGCAGGGTACCTGTGCCAGATCTACCATTTTTCTTTTCATCATGCGTATAAATAAGTTTTATGGAGTAAGTTCCATCAGGAAACCGCACAGGAATGTTGGGAATATCTCGCCAATCAGCATTTTTAGTCATCAGGACATGTGCCATTCTAGCAGCAACCAGAGCATTCATGTCCTTGCAGATGTGATCACGTAGCTTAGCACCTTCGGTTTTGTCACGCACCAGCTTTTGAAAATGGGTAATCACTTCGGAATTATATGAAAGCTATGGGTCCGATTTTCAGTTAATTAGCGAAAAATAATTCCATAACACATTTGTTATGTCAACCTGTCAACATGTCAACCTGTCAAATTGAAATAAATAATTTCGTTCGAACTACATAGATACAAGTAGATATTTTTTGCTTACCTCAAAGTTACAGCTAATCTTTCGCCTGTTTCAATAGGTCTTCTCCAATTCGTAGTGATCCGCTCAATCCTGGGTCGCAGTACGTCATGTAGCTCCTCAAAACTTTGCCTCGACATACGAAAATATGAAAAAACCTGTCTTCATGAGACTGTAGTTCACGACACAGACGGTGGTATTCACCAAGTTCTTCTCTTTTTTGATTTATTGGGTGCACCCAAAACGTCTTCTTGTGCTGGTACTCTGTACTAACGCGAAAAGAAGCAAAAATTCCTCTTCGTCAGAACTACTTCTTTTTTTCTTGAGAACCAAACGAACTGCACACCCACCTTCTAAGCCTATCAAATGGATTATCCAGATTTTTGCTGCAGGTTCAGAGTATTCCGGTAACTAGCTTACACACTTTACTAAGTGAAGATAACAATCGTAACAGTATACTTACTGTTACGATTGTTATCTTCAGGATTTCCAGGTTGTTCAATCTGATTTTCTTCTTTCTTATGTAAAGAGGTGTGTACAGCAGAGATTAATACTTGGCACGACATTTTAGTTCATCTAAAATATTATGCCCCACAAAAGACGAAAAGGCAGCCTTGCGTGCTTTCTACCAAGACATAATGGATAATATCTCTGGCGCTGTTAAGGTTTATCTTGATTGTTACTACTAATTCATGGCATTGGGGGAACTTGCTGTAACACTTGAAGGATTTGTGGGGTTAATGTGATCAGGATTTTATGGTTACGTTTGCATTTTTCGTGAGGTGTTCACTCAAATGGATTATTCAAATTCTTGCTGCTGGTACAGAGCATTCAGGAACTTGCTTACACACTGTGAAGTTTTAGGAATATTGTCTTCAGGATTTCTAAGTTGTTTCATCTGCTTTTTCCATTTCCTTTCTGTTATAAAGAGGTGTGAATAACAGTTAGCAATCTTAGATAAACCCCCAAAATGACGAAAAGGCAGCCTTGCGTGCCTTGAACCAAGACATAATGGAAAATATATCTTGTGCCGATTCGCGTTATCTAGATATTTGCTGCTGAATTACAGCATTCTGGTAACTTGCTTACACACTTAGTAAACTTCTATAATTATTATCTTCAGGATTTCCATGTTGTTTCATCTCATTTTTTTTCTTTCTTTTGGTGTGAACAGCAGGGAAAAATATTAGGCACGCAATTTTTGATAAAGCTTTCGAACAAGTATTTTATAATAGTTATGTATTTTATTAAATTCCTATTGTTAAATGGGCACCTGATTTATGTCTTTTTTGAGAGGACCACAATTCAATTTAAAAAAACTGTGGGACAACATAAAATTTTGACGAAAGACTGAATCAGGGACAGAGAAACGGGAACAGATGTTCCTGAGGAATCCAGAATTGGATTCCATTGGACTGAATATCGAAATCACTGATGCTATTGACTCGGACGCCATATATTTACAAAGGAGCTCCTACAACTTAGAAGACGAAGATCTTATACCCAACACAATCTCTGGTAATTAGTTGCAAGTATTTTTTGGTTTAAGTCCTTGTAAATGCTAATGCGGTATCTTGTGGTTACTGACGATCAAAAGCTGACTCTAGTTATGTATTTTACATGATTTCTATGTTCCCAAAACCTGATGCGACTGTTGATCAGCCACCTCCAGACTTACCTGACGATGTTGCTGCTGAAATTCCTATTGCTAAAGTGATAAATTGAAGCACATTACAATGCCACAACGTGACCTCCTGTTACAATCCATATTGAGGGTTTTAACACTTTTGGTTGAGGTCCTTCTAGGGATCGATTAGACCTCTAATTTCCAACAACACGTTCCTCATAGAAATTGTTTTTATACGCTTGGTTTTCAAGTAATTTGACTTTTGTATCGTGTTTTTACTTAATAATTAATATACTTTATAATATAACTTCCTAGAATGACCAGGAGAGAATTTAGCTCATTCAGTTGTTCAGGAATAGGCCAATAATTTCAATAGTCTCTAAGCCTAGTACGCACTGGGATTCTTTGTTCAGACTCTTTGTCGCGGAGCTGCGTCTCGGACTCATTTTCTTGCATCCGGGACGCTCCGCGACATTTGAGTCTTGCAGCTCGTGTGTTGCGTTTTAGTATTTTTGAGTCCCATACGGAATGGGATTCTTTACACAATGTCGCGGAACATTGAGTCAGTGCGTACGTGAATATCGAACAAAGTGGGCCTTTCACGGGTGTATCTTCGTTGTTATGCTTGTAGCTAAAAACAGGTTTTTTTTTTTTTTTTTTTTTTTTTTTAGCACAAGTTTATTTGCCACAAAATCGGTAGAGATCATTTCTTCCTAGTTAAAATCCTAAATTTTCAAAACAATTTAACAATATATAGTAAGATAATTTACGAAAATCCGCTCATACGATCATGCTGCATGACTGGAACTTTTTACTAACTTATTAAGTCGTCTTATAAAATCGATTTAACATCAAATAGCTGGATTATCCAATTAACGCTGTTTCCAACGGTGGTCATATTTTTTATTTTACAGTGATCTCAAGTGGATTTATGGTCGTTTGAACATATCTTAAAAATGAAATTACGCAGAAAAACAAAGCATTAAAATAAATCTCTAACAAGTACTTTCGATCAGAAATGAGCTCTAGAATTTACCCATGATTTTTACTAACTTATTAAGTCGTCTTATAAAATCGATTTGACATCAAATAGCTAGATTATCCAATTAACGCTGTTTCCAACGGTGGTCATATTTTTGATATTACAGTGATCTTAAGTGGAGTTATGGTCGTTTGAAGGTAGAAAACATATGTTAAAAATGAAATTACTCAGAAAAACAAAGCATTAAAATAAATCTGTAACAAGTACTTTCTATCAGAAATGAGCTCTAGAATTTACCCATGGAAGCATCACTACACCCTTCTTAGTGGTTGGCGCAGATGGGCTATCTAATGCAGATATAATAAAACATCATGTAGCATTTTTTTTTACTCCGTAGAGCTATGTTAAGTGCTACTGCAATCCCCGAAAGCGCGACCTCGTTCGACATGGCTCAGGTTCAAACTAGATGCGTACACGATTTGCAGAGCGACAATGTGGCGGGGCAAAGAATCTGAGACATGAATCCGAGCGTCTGCAACAAAGAGTCCGAACAATGAATCCCAGTGCGTACTAGGCTTTAGTGTTCCAGGGAGTCTCCCTATCAAATTTCCTCTTCATAGAGGTAACAGGAGAGAATTTAGCTCACTCAGGTGATTAGGATAGAGCCAATAATCAGAGGTCTAGCATTGTCTAGTACCCTCTGCTTAAAAGTACCTACTACTCTATAGTATACCTACCATGTGCCTAGTGCCATTTTTTTCACATTTTTAGTTCGTTATGGTTACTTGAAAATATTAGTTTATAACTTAGCGTAATAAATTAGCTTTCCTTGACACTACAATGGCTTAGGGATTATGAGATGTTATGATAAAATGAGAGTATTCTAAAAAGTGGCGAACGATTTTCATGCTATGAAAACTAAGGGAGTTACACTTCGCCAGTGACGCATTGTTTGTACGTGAAAATCAATAGAAAAGTCACGTACTTCCTAGTTTTAACAGCGTTATTCGATCATGTTGGAAATCGCTTATAGATACCCATGCATTCATGTTTCTACCAAATGAAATTTTTTTTATAGTCCGATCAAATTAGTTTAGGAATGTAGCCAGGTGCGTAAGGAGGGGGACATTGGTATTGTTTTTTTTTTTTTTTTTTTTTTTTTTTTTTTTTTTTTTTTTCTTTCTTCATTTTTGTTCACTTACTAGCTGTGCGTCGCATCTTTTTTACATTACTATTAACTGGTAGATACCAAGTATATTTTCATCCAGTATAGTGATAAACATTCTATTGTGATAGTGTACTTGATTCATCCTCATTAATCATCTTTGTGCTTGCAGGTAATCGAAGAAAACGAGAAGAGAAAGAAGAGACCCTACGAAAGAAGAGAATTCTCCAGCATCTAACTCAGGAAGAGGAGCTCCATCGACTTAAAGTAGAGAAGCAAAAACTTAAAATAATGCTAACACAAAATCAAATAGAATGTTCCAATTCAGAGTCGCAATATAAACACATCTATACTATTTATAAGTACTTAATGTGATGAACCTTAAACATTTACGAGAGATACACTCGTTAAACATACAAAATGTAGAACTTGAAATTGAATTAAAACAAAGTAGGTAGTCTTGATCGTTAAGCGGAGCTACACGATAAACAACATCGACCGGATATTATAGGATAAATGTAATGTTTTCTTTAAAAAGAATAATTGATTGTTTAGCATTCTTTTATCGACGGATTAACTTGCAAGCTCCTTTGCTGTTTTAAATGTGTGGTTCTTTGGTTTACGAAACCCAACGCGTTTTATAACTTGTGATTTTTTGCTTCGTTTTATTCACGTACTAATTTCCAAAGTTCCTATACTGTTAGAATTGTTTGTTCCTTTGATTTATGAAACCCAACGTGTTTTATAATTTGTAATTCATTTTATTGACTGTCAATTTCTAGCTCCTTTACCGTTTGAAATATTTGTTCCTTTGGTTTGTAGGAACCCTGACGTGTTTTATAACTTGTCATTCATTTTTTTGACGAATTAATTTCAAGATTGTAACTGTTTGAAATATTTGTTCCTTAGGTTGGCAGTTACCCAACGCGTTTTATAACTTGTCATTCATTTTATTGAAGAATTAATTTCAAGCTCCTTACTGTTTGAAATATTTGTTCCTTTAGTTTGTGCTTACCAACGCGTTTTATAATTTCTAAATTTGTGATTCGTTTTATTGACGTATTAATTTAAAGTGCCTGTACTGCTTTAAATATTTGTTCCTTTGATTGACGTATTACTTTGAAGCTCCTTACTGTTTCATATATTTGTTCCTGTGGTTTGTAGTTACCCAACGCGTTTTCCAACTTGTAAATTCGTGATTGACTTTATCGAATATTAACTTAAAGCTCTTGTACTGTTTGAAATTGTTGTTCCTTTGGTTTATGAAACGTGTTATAATTTGTCAATAATTTTATTGATGTGTTAATTTCAAGCCCCTTTACTGTTCGACAAATGTTTTCTTCGATTTTCTGATACCCAACCTGTTTTATTACTTGTCATTACTGTTATTGACGTATTCATTTGACGCATTCACTGTTTGAAACGTGTGTTCTTTTACTTTATAGATACTCACGAGCTTTATAATAAAGTTGTTAACAATGTTACGGTAGAGTAGTTTCAAACTTGCGCCAATTCAGTTTTCGTCATAGGTACTTCTTACATACCTATTAGTTTAATGCTTTTTCGATACTTTACTCGAAAATAGTACAGTAGGTACCTAATTATGTCATTAAGGGAATGTAAGGGAAATGTGTTATAACGGTTAGTGAATCAATTTTAATTATGCATTAATGTAGGATTTGAAGTTATAAGCTCTTTTTCTGGTTAGGAAAAATGTCTTTAGATGAAGCCATTTCGGACTGCATCCCCTCCCTTTGTGTTCACAGTGTATTGTGAGCCCATGTCGCACAAATACTCGTCTATTTCGGGTTCATCATTGGCCTCCCACATATATCCTTCCAACAGCCCAATGTTATGAAGAATTGCGCATGCTGGTATTATGCGTAGCGTTTGCGTATGCGTTTCTTATTTTGAACTGAATTTCATCATACAAACATGGGAACCACTTCAGTAGACCTATAGTTCTTTCGACTGAACTTCTGTTTTTTTTTTTTTTTTTTTTTGTGGGGCAAATCGTACATCTCCTCCACTTGTTCTGTAGGGTTCCTCAAAGGTGAATAAATATACCTTCTTTGAGAGTAACCACGATCCCCCACACGGTGGTCCGCTGACTGATTCAAGGCCGTCTGAAATGCCGACGAAAACTGACTACAAGGCGGTGTTCAGGAACCTTGTACGAGTAGAAATTGACCATCCGGGAAATCGGAGCTGATCGTTTACTCGTACACGACGCATATCAAACATTCAGTTTTCGGGTGTTGTAACACCCTGAATTATGGGCTCAGTGAAAAGTTTTTCTCGATATTTACTCAAATTTTTTGTTGAGGGGGGAGGGGAATGGGCACGGGTATGTGTCGAGGGTAGGCCCATTTCACCTCCACACACACAAATACACATATGTAGTATATATACATAAATATACATATAGATTTACAAATAATGTGTACAGCATTTAATACTTATGCATTGCGCTCTCTCTCTCTCCCTTTCCCTCCCCCCCCCCCCCCCCTCACACTTTCAGACTAAAATACGAATCAAGGCGGATAGATAAGATCGCGCAAGGTGTAGACCACGGCATGGCAAAGACACGTTCTATATATGTGGGAGCGAGAAACTGTTATAGACTTCTTTTGTTGACAAACAGACTTTCAGTAACGATAACAAACAGACTTTCGCTTCTTCAGAATCCGGGCGTTTTACAGAAACATGTTAGTAATAATCGAACTGAGCTAGTGAGTGGTCATATAATTCATTCTTCCATCGTCGACACCGAAAACATTTTTACGAAAAGTGACTGTAATTAGTGTTTAACGATGCTGTCTTGTTGTGGTCATGAAGAGAACAGGAGGAAAGTTTGTGGACCTTGTGGAAAGAAGATTTCACTTGGAACCAAACGCATAGAGTTCTTCAATATTACTAATTCACATATGTCACTGATAAAGAAATTTGTCGATGAGAATTATGATATCACTGACAACAGGTATCCTCTCAGTATTTGTTGCACGTGCCGAAAAACTCTCCAAGAACACAATAAAAATATTAAAAAGAGACCTCTGCAAATCGTTCCAAAATATAGAGACATTCTTCTGCCCAAAGTTACAAGAGCAGGGAAAAATTTCACTGACAAAAACTGTAACTGCTACATATGCCTGACTGCTAAATTCAAAGGGCATATCAAGCCCAAATTGGGAGCAGGAAAATTGAGAAATTTGAATAATCGTGTTACTGAGTTAAATGGAAAGTTGGGTTCTGGAAGATCGGCAATAAAAAATCTCCCGAGAATTAGAGCACAGACTAAAAAAGTATCTGGGATTTTAAAGGTTTGTTCCAAATGTCTGCAGACAATCGGCAAAGGCTTAAGTCATTCTTGTAATTCTCATCTCAATTCGCGGGCTCGAATGAATATTGGAAAATTGGTAGAAAAATTACCATCTGCAGATCAAGAACAGTTAGCTTCTTCAGTAATCAGAAAAAGGATTAACGCTACTTCTGGAGATGAAATTGCAATATGTAGCGGTAGTAAAAAAAGAAAGTTGTTTTTGTGTAAGAGGGGACAACAGCAGGCAATTTTCAAGGTAGAGCAGCTGGACGCGATTAAACTAAATTGTGATTTGTCTACTAGAAAAATGAAGAATCTCAACATGAATATTCGAGCGGCGTGCGGTAAGAAAGCAGTTCCGGCAAATTATAGTAAACATATGACCGAGAAGTCTCAGTTATTGAGTGAGATCTATAAGTTAGGCTACGAAACATTTGAAACTAAAACAGGCAAGGATTTGAAACCTGTTGTATACGCAGACTGTCAAGAACTATTATACGAAATATTGGAAAAAAGAAATATAATTGGTAATTATGTCTTTAAAATCATGGCAGATGGAGGTCAAAATTTTTTCAAAATTTGCATGTCTATAATCCCGGAAACTGTGATTCATAACGATACTGATATTGGTGAATATAATGGAGAAGATTTTTTCAAAGAATTGGGTTTCTCTAAAGAAGCAAAATGCACTAGTGTTAAAAAATTAATATTGATATGTTTGGTGCCAGATATTAAGGAAACCTATGAGAATGTCCAATTATTATTCAATTTGATTCAAATCAATAATGTATCATTTAAGTTTGTTTCTGATTTAAAACTTATGTTAATTGTCAATGGTCAACAAACCGCTACAGCGTCCTTCCCATGCCCTTACTGTTACGTGACTCTTGGAGATTTGAAAAATCGCAAAGACTTGTTTGAGGAAAAAGGGGGAAACAATGATCCTTGCGCATTAAAAACCTTCGGTGACGTTGAAAAGGATTACAACAAATTTGTAGAGTTGGGGAGAGTTAAGAAATTTGCGAAACATTGTAAGAGCACTGTGAATTCCCCTCTAGTTACTGAACATAGTGATTCATTTATTCTTGAGAAATTCATGATTCCCGAATTACACATCTTGCAAGGTGTTGTTAACCATTTGTTCTGGCAAGGCCTAGTACCGTTGGTAGGAAGAGAGAAAGCACTCGTGTGGCCGACAAAATTACACGTGATTTCGAAAAATTATCAGGGAGATATATTTGAGGGTAACGCCTGTAGAAAGCTGACGAAAAACGCTTACACACTTTTAAATGAAGAAATATATAATGAAGTTGGTATGTTCAGGCTTATTCCTTTTGTCTCTGCTTTCAAGGCTATGGATAAGCTCGTTACTAATTGCTTCTCTTCAAATACTATAAATATGCAGAGTATTCGAGAATCTATTAGGGAACTAAAATCGGCAGTGTTAGCAACAGAAGTGACTGAAACATTGAAAATGCATATAGCATTGAGACATATTGATCAATGTTTGAATTTCATAAATAATAATAAAGGTCTAGGTCTATGGTCAGAACAAGCAGGCGAGTCGGTTCACCGTGAATTTTTGAAATTTTGGGCAAAGTACAAGTGTAACTTACAACAAGATCCATCATATGGAACTAGATTGAAAAGCGCTGTTGTAGAATTTTCATCGGTTCATGTATGAGTAGTGAAACCCAAGAGGTGACCCCAGGTGGCATTTCCTTCCAGCCTAACTCTTATTGAGCTACAGTCGAATATTCTGGAGTCATAGGCGCTACCGGGCCACCTGCAAACCAGATCTAAAATTTCATTATTCGGTCCCCCTGCTATCTGTACATTGATGGAGAAATAGGATTTCCTATTGAAAAATACTTCTCCATCCTCACCTCCTGGGCTTTTAATAGGGATGTGCGTTCCATCTACCAAGCCACACCAGGAAAGCCAGCCATTCAACAAAACTTGTTCCACGTAGCCGCAATCTCCTCATCAGTTGTGGGCATTATTATAAAACGTGGAAGTTTCTGGCAGAACTTTTCCGAAACTTGTTCAATTAGGTATACGATGCACGGAAGATTTTTTTTTTTTTTTTGCCTCGGGAATGATATTTTCTTTGATACGAGCAGATCCCAGTCGTTCCAGGTGTTCCGACGTACCTACGCTCACAACCGATTCACCTCCCCAAGTTCCATTGAGGGCCTTACCTCATGCTTCGATTTGTTATTGTTCCACCTGAAATCGTGTGTACCTTCACACACAAAAAAGGGAGAAAAGCCCAAATTGAATAAAAATCAGATTTATTTAATACAGAAGAGTGGCGGCGAGTTACCCAATGGCTGCATCCATGAGTACAAATTATAGCATTGGTAAATCTATGAAAAATGTAGGTACTCATAAAAGAAGAAACCCCATGCTGCAGCAAACTAAATAATGTAAAATATCGATGGCTAAAATATCGACCATCGGAGCCGAAACATCGGATAATATCGAACATTGATGCGCAACCCTAACTCGCCCTTCGGACGGACACGACATTCCATTAAGCCTTCAGTCATCATCAGTGACCGATCCGTTCTTGTCCCCCGCCAACCACCGAGCATTGTTTTCTTCAAAGAAGTAGGTATCTATACCTATATTAATCTCGCTAGTTGTTATTGAATACTAGCTGTCCAGGTTCGCTTCGTTGCACTCAATAAACATCTCTATACAGGGTGCAGCTTATTTTGCCTGGATGTGAGGCGTTTCTACATTAGACTGCTATGACGTGACAAATTGTTTACCCTACTCTACAGGCCCGATCACACAGGACGCGTTATAATGCGACGTTAGGCGTTCCAGTAACGTCGCGTTACGGTAGTATGACGCAAAATTGCATCACCCCCGTCACACACACAGCGGTACAACTCAGCGATACTTCCAGTAACGTGACGTCAGCCAAGCGGGTTGTACAAAATTACAAAATATCGCGCGCTGAGGGCGTTCTCCTCGGTCCTTCTGCCATTGTTATTCAAGATGAATGTGGAAACTGAGGATCTGATAGAAGAAGTGCGCAAGTTTGTTTATTTATTTGATACTTCACATGAGCTTTATTATGTCACATCGTCCTCGAAATTTTGTCTCGACATGCGGAAATAGTTCACAAAACGATCTTCATGTGAGCGCAACTCCCGACATAGACAGTGGTATTCCCCAAGCTCTTCCCTCCTTTGATTGATTGGGTGCACCCAATAGGTACCGTCTATTCCCACGATCTACTAGCGCTAGAAGAAGTAGAGCTTCTTCCTCATCAGAGTCATTGTCAGAAATCATTATAGATTAGATAAATTATAGACGCTGGGAACCGCGAATCCCTTGAGTAGCACTGACAAGACTGGGTCTCACGCCCTGATATCGCCCAATACTAACGCGGTGTCTGTGACGTTGTTATATCGCCAAACGTCGGGGGGAACGAGCGTTCCTATAACGCCGCGTTATAACGCGTCGTGTGTGATCGGGCCTTACAAAAACATATGATAACAATGCACACGATGAAAAATTCGTCTAAATGCTGGATAACCGATTCGGAGCATTTCTCACGCCTCCTGTATGTTGCCTGGACCTATTTCGTACAAACTTCTTGAAAACCATCTACAATGCTCCCCAAACATTCTCACAAAATTTGGTGCCTACTCCACTGGTTTTCAAGAAGTGAATCCCCAAACAGGTTTGGCAGTCATTTTTATAAATATAGAAGATTGGAGCTTGATCTTATATGCCAAAAAAAATTCCATCATAATGCGTGCCTATAAAATGTTGTATGTGACTAATGTAAAATAATAAAAAAATATTAGAAAAACATAACAGGCATAAATAACTAGGTACTTAGCTAACTAGGTAGGGTAAGATGCTGTACCTTGAGCTACTTTTTGGATTATGATTTTTCCTGAAGGCGATTTTGATCAGATTTCAATGGTTTTGGTCTACATCCATTTGGAAACTAGTTGGCTACAATACTCAGTCCCGGAAAATATTTTAATCGTCATTTCTCTGTTTGCAATTTCCATTTTCCCAAACCCTTCCAAACTGCCTCCAAGTACAAACATGGTCTGTACCTGGGGCCACCTAGGATTTATGTTGAGCCACCTTTATCGCATCTTATATTTCAAGTACAGTTATCAAGAACCAGTAAGGAAAATGAGCAAGACAGTTCGAACATATTGTTTATTGAACTTACAAAAAATAAAATACAGAACTTCAGTCAACACCATGGTTGCAATTTATGGGTAGTGTGAGTGGAGAACGTAAACAGCACCACTCCATGTTGTTTGGCAAAATCAATTAAGTCCACCGATAAATGGCTCTCGCAATTGTCCAAGAGCAATAATATAGGCTTCTCCTTAGAAGGGCGAGCTTGTCTGACTAAGTGCTTCATGTAATCCATAAAAATGCTAGAGTTGGACCATCCTGATGGATTAGCAACACCAATGGTCCCAGGTGGGGCACTGAAGAGCATTGTATCCTGGAACCTGACCCTCGGAAATACAAGCAACGGGGAATCGTATATCCCAATGCATTTATGGTCGCAATTAGCGTTACATTTGTGCCTCTTTCAGCTGAAGACCCATGGTCCGAGTCCCTTTTTCGGCTATGACTTTTGGAGGCGCTTGTACAGTCAAGAGGCCTGATTCGTCGACATTATATAGATGTCACCTGGATGGAACTCATATTTATCAAAGAGTTTATTGAAACAAGTGGCTCTCCCAATCATGTTGGCTGAGGCGTTCGTAAGGTCAATCGATTATGTCATTTTATGAAGTCATTGAGCCAACGCCGCCCTGCTTTACCATTCTCCTCCCAACTCTCAGGGACCGATTTTCCATTTCATTTAGCACACTTTTCAGGTTAATCCATGCATCAGTTTGCTGCAGAGCAACAAGTAATCGACCAGATGGTTTTCTTGTTGTTCAGTGAATATCTTTTTATGGGCACATTTGTTTTCATAGGTACCTGAATTCTTTCGACGGTGACGTATTTTTGGAGTGCCTCTGCAAGGTCCTTCTGGCAATGCCATGTCCTTTGGCAGCTGCATTGAGACTAGTACCTTTCTTCACTTCAGCATTAGCTCTGGCCAAGGCTTGTGTGTCAACAGGTGGTTGTTGATCTTTATTTTTGCTCCGAGGCATCTGTAAAAAATAAATTTGAGTGATGAAAACTCAATCAGAGTAAACTCAATAAAAAATGTTTGTACCTTGAACCAGCTCATTGTACAAACAAAAAAGTGGTTCCAGGTACAGACAAGTTCCTCAAATATGAAAACCAGCCTGGAAATCCATCTACCAGTTAGTTGATGAAACCTGAATTGATTTTCTGTTAGATGGAATGTTCCTTCATACATTATATATGATAATTCTGAAAATTGGTTCTTACTGTGGTTTTGATCCCCTTACGAAGCTCTACCTCAAAACACCATCAGAACACTTCAAAAACTTTGTAACGTTCCAAGAAGGTAACACTCACGTCAACCATCTGGTTGTTGTTTTCCAACTTCGTGATATTGAAAAGGCACAACAGATTTTTATCCTTACCTACTCATAACTTGGAAAGTCAAGGGTGGCTCCAGGTACAATCATGCGCAAGGTTCAGCACCTTACCCTACTCGAACTAAAAACTTGAAACTATAAATACTAATCCAAAAATAACTTGAAACTAAAGTTAAAACTAAAAAAGGTACTACTAAACTAGGGTAATGATACGAGTATCCGACACTATAAGAAATTTTTGCCAGTTTTTTAACAAGAAATTCCTTATTTTTCAACCTTTTGACAACTTTCACCGCTTTTTCGGTTGGCCAACATTCTGAGATGTGGACACAGGTCTTGTTTTTTTAAATAAACCAAAATTAAACTGTTTGAGCCAATAAAACGTTAGGTGGTTTTTCACCCCAGTATTCCACATCCACAGTCCATTCCACAGTCCAATTATCGACAGGGGGATGAACCAGTTTTCGACACCTCATTTTTCATCAGTTTTTTAATATTTATATTTAACGCAGCTATAAATCAGTCTTTAAAATTCATTTTTTAACATTATAAACAGTTTTACAGAAAATATTAAGACAGTACCTAGTGAACATTTCGTGAGCAGTAGGTAACAAGGTTGGTATTCTTGATTTACTATGAAGGAATGTAAAGCAACAGGAATGCCTCATAGGCCACAAATATGCTCGAACCAAGCAGTATTATCATAAACATTGACTAAACTCAAGTAGATAATACACAGTAAAAATATGGAGTTAGCATACTCCTTTAAAAACTAGGCTAGGAACTAGTTTTCAGAAACAACTACGCATTCATAAAGTTTTGGTGAGATCACAGTAGGTTCTTCAGTCGATAGGCATCGGGCTTTCAAACAACAATTTTCCATTCCATTTGGTGGGTGCTGAAAGCTTCATTATTATATCTTTATTTGCAACGGTGAGGGGACAATCTTTGGGTGAAAAAACAGTTTTAAATCTGTTGCAGCATTGTAGAGGAGTCACTACAGCTTGAGAATCCCCTCTGACTTCCAGAATTTGACAAGCAATCCTTTTCTTTTGATTTTTGGTTGTTTTCATTATGATTGCAAAATCACCTTGCTCCAAAACAAGAGCTTCTTCATTTGTATCCTTCTCTTCTTGTACCACATTTTCTTCAACCTCCTGTTGAGTAGAACTTGTTTGGTCTCCGAGTGCGCTTCTGTCATTTATAGTATTTTCTAGTATAGTATAGTTTACAGTATAGTATATTTATAGTATTTTAGATAGTATTTTCCTTTTCCATTTCAGCACACAAGATTTCATCATTTCCCAGGACACTCTCAATAGTTTCAATAACATGTTCTGCAAAGTGTGTCATTTCTATATCCAATTTATTTGGCAGGTCTTCGTTCTCATTTACGCCAAGTTCGTAGCTGTTATGGAAACTGTTTGAGAACTCCAAATCATCATTGGTTTCTGATGGACTGCCAGTTACATCATTCATATGTACCGCTGGTATCAACAAAATTTTGTTCTGTGCAACGTCGTTCTGTCTTTCATCTCAAGCACTGTTTGGAATCTCAGCTATTAAGGCTTCAACATCTTCTTGGTCATCATCACTCGTATCATTTGCGTAGGGGGGCTCGCATTCACTCTCTTCATCAGATGACGTTTCAGCCTTCTTTCTCTTAGCAGTCTTTGAGGTCTTCTTTTTCGCCAGCATTTTCAATTCTTTATTTCACTTTCTCTCTTCCTGTTTCCTTAGCTTAATTTCTTCTCACTCTTTCTTCTTTTGAGCTCTCATTGACGCTCGTTCATTTTTTGTCGTTCTTGTTCTAATTTTTTATTTTCTTTGTTTTTTAAGTAGGCTCTGTAAGTGTCTGAAGAGATCACACTCGGTAATGCTTCTCTTCTGCGCTTGTTTCCTTTCTTGTTTAGTTCTTCTGGCCAAACCAATGCATTTTTAAAGGGGCTAGCCAAAAGAAATTTTCTTCATTAGGGGCAGAGGATCCACTGGAGGTGCTGGCTATGACAGTGTCCATGGTCATTATCTGTGGCGCATCCTGAATGAGGGTTGGTGGTAGAAGTGAAGAGAGAATATCATCATGATGAGGCAGCAGAATCTCATCATGCGCAATCATCATGTTATGTAAAACATTTTCCTTGGGTGTTGCTGGCTGATCTATGTCAGCACTTTCGGGGGTATGAGTTACATGGTGAGCACATTCAAGCCGCCCTTCGTCTTCATCTGCATTGAGGATGGCAGCGTTTTCGTGTGAGGAGCTTGCATGTTTCCTTACGTCGATGTTCATTTGCTGCCATACTTCAAAGAGAGACCGATCTTCTTTGTTTCCTAACCAGTTGGCTGATTGTTTGAAGAGTTTAACTTTCTCTTCACCAATCAACTCTGCCAAAACTAAGATCGCAGCCTGGCTATTCCTAGATTTGACTGCGCCTTTAGTTGATCCAAAATCAGTGTTATGGCGATCAAAGTGGAAGTGGACTGCGTTGATGTCCCAAGGGACAAGCCCAAATTTTCGAAAACCATTGGCTACTATAGGTTCTGTTATTTTGTCCTTTAGAAGTTTATTGAGTAAGCCACTTAAGTCTTTCTTCTTTAATATAGGACAAGCTTCTGCCCTTACTCGTTCGATCCTCCAGTTATGAACTTCAGTTTTCCAGCTTTCTTTTAAGAGTGAAAAACACTCACGTCCATAGGCTGTAAAAAGTGGGTGGTATTAGGAGGCAATGCAATGAGAATAATTTGTTTTTCTTCACAAAATTGGCTCAAATGGTAGGTCAGATGAGACGTATGCTCATCCACGAAAAATATTACGGGGCGTGTGATGTCTTGCTGTGTGAGCCTAGGTTCAAAAATTAAAGTGAAATATTCGTAAAATGTTGCTCTGGTCATCCAACCATTTTCACTTTTTCCAATTCCCCAACCGCTTGGAATAGTTTCAGCTAGATCCTGTGGGACTCTTTCATAGCGGAAAACAATCATTGGGGGAGCCAATATTCCAGCAGCACTTGCTGTTATGAGTACTGTCAAGCACTCCTTTTCATCCGGATTCACAGTTATGTAGACTGACTTCTCTCCCTTAGGAGCCAATACTTTCTTCCCTTTTGGGTTGAGAAAGAAGGCAGTTTCATCTGCGTTAAAAACCCTCCTAGGACTTAATAGCACAATGCATTATCTTGGACCCAAGGTTTAAGTCTCAAGAGTTTGGCGACGAATCAAAGTACAGGGCTGCCTACAAGAGGCTGGATACGAAATTGAAATTGGAAATTCTACAAAAAAAATCGTTGCCTAGTGATCCAGTGCCCTCCTCTTTTTTTTTTTTTTTTTTTTTTTTTTTTTAATTTATTTATTCAACTTTCAGTATTACAATACCATGTGTTAGGCTGATGCTACAGATAAATAATTACTGGTACATCAGTACCGTGGCACATGTGTTAGGGTTACTGTCCAGCGACAGTCCCAGCAAATTAGTTTTGATTTCTCAAGAACATAATAATAAGTTAACTATATAAATAATTTCTAATTTCAACAAGACAATAACATTATAACAGTCAGGTACTACTTTGTTCACTAGAGTCCAATATGTCGGGTGCTCTTTTTCTTTTCAGACGTCTCGGTTGGTTGATTCCCCACAATAACAGTAGATTTTGAAATACAGCTGGAGATGGGTGGTTGGATATAGTGGCGTGTTGTCGGTTTATGGTAGATTTGATTACATCGTCAACCAATGGTACATCAAGGTCTTTGTGTATATTATCATTTCTCGCGTGCCATGGTGCGTCTGTTATTGTTCTTAATACTCTGTTTTGCTGAGTTTGGATCCTTTTTATTTGTGACTTGCTGGCCAAACCCCAGATAGAGCAGCCATATTGCCATATTGGTCTTATTAAGGTAATATATATTATAAACGCTTGGTTTCCAATGATAGAGGTGACGTTCGCCCAAGCATGGGTTTGAGGAGATTCATTCTGGAACGAAGTCTCTTAACCAATTCTCCTATGTGGTGATCATATGTGAGGCGTTGTTGCAGGTAGACACCGAGGTATCGGACTTCTCTGGCGCTTGGGATTTGGTTTTTGTTGAGGATCAAAGGATTTGCCTGAAAATTCTTTTTTGGGGTGAATGTGGTAGCAGATGATTTGGTGTCATTTATGGCTATTCTCCATTCCTTCGTCCATTGTTGAATATCATCTAGGTGAATTTGGATATTGTTCGATGCCACTGTGCCAGATGGGTCTCGAGATAAGATGGCGTGATCATCGGCGAACATGGCCGAACATGCCCTCCTCGATGACGAGAAATGACTCCTCTTCCATTTGGGGTGATTTTGATGAGGCGTTGTCTCAATTAAACGGCAAACACGACCCCGAAGCAGAAGCGATTGTCGAATTAGACAAATTCTAGCAGGAGACAAATTTGCCGCGGTTGAATGATCCCCCAGTTTGGTGGGAAAGTCGGAAATTCACCTAACCGAATTTGTATTCGCTAGTGAGGAGGAGATTGTGCATTTTAAGCAGGGCAAGTGTGTTCCAAAAGACACAGCCGCCTCACTAACGAAAATCGCAATGGTGCTCTTCATAGGGCACAACATGTAAATAATTCCATGTGAATAGTATTTCATGTAAATAGTTTTTTTCATACAAATTTGTAAAGTAAAAAAAAAAAAAAAAAAAAGAACCTTTGAGCCATCAAAAGAGCCGGATCTTTTTAGTGACCCAAACGGTTCAGAGCCGTTCTTCAAGGTGAGCCGGTTTGCCCATCCCTAACCACTATCAAGGGGGGAAAATAGATAAAAGGTATCTACCAAGCACATCCTAATGAATTGTCTCCAAACCTCGACCACAAGATCTTCAACTCTGATTGAATCAGCTGTTATAAAACTTATGTAATTCTCACATAACAAAATCGAGTTTATTATCAATTTTATCTAATTAATTTTCAGCTAGGTTCAGCCCTTGTTAAATACAGAAGGACTTGTAAAGTTTAGGTGTTTTATTTAATTTAACCCATTCAACTCGGTGCACAAAAAGAGGTCCTAGCGCCCAGACAGGGCAACAGTGGTGTTCTCAAAACTCGTATAACACACTTCTTTATCATGAAGTTTTGATATTATTCAAACGTAAAAATGTAACTTTCTACCGTTTTTGAGAAATGACATCATATGATTAAAGGGGGGCGTAATAAACAAAAAATTTTTAACAAGGTAATATTTTATTTGTATTTTTATCTTTAATCAAAAATGTACTTTAATTACAATTAAATGGTTGTTTACTTCTAAAGTAAATTGAAAATAAAGAGTGTATTATTATTCAATCCTGTGTTTATAATATATAAAAGTACTTATAACTTGTAAATAATATTACATCACGAGGAAGTTCTCCACACACTGAATTTCTCCAGTGTTTTGTTTCATTCCCTGCCTTTTTTTATATAATTTTGCCAAAAAAATTACTTACCAATAATCATTTTATTTTTTGTTAATTTTAGTTTTTATTTATTAATTTTATCTTATATTTGTGTGTGTGTGTGTGTGTGTACATGGATGTTTGGTAACCAAGCTGAAATGTGTGCAAATAAAAATTATGTTTTTCATGTTAATTTTTACATACCTGATATAAAGTGTGAGTCTATAACCTCTAAAATTGCTAGTTTTTCAAGGTATTTTTTCAAAAAATTTCTCGAGGGAGGAGTTCTCCCGCTAGAGGACCGACCCCACCCACGAAATTCTATTAATCCGTCACTGGATGTCATCCAACTGAGGCGATGGACAATGGTATGCAAACCCGTAAATGACTCACCTCTCGGCCTGATAAGTTCATATTATGTCAAGCTAATTGAACAGTTCTTTTACTAGGTAGATTACAACAAAAAACTTTTCTATATTTGTCAAAAAATGATGACGAATGACATTCAGGGTTGAAGGAAAATAAAATTCAGTATAAAACTGAAATTGATGTTTATTTCATAGGTACTAAAAATAATCATATGATTCGCAAAATATTTAGAAATAACAAAGTTATCAAATTTTTGTTCATTCACAATAAAAACTAAAAATTGATGTTTATTCATTGATAATGAAAATAATCATATGATTAAAAAAATATTCAAAAATAACAAAATTATCCCGATATATGTATGTTCAAAATAGAGAACTATAAATCGATGCTTATTTCATAGGTACTAAAAATAATTATACGATTCAAAAAATATTTAAAAATAACAAAATTATCCCTAATTTTTGTACATTCACAATAAAAACTAAAAATCGATTTTTATTTCATAGGTACTAAAAATAATCATATGATTAAAAAAATACTTGAAAATAACTAAACTATCCCAAACTTTTGTGCATTCACAATAAAACTAAAAATTAATTTTCAATAATAATTATGAGAATTACCGCCTAGAGTTATTGTGAATTTTCCGTGAAAAAAAAATCATAAAATCTAATAAAATTGCAGTCATGGACTCAATTTCCTAAATGATTTCAACACCTATTTTCCTATTAAATTTTATGAAATAATTTTCGACGCATAGACCAGGTTGTACAGGGTACCCTCCACAGTAAATTGAAGATACTTTTGTAATTTATATTTTGGTTGCAAATATGACACCTCGACTGCTTTTTCCTCCTGGGGTGGATTGTTGGACCTGGGGGAAACGTTTGCTGATGTCTATCACCCCAGAGGGACTGGGGACCAGGTTAGGCCCATTCAGATGGCTTACGACAGCTAAACGGAAAGCGTAGATCTCGGCAGCGTCACAGAGAATCCCCTATACAAAACTAGGTAGGTGTTCAGCACCATCAGTTCTAGGATGTGAAGACCTAATTTATTGTACCACTTCACGGATTTGTGTGGTGTCCTATAATAAGCCAGGTGTAAGTTGACCAGGTCAACTCCACCCATGGACTTATTATGTGTACTCTACCACCATCTGGTTTTTACCGTCAATTAGATAGTGGGGGTCGATTTGAATAGGCAAAAACTTTAGTGCGGCCCCCTAATTTTTAAAACCACATTTAAGTTATGTAAATGGATTTTAGGATGTTTCAAATGTAAACTACGAGAAAGAGGGAACTCTAACGATTCCAAACCATTTTTTAAATTTAGAAAGCCATGATTTGAAGTGGAGAAATCTCGTTTTTAAAATGAGGGGCAGGACTTAAATACACCTGTTTTTGGGATGTTCATAAATGCATGAGGCAATAATGCAAAGGGTCTTTCACCTATTTGAATATAATATTATTATTCCAACAAGTACTTTGAAATCTACAGATTTCTTTGTACGTACCCATTTCATTCGTGGTGTAATGTTACTTTTTTCTAGTTTCAGGCGACGTGCGATGACAGAATGAAAATTACGAGCCTTCTAGTCGGATTTCCCGGCTCTGTGCACGACGCTCGAGCCTTCAGGAGATCCCCCCTAAGCGGAACACTCCAACAAAAATGCGGAGAGTATTAAATACTTGGCGACAGTGCTTACCCCGGTTCCAGACACTTGATAACGCCCTTCAGGGATAACGGGAGTTTGACCCACCGTCAAAAAACGTTTAACAAAAAGCTCAGCAGATGCAGAGTTGCCATTGAGCATTGTTTCGGTCGCCTCAAACAGAAATTCAGGCAACTGTATCATTGTAAGATAAAGGATATCAACGCTCTTGCTCACTTTATCCGAGCCTGCTGTGTATTACACAACCTCGCCATAGAGGATGACTTCCC
Organism: Adelphocoris suturalis; assembly: GCA_030762985.1. Classification (NCBI taxonomy): domain Eukaryota; kingdom Metazoa; phylum Arthropoda; class Insecta; order Hemiptera; family Miridae; genus Adelphocoris; species Adelphocoris suturalis. Next base: position 56,825,906 of record CM061045.1, read on the forward strand.
TGAAGATGATGCGTTAGAAGATAGCCCCCAACCAATACAGGAGGAGGAGGAAGAAGAAGACGATGAAGGCGAGACGCCCCAGATGGGATCGCTTTCCGTAATTATTTGCTGACCTCACCCATCTTCAACTGATTCATTTCCTACCCAATTGCTGACAATTACTTGCTTTAAAGATGTGTATTCTAATTGTTTATTTAAAAAATGCTCTCTTTATTTTCTTCCTTCTGTGACTCAATTCATTTTCCCACCTTCTTGTTTAGGAAGGGGGTGTTCTCATTGACGTATTGTGGAGCGTCAAGACCTAATTTCTGCTGATTTCCGACACAATTTACTCATCCACTAAAATTCTCTTTTTACTTTCCTTACTTAACTAGAAGGGAAAGTCTTCCAACTACCTTGAAAATCAGTTTCTGAAACTCATGCTAGGGAACGTTTTTTTACAACGCGACCCCATATTTATACGTTTCATATGTACAAATTATTGTGTGTGTATATGTAACTCATGCACACGATTGCGACCTTACAGTAGGTACAAAAAAAAAAAAAAACGGATGGTAGAGCTATGTTGTACGTGAAAATCAATAGAAAACCCCGCCGTGACGTAACGCTCGTGACGGACGAAAACAAATGGAAACGTCCTGTTAATCATTATTAAATTATAAAAAAATCCAGTTTCTCTGTGTTCTCTCCTGTTCATCCTAGGAAGTTGAAAATGGATATTCTCTGGGACACTAAGAGACGATTGAATTGATTGGGTGTTTTCTGATCAGCTGACTGAGCTAATTTAATTGAGACACAAAACGCTTATTCCACAGGGGGGAAAATAAGACATATCCATGTATCTGCATGTAGTGTAGGTACTCAACATCAGTTTACTGATTTCCTTAGTTTGAATAACTGCATTATAATTTGTATACATCACAGAGCTATTGGCTTCTCAGTACCGATTTTGTTTGTTTGAGTGTTCCTTAATTTTTAAAATTTGCTTCGTCTAACATTAATTACAACAGTCAGTTTTCTTTTATCAGGTGTCTACACATAGATAGAAAACATTTGTTTAAGGGTACCTATTTGGTAATTGGCAGGCAAAGTCAAACTAATGTTTTTCTCGTACGCACTTGGCCCATCCTACCTTACTTGAAAAAAAAATTAGTTTTTAGCACTTGTTTTGCCTTTTCTCAATAATGGCACGAGGGGTTTTGATGAAATTTACAAGAGTTACTCTTTATCTGAGTAGAAATTATATACCTACCTATTATGTACCTATACCCCTCATACCTGGGAAAATACTCTGAGGGTGGCAATTAGCAAATAACCTTACAAAATAGTTGAAAATGCCATTTTTTGCACCTTTCCTTCATATGGCTCAAAGGAATTCGATGAAAATCACACAAGTTGCTCTTCATAGGGATAATTATCTTCATCAAATACCTCTCATGCGTAGAAAATTATTCTTGGAACGGTAATGGTCCGAAAAATCTACTGAAAAACGCCGTTTTCAGCATTTTTTTTAAAGTCATTTTTTTTCCTTCAAGATACGACCTGTCATCGCAATAGCATCCATCTATAATGAATACAAGTAAGGAAAGTAGTGTGAACCCTAGCACCAGATGTTTTACTGTAGGTATTGCTTTCCCACATCCATTGAACGGGGACATTGTTAATATTGGCAATAACCAATTTTAAAATTGACTAGGCAGAAATTGTGGTTTTCCGGGTTCTGCAGAGAATTCGAATCTGCGATAAAAATTGTGATCCTCATTTGAAATAAGAGAATTGCGCACAAGGCTCGAAAATGTGGATCTATAGTTTGAGGGTGAAGTTTAGTGTTTGTAAAAAGTTAGTTTTTAGTACTAATAAATGCTGCAAATTGAGTTGTTGGAAAAACTACAGAAAATTGATTTTTCGTCCTAAATACTTTCAGCATCCCATACAGGAGTAGAATAAAATGATGGCACATTAAATTAAAAGGTTAAAAAACATTTTATTAAACAATTTTGATGTAAAAATTATTGAGTAAGTAGATCTCAAAACTGCGGTTCTCAGAACAATACATAAAAAATGGTACCTACGTTATCATATAAATCATACCTCAACTTCATCGTGAAGGCGGTCAGTCTTTTTTATATCAGTCTTGCCTTATTAGAAACAGCGTATTATAAATGGTTTTTTGCCGCCGTTGATAATGTAATATCACAATTAAGAGTACCTATCAATAGCAACGTGAAATGCATTTTCGATTAAAAATAATAAAGAAAACAACTCGTACTTATAACAAATCACTGGGGTACCTTAGGTACTATATACAATACCTAATATTGCAGCATCTTAATTCAAATGGTGACTGATACCTGCACCGTGACTTTGAAAAAATTAAGAACAAATAAAATATTTTAAAAGAGATCCGACGGAAAATAGAACTAATAAGTAATTTAATATTTCTACTAATAAAGTAATAAGTAATACAATATACAAAGCTGAAATACATGTAGTAAGTACGTTAAGGTAGGCGGGATAACAGCTCGGCCAACAGCCGGTTTTTTTCTTCGGCGAGCTCATTTTTTCTTTCCATTGCTGCAGCCAGTCTTCTGTCTGTGGCCAACTTTTCATTCCACATTGTGTTCTTCAATTCCATTTGCGCAAGTCGATCCTTTCTAATTTCTTCAAGGACATCACGCCTGTTTTTTTCTGTTTTCTGTTCCTTAGAGTAATCGATGGTGATAGCTCAGACGGCAGCTCCTCTTCCATGGTCGGATCTACGGTTTCCGCAGCCTCTGAACTACTTGGACTGTTCTAAAGGGGAAGGAAAAGGCAGATTTAAGAGTCAATTTTATAATAACAATGTTGCAAAGTTCAGTAAACATCTCTGTGAATTAGGAAGAGGGTGTACTTTAGTCCTCTCCCCCATTTTCAAAACAAGATTTCTCCACTTCAAACCATCGTTTTCTAATTTTCAAAATATGATTTGGATTCGTTAGAGTTCCCTCATTCTCGTAATTTACATTTGAAACATCCTAAAATCCATTTACATAACTTAAATGTGGTTTGAAAAAGTTGGGGGGCAGCACTAAAGTTTTTGCCGTGTCAAAAACTTTAATCCTGCCCCCCACGGAATTTTGTAGGAATATGAACAAATAACTCAACCCTGATTGTCAAAAGCGAATTTTACTGGACGCAAATATATATATTTTGTTCTCCATTGTCTATTCACTTGCATTTGGGTTATATACACCATTTGTATCATTAGCAAGAAATACATGAATGGGTCAGAGTCTGTCATTTTGACAAGCCTCCTCCACAGACACTCCCAGAGATATATGGACATACACTCACATTTTTCCTATTAATCTATATTCTACCAAAAGGATTGTTACAATTTTTTTTATTTTAATTTTTGAGATGCGAGCATCCAGACCACCAAACTATACACATCATTCAGATCTATTTTTCCAATTACCCTGAATTTTACCAAAAGGATTGATTAAACATATGTTTTACAGTTTTTAAGATGCCAGCATCTAGACCATCAAACTATACACATCATTTTCATATATTTTATCAAGTATTCTACATTTTACCAAAAGGATTTAGGATTTTATATATATATATTTGAGATGAGAGCATCCAGACCTCCAAATTAAAAAAAAAAAAAAAAAAAAAAAATAGAGATTTCTCCCACACTCTCCTGAGATTGAACAGGGTCGAGCTAAAAATTGCTTGATGGGGACAAGTCCAATAACTCCCACAGTAAGTACTAATTACTATATTATTTCATCTAAACCTCACAACTTTCGATCAAAGTGAGTATCTGTGTCATCAGTCAACCATGTGTTATAGTTTCTGGTTTTTACCACTGATTAGATAGTGGGGGGCAGGACTAAAGTTTTAGAGTGGGCAAAAACTCAAGTGCTGCCCAAAACACAATTAAATACTGTAAATCTATTTCAGGATGTTTCAAATGTCAACGATGAGAAAGAGGGTACTCTAACAGTTCCAAATCATTTTAAAATTACAAAAAGATGATTTGAAGTGGAGAAATCTCGTATTGAAAGTGGGGGGCACGACTAAACCCTTAAGAAGATACTAGTGAGAACTAATAGGCAACGCTTTTAGGATGAGCAACATCAATTACTGTTCATAGTTAAAAAGACACACAAGTTCCAATTTTCTGACGAACAGCTTATCACCTACCTTTCGCTTTTCTTGAACAACCACAGCAGAGTCTTCCGACAGAAGAATTGTAGGGTGAACACTCCTTTTTTTTTAATCATAAATTCACGCATTTGCTCCTCGAACTCAAAATCTTTCCTCTTCCGACCAGTTGCGTTGTTGTTGTCTACTACGTCTTTGTACGATCTCTCTACATTTTTCATCTTGTTGGACGCCTGTAATGAAGTCAGACAGGGGTTCGTGAAAACAAGTGTCCTAGCAGTAGATACGTAACTTAGAAGTATAATCTGACAGTTAGCAAAAAGTTCGTCCACCAAGGGACATAATGTAGATCAGGCGAAAACTATGTAAATTGCTGCTACACAAACTTTGAAAAGCCAAAAGTTGTCTTTGGCACAATTATGCATTATACATACAATACTGTTCCCTTGATGGTGGTCATTTGACGCAGAACTTAATCCTCAACAACTTTAACGTGGGATACAATTTTTTTCAACGATTATTTCAAGGCTAACATTTAAATTTAAGTTTAAAAAAAAAATTTAATTTTTTCCAAGGTTTGTTGAGGAAAAAAACATTAAGAAGGCAGTTCAATATGAGTTATATTCATAACCAGCCGGAAATTTCCTATAAGTAAGAGTAGTTCAAAAAATACTTCTGTATCCCTAGAATCGCATTCATCTCATATCTGAAATGCATGTTGGCAGTGGAGACAAGCTATACGAAGTAGGCTACATACTAACCCTGTTCAAATTCTATCGCCGATCAGGGGCATAATAGCCACAACAAGTCATTAAGATTCCTCGTGTAGTTTTGGGTATAGGCCAACATGCTAAAAACTGTCGTTTTTCTCCTATTTTAACAATAACAGTTATACTTTATTTGCGCATGGCAGTACATGAAATTTACAGCGCATTCATCTTACCTGGGTCCAAGTCATGAGGGTATTAAATTTCTGGTTGATGTTCGCCGCTATCATCTGAAACATCTGTTTCTGAGACTTGATGGACGATCCCACTGATTTGTGTAGATTTTTGTATTCTTCGATGAGCGCGAGGGTTAGTGCTCTCGTCCACACAAAGGGGTTTGGAGATTCTTCGGTTAAAGTCTGCGTATTCTCAGGATCATGTATAACGATTTAATTGTCGTTAAGCTGTAAAAATTCGCTCAAATCTGAAACATAAAAACAAGGTAGGTACCTAGGTTACGATATCACTGATTGCCAAATCACCTAAAATCAATGTCGAAATGTCACCTGTATCTGAGTGAGTAAGTGAACATAAATGAGGCCTTGCCTATATATACCAATGTATATTATATCAAATAATATTAAAAATAAAACAATAATCCATAAACATAGAATTATAATATATTATAATTATATATCCACCCCACTTAGATATACAATTAATAAAAATAATATATTTAGAAAAATTAAATTTTTATCTATCTATCAATCAACAAATAATAAATAGGAACACATTTATGTTTGGGTTTTATAAAGGGCTTTGGCCCTTTCTTAGGGGAACTTCAAATATCTATTCCAATAGCGGGAGTACCTAACTATTTACCTTCATAAGTTTCTCTTTCCCGACGTTCCATTTTTGCAACAACTCTCAACCAGTTTTTGCCAACTACAAACACAAACAATTAAGTTTCAAACAGGAAACAGACAAAGTGTCCATAATTATCAACCAAGCTGTTGTAGTGTGCTTTACATGGACTAATTAGGTAGGTACTAACTTAATCCTCATACAAAACTTAGCACATAGTACCTTAGTACCACCTACATGAGACTGTGAAGATAGCAGCCAAGCTGCGACCGTGCATTGGACTAGTCCAAACATATTCTACTAATCATAATATCCTCAGTTCAGATCATGTATGCGATCGTGGGGGCGAAAATACAGAGATTCACCCCGCCCTTCTCCTCCAAAACCCCCTCAGAGTCTATTTGAAAAACTTACAATATCCCAGTTTTAGTTGAACTAAGTAATCCAAATAAATTCCCCCTATTACAGCGGATAGGCTGAGGTACATACAGACAGGTTTAGGGTGGTCCTCCACTGGAAGCGACCAAGATAAATGGGTGTATTATTCACGTAGAAATACTAAACTTTAATAAGAAGTCGTGCATCTTATGGCATCACAAAAAAAGCATCAGGGTCAGTCATCACAAAAAATTCAGGAAATAGTGGTTTTTGCTTTTTGATGGTCATTGTCGCTATTTGCCTCAATCAAATTTTTTATGGTTTTTTCTATATGGTTCATCAAGGTCCCATTAGAAGCCAAGGAAATGAGTTGTCCATCTATGCAGAACCCTGTACGCACAGGTACAAGGCAAAATTAAGAAACAAAAAATGAAACTAAATATAGAAAATTTAGTTTTTGAAGTTCCTTTCCGTCCAACTGTCCCTATACAGGAATGTAACCGTTTGTAGGTCCAACCTATTATTTCGAAACTTCTCCGAATCTCCCTTCAGCTCGTCGTGGAGGTGGTCGAATTCACCCAAACTTTGCCTCCTTGTCAATATTGGGTTCATACAGAACATTCGTCGTTTCCTTCTCTTCCGAACGACATTTAAGAGAGCATTATCCAGCAAATTATAACTATCTATGTAGTCCATTGTGTAGTAACTACTTCACCAAAAATAAATGCAGTCCACTACACACCACCACAGACTTCGCGCGACTAAGTCGCCTCCAATGGAGGAGCTCAGTCGCGTGCCAGTCGCCTTGTCGCTTCAATTCGCTTCCAGTTGAGGACCAGGCTTACAGAGAAAAGGAGATAAGCCAATCGTCTTCTAATAGTATGATACGGAAAACAAACACCCCGTTTTTGCCGATTTTCCGTTTCCGAAATTGAAATCTAATCAACTTTTTTCGTGATAAAGTCAGCGGCGGACTCGACGAGGCCGCTGCGATAGGCCGCCTCCTGTTCGAACAACAACTTATAGGTACATACCTACTTAATGAACAGTTTGAACAAGTGGCACTCATCTGTTTCCACGAAGATGAAAAGTACACAACTTGGCATCTCCGAACCTACTTGACATGAAGGGCAATCAAGTTTGGCCTCTCTTCCGACTTATGCACAGAGATACTTACAGTAAAAGTAGTTTAATTAAACATGGCTACTTACCTACCTTTCGATGAAGTAGGATTTATTCACACTTTTTTTTCTGATAAAATTTGTAAAACACTTGAAACTTGAAAAAACGTGGAAACAAAACATGAAACACGATCTTGAACCTAAGTTAGCAAAATGAGGGCTCATAAATAACCGAGATGAGGTTTTCACGTTACTAAAGACGACGATAGCGCTAGTTAGTGCATTGACTGTCATGTGAACTACAGTGTTCCCACCGGCGGGTTCTTGAACCTAAAAGTTTCATGAACTCATGGAACCCGTCTGGGGTGGTTAACACACCTATTATTTATACTCAAAAAATAGAACTAATATACCAGCGCTACTAGCAGATTCGTCAGAAAATAGCTCAAGATTGATGGTTCCCCCGATCAACGAGAAGATGTACTTCTATTCTCGTTGCTCCCGATCCTCTCCTTAGAAAGCTCAACTGCGGCTTGATCCACTACATGGATCTTAGCACGGAGTCTTGAGGACATTATTATCATTGTTGAAAACAACAACTACATGGTGATGACGACATCATGGATACTAATGTCCGACGCTTGCGCTCTCTGGAGGACTAGGACTTCATTCAGTTTTCTACGTTTCTACGTTGCAACCAACAGTTTGCTTTTGATGCTTGTAGTAATTTTCTATCTTTTATTATTCATTAAAGACGTTTTTATTTACTGAATAGTGAAGTAGTTTATTTCATCACGAGCTGAACATCATACTGAGGTAACGTAGCATTACTCATTTCGTAATAATCATCTCCGTTCTTAATTTATTAACTGCTTCGAGTAAGTTGTTTACGATACGAGTTCCTTGTGATAAATTCGTTGTGTTGCCATATGGGGGGTTTCCCCCCTCCCATTAGGTTCACAGGTTTTTTCATGAAGGGGGAAATTTCGGGGGAAAAGATATCAAGGGTTTTTTCAGAGGGATTTCTGGTAAAGTCGTGGATATCTGTGGAAGGGGGGGGGGGGGGAAGAATGAAGAAAAAGGGGCTCAAGTAAAACCGACATACAAGACATCAAGTTGCCAAGAGAGAATGAGAAATACAACAACAACACAGTCCCCAACTTTCCCAAGTCGAGACGAACACGAAAGTCGACTTGAAACTCGTAATCATCTTCTTCCATGCTGCACTGCTCAATGCTCGTAACCCTCACCTCACCTTTGTATCTTGTGCCTCATTGTAGTTGTGCGTCTTCACAACCGATTTTTGATTTTCTTTCGTTGTTTTCATTTGTTTCGTATCGTCATATCGTTTCATGATATTTGTGGGTGAAATATTCACTATGCTACCTCAAGAGCTGGGAAAAGGATCCTGAATTGAAAGGTAAGGAACTGACACTGTAGTGAAACAACTATCGCTTATCGCATCCGGCTTTCCAGTAGTTTTGGTTGGAATTGCAGATTGGATAGTATGCGAAGTTAGTTATATATCCAGGGCTTATTGTAAATATTGCAAACGCACGTTATTAGCTCATAAGAAGGACCTGAGAGCTCATAGTCGAACAGCCAGTGAGAAGTCAAGAATTCACATCAGTTGTCGTCCATAGAGCCCCTACCCAAGCCTCGTGCCCTAAAAGTAGTGGAATTAAAATTGAGTGCTTTCGTAGCCGAGTATTATTCCATTAATTGTATATACCACCCGAGTGAACTAATGCAAACCTTAGATCCGTCTTCATCTACTCTTTCTAGTAGGTATCAAGTTGCATAAAACGAAATGCACCATGCTGATCAAAAATGTTCTAGGGCCTGGTTTGTTTGAGTGCCTCGTAGAAGATGTTGGTGAAGCATTACTCGCTTATCATTGACGAGAGAACGGATCTGGTGTATGGACACTGTCTGATTATTGTAGGTACTTCTCAGTGGAAAGGAAACGAATAGTTACCTTTTTTTACCGCATTGTGTGTTTGGAAAAGCTGCACGACCGAAGCAATATTTGAGCTGTCACCAGTCAGCTCAAAAAGGATAACTTGAAAGTAGAAAAGTTAATGAATTTGTATTGGGACCGATAATGCCAGCCTAATGGTAGGATGCCGGTTGTCGTTTTCTGTACATCTTCGGGCAGTGGTTCCCGATCTTGTTCTTGTGAAATGCATCTGCCATTCGATGTATTCATTTGCAGAATATGCATGCAAATCACTACCTCGGAAATTGAAGTTTTTAATACGGGAGCGCTATATTATTTCTCAACCAGCCCCAAAACTTTAGTTGAATACACGAAATTTTGCGAGACTACCCGCTCAAAGCGAAAAATCCCCTAATTAGCTGGTACCTACACGTTGGTTGGCTTGAGAGGCAGCTTTGAGTGTTGTGTTTGATCAGTGGAATGAGCTATTCCATTTTTTCAATAAAGCTGTTCAGGAAAACAAATAATGCTATGCTGCTGAGCAGATATTCAACATTATGAAAGCGCCAGCATATAAAGCGTTCCTAGTATTTTTGAGACATTCGTTAGGATCTATTTGCAAAACAACGCGATGTTTCAGAGTGATAGCGTACTTGTGCTCTTTCAAGACCTGCTTTTACTGTACAAATCCCAGTTGAATAAAGTTGTTGTTCCCTCTCAACTTGGTGAGGAAGCTGACATCCAATAATTTTATTTTCCATTCAAATAGCATGTTCTGTACGTGGATAGTATGTACCTTGGGCATGAGTTTGAATCTCTTGTAAAGCAGCTCTCCCTCCTGCTAGGAATGTTAGGAAGAGATGGGCTACTTTCTTGATGGAGTTTTGCGAGCGAATGCAGCAAAGAATGCCTTTTAACTTTTACATTCTTGAACAAATGAACAAATGAACCATTTCCGCCCTGAAATCTGTACCCCCCCCCCCCCCCAACCCTGAGATATCCGATGTACTCGGGCAGTATCAATGGTTCATTGTCAATGATTGTGGCTCATTACTACTGGGTGGGGATGCACAAGGACGTTCGACTTTGGTGCCGGGAATGTGTGCCCTGTGGAAAGCGAAGAGGAGGATCAAAGTCACCCCATGCTCCCCTCCAACTATACGCAACTGGTGCCCCATTCCAGCGGGTAGGGGTTGATGTGTTTGGACCACTACCTGAAACGGATCGGGGGAATCGCTTCGTGTTAACGGTGATGGATTATTTCACAAAATGGCCTGAGGCTATCCCCATTGCAGACCAGAAGGCTGAGACTGTGGTGAATGCGTTGATCCAACATGTCATTTCGAGGTTTGGCGTTCCGGAGGAATTACACACTGACCAGGGGACCAATTTTGGATCTGCACTTTTCCAGGATGTGATGGATCAGCTAGGAGTTAAGAAGACGCGGAGGAATGTCTCCCTGAAGAAATTGGGTGCACGGCAGAATTGTGTGGAAAAGTTTATAGTGACGTCGATAGTGCTGGGAACCCGCGGTCAAGAAATATTCACATTTTCCCCTATCACTGTTGCCCCTACCCATCTCAGAACGCTCTCAGTTTCCAATACTACATATATATAAGATAAACTCAGAAATCGTTTCTCTATAGAGGTCGTTCAGGGCATTCTGAACTAGCTTGATTCCACTACTATTGAAAAAAGTAGGGACGTTGGAACACTGGGTAGGGTCCAAGTGTTAGGTACAGATTAACTACATCAAAAATTACAAACAATAACGTAGTATATTTGGTAGATACAGGAAGTAATTTCCATTAAAGACCTGACTAGGTAAAAACAAGGAAGTAGGTACCTAAAATTACATTTTTCATTTCCATTAAAAACCTGAGTGGATAAACAAAATAAGAAGTAGGTTCTTTCAGCCTACTATAATCACATGATTGAAAGACTTTCAAACAATATACTTTTTCTTGATACTTAATTTTGTTTAAACGTTTTTCAAAACATTTAGACTAATAGGAACTCTTTAATTATTGACCAACAATAAACTGCGTACGTTATCAACTTAAACGGTAGGATGATTTTTAGCCAGCTTTTCAAAAAATAGGAGGACTTTATCCTGAAATTGTTGCATTTGCATTTCTTGAACTATGAGTTTTTTACATTCTAAATCATAGTCAAATCTTACCTTTTCTTGTTCAGTGTCCAATTTGAGTCTTTCGTTTTCTGCTTTCATTTTTTCGACTGCCACGATGAGATTGTGTTTGAGAAAATCTTGTTTATCTAGCTGCACCATGTAAGCTAAGGAGAGAGGGAATCAATAAGTTGTAGGGCGACTCATGTCAGCTAAGCTAAGTGTAATAATTTGTAGTGTTTGACTGACACACACACACACACAGAGTCACTGTAATACGACTTATAATTTTGTGGCTGAGGCAGAACTTTAGTTTCTCGCCATTTTTAGCTATTTGTACCTCAAATTATACATTACATTTTTGTTCACAAGCTGATCACAGCCCACCGTTCGTATAATTCGACGAGCTGTTACCTAATTCATTCCAAATAACTTCTAATTTCGTCTTATGGGCTCTTGCTCAACCTGACCCCATATCTAGATGTGTTTCATACAAATTTACATAGTGTGTGTGCGCAACTTGGGCACACGATTGCAACCTTTTGGTTTAATATGAAAAATTTCGCTTCAGGGGTTATTCATGGATTTATACAGGGTGTCTACACCAAATTTAGGCAAAAACCAATGGGTCGATTCTAGAGATCGAAATTTCCACTGACATTTTTTTAAACGCTTTGAGTTATTCAATTTTTAAGATTTTTTAAGAAATTTAATTAAATAAGTCCTTAATTTTCAAAACAATGTAGCAACATAATATACTACTATAATTTACGAAAATTCGCTCATATGACCATGCTGCATGACGGGAACTTTTTATTATTTTTTTTTTTTTTCAAGTTAGTATTTCAAAAAAAGGGCAAACTAGATAATTAGGAAAATAAAATCGAAGTTGTTTCTTTCGATTTTCTGCTTCCAGTAAGCTTGCTTTCTTTCTTGAGACAAAATTTCAGATCGATTTTTTGTTTTTTTTTCAGCGGGCGCTCCTCAGAAAGCACATCCTCAAACTTACAGCTTTTGGACGGTACAATCGACTTTACTTTTACTTTGCTAATTAAGGGAGAAAAGTATGTTTGTATGTTGAAAAACCTGTTTTTTCGCTATGAAATCTTGGGTTTTCTTCAAAAAATACCCCTCTGGGAAAAATCGAGTTTCGGGCCAGTTTCTAAGTATTTTTTCTCGCTGAATCAAATGGAAACACTTGCAGATCTCCCCAACTCCGTTATAAGAGAGTTGTACACTTTAGATAACTAGTTTTACCCTTAAAAACACATAAAATAGACCAAAATTGAACACATTGTAATTGCCTTTAATTGCCATTGTAATTGTTATTCTGTAGGAATGTCTAACATTTTGTTTCTTGTTCACAGATGGGCTTACATAGCGGATGTGCTAAAAGAGCGGAGAAGAGAACACATCATCTCATTACCTTGTTCAGAGGGCTAGAGATAATAAACTGCAAGTAACATCTGGAAAAGAAGAGGGGCATGATGAATTAAAACAATACCTTCAACAGGCATCTGACTTGATAATAGAGGTAGAATCCAATCCAACGCTGAAGAAGCGCCGAATGAAAAAAAGAGATGGCGTGGTTGTGGACGTTCTTTCTATGAACGTCATACAAGTGCAAGACAAACAAGTCAGTGTTGAGGTGAGTAAACGTTTTCGTTATTTCGGTAAATTGTTCCAGGAATCTGCAACTACACGTTTACTATGTTCACCAAGAAATGCACATTTGTCATTGGTACCTACTGTTTTATCACTTCTACCATTTTTCCCACACCCAGAAAGGCAAATGAGAATAGTTTGACGTAACCCCTCACTGGTCATACAATACCCCCTACAGTTCACTAAATGGAATGTTGCCATTGTGTTCAGTCTTCTGGAGGATTCCACACTTCTTGTTCATCATACCTGAACATCTACCTACTTTGTAATAGATGGACTGCTGGAATTATTTCCTAACATCCAGAACTAGGCTCAGCTTGTTTGAGCAATAAGTTGATTTTATTATGATAGAAAAATATAATTTTATATTTACATGGGTATTCACATCTATGGGAGTAGATGAAGCGGCGGAGTGAAAGCCGATCTGGAAAGAGTAAGCCACCCAAATCCAAAACACGAATTGAACGAATGTTTTTGTTTAAATTGACAGTGATCGGTGAGCTTCGAGTCCGTTTAGTATTTTTATATATTAATGACATTACCTCTGTTATATTACTACCTAGGTACTTTATATAATCAATATAGCTTCTATATTCAATTTTTCACCACTTAATGATGAAAATTTAGCTGTTTGTTCTACTGTACGTAAACCTGATATTTGAATTTGTTCATGTAGAATTTCAAGGTCGCAATCGTGTACATGAGTTACCTAAATGAACACATACTAGTACATTAGTGTGAAAATATTCAGATGGGTTCAGGTTGAACAAGAGTTACACTCTGGCATGAGTTGAAGAAATTTATTGTGAGGGTGATAGCAACACTTTACGTTCACCCTATGGGTTTTGTAAGGAAAATTAAAATGGTAAATGGGCACAGTTACCATGAAACAGTCAGTTACATCTGTCATTCCTATCTTTACTTTATCCCCAATATTTTATCTTTTCAAACATTTTACCTACCATGTTATCATGGCAAGTGACTGTTTTAAGGATAATAAACTTTTTTCTTTTTCAGATTGCCAGTAACGACGATTTCTTCTTGTGTCAAGATTTGAGTGAAGTGAAAGAAGAAGAGAATGAATCTATCGTTGAGCCAAACCAACAGCCTATGGTCCAGGTCCAACTTGAACAACCTACTGAAATTCGCACAGAACTCCTTTGTGATTCAGACACTTCTCTCAAACACAATAGGTACCTACTTGCACAATGCACACCATCGTGGGTTTTCAAAAATATTATTTGCTTATTGCAGAATTTGCATTCCATGAAATATTTAATGAAAATATGGCTCCTCAAGCAATATTGTGAATAGCAATAATCCTCAAGCAATAATTGTCTCTTGCAACAAGAGAGAATTGCGTCAAAAAACGAAACCAAGAATATAGTCATTTATAAGGAAAATTCTCAATTTTGTTTCAACTTTTGAAGTATTGAAATATGGATTTTGATTGATTATTGAAATTTATTTGAAGTCATTCGTTTTTCCACAACTTTAATTTTTGCAGTATAAACTCTATCGGAGGTCCTTCAGTTGAGAAGATTTTTTAATGTAATCTCAATAAAGTTAAGCCAAACCAATAAATTGCACTGCACAAATCTACGCTGGATCGTGATCAAACGCTCTTTTCACTGAAATTTCCCAACTATTGGAAAAATTATTATACAAATGCTTATTATTTGTGTGTTGGATAGTTCTTCTTCGACGATTCCCATCAGATACGGACCAAATATAAAGCCCTATATCTATGATTTCATAAATAATCATTCATGCTTGCGAGCAAAAAAACAATTCAATTCAACCCAGGGAAGTAGCAGTCAATAATGTTGTTATTCCACACGAATCTAGATTCCACATTATTTTAAAAACTTATCATTTATAGAATGAGCTTGGATTTTTCAGTGTAGTGAACGAATATATCAAATTTTTTCAAAGGTAAATTTAATGGAAGGTAATGACTACAGTTAATACCACATATAAAGAATATCTAATTAAATGCTGGATGATGAGCAGTGTAAATGAGAAAATTACATCAGATGGATAATGGATTTAATCTTCCTTGTGGTTCAGACTGGCGAATCGAGTTGAATTTCATCATCTGGCATACAAAAGGTAAAATGGCGCACTACCTCTAGCTATTTTACAACCTACAATGCGTTTGATTTTGAGCTCTGATTACCAACTTAAACTCGTGTTAATTTTGCGGTTGAACAGAAAAATATTGCAGAAGAAAGAATATGTATGTTTTACTCGAAACATAAATAGATAGGATCACACAAATTAACAAACACCTTTATAAACTTAACTTTACAGTATTTTCTCTTATAGGCACTAACATGTAGTGCTTGGGTGTTTGAAAACCCCAAAACTGAAAAGACGGTCAGCAAAAAATAGCAAAATACGTTTTAAAATTCGTTATAAAAACCCAAAAGATAGAAAAATAAAAAATATGAGCAAAAAACGTTATAAAACTTGAGAGCTGCTTCCCGTATAGAAAGCTATCCTTCACAGTTCTCTGATTGTGTTTTCCTGGTATTTGGGGTTGTAGGTCCAATAGCATCGTCGCGACGTTGTGGCCAAAATTCCCTGCAAATTTGAGAAAGAAAAAAATAAAATAAAAAAGCAGGTAGGGAGGTAGATAATCAACTAAACGTATTGCCGCTTACGCACAATGTAGTTGAAAGGTTTTGCAACAACATAACACTAACCTCAACGCCCACAACTATTCATAAAGTACTGTACCACATGAGGCAAACCTCATGTACAATAATTGTATCGAGTACAATTGTTCAATTATTGAAGTTTGAAGATACCAAAGTACAATCGAAAAATGTTGTTTCGAAAAACATCGAAGATTATCTGGAAGACATATTGAAATCAACACCTAGGTATCTTACTTTATCACTAATTAATAAAAATTCAGATTAGTTGGACATGTAGATCAGAATGATGTGTATAGTTTAGTGGTCTGGATAAAAATTCAGATTAGTTGAACACACAGTATGACGTAAGTTTCAGTCCGCTCTGGATTCGAACCCAGGACCTTCATCATACGAGTCTGTTATTCTAACCAGTGGACACTAACCGACTTTGCGTATAATTGAACAATCACAGTACTTCGCTACTCGGTAGGGAATTCTTTTGAGGGAGGCTGCAAGAGCACTCTGCAACGACTCCTATCACTGCATCTGAATGTATCAATGTGTTGGGAGGCCAAATCGATACTATAGACCAGGGGTGCTCAAACTTGAACTGCTGGCGATCTACCTCAATATTTTTAGACTACTTACGATCGACTCTGAGAGGCTGCAAGTATGTGTGATGCAGGGTTGTCGTACATACACGATACACCCTACCTACCTAGGTAGGGTGTACCGTAGCATATATAGATATTAGCTTTCCGCACAATTTACATTATTTTAGTCAAGGTTTGGGTTAGGTTTACTTAAGTTCTTCTCTACAATATCAATGAAAAAACTCCTAGTTATTCAAAATTGTGAGTTTATTCGTTGTTACAAAACAAAAGAGTTACATATGGTGTTAAACTCAACTAAGGAGTGACTTTGGATGTTGAAGCATGGCACTGCATGTCCTCAGCATACTTTTCATAAGATGGTGCGTAACCACTGACTGCCAATCGCAAGCATGATGACATATGATCGTCAGTTAGTCGATAGCGATATTTTGACTTAATTATCTTCATTTCAGAAAATGCAGACTCGCACATGTAAGTTGACCCAAACATTGCCGTCAGTTGAAGGGCGATTTGCCTTAGATTTGGATATTTATCTTCAGATATAAAACACCAGAAATTCGTATCAGATGCTGTAGCTTTGAGATGTATATCTGATATAATCTGCACCAACTCATTTTCAATAGAACATGAGTTCATATTAAACTGACTTGCTACTTCAGTAGCTAATTCCTCAATGTTTTTACATGATAAAGGATAACTCATAAATGATGCTATATTTGCCAATTTACTGCAATCATAAAAACGTATTTCGAATTGTCCCAAAATATTTGTTAATTCAGCCTCATACGTATCATAATTCAACTGAGGAATCCTTGCTTTCAAAGACCGAAAATGTTTCAGATCCTTTCTTTTCAGTTGATCTATCATAAGTTGCAATTTACTTTTGAATGCGTTTACTGCGCTAATCATCTCAATAATAGTTTTTCCTTTACCTTGAAGCTCCAAGTTAATGGTGTTTAAGTGCATTGTGATGTCAGTCAAAAATGCCAAATCAGTCAGCCATTTTTCGTTTTTCAACATCTCAGTGTCATCACCTCTTTCGTCTAGAAAAGCTGTTATTTCGGGCAATAATTCTTGAAACTTTTCTAGGAATTTTCCGCGACTCAACCACCTGACGTCCGTGTGAAGAACTAAATCAGTGTGTTCAGCTGACTCCCTATCTTCCAACTGCAACTTAAAGAGCCGCCGTTGCTAGCTACGTGCACGGATGGAATTCACAATTTGTGTTGCAATGCCCATAATTTCCTCCGTGTTTAAAACTTTTGAACACAAAACTTGTTGATGTATAATGCAATGGAATGAAAAAAATGAAGGGAATTCTTCATTAGCTCGACACAATGCGACAAAACCGTTCTTGTTTCCAGTCATTGCTGGTGCTCCATCGGTTGTAATGCACACTAATTTATATATTGGTAGCTTGTAGTTTTTTACAAAATTGATGAAAACGTCATATATATCTTCGCCACGGGTCTTCCCCTTCTGAGGAATGATTGTCAAAAATTCTTCCTTAGCCAACATGTCATTGAATACCATCCGAATAAAAATACACAGCTGGGCAGTGTCTGTCATATCGGTGGATTCGTCGAACTGTAAAGAAAAGTATGTACATTCCATGATATCATGTTTTAGTTTATCTGCGATGTCCTGACTCATGACTTCAATACGCCTTGTGACAGTCGGACGAGATAACTGAAGTTCTCTAATAGCAGACATGATTTCCGTTTTATTTTTAAAATCTCCAAATAAAGTCTCACCCGCTTCAATAAATGCTTCCTTCACAACCGATCCATCTTCGAATGGTTTCTTGTGTTTCGCCAATATATGAGATATTTTAAATGACGCGATCGTAGCAGCTTTTGATTGTTTGGCTGGTCTTGTGAACATGGTTTGTTTTTTTTTTTTCAAACAAGATATCAAATCACTTACTTTTCGTTTTCTTAATTCACTTTGTGGCGGAAAATCCTTTTCATAGTTTTTATGAACCGTTTTATGATGCCTCTCTAAGTTACCACGCTTAGGTATTGCAACTAACGCACGACAAATAACACAAATGCACTTATCCTTCACCATACAAAAGAAAAATTCTTCCTCCCAATCGTTATTAAAATGATACGTTTTAGATTTCTTCACTGTACTCATTTCTCACAATTTAATAATAAACTTTGTATCGACGTAGTATCGCCTTCAAGTTACAATTCAGAATGACTCCAATTCCTGCAGGCGCAACATTTATATCGGCATGAACGAAAGTCTCGAATGTTCCCGTCAAACGCGCCGCCCGAAATGGTCTAGTACAGTCTAGTCTAGAAACAACGCGGCTTTTCTTTGACAAGTACCGCGCGTTCCATTGATAAAGCCGCCTTTTGCCGCAAGCAGTGTTATTACGTAATAAATTTTTGTAGTTTAGTTACCTACTTATTAAAAATTTTTTTCTTCTCGAGATCTACTCAAAAAGCACTCGCGATCAACTGTTTGAGCACCCCTGCTATAGACTGTTCGGTGGGGGATCCCTACACTTTGAGTTCCACGGAGATGCAAATTTGTGGTTACTGGTCTCCCTTCCCCTTTGACGGCCGCTCTTCCAAAGAATTTCCCGAGGCCTCCTCTTCACAATATGATTTTCATCTTGCATGTTCAGGTTTTCCGTAATCCTCGTTCTTCTTACCTTACCATCTTATCTGTTCTCTGAAGCATCTTAAGAATAGTATTCAAAAAATGAATTTAGTTTTATGTAAAGATACTTTCTAATAGTTGGTAAAATGACGTAGGTAGCAAGCATAAAACACTTGAACCTTACTGCTTCACTGCAATTATCCCTAAAAAATTCATTAGAATCATTAGACTAGACGAACAATTAAGAATGCCTCATTATTTGGATTGCTGTGTAATATGTAATTATTATGTTTGTGTTCCAGGGTCGAGTGCTACATCCTTCACAAAATTGAGTGCAAGGGAATACATCAGGTCACAAGAATTCCCAGATTGGAGCAAATTCTTCAGCAAGATATTGGACAAACATCGACAGGTTAGTCTAGTCGTCACTGAAAATTTTAGGGTTTAAAACCCAGTTAGAAATTATGTATTTTTATCCCCTAGTTTATTACTGAAAATAACTGGAGTATAGCCAGAGTGAAAGTAGTTAACTGCCGAAAAACGTTATTTGAGATTGGAACGAAAGTAGCGCGATACCGATTAACATCCATTGCTAGGGACCCATGTCCGCTAGCGACCCTAACTTTGCATTCAATATTCTGGTGTTTCTTTCAAATAAGTTCAGCTCAATTTATTTTTGTGTTCAGAAAAGTCTGGGGGGGGGGGGGGGGGGGGCTCCCTGCCCCACCATGTCTACGCCCTGGGTTATAATTCTCAGAATACCCCATTCAATATGAAAAAAGGTGGCCATTTGCATTATCCTGTATAAAACTAGTTGGTCTGATCACCAGGTCCCTCATGCAGTTTGACAAGTTCCTGTCATCCGATCTTCACCAAAAACTACATACTTAGCTAATTCCGGATACCTAAAGTCAACCAACCAAATTTCAAGTTGATAGCTCCGAAGTTGTGGCCTGTTGTGTGGAACATGAGCGCAAGCACTCACACACACACACACACACTGTGTGGTGTTAACCACCAACTTTATGACAAATAAAGTGTTTCTAAGGGCCAGTTTCACCGTTTGAGTTAATCAAAATGTAGCGTTAACACGGCATTATGTTTGAGCTTAATCATCAGACGTTAGCGCGATTTTTCTTTCACCAACTTCCGTCGTTGGTTAACTCGTCCGTCAAAACTTGACGATCTGATTACCAAAGCTGATCAACCAATTGCCTGACCCTCGAGGAATTGAGAGGGTAAAAGATGATCTTTAAATTGTGAGTGTACGGAGCCTTCAATTTCCACTTTTTAATTGCCAAAAAGATAGTAATATTTGATGATTTTAAACATTCAAGTTCAACATTGTTTAAAAAACAGCCACAAGTCACTCGGGAAAATGAATTTTCACTCACATAACCTCCGCCGTCCACCCCATTGCCGAGTTTGTAGGTGATGAGATCGTTTTCAATAAAACGTAATATTTCAAATTTTCCGTACACAAGCTCATTTCGCATTAATATCAAAGAAGTATGAAACGCCAGCAGTGTAATACATTAAGTACTTGAAAAAGGAGACAAGAAATCAGAGATCACTAAGCTCTTATGACGGCTCTACAACTTGTTTTGTTTGCTCATTTTGAATATTATTCAAGTGAAAACGACCTCAAGTCATAAGGAAAAGCCTATTATCTATTCTCTAGAGCTGGATGAAAAACGATGTTGTCTAAGTGCTTTCACTCAACCAGCATAGAAATTAGGTAGATACTTTAGTAGGTACCTAACCAAGTTAGATGACCCGATTTATACGTTTCCTATTGAGAAGTACATAGAGATTTGTATGTATTTACTTCTTATCTGACGAGATTTCCATAGTTTCCTGTCACAACCCTTCCATCAACTAGTACCTATATGAATTTCTTGGAATGTACTGATCTACTGTTTAGACCGCCAAAAGAGTAGAAAGATGAATATGTTTTATTTCACTTCACTTTGCAGGTTCCTCATTTAAAAAGATTTTCAAGCGCAGGTACCTAGTGGTTTTTACTCTCCCTCATTTAAATGTTTATTCAAAATTAATGTAAATCAAATTTCAGCGTTTCAATTTAGAAAAAATCAACTCCTAATCACGATAAGAAACAGCAATTGAAGGTTATGATTCCAAGCTCCAGGCAGCTACTTTTCTGTCCATTATGGACAAATGTTCCATGATTGATGGACAAAACGGAACTTTTCGTCGTTAACTAACCAAACCATAACCAGCCGAGGGGGTGATTACTTTGACGTCTGAATTCAAGTGGTGAAAGATAATTCCTTATCGCTCCTAATCGCCAGGCTCCCGTTACCGTTTGGTCAATCTGACAGGACGTTAGCTCAGATTGGTGAAACTGGCCGTAAATAATATTCTGCGATTGAATACAGATATCAGATTGTTAGCAACTTTTCAGTTTTTTAAATAGATTTTTCAGCAAATTTTAGAGAAATTTAAGTGAATTTTTATGCATAAACTGTATAGTGTTCTGGTTCATTGTTTATTAACCTTTATTGACTAGAATTTGGCTAAAAAATTGAAATTTTTAGCCATTTTAGGCCAATTTAGTAATTTTTTTTGTTGAATTTTTTGAAATTTGACAATTTTAATGTGCTAAAAGTGTTGATCAACAAACTCATCGTGTGTAGGTGTTGGGGCTCCATAGAGCAAGGCCAACACCATCAGGCGTTTTTGAGCCATCAGTGTATAAGAGGGTGTGTCCAGCATATCGCTGGATTGCCTTTGAGTAACGACATCTGAGGATATGTGAGGGTGTATTGCCCCTGACCCCAACCCTCAAGCAAAAATCAATGCGCATCCCAGACAAGGTCCATGGGGTGTGGTATTGTCACTTCAAAAGGAACCAGAGGGTATCTACGCAGTCCCACCTGGTGAGCTCCTGAACAGGAATGCCCAATTGACGAGTTCGAGTCTGAAGCCTGGAATATGTTTCATCCAGGGGGGTAGAGTTACCATGGTATGCAGGGAGTGCCCTGGGAAATAACGAAGGCGCTCTGCATATCGGAGTGTCAGTAGATTTTGCCTAATCTTTAATGGCTGACTACACCCAAGCTCCTGAGGGAGGCTGTTGGGGTAGTTCAAAAGGCCCCAGTGGCCAAACGAAGACCCTTGTTTAAAATAGGTTCCAGCTTATGCAGCAAGGACTTTCTTGCTGATCCGAAAACTGCAAACCCGTAATCAATTCTTGATTGCACCACAGCATGGAAAATCCTTAAGAGGACTTCCTGCTGGGCACCCCAACTATAGTTAAATAGGGCCTTGAGCAACTTTACACCCTGCATAGAAGCCTGGCGCAAGTACTCAATATGCCGTGTGTGTGTGTGGAGTAAGGTATTGTGACTCCACCAATCGTGAATGAATACTCATCATGTACTTTGCGCTTTCTGGAAAAATGGATGGAGGTAGTTTTTACAGGTGAAAAACTAAAACCTCGCATCCACACTGTTTGATAGATGGTATCAATAGCACATTGCAATGTGCCACTCACATTTCTCAGATTATCGCCTCACAGGAGGATAGTTAAGTCATCCACATACAATAAGGGACGAATATCCTCTGGTATGTTATCAGCAAGGCCATTTATAGTGACTATAAACAGGTTTCAATGAAGCACAGAGCCCTGAGGGATGCCATCCTCCTGAGGGTTGAGATCGGAGAAGACATTCCCAAAGCGCACCCTGAATGTTTGGTGGGAAAGAAAGCTGCGGAGGAAGCCCAGCATGGGCCCTCCTACTGCTTCCCTCTGCTGTAGCCTTTGCAAGATGTTATGACGCCAGGTGGTGTCATAGGCTTTAGCAAGACCAAAAAACACACCAATGGCATGCTCTATGACCAAAAAGGTGTCCATGATATAACTCTCAAGCTGAGAGTTGGTCAACTGCATTTGCAAAAACCAGCCTGATATTGGCTGATTAGGCAGTTGCTCTCAAGAAACCATACCAGTTGGTTGACCATAGCTTCGAAGATCTTGCTCATGCAGCAAGTAAGGAAGATGTGTCTGTAACTAGCAGCCTCACAAGGGTCTTGCCCTCTTTGTGCAGAGGGACAATGACAGCCTCCCTCCAGGAGGAAGGATAGTTCCCGAGGCATATATAGAATTATACAGACTCAAGAGATTTTGCTTTTGCTCCTGTGGGAGATTGATCAACATTTCATAATGGATTGTATTCTTCCCAGGGGCAGTCCTGTTTGATTTCTCCATTGCTCTAGTTAACCCATTGTGAATGGTATATCAATTGAGGGAATGGACAACGGCACAAGCTGAGAGTGTGGTGCCATCTCAACCTCTGCCTTGGGTCGCCTAAAGTCGCCTGGGTCAGGACACATGGGCATAATGAGAAGCCAATGTGTCAGCAACGTGCTTGGGTTCCCGAGCCATATCACCCTGAGGTGTGGTGATAGATGGAATAGTTGGTGGCGGGAAACCCTTCATTGCACGTACCGTAAAAAATGGGGTTACTTGAGTACAAATCTGAGGTTTTTTCAACTTTTCACCTGGTTAAAATTTGATAAAAAATAAATCAAATATACCACATGGAACCTCTAGGTCTCTAGTTTATGATGGTAACTTGTTGAAAGCTCTAAGTAGATCTCAAAAGAAGTTATTGACGTTTGAGAGTGTACTCATTAGACCAAGCAAAGTCGGGTCAAATGAGGACAGTCTAATTTTTCGTCATTTAGGCCCCATAGAAGTGCTTTTTTATCAAATTAAACCATCAGAACTTATAGCCAGGGAAATTCTATGAAGAAAAAAATGCATTGAAACTCGAAAAATTTGTAATTCAGTAAAAAAGCAGGTCTGACTGAAAATTGACAATATTCAGTATTGACCAAAATTAGTCTATATGTCAACCTGTGTCAGTAAACGTTCAATTTTAGTAATATTCAGTCTTAAAGACGTAGATCCATTCATCATAAATTGCTTTAGCTCTGTAATTAACATACAGGGGAGCAAATGTTCCTGCACCATTTCCACAGCACATCAATGTGGTGCAGGCTTTTGTCGAATTTTTTCCTTTGTGGATACTTAGTAGGTACCTCTCTTTACTATTACGTTTTTCAAACCAGTATCATCCACCAGACTGGTTTCATCATAGTTCCATATACGATCTGGGGTAACTCCTTCGAGTTTTCTTGAGATGATCAAAATATTCCATCATTTGTTGTTCGTTAATGGCTGCTCTTTTTGCTGTTATGTTACTGAAGCCTTGCACTTTGTTCGTTTTTGTGTCGTTTCAAAAAGGGCATAGCCAGGGCCCAGGTAATGATCCTTTCTTAAACTTGGAAACTTTTCAGCCAATGCGAGTGATGTACGATTCCATGATGAGCCTCAGCACGGTGATGGTTATGGGGAACCCCATGATCGCCATCACTTTTATGTGGGAAACGAGCGTTTGCTCCTCGTCCTCACTCAGACTTGTTCTACAACAACAACGACTAGGTTTCATAGGAATCGGTGAAGACTTGCCAACTTTATTCCCATGATACCTCTGCAATGTTATTTTAGGAATGTTGTATTTGACAACTGCTTTGTGGTAGCTAATTTCACCTTTGATGAGTTCATCCACTGCTTGTTCTAGCATCTCTGGTGTATAATTTCTAAAACAGCGAGCCCCTAACTACCTTATATAACAGCAAGGCATCCTGAAAATTAAAAAAAAAGGAACTAAAAACATTGAAAATACACGTTTTTTGGGGTTATGAAAAAGTGTACTCAATTCTCCCCACCGAACTTCAGTTCAGAAACTGTACTCAATTCTCCCCACAAATCTTTGTGTTTTACAAATCTGCTACTAACTTCCAAACAAAACTACATTTCTTGACAACTCAACTTGTTTCTTGAAGAGGAATAGTTAGGTAACAAAAATAATACCTAATTGTATCTCCAACATAAACAATAAAACGTTTGTAGATCTGAAGCATTTGATACTTGACACGTATTTTGGCTCGACTTTGAACTGTTCTGATAACCATCTTATGGGACAGAAATGATCAATAGGCCAGTGCTACCAACTTGTTAGACTATCCTCTTAGCGATGGGAATGCGCTCTTTTGGGGAGTATCAAAACTAAGCCAAGAAATAGCTCTTGAAGGATGGAATACGTGGTCTGTCCTCTTTTCATCCCACTGGACCATTTCACCCCACTTTACAGTACCTTTCACCATACATCTTTAGGGGGAGTACCATCCTTAATTTAACTGACATATGAGCGAAAGGAGCTGACTTGGGCCTGACGCTTGAGCCGGCACTCACACACTCCGGCTCGGGAATATAGCGTAATTTTCAGTAGTACGTCTTCGGTGGAATCTATTCAATGCCTGACATTAGGACTTGTTGGCTTCTCGCACTTCCCTATTCCACCATGGGCCATAATAGTGTCCCTTGGTGGGGTCAGTTTTTGGGATAGCAACTGATGCTGCTTCAATGCTTCAAGGATAGCAGAGGTGAAGACGGTAACATCATCCTCAATGTTTCCACTGAGATTGATGTGCACCATCTGCTCCGCATAAAGAGCCCAGTCAGCCTCTTCCAACTTCCAGCGAGGAAGTGGTGTGAAAGGTGAATGCCAACTTTCTGTATCAATATTGATAGGGAAGTGGTCCGAGGATTCCAAGTCAATGCACCCTCCAAGGTGGGAGAGCACATGGCAAGGTACATTGCGGAGATTGAACCGCGGATAGGCGACAAGTATATTGGATGGCCATCGTTCAGAAGGAGGAGATCTAACTCTCTGAACGAGGCTTGAGCAGTGGCTCCCTGTGTTGTGGTATTGTCACAGCCCCATAAGGTGTTATGAATGTTAAAGTACCCTAGAACTAGCACAGGGCTAGGATCCTGATAAACAATGAAAGCATTTCCCGAGGCCTCCTCTTGACAATATGATTTTCTACTTGCATGTTCAGGTTTTCCGTCATCCTCGTTCTTCTTACCTTACCGTTTTATCTGTTCTCTGAAGCATCTTGAGAATAGTATTCCAAAAATGAATTTAGTTTTTTGTAAAAATACTTTCTAATAGTTAGTAAAATGACGTAGGTAGCAAGCGTAAAACACTCGAACCTTACTGCCTCACTGCAAATATCCCTAAAAATATTCATTAAAATCATTAGACTAGACGAACAATTAAGAATGCCTCATTAATTGGATTGCTGTGTGATATGTAATTATTATGTTTGTGTTCCAGGGTGGAGTGCTACATCCCTCACAAAATTGAGTGTAAGGGAATACACCCGGTCAGAAGAATTCCCAGATTGAAGCAAATTCTTCAGCTACATATTGGAAAAACATTGACAGGTTAGTCTAGTCGTCACTGAAAATTTTAGGTTTTAAAACCCAGTTAGAAATTATGGTATTTTCATCCCCTAGTTTATTACTGAAGATAACAGGAGTATAGCCAGAGTGAAAGTTTTTATAAATTAAAGTCTGCAACTTAGCAAACCTTTTCAGCCAGGTTTTCATTGTTTTGGGTTACTGAGGATCTAAACTTTCGACCCCCGTTAAGTTTAATTTATTTTAGTTTTTTAATGTTTAATGACCAACCTAACCTATCGATAATCTATCGGAAGCGGTTTGTGATAGCATCAAGCTACAGACACACTCATTCATTTGTGATTGATTTTCCAAAAACATATCAATAATTCAGTGGTTTGTCAACGATTTCGTATATATATATATATATATCTTTTTAATTTTTTTATTTCACATTTTAAGTAATTGCTGCTCATCGGTAACATCTTAAATTTTTAATACTGTGATAATATGTTTCTATGTGATATTAATTCAACATTAAGTCGCACTTTGGTAATACTCGTCACATAGGTGTATACCTCTGAGAAAATCGGTAATTTATTTTAATGTTTAATTATCATCCTTACTCACTTGTACTTTGTTACGTCTAGATTACTGTACCTATTCACCAGTTGTTGACTGTTGGATAAATAACTTTTCTACTGTGATATTACCATACTGTACACATTCCTTCTTAATTGTTCCTACTACTTTGTTAAATTTAGACTTTAATAATGGTGGTTGCCTCATATTTGCCTTTTATTGGTGGTTGCCAAAGACATTTCTATTGTAATATTAGTATAAAGTACTAACACATTTTGGTCAGCATTTTAGTAATGCTCGTCACAATCATGTACCTTACCTACTATGCTACTACGACTATTTTAATGTTTAATGACCAACCTTACCTACCGATAATCTATCGGAAGTAGTTTGTGATAGCATCAAGCTACAGACACACTCGTTCATTTGTGATTCATTTTCCAAAAACATATCAATAATTCAGTGGTTTGTCAACGATATCATATACATATATATATATATTTTTCATATTTTAAGTAATTGCTGCTCATCGGTATCATCTTCAATTTTTAATACTGTGATAAAATGTTTCTATGTGATATTAATTCAACATTAAGTCGCACTTTGGTAATACTCATCACATAGGTGTATACATCTGAGAAAATCAGTAATGTATTTTAATGTTTAATTATCATTCTTACTCACTTGTACTTTGTTACGTCTAGATTAGAATCAGAATCAGAATCATATATATTTGTCAAAACATGCTATTATGTAGGACAATCGTCAAAGCAAACATTGTTGTACAAAGCAAATCATCATTCATATAGCCAATAAAAGAGGGGGAAAAAACAGATTGATTAAAACAATAATAATAAAATAAAACGAAAGAGTGTAGGCAGGTCATTAACCCGCCTAAAAGGCGGCTCGGCCGGGGCTTCCCGACCAAGCCCGGACCCGACCCACCATGGCGGCCTCCCGGGGGGCCCCCACCTATTTCTAGGTAAGCACCCCTTGCTACGATTAATAAATCGCACTACCGAAAAAAACACCAGGCGAGACCGCCCCCGAGCCGATCGAGAGCCCCAAACCCAAAATAATTTGCTCGCTATAAAGCCATACACTCAATAAATTACAATCACACTAAAAACAATAACTCATACAACTTATATAAATCTAAAAAAAAAAAAAAAATAAAAATATTCAACAGTTAACAAGTTATCACAGTCTCATAATAAATATCTAAAAAGCTAACTCGAGTACTTTTATAAAATTCCTCGGTTGCTGACATAAAATTAACAATGGCTACATGATAAAAACTATTTGAAGGTGAATAAGTGGAGTAAAACGTCCCACTAGTCAAAAATATATATATATTGCTTGATTTTTGTTTGCATGAAAAAAATTACTATCTACTATTTAAAAATGGCACATTTCATCTTGAAAAAATCACTGGTGTGGTATAGTTCTTGCTTAATGAGTTCGTGTTGTATGGTGCGCTTGAAAAGTTTGAAAGAAAGCTCTTTAGTCTCCTCGTTAAGCAGATTGAACATACGGGACCCAATTTGGTAGGGGTTTGAAATCATTGAAGAATTTAGTCTAACTTGCGGGGGACGGAGGTTTTTGCGGGATCTGGTGAAATGATTGTGATTAGCCGTGCCATCGGAAAAAACATCCAAATTTTTCTTCACAAGCAACAAACAATTGAGCGCATAGATGCTAGGAAGTGTCAGAATCCCAAGTTCTTTAAAATGTCCTCGACAACTTTGATTCCATCCAAGCTTGAGGACAGTACGGATGGCTCTTTTTTGTAGTTTATAAATGACCTCCGCATGACTGGAATTACCCCACAACACCACACAATAAGAAATACGGCTTGTGAAACATGCGTGATACACCATAAGCAGAACCTCAGATGACACAGAGTAAGCGAGTCGGCGAAGAAGGAAATTGCAGGATGCAAGCTTTGAAGAAAGCATGACAATATGACTGTGCCAGGACAATCTATTGTCCACTGAGACTCCCAACACGTTCACAGTATCATCAAGGCGACCATTTAGCTTGAATGACAATTTTTGCGTTTTAGTATTGTTTAGAATCAAAGCATTTGCAGTCCATTTATTTACTATACTATGTGATTGGGATACGTTGCATTCAAGGAATTCATTGTCAGGTGCAGCTGATAATACTGAAATGTCATCTGCAAAAAGGACTAAGTGACCAGAATTTAATGGTTGATATGATAGGTCATTCATGAATAATATAAATAGACAAGGACCTAAAACGGAACCCTGTTTTATCCCGCAGGGAATTGTAACCCGCTCGGAAGTCTGACCATTGAATGACACTACCTGAGACCATCCCCTGAGGTAGCTCTCAAAAAAAATTACTGTACCTATTCACCAGTTGTTGACTGTAGGGTTGGATAAATAACTTTTCTACTGTGATATTACCATACTGTACACATTCCTTCTTAATTTTTCCTACTACTTTGTTAGATTTAGACTTTAATAATGTACTAACCTCTTATTGGTGGTTGCCAAAGACATTTCTATTGTAATATTAGTATAAAGTACTAACACATTTTGGTCAGCATTTTAGTAATGCTCGTCAAAATCATGTACCTTACCTACTATGCTACTACGACTATTTTAATGTTTAATGACCAACCTAACCTACCGATAATCTATCGGAAGCGGTTTGTGATAGCATCAAGCTACAGACACACTCATTCATTTGTGATTCATTTTCCAAAAACATATCAATAATTCAATGGTTTGTCAATAATTTCCTATATATATATTTTTTTTTAATTTTTTATTTCATATTTTAAGTAATTGCTGCTCATCGGTATCATCTTCAATTTTTAATACTGTGATAAAATGTTTCTATGTGATATTAATTCAACATTAAGTCGCACTTTGGTAATACTCGTCACATAGGTGTATACCTCTGAGAAAATCGGTAATTTATTTTAATGTTTAATTATCATCCTTACTCACTTGTACTTTGTTACGTCTAGATTACTGTACCTATTCACCAGTTGTTGACTGTTGGATAAATAACTTTTCTACTGTGATATTACCATACTGTACACATTCCTTCTTAATTGTTCCTACTACTTTGTTAGATTTAGACTTTAATAATGTACTAACCTCTTATTGGTGGTTGCCAAAGACATTTCTATTGTAATATTAGTATAAAGTACTAACACATTTTGGTCAGCATTTTAGTAATGCTCGTCACAATCATGCACCTTACCTACTATGTGATTATACCAATGTGAAAATCTCAATTCGGGACTATTTTAGCATGAATATGCTTTAGCCGGGACCTAACTGCCGAAAAACGTTATTTGAGATTGGAACGAAAGTAGCGCGATACCGATTAACATCCATTGCTAGGGAGTGATGTCCGCTAGCGACCCTAACTACGCATTCAATATTCTGGTGTTTCTTTTAAATAAGTTCAGCCCAATTTATTTTTGTGTTCCCAAAAGTCTAGGGAAGTCAATGGTCGTGGAGAAGGGGGGGGGGGGGCTGCAACTCTGGCAGCCACTGCCTGGAGGTTTCTGTTGGAAGGCACCTCCTCTACTCGCTCATTATTTCTTATCATGATCATGACGCCATCATGAGCCTTACAATTGGGCTGGGGCCTCACGTCTTTTCGGAGGGTGAGTAGTCACGCATATTGAACCCATCGAGTGGTTTCAGGTGCATCTCTTGTAATGCTACTGCCTCTGGCGAGTATGATCCTATTATGGATTGCAGCTCATCACGTCGTCCATATATACCATTGGCATTCCATTGAAGGAAGCACTCAGAGATGGTATTGTTAGGTTGAGTGGTCATAATAACAATCTATAAATTATTTACAGAGAAAAATGATGCTGTCAATGCTGCTTTCTGGGCTTGCCCTTTGGCCAGCCCTTCTTTTTCTTAGAAGGGGCCTGAGGGGCTGTTGATGCAGACCCCGATCGCGTGTCTTTCCTCTTTCTAACCTGGGTCCATCCACCACTGGCTGGATCCTGGTCGAGTTCTATTTTGGAACCAGAGGAGTTAGGGGAGGGGTAGGCTGATGTAATTTGTCGCCTCATCCAGAATGTTTGTGTGAGGACCTTACAAGCGACCTTCACATTTTTCTCAGAGCCATCCCCCTTTGTTGATGTGGGGGGTTTGGAGGATGGCTTCAGTTGGAGGGGGGGGGGGATTGTTGGGGCAGGGTGGTAATTGTGGTGGAGTGGGGAGTGGGCCAGCCTTGATGGCTGGGGAGGAATTGATTAGCCGATCTTGGGCCGGTGTCCACTCAACGGATTGTTTTAACTTGGATGCATATGATTCTTTTTTGGAAGTAGAATCATTGCACATTCTATGGGCCACAGGATAAGGGACTTTTTCAGTTGCCATAATGGATTGGATGGCAACTTCTCTTTTAAAGATTGGGCACTACTTTGAGAGTGTTCCATGCAGGCCATTGCAATCGGCACACTTTGGTGGCTTTTAGGGCATGGTGTTTCCTCCTTATTGTGTCGTGGAAGAACACAGGCGCACATTTCATGCTCAGCCTTGCATTTGCGGCTAGCATTCCCAAATTTAAGGCATTTGTAGCATCGCATTGGTGGGGGAATAA
This sequence comes from Adelphocoris suturalis, assembly GCA_030762985.1. Classification (NCBI taxonomy): domain Eukaryota; kingdom Metazoa; phylum Arthropoda; class Insecta; order Hemiptera; family Miridae; genus Adelphocoris; species Adelphocoris suturalis. The sequence continues at coordinate 56,857,195 of CM061045.1, forward strand.
AAGGCCTTACCTGCAGGTCACAAAGCAAGGGACCAGGTGGCACAGTCTTGGGCGGATTTTTTAACGCAAATGTGAGCAAAAAGGTGTCAGATGACCCCTTGATGCGCCTATCACGTTGAAGAGGGATGACTTCAATGATGCCATATCCACCGGCCTATTGATTATAGCCTCTTTGCTGGTCCATTGTGGATCAAGAGGGGGGCCCCCACATGCCCTGCAACATCCCAACCTGGCCGCCAACCGGTACTACAGGACATGGGGGATTTTTATGGACGTTACTTGGGTCAGCCCATGGACTGCTGGCGAAGCGGTGTCATGACCCACAGCTACCGCTGCCCGCAGGAGTACCGAACCTGCTCCTCCCTCCTCCACATTACGGGGGCCACCAGAGGTTGTAGCACAAGCCTTGTTCCTGTGTGTAGTAGTGTGAGTGTTTTGTGTTGTGGGAGGACCGTGTTGGAAATGCTGAAGGGAGATCAGGAAAAAGGAAAAGAGAGGGAGGGAACAGTACTAGACCCAGCACGCTTGTTTCCTGATGCCAGAAGATCAGACGAACAAACATGGTGGGCACGTTGGATCAACGTCTAGGCTGATCACCTAGGATGAACCAGCGCTAGCTCGGGGCCTCAGGGACGCTAACCCTGTAGGACCTGAAGGTATTATTATTATTATATCATTATTATTATTATAGACTGTTTATACTATTAATTTATTAATATTATTAAGACTTACTAAGAGCAAGCAACGTTTTAAACTACATGTATTTTGATACTAAATCATTTTAATTAATTTATTAGGTTTATTATTAATTTATCATTTTAATATTTTAGGTTTACAATGAATTTTTAATAACAGTATAAACCTCTCGTATCTGTCACTCAGCAGATCAGAGTTTAGTAACTTTGTGTTTCCGTGTAAAAAACTCTGAATAAAATAATGCCTAAGTCATTTTACCGACCCTCTTTCCCTTCTTGAATGGTTGATTTTATTATTAAATAGGTAAGTATGTGATGTTTAATCTTGCTACAACCGGCGCATCCGGTCATAATACTAGAGAAGAATGATCGGTCTATAGCTTGGAAAGGTTTGAACAAAAACATGATGTATAATTTAGATAGGTATAGTTTTCTTTTTTTGTTTGTGTTGAACTTACCGATTACCAGCTTAAGTTGTTACGTAGATCTTGGTATAACCTTTTGTGGTCAAAATATTATTTTCACATTGGTAAAATGCGATAAAAACTACCCATGTCGATTCTCGGTGGGAGATTCTGTCTGCTCCAAATAAAAATTCGTTTAGAGAGTGAGTGGTCTATCCCAAGAAAAACTGAATATTGGAAAATCAGATTTATAGACAATATCGATACTTATGGAGTTTACAAGTCAGAATTTCCAGCTGCTATTGGCATTGGCACAATTCGAATGGCCATGTGGAACTATTCGGCTCCTGGCCACGGCAAGGGTGCAGTAGATGACATAGGCAGTTTTTATTGTTTTTGAATTCCATGCATTTCAAATTAATTGTGCCAAACCGAATATACTGGTAGTTAGATTTATCTTAACCCTTTCCGGACGAAACCCGGTCAGGACCCGGCTGGGCAATATCCGCATTTGGACGAAACATTTTGAGAGAGGGATGTCTCACAGGACGAATGCCGGTCCCTGCTCGGCGACCTTGTTACCTCGTAGGGGTCGAATGCCGGTCACTGCTCGGCGCCCTTTCTTGTCTTCACAGACGAAACCCGGTGGTAGCTTGGTATTTTTTAAATATTGGGGGCAATTCAGTAGGTTTTACCGAAGGTTTTTACAATAGATCGCAGCACTTTATTGATAAAATGAACCCATTGGGAAGGAATATGAAAAACCTTTCTGTGACTGGTTACTACTTGAGCTTCGATTTTTTATCATTATTTTCTCACTGATAACTCTTGTCCTCGTGTTGTTTTCGTGCTTTCGTGTCGTTTTCATTGTACCCAGTTTTCTGTGTTCAGTAATTGTGCTTTTTCAGTTCGTAAGTGGTTTTTTCGTCATGAACAATGAACAAATTGAAAGATTGTTGCTTCAAATGGAAGAGCAAGACGACCTTTTTTTAATATTTTTTGTTCAGGGGAAATGATTACAATAAAAAAAATAATAATAATAATAATAATAGGTAATCTGTGCTTTTATTTGATGAATATGTCTTCAAACGTGATGTACCGTTTTTAGGTGGCCTATTGCAAACAGCTTATCATCCTTGAAAGATATAATGGCGTGTAATAAGTCGTCCTGTAAGGTACATGCATAATGCCGGTTCCTGACCGGGTCCCGTCCTTGTGGACACGATCGGAATTCAACTTTCGACCGCAAAGGGTTAATTAAGAGATCAAATACTCATTTTGTGACTTCATGTGATAATATAACGAGTTATGAGTTGAATTGTACTGTTGCCTAATTCCATCACTACAATGATTTCAAACATGTCTGTGTTACTAGATGTGTACAAAGTTGTAACAATAAAAATTAAAAAAAAAAAAAAAAAAAAAAAATCATGTATATCTCCTTGATAACAAATTTCTATGAACTAAGTTTTCCCCATCATGATCAGTAGCCTAAGTAGAAAGGATTAACGGGAAAAAAATTATTTTAAACTCAATTTTTTTTTAATGGGAACGAGAACTCTAATTTCGTACGAAGTGGTAGAATGGGCCATTTCGTGCATTTTTACGCCTCATTTTAGCCTACTTTTAGCCTCATTCTTAATTTAGAATTGATTGACCGTTACATATTTGGCACAGAGGGCATGCCCGTCCCTGGAAATGCAAAGAAAATTAAGTTTGTGCCAAAGTTTTACTTTGTTACTTGTCTAGTTGCAGCATCGTTATTTGTCTACTAGAGTCTTGCTGGATCAAGTTTCAAGTAGACGCAATAATCATGCCTGCCTACGTGATTATTGGTTGTAGCCAACGATGCCTATAATGGTTAACGTGAATTTATTTGCTCTCGGTAGATGCTAGCTGTTTAGTTAATCAGTGTCTGAAAACTAAAGAACTTCATTCGTTTAAGCTTTGAAAATGAATAAGCTGAAAAATAATGAAGTGACTGAACTGCAGTGCAAGTACATAGCCTCTGCACAGGCAGTTTCATCAGCTAAGTTAGGATTCGTTTCAAAATACCTCAAATCAATGAAGAAATTTTTTATTTTTAGATTTTTTTAATCGAAATTCACTAAGTTCCAGTCATGCAATATGAGCACGATACTAGAGAGTTTTTGGTGACCACTAACATGCCCTTAACGTCACCCTAACGTACCCAAGAGTACGTGACCTTGAAGGGGCGTTAGCAACGTACGTTAAGCGGCCCATTCACGATCCTGCTGCAGGAGGTGGGGATTGCAACGAAGTTCCCCTCTTCGCTCTCCTGCCTCAGAGTGCGTTCTCCATACACGATCCGTCATTCCCAGCTCAAACCGAAGGTTTCCCGCCAGTATATGGTATTCTGAGGTAATCTATTTTCCTGTGTTGGCGGGTGATTAACATGGAAGGTCTTCCGGTAGCTCCACACACGCTTGGACCTAGAAGGTTGATAGGGTGGGAGACCCCGGACCGCAGGATGGTCCGATGGGAAACCCATCCGACAAGCTCTGCAGGACACCTGCAGCAGGAAGGCCTCCACACACGTCCTGCACGCCTCACGTGCAAGAAGAGAGGGAAGTTTTTGGTTCGCCTCACTTTTTGGTGCGCCAACTTATAGTGAACGACCTCTACCTACATAGGTACCGTATGCCCACATTTCTCAAGTTGCTACCCTCATTTCTCATATATCGCCAGTCTCATTCTCATATCATAAGCTTGAACCATAATAAATCCTAATTGGTATTATCAATCAGTTCTCTTGCTTTTTTTCTTTTCAAATAGGGGTAGCATTTTGTCATATGTACAGGTTCCGCATGCAGTTTCCACGCGAACGAAAATTAAATTTGATTCGGAGGACGACCTCATTTTATTGAAAGAGGTGGCCGCTGAAAATGCATTTGATGACTGCGGAAAATGGAAAATAATTGCATTGAAAATGAAGAGAATCATTGCCAAGGTACGTAAGCCGGTTGATTACACTAAATAAGGATTGCCAGATGTACATACATCATCAAACCCTTTTCTATAATAGTGTTCTGCTACAATAAATTATAGGCATTCACACCCCAAAACCTGAGAGATAGCGTTAATCATCTTCTCTCAAAATTTGAAGACCATTTTCAAGGATGGAAGATGATTCATTTCAGAATGCCTCAAAACGGATTTAAATGAAGAAAATTTTCAAAAATGTTGATTTTAAAATTTTCCGAGCTATTGCAATAGCTTCATTTTCACAGAAAATTCGCTAAAATTGAAAAAAAATACCTTGCGCCTAAGGGCTAAATAGTGATGTACGTAGAATACATAGGTTTATCATCTCCATTTAAAATTTTAGCTTAATAGTTTGAATATCAAAGAAATCGGCCTAGGAGATCACAAGGCAATGGTATCACTAGCCTTCATGAATTTATGTTTTTTTCCATGTCATTTTTGTAGTTGTGTTGTTAGATGACAATTATTTTCAGCAAGATGTCTCCTTAAAAATGTTTTCTACTTTAACAATTGTGAAACTCCAGAACTTTATTTGTAAATTTGATATAATTTAGGAAAACTGTTTTTTGCCAGAACATTTATAATTACCAATGTCTCCGCACACTAAGGGTTCAAAATTTCCAAACAAACATGAATAAATGAATGTGATGCGAAAATACGCTCTTATGAACATGCTCTTTCAATGGAACTTTTGTTGTTCAGTATTCTCAGAATAGAGTTTCTTCGAGTCACAGTTCTATACAGTTTGTGTATCTCAGCCATAATCAGTTCCTTGTTTCTCTATCCAGTCCTCCTGGAATATAGATTAGCCATTACCAAAGTGACGAAAACGTAACGATTTTTTTTTCTTCTTCATAATTGTTAGGCTGAAATAATTCAAATTTTAGATAAACCCCCTCATCCAAGTGCATGATTGTATAAGCAATGTGTGTCCTAGTTATTGAAACTGGTTGTTCCTACAATGAAAGTTGCCTACATGATTAATGGGATGTATTAAATCAACTACGTGAGTTATTTGTATTTGTGTATTCCTACCTATCTTCTTGCTAGGTGATTTTTCTCGTTAGGTACCTACGTGTAGTTACTTGTAATATTCCCTTGTTACGTGGATATATTCAAGTAGGTACCTTTATATTTTATTTGGTCATGATTTATCACAAGTTTGTTGATGATACCTACCTTTTTGTTCCTTGTGCTTGGTTAAGATTACATGTAATGTGTGCCTCATAGTATTGAAATAACAGGCTGTGATGAAAACCATGTATCTCATGATTACCTGAAACTCAAGTTAGTTAGAACTAAAGAGACTGAAATTGATGCTATAGTTAATTTAAAAAATTAAACGTATGTTACTGGAATAACACATAATTTATTGAAATGCCCCATTCATTTTGATTATGTACCAGGTAGGTTTTTTGAAGCCACCCTCAAAGTTTGGCAAATATACTAAGCAAATTACTTCGATCTCAATTTAAATAATTTAAACATAATTTCCAATAAAACTTTCACTTAATTTTATGATAATTTGCTGCTCACATTTTTCTGTTCCTTCCATTAAATTTGTGGGTAGCTGAGTACGGTTTAGATAATTTTTTAAAAAAAGTTCCATTCATGCAGCATGATCATATGGGCGAATTTTCGTAAATTATCGTATTGTATAATGTTGAATTGTTTTGAAATTTGAGCTTTTTGAGTGCCAGGAAATCGTTAACCATTAATTTTATGGCAAAAAACGTATTCTAAAATAATAATCTCCTATTCAAACAGAGGTTTTGATTTTTAGCTTTTTTTTACAGTTCTTATAGATTTTTTAGCAAATTTTGAACAATTTTAAGAACATTTTTCAGCATAATTGTGTACATAAATGTTTGAATGTTCTATTTTATAGTTAATAAACTTTATTTAAGCAATATTCTACCAAAAATATAAATTGAACGATTTTTAGCCGTTTTTAGAGATTTTTTTTAGTACATTTTTTGAAATTTGCCCAATTTAATGTGCTCAAAAAGTGTTGTCCAACGAACTCGTCCTTTCTTTTGAAATGCTTGATTTTTTGGCGAAAGAACGAAGTTTTTATCTCAATTCTATCGAGAGTTATCGTCTGGAATGACACACACACACATATATATATATATATATATATATATATATATATATATATATATATATATAAGCGTTAAAATCAAGGAATCAAAAACAGATTTCGATGAAGAAAATTTTTGAAAATTTTGATTTTAAAATTTTTGGAGCCATTGCAATAGCTTTATTTTCTAAGAAAATTCGCTAAAAGATTTTTGATAATTTATTTCACAGTTGTCTTGTCAATAGTTCCTATAGTTTCTTTTGGGTGAACATTGGTACATATTAGCAAGAGCTTTGATGGAATCCAGTACATGAGCAAATTGGTGGGAAGCAATCCTTTCTCAGAACATCAACATTCAGCTGATTTTATTGTCCAGTCACCACTATAACGTTTTAATGGTCCTCTATCTATTTTAGCTACTTATGCCAATCGGAGTGGAGACAAAAATATTATCAAGTCGAAGAACGTTTCAAAAACGCGGGTTTCGGAACTAGAAAAGTTTTGAGGGGAGATGTTTGGAAATAGGTTACTTGAGGATTCTCGGACAGTTATAATCTTCCGAGAATGGGACTCGAACGCATTTTGTGGTGAATCTGAATACATTTAATACATGAAAAGGGGATAACCGGCTCGTAATTGGGTCGCGGAATGGGCACCGGGGCAGCCTTGACTTATATCCAGGGCTCGCCACGAGGTCATTATCATAACTTGACCGTCCCCGGGATAACGGAGGTTGGAAGGGCCATGCTACGCCAAGAGCCTTTCCACAGCCAACGATTGTACAAGGCCTGGAACTCTGTGACGTCACAGGTTGATTGGTTTACTTGGGTCACATTGTGATGGGATTTAAAGGAATATCACTGAGGAGGTGAAACGAGCTACCTCACATAACCAAAAATCTTTTGTATCTTCATTAGGCTGATTTAAAAAATAAAAAAATATATATATACCTAATAAATAAATAAAATAGGAATAAATAAATAAAACTTTTCAAATTGTACCGCTCTTTTGCACCCAGCTTTGTATTTACGAATAACTACTGCTATATCTTCAGCCGATTTCCAATAACAGCAATTAATTGCAAGTATCGAAAAAAAAAATTTTAATTTGCCAAATACATTGACGGGATTTAGGACGTTTTCGGGAGTGCTGAAGTAATTATTTCGTCAAACTAATAATACCTACCACTGATTCCTGGGGGAAAAGTAGTGAATTGCCATATTTGGAATTCATTATTGCCAAATACTGAACCTATTTCATAAGAGACTATGATTGTTTTTTCCTGACTAGTATTGTGAATAAGTGGTATGAAGGACCAATCTAGTCGATTTGTAATGTAAAGGCTTAATTTAACCACAAGCTTTCGGCGTATGACTGACGCCATGATCACGTGGTGAAAAACAGAACAACATAATGATAGAGCAAGCAAATAGAAGGAAGGCAAATTGGAAAATTGTAACTTCATTTGCCTCTATAAATTACTAAAGCTATGTGTACATGGATTTTATATAATTTGTGAACTTAACTTATATTTATTTACATACCTAATTTTCATACATAATTCAGTTTGGTGCTGCAAAAAGGTGTCTGGGATTTTACTATATGGCCGCTCTTTCAGAGGAATTCCCGAGGCCTCCTCTTTACAATATGATTTTCATCTTGCATGTTCAGGTTTTCCGTCATCCTCGTTCTTCTTACCTTACCATTTTATCTTTTTTCAGAAGCCTCTTAAGAATAGTACTCGCAAAATGACATTAGTTTTACGTACAAATATGTACTTACACTCTTGACTAATACTATCTAATGCACCTCCGTTTCCTGCCTTTCTAATGATACTTTCTATTAGTTGCTAAAATTACGTAGGTAGCAAGCTTAAAACACTCAAACCTTACTGCTTTGCTGCAAATATCACTGAAAATATTCTTCAAATCATTAACTAGACTAACCATTAAGAATGCCTCCTTATTCGGATTGCTGTGTAATGCGTAATTATTACGTTTACGTTCCAGGGTCGGGTGCTTCATCCCTCACAAAATCGAGTAGCAAGTGTAAGGAAATGCGCAGGTCACAAGGAATCCCAGATGGATACAAATTCTTCGGCAACATATTGGACAAACATCGACAGGTAAGTCTAGTCGTCACTAAAAAATTGAGGTTTCAAGACCCAGTTAGAAATTATGGTATTTTTATCCCCTAGTTTATTACTGAAAATAAGAGTATAGCCAGAGTGAAAGTAGTTATAATTATCATAATACCCCATTCTATATGACAAAAGTGGGCTATTTGCATCATCCAATATAATACTAGTTGGTCTGCTCACCAGGTCCCTCGCGAAGTTTGACAAAAACTATTGAAAACTATACCCAACTCAATTTTTGATGACTCATTAATGACTTACGTTAGTGAGGACGTCGTATTGTCGTCAAGGAGAACTTTTAAAGCTTTTATAGTGGTTGTAGTGGATTCTGTGAGGCGAAAACTATTGAAAATGGTACACAACTCGATATTAGGTTGATTTGACGACGATCGTCGCCGCCGACGAAAAGTTCCTGTCGTCGGATCGTTATCAACTACAGCTGATTCCGGATGTCTAAAGAGTCTACCTACGACATTTCAAGTTGATAGCTCCAAAATTACGGCCTGTAGAGTGGAACACTCGCACGCACACAGTTGACAAAAGCTAGTCGATTCAAAGTAGAGACTCACTTCGTTTGTCAAAAATTATAATTTTTATTGAGTTGAATGTTGAGTTTGACACTGGCAAACCTACCGCTACCCACCAGTCATTTTGGCTGGCGCACGGAGGGCTGAAATGCAATTCTGGGTGGAAAAATGTATTTTTTGTCCTATCATAGGAAATTTTACATTGATTCCAAATACACACCTTGTTCCTATACCAAAAATGGCTCCTCAATACTTTTATTGTGAAAAAGCCTTCAAAACAACACTTTTCTGAAATATTTTTCAAATTTTCTCCTACAAATTCTATTCAAAAAGATTTTTGTTGCATAGAAAAGTTATAGAGGATTAAATTTTGCGTCGATTGACAGAAAAACGTAGTGTACCTACCTACTTAATATTTTGCAGTTTTATATATTTACTTTTTTTTCTGAACCTTCCCTCAACCAACTCTCAATTCACATTTCTCATTACTGTTAAAGGTGTGATTTTAGACTAGACCATTAAAGACAAAAATCGTAGGTACCTACACTAAAAGTCTCGTTTTATTAAGTGTAAATATTGATTTTGTTTTAGGATGATGATCCATTCATTAAACAAATGGCGCAATTTTTGACCAATGTAATGGAAAGAAGAGGCGATGGGCATCGTGGTGGTCCCGTGGCCGGGGGAAGCCCGCAAAGCCCACCCCCTCACCACCCTCCATTCTATTCATATTGAAGGGGTGTTGGTGGCTGGGCCCATAGTGGCCCCCAGTTCCGGGGCAACCAACGTGGTAGTCCTCGGGTCCGAGGCCTCCAACGTGGGGGTCCCGGGCCACCAACGAGATGAGTATTCTCGAGTATACGACAACGGAGAGTGGAGTTGGAGAAGAAAAGCCTCCACTCTCAATGATGTTAGAAGACAAATAGACAATGATATGCATAAGCCAGGTACATAGTTGTGTAGCATTATATCATTGAACATTATTACGTTTATGCAAAAATTGTGTGTTTATTGCCTGTTGATGTTTATTATGGCAGCCATGTAGATTCAATAAATACAATGTTCAAACAGTTATCTGTTAGTATAATAGTACATCAGTGCGGGGACGTATGATATTCATTTCATTTCTCCTTTTTATGTTGTAGATACTGATCAATTGGTTCATGCCAGACTTCAAGAGATAAGAAGAATTCTGCAATGTTCAGAGATGGAGTCATTGGCAGTGGTGGCTAGTTTGTAGTAAGTAGGTACATACTCTATTTTGGTTAGTGATAAAGGTAGATTAAGTTTGTAGTAAGTACATACTCTATTTTGGTTAGTGATTAAGGTAGATTAACTAACTTCCCAAGACCTCTGCTAGAATGCGAGCATCTTTGCTAATGGGGCTCCGAACTTGAGAAGCTCGACGGACCTTACTGATTTGCACTTCTTTTGATATAATGGCAGTCGTGACGTAAACTTGTTTTGATTATTGTGCTGGTTATTTGTTTGTTTGTGTGCTTCTTTATTATAGCAATAACATAATCCTCATTATTGACCAGTATTGATGAAATCAATTGTAGAATGAAAAGGGGTGACACAAAATATCAACAAGGGGAAAGTCAGGTCAACCTCCATGCTCCTTAGATCCTTTGCCCACCAGCGCTCCTAGCAGCAGACCTTGTTAGTTCTGAGCCCCATTATTCGGTTTTTAATACTTCAACGTAGGTACATTTCACTATAGTTATATATTGATAACAGTACCGTTTTCATTATGTTTATAATACATTTTTTTTATAACTACAGTTTAATTTTAGGGTGTATAATAAGCCACTATGTCTTGTGTTTCAGTGGAGTGAGAACGATGAATTATAGAAGTGTAAACGATTTTAAACGGCAAATGAGGAAATTGAAGGTACCTAAGTTTTATGACTGTAGGTAGTAAATTTTTAAATAGACTTGCTTTCACAAGCAATTTTAAATTACATTTGTTATTGGATGCACTTGCTCAGTGGTACAGTGTTGCCCGACTACTGAATTTGTGGCACTAGTCAGTCCATGTGCAACAGCCAAAAAGATTCAGGACAATCGGTGGGGTGGTCTGTGGAAATTATTCTCCATTTTTTGCCGAGTGACACATTTTAAAGATTTCTAGTTCTGAACACTATGGTAAAGTCATAATTGCAATGTCTTATCTCGTTATCTGAGTGGTGATGAAGCGCAGTTTTTTAAAAATAATGATAGGTACCTATTTATTTTGTTGCCCAAAACTTAGTATCAGGCACCTCAAAAACGCTCTCCAAGTTCCATGTGGATATCTGCAAAATTGTGGAAAAAAGTGTGAGAAGGGAATTACTTTTGGGACACACCATGTGTATTTCCAAACAACAGATTCACGTTTTCTTTCAATTTATCGATATTGTCTTAATTTTTCTGGGATGTGTTTTCCAGGAACAATTAGCGATAGTTATTTGTAATATTAATAACCCGAATACTTGTAGGTATGATACTATTTTGTTGATGCATTAAATTGATGAACATGTTATTCTTCGCTCGAAATTATTTCATACACGAGTTTCAGAATTACCATCAATGGAGGTACTTATCAATAACAGTAAATGTAAACAAATGTGGTAAAAACCGTTCTGAGACGGCCATCTTGGTTTTTTATGCTCTACATGATCACAGGAACGTATAGAAGTTTCTTCTGGTCTGCAATATGATGCCTATTTCCTCTTATTGCTCTGACACAGAGACTATCAGGGATTAGTCCTTTCTCTTCAATAATCACTTTCAACCTTTGTTTAAGTTACCTATGTCTCACATTTTTCGAAAGTACTGGTAGCAAAGATATCCTCCTGTTAGCTTTAATGGCTTAATGATCTTCCACTGTTTTGAAACCATGATAACTTCTGCAACTTTCCAGCATCATGGTACCTACATATTTCAATCTCAGTGATGCAATCAAAGATATCATAGCATTCACATGCCTTTATTTGGGAGATGCTTTTCTAATTTTTACTGTATCAAGTGTTACGCTCCAGGAAAATAACTCTCACAGTCGAAGAGGTTTGATCATCCTGGCCTCATAGCTCTGATCGTTAGAGTGTCGCAACTTCGGAAAATTTCTCGTAGTTGTGACAACGTGAGTTTGAACTCCTGTCGAGGTATCAACTATTTTTGGGCCGTTACACAAGTATCCTAATATTAACATTAATTTTATATTAATGTATATTTTAGTTATATTTGTTGTTTAATTTTAACTTAGACCAACACTGTTATGTAATGTTTGTTCCAGAAGGAGAAAGAAGAAAAAGAGAAAGGAAAAAAAGAAGAGGAAGGAAAGGTAGGAGAGATAGGTAGAAGCAAGAAAGGGAGAAGGGGAAGAAGAGAAGGAAGACTGTACAGAAGAAGAGGATGGAAAGGAAAAGTAGACGGAGGGAGAACAAGAAGTATACAGAGAGAATATAGTTATAGTACATAAGTATATATGTTTAAAATTTATTTAAACCCTTCCCTAAACAAGTGCAGACTAAAAGACGAAATACAGTTAGCAGGTAAAAGATAATATGACAAAATATTATATATGTACGTTACAGATGATATTGTATTGCTACAACACCTTAAATGAAGGCAGAGGATTTAGTTTATTTTCTATCTTCCGTGTAACAGATAGGATGACAATATAATAACTTAGTGCTAAATTTGGTAAATATTAAAAAATATGGTAGGCGGCGATTTATTTTGTTACATAGTAGGGTCGATATGATATAACACAGATACCACACCTTCATTACATCAGCACAAAGGCTATAATTTAGGTGGATTATAACCTCCAGGTGAGGAAAAGTACGACAAAAAAATAAAATTAGCGAAAAAAGGGGTAGTTTTCACTGATATTGTAGATGAAGAATTGTATCCATCCAATTACAAACGTTGAGTGGATATTAAATTGCTAGAAATCCTTCATTGCAGCAACACGAAGGTTATAATTTATTTCCCAACCTTCAGGCAAGACCACAAAGTAATTAATTATGGCAAACAAAGTACAGTTTTCTCAGAGATTCAAGGAGAAGGATTTTAGTGATCCAATGGTGTACCTACTTTAGATCGGTATTACAAAGTTAACACCCGTGCATCACAGGAAAACAAAGGGTATAATAATTCAGATTATGGTAAGAATAATGACGAAAAAATGTTAAATTACCTACCGTAAAATATGATTAGCTTTCACAAAATAAAAGTGAAGAATTTTATTCATCCACTGACATACGTTGGTTCGATTTTACGTAGGTAGCTGTCATACCTTCACCATAGACACACGTAGGCCATAATTAATTTTATAACTTCTAGGTAAGCTAAGAGACGACCAGGGAAGAAAGAGTATATTATCAGATATGTTAGGTGAAGAATTTTAGTCGTCCACTTAATATGTAGGGTCGATATTGCTGCAACACCATCATTGAAGCAACAGAAAAGCTATAAGTTCTTATACAACCTCCAGGTAAGAAAAATATACCAACATTGTCAATTGGCGATTGGTTTAGCTAATTTTCACAGAAATCGTCGGTGAACAAGACTTTGGATCGATATGAAACTCAATACCTGAATTGAAGCAACTCGAAGGATATAATTTATTCATTTACTTTGCAAAGTGACAGGTAAGAAACACTAACAATGTAGGTTTGATTTAAAGTAATAATTATTATACATAAACCATTGGCGGTGAATTCATCCTATTAACAATTAAAACAGTGTCTTAGAGTGTTTTTATGGGTGGTCTCCACAGCACATATGTAGATAGATTTTCGGCGGTGGGGAAACTGGTTCTGATGGTTAGTATTGCGGCATGTTCATAGGAAGTCCTTATAGACGCCCCCACTCTCGCTCTCGTTTTCCCACCCTTCTAAACTGCCAGTCTCAACAAAAATAGTGCCATGGGGTTTGTTTTAGGGTGCTGAAACCGATTCTGATAGTTATTTTTGCGGCTCATTCACGGGAAGTGCGTAATACCGCCGCCACTAAGGTAGGTACGTCCCCGACCTCATTCGGAGGTGCCAGTCTGAGTGGTGAGTAGTTCGAAATTTGGACGCAATTCGACCAATATTAATGGAAATACGGACCGTTGCTGGAGGTATGACGCTATCATGCTATTAGTCCGCTTGTTCGTCCCCTGCTGGCTAAATATGCCAAAATTTCCCCTTCTCCCAAACTGCCAGTCTAAACGAAAATAGTGCCATGGAGGTTTAATGGGGTGCTGAACCCGATTCTGATAGTTATTTTTGCAGCACATTCACGGGAAGTGTGTTATACCTCCCCCGAGATAGTCCCCAACCTCATTCGGAGGTGCCAGTCTGGGTGCTGAGTGTATGTGTGAAATTTAGACGCAATTCGTCCATTATTAACGGAATTATGGACCGTTGCTCAAAACTGTTACTAACTTCACTGAACTCACTAACAGTGCAAAATTTATCTATTAGGTATATTTCTATATTTTTCTAGTTCCAACAAGAAAGCTAGATTAATGATCTGCTCTTACCAAGTTTTCGAATGGTAGAATTTTTTAAAATAAATGTTATAGGTACCTATTTACATATTTTTTTTTTTACATTTTCATTTTTGAAGAGTGCCTTTTTATTCACCTTGCCCTATTTGCCTAGACAGTCGAGATGTTACGTACTGGGCATACCATGGTTCATCCATGGACATACCATGAAGTGCTCTTCAGAATTACTTTAAAAAGAATTCTTTTCTGCCATCGAATACTCTCGATACTATCGACTCAGCCTCCCAACACATCGATGCAGTCAGATCTCAGATGCAGTTAACTCTTATCTGTTATCGTAGTAGTGATGCCGTTTTTACTTCCGTCTGTGGGATGAAGCACTTGGGGCCGGTCGTCCATTTTATCCATTTGCGAAGAAAAAATAGATTTATTGGTGAGGAGATTGTGTATTAGTCAATCCCTTTGTAAAAATGAAGATTAGTTGGGCATGTAGATCAGAATGATGTGTATAGTTTGATGGTCTGGATGCTCGCAAGCTCGCATCTCAAAAAGACATCACATCAAGTAGTCAATCCCTTAGTAAAAATTCAGATTAGTTGGGCATGTAGATCGGGAGACCGCCCGAGTGCTCCCGAGGGGCCGGAAAAACCCCTGAGTGCTCCCGTAGAAAAATCACGCCAGTGCTCCGCCTAACCTGAGTGCTCCCCTAGAAAAAAAGCGCGAGTGCTCCGACACGCCTGAGTGATCCCGTGTTTGAAAAGTAGCCAGTACAATGCGTTTTGTAAATGTAATCAACTATTATAATATTTCCTTTAATTTCATTAAAACAAGCTAATAAATTAATAAACCCCCAAAAGTTGTAACAATCTAAAAATTGGTTTTGTGCAGCTGAAAAAGTTTATTAGGAATAACATGTAAATAGCGATATATTTTTCCTCTAATTTCCCGGTTAGAGGAAAACTTTCGATGGGCGGGAAGAAAATTCATTTGCGATGACGTTTCTTTTGACGGCCGCTCATAATTCGTTAGTTTCTATTGCGGTCTTATGTTCATGGTTATGTGGGGTTTTGTGAATCACCTCACATCCATCTGTTTTAGCGTATATGATTTACATCGGATTTGCCCACCCCTTGCACTACAATTCCACCTTCTTACACCCCCAGGTAATAATTTATGATAATTATATTTGAATCCGTCAATAAATGCAACAGCCTCTTGACGGCTTCCGCCACTAACAAATTTCACGTCCGACATAGTGCACGGAGAGAGGTAATCGACAAACTGATGGTAAATGCCCCAAGGATTCATGTCGATTCCAGTGCACTTTCTCTTATTGTCTACGGGATCACTCGGGACTATCTATTTTCGAGATTGCGAAGTGAAGGGGATCACTCGGGTGTCCAACTTTCGCCCCTCGGACTCGACGGGAGCACTGGAGCCGTCGCCCTGTAGATCAGAATGATGTGTATAGTTTGGTAGTCAAATCCCCTCGACTCTCTTAAGATCGAGCAGGGCTGAGTCCAACAGTCCTGACTAATAGCTTGACAACTATATCTATGTACTCCCCGAGTTTGAACGAAATCGTAATAATAGATGATAAGAAATCGACATTATAATGAATTAGCGTTTGCGCATGCGCACATACTGCTATTTATGTGACGGCAATGAAAGTATAAGGGGACCGTCTAGATGCTAACCCGCACAACCCCTGAAAATTTCATCGGAATCGGACTGAGACTTGGTATAATTTTGGCCGTGACAAGGATTTACCACAGACAGACACGGAACCAAAATTGATCACCAAGCTCTGAAACGCAAAAATCAAGTGGCAATTTTGAATTTTGGAGGGCAAAATTTTTTTTCGACTTCAATCAAGAACACAAAGATTAGTAAGCAAAAAACAAAGTAGTGAGGAAGCAAAAAAGTCCAGTCAGGCAGCATGACCCCATGAGCGAATTTTTGAAGAAATCTTCGACATTTCAGTCGCTATTGATCGTGTTGAGAAATTTTAGTTTATGATTTTGATAGACAAACATGGAATCAAATTATTAACACATGCACAGAGTAAACTCATCAGTTGTGATTACATTTTTTTTTTTTTTTTTTTTTTTTTTTTTTTTTTTTTAAGCACCTACTACCTACGTTTTAAACAGCATGGTTCTAGGATTGGTTATACAGGGATACTTCCATAAGAGTAGTTCAATCTGAATTTGGACAATGTTTCATGCAAATATTACCGATTTTTACAACTAGCGAACGGCATTATTTCGATTTTTGACTGATTTTTCAACTTTGAAATTTTTGAAAACTTGATACATATTCTTATAGGAAATTTTACGCTGATTCCGAATATACCACGTGTTAGTATGCTGAAAAAATTATTTCGCACAACAAATCGCAAAAAACAGGCTATTTTGAAATTTTTGACTACATTTTTGAAAATTTCAACCCGAAGATGTAATCCGATCATGCTGGCCAACGAACTTGAACTTTCGTTTTATGTCCTTAACATTTTAAAATTTTTTTGAAGTTTCTAGCACTATTCTACGGACAGTTATCGTCTGGAATGATACATATATACATACATACATAAAAAATGCGTTAAACTTCAGAATATGATTCAGAATAGCCTGAAACGGATTTCTGCATAAAATTTTTTCAAAAATTCACATTCTACAAATTTTGAGGCGAGAGCAATAGCTTAATTTTCTTCAAAAATTCGCTAAAATGAGGCTTAGGGGTTCCTCAGCTAATCAGTGAGCTTTAGTGCTCTGTAAATTATTCTACATATCCTAAACGTTAATAAGTTAGCCACTAACTTGATAATATCAAGTTAGTCATATATGATCATATTATGATGATGATCATATTATGATGTCAGGAGGAATTTTAATTTTCAATGTTTTATAAATTTTGTAAAAATGGTTGCACAAAATTATGCTGAAAACGTACTTAAATTTAATTAATATTTGCTGAAAAATCTATAGAAACTGCAAAAAATATTTTTTGAATCCCCGAATTTTATTCAGTTTGTTGCTGGTTTTAACAATCTCTTTGTCCTACTCAAATTCCGATACAATTTAACATATCACAATACAATAGGTAATTTGAGAAAATTCGTTCATACAATCATGCTGCCTGACTGGAACTTTTTCAATTTTGGCGCTCAGAAGGTCGTTTTATTTCAAAATCAAATCGATGTGTTGGGAGGCTGAATCGATAGTATCAAGAGTATTGGATGGCAGAAAAGAAGAGTGGGGGATCCCTCTATGTGTGCTCCACGGAGAAGCAAGTGAAGAAGATGAAGTGCTTTTTTCCAAGGTCATCTTTTTCGACCATTGCGCATCCTGGCGGAGCATTTTTAAACTCACTTGGGAAAATTAGAACATGTTCTAATTTTTACTTCCACGCAAGAAAAATGCTAAACATAACCCTTGGGGGGGTAATAATTCAATGAAAAACCCCTAGGAGCCCTAACCTGACAGATTTAATAAAAATGCATTCCGCCAGAATGCTCTGATTTTGCACTTAGGGCCGCTTTATCAATGGCTGGTTAGCACGATTTAGAGGACTGATTAGGAATGATCAAGCGGTTACGAACGAAGTTGCCTTTATCAACCGCTGGTTAAACCCTAAGTGATGACTAAGTTTAGTCAACGCTCCGAGGCTCGGTTACGCAATAATCACTGACTAATGTTATTGACTAATATACCATTTCCAAGTCAATTTGAGATTTTTCCAAACCAATTTGAGATTTTTCCAAACCAATTTGAGAATTTTCCAAAAAAATTGGAGAATTTTCTTAACTAAAAATGTTCTAAAGAAGAAAGGAGAAGGGAATCATCCAAACCAAAGTGACAATTTTTCAAAGCAAATCAAAACTTTTAATTAGGAATAAAATTGCACAATACATCGTTATAAAAGAAAGAAATTCGCATTTTTTCATTTAAAAAAATCACATTTTTCATATTTTTGGGGAGGTATTATGAAAATTCTATGTAGAGGGTTCCCAGCTGCTGCGTTCGTTAATTGCACGAATATATCCATCATCCAATTTGTGCAATCAGCTGATGAAATGGTGGGGATGCTTCGAGCCACCGTTATGAACTTCACTGCCATGAGACGACTAGTACCCACTTACTACATACGTTACAAAACAAAAGTTTGTGGATCGTGTCTATTTTAATTCGGATTCTCAAATTGTTTTGGAAATTTCTCAAATTGGTTTGGAAAATTCTCAAATTGGTTTGGAAATATCTCAATTCGACTTGGAACTGCTATATTTTACCTGTCTCTATTCAAAAAGTTGGTTCTGCTTACGCAAACTGCATAAGTGTTTTTTAATTTTATTTGTTTATTTTTACTTTTTTTCAATTTCCAATTTTGGTGAGCTCGAGACCAACCTCAGGTTGGAAAGAAAGAATTGTTGTTCTCGAGATAATACCCCCCCCCCCCCCCTCTCAAGATTCTGCATTTTAAAATATTTTGAAGAGAGGGAGAATGGTTGAATTTCAAAGGTATTGAAAATAAAACACCGAAACGAGGCTTGTTGCTTGCCAGGCGTTTCAGTTAAAGGTTCATATATCATAAATATCTCTTCAATCCACATTTCGAACGAACCAGTACGTTCCAGAAGGTTCTCAAGCTCTCAAGCAGTACCTGAGTTTGGGACTGTATCGCATTAGCAAACTCCTTACAAGTTGAGAAACTTGGAATGATTGGTTTGAAGAGCGCCTTTCCCTATTGATTAGGAGTACTTATTGAGTACGTTAAACAATCATCAATCTATTATGTAAACTGCGTACCGCTCATGTAAACACACCAACACGAAACACAGCCAATGCAAAAAATAGAATGATGAGCAAGATAAATGTCTATTTACATCGATATTGTTGATAACTGAGAGATAACGCCCATGAATAATCGATTAACGTAACTTCAATATGATTTTCTGTGTCTAGGGACAGCACACGGGCGCTCAACCTCTTAGTCAGCACTTAGAGTTAGTCAACAGTTCCTCCCTAAATGATAAAGGTGTCTGCTGCTCTAGTCACTGACTAGCCCTAACAGCTGACTTACTAGTGAGGGATTTAGTCAGGGAATTGATAAAGCGGCCCTTATTCCTCCTCAACATTCACAGCTGACCTTGGAAAAAAGCACTTTGCCTTCTTCACGTTTAGGCATTAAAAATGCGGAAAAAATGCTAGTGTGATACGGCCTTTAGATCAAATTGAGTTTAATAACAGATATCTGTTATTAAAGAGGTTAAATTTCATACGATATAAATCAATTTTTTGTCCAAAAAATCGATTCAATCGAAAAGTGTAAAATCGATTTTTTCACACCCCTAGGACGGAACGCAATCTGATTGGCTGTTGTGACAACAGTTGAGGAGGGTGGCTGCCTTGTTGTCGGGAGGGGCGGTCGGCGGAAGAAATTTTCTTCTGCGCACAAGTGCAGTAGAAAGATGTAAACCGCAAGATGGTGCAATATTTTCCCGTGGTGTTTTTCACATGTTTCTGCTGGAGTTGTTCGTGTTTGTTGGTGACGTATTCTTAACGAATTTCAACGAAAAAATAATTGAATAAGTAAAGTGGCGGGAGGATATCTGGGACCCGTCGGCGAAGGGCCACATAAAATGCGGAACTGGTGAGACGGCTGTGGGAGGAAGTTGCCATTGAGCTAGAGGTGGACGGTGAGTTGATTATTCAAGTACTGTAGAATATTTCTTTCTTTGTTTATGTATCGTTGAGGAATCATGAATGTATCGATTGATGTATGATTGAACACTCGTTCACTTCATATTTGTGGCTTAGTCTCCTAATGAAACAAACTTATCGAATCTTATCTGTTCACATTGGAAACTTGTAGATCTCGGTGGATATCTCCGCGACCGTTATAAGGAGAGGAAAAAGCCGCCAACTGGGGCGGGAGCCAGCAGCAGTGTGAAGTGGCCCCTGATGCCCTTGCTGGAATTCCTCCTCCCAACAATGATCCCTCGATCGTGAGTATTTTTTACAGACCTATTTACCATGGTAGGATGTAGGTGATGACGGCATGCTAATTTTCAAAGCTTCCAAATCCTCTCTTGTAGGGGAGAACGGGGTAAGAGTAGTCATCTTTTAGGACTTCCTTCAGAAGGTATCATACAGGCAAGGCTTCTTGTTTAAGAGGGAAGACCTATTGGAATTGATCCAGGGGGTCGGCATGAGAAAAAAATAACTACATCCAAAGACCGAATCCGTTAAAAAACCATAGGTGTATGTCTGTGTGTGACGAATTATGTCGACGTTGCCCATGCCAAAATTCTCAACCAATTTTCGAGATTCTTTCTTTGTTCGATCCCAATTTTGTCTAGTTGTGCAACAAACATGGGATTTTGAATTCCGTGATGGAAGAGGGGGAATGAAGGGGGTATAGCCGGAAAACGTGTTTTTTGTTCAACAATGAATTCGGTCTAGTTTTGGATCGCGTATCAGGAATTTCAAATTTAATTATGAAAGAGGTGAATGGAGGGGGTAGTAGTAATAAATAATGATGTTTTAACTAATCTCGTCAGATTTCCATGCTTTTTTTTTGTTCAATTAAGAATTCGGTCTAGTTTTGGCAGGTACATCGAGAGTTTCAAATTTCATTACGGAAGAGGGTGAATGGAGGGGGTAATAGTAATAAATCGTAATGTTCTAACTATTCTCGTCAAATTTTCGTGATTAATTTTTTTATTCAATCATCAATTTGGTCTAGTTTTGGAAATCATGCCAGGAGTTTGAAATTTCATATAGTATAGGCATCTACGATATTTTTGCACACAAAAGGAGCTGCCATGAACTCTGTCTACCGACGTGCTGCCGTGACTTCTAAGCCAACTACATCAGGGCTATGTGTTACCTTTAGGCGATCTGCATGTCCAAAATCATGAACATTTGTTCATAGGAAGAAACTCTCGATCTCTTCTTTAAGACGTTTGTTGACCATTCCCTCTTTCATTTATATAGACCAAGGTGAATAATCGCTAAATCGGATTTGTAATTTGCACGGATATAGGTAAAATGATGTTGAAGGATAAAACGAGCATAAATTTTCACCTCATTTCTTCTTGCCTTTTCTTTACCTAAATTCCAATAATCTTAGCCCTACGCCTTGGGGGTTCTCAAACGATAGATTGCATAAAATTATTATATACCTACACTACTAGGTAATATCGTCATAGGGATGTAATAAGTTCCTACGTAATTTCGTACTTTATTGGCACACAAAAAAGTATTTCAAACTTCTTTTAAAATGCTTACAAAAATTGCTTAAATGAAGAGGAAAGTGTGGAAAAGTGTCCACACAGGAACCATTTTGACAAGAACAAGCGTTTTATATCGGAAATGCATTCCTATCTATGCCTGCATGCGTAGAAATTAACTACCTATCAATGTCTGTGTGGTGTTCTCTCATTGTGTCCGGTTTGGAGCTATCAACTTGAAATTTGGTAGGCAGGCTCTTTAGACATCCGCAATAAGCCGTATTGTGTTTGATGACGATCCGAGGACAGGAACTTCAATTCCTGGGTTTTAACGCTTCACCATAAGTACCTATGTCAATCCAGACGATTACTGTCTTTGGAAATGAGTTTGAAAATCCTTCTTAGGCCATAAAATCACGCATTCAAACAAATAAATTTGTGTACAAAATGGTGATAACACATGTACCTTATGTATTAAAAAATCGATAACAACTGCAAAAAATTGTTTTAGAACATTGAATTGATTTGTTAAGCAGAATATTAATAACGAATAGGCTTTTCTTCATAAATTTAATAGTAAGAAGTCCTATACTTTCGAGAAAAAAACAACATTAACATAGGTAGATGGTAAGTTGGTAGGTTCTTAATCTCACCAAAATTCGCTCAAATGACCATACACTTTTTTCTTTTAACCCTACATTGACACCGCTATTTGCATCAACGGTAACGACACCGTGGGGTAAAATTCACCCCATATTTAAAAAACCATTAAAAAATACTTCTGAAATTTTCTAAATTTTTTCTTTAGCAATAATGATATATTTGGATTTGAAAATTGAAAAAACAAAGCCAAACAAATTAAAGTGTAAAATATTTATTGAAATTCACTAATATCCCAGACTCACTGGTAGGTACTCAAACTATATAAAATTATTCTCAGTAAAAACAAAAATGAAATCTTCTCAATGTGGTAACTGATTTTGAAAATTTCAAACTAGAATAATTGAACAGCCTTGGAAGAAAATAATTATATGGAAATATCAGTCCTGTCCATGTGAGGCACTTCAACATTCATGGCATTTTTGAGGAGCGGTGATCGCGGCACATCGCTCGTTGGCACATGGAGCACAGCATTTTTGTTTTTTTGTCATCCTTCCTGTCGCAGAATGAACATCTCACGGGCTTGTCCAAGGTAGGAAGAGGTGCCAAGGGTTCATCAGACGTTGTTTCGCCCTCCAAAATAGCGAGAATCGATGCTTTCAGCGGTTTCGATATATTGCGCAGCTGAACTCTCTTTTCGACATGAGGTTTGATCAGCTGGTAGCCCAAATCAAAGAGAAAGTCTTTACCATGCCAATTTTACCATGCCATATAAGACAAAAGCATTGACTCCAGCCTGGTTCAGAATCCCCATAAAAAACCGGCGAGGCCATCGCCGAGTCTTCCTTGCCACGGAGTAGTTATGGCAAAGTTGGTCAAAGGAATATGTTCCACCTTTTGTTTCATTGTACTTCATGATTGTGTTTCCTGATTTCCTGAGGATCAGAATACTTCTTTGAAGTAGCCATTTTGCACTTCAAAAACCGAAAAAAACACCGAGGACCTCTAAACTGGAGAGCAAAAAAGTTCACTGTTAACTACACTGTGGGGTGAAAAATACCCCAGTCACTATTTACACCTTACTTCCACGGCGTCTAGCATTGAACTGACCTTTATTGTCACTTTCTGGGGAGAGTTTGGACCCAGGGGAGTATTTAGGAGGGAGGGGGAAGGTTCTGTGATTCTCCGAAATTGAGGAACACGAGAAACTGCAAATGCCGGGGTATTTTTCACCCCACGGTGTCAATCTAGGGTTAACGGCAAAGTACTTGACGCACTGTACATCACGCATGCGCAGTCTGCATCACCCCATCATGTTTGTGGTGATTATATTTTATGTTAATTACGTAAATAAAGCATCAATTCATAGTTAATGCGTGGTTATCATTCATCTTCAAAATATCCCTCCTACGATCCGAACTGGTGTAATACCTACATATTGATTATGAAGTTCAGAAGGGATAAACTATTTCTATACCATGGGGCAATTAAATCCCTGCGGTACACTGGGATTGTTTTTGTATTTTGTGCAACTCGTGCAAATGGGGCTGGAAATAATTGGATTAGTAGCACATAATTGTGTAAAATCCAGGATCACCGCGAGAGCAAACTCAAGCGGTACACTTAGACGTACCTATAGCACCAGTTAGATGAAAAGGCAAAATGATTGAGTGCAAAATAGAACAGTAATATAGTGTATACTTGCTATGCTAATACGCAATCTTTGCTCGCAATCGCTGCTCTGAGGATACTCCGTCAATGTACACAGAGCCTAAACCGTGGCAAGATGGACGACAAAGCCCCAACATTTCGGAAGCTGCGCGTTTTGTGATTTCTTCACCAATTACATAATCTTTGTTCGTATTGCGTCATCTACCTATATTTACCATCGTCTTGACCTGAGCACCAGACCACCTTCATCCCCAAGAAAGGAGGAAGTGGGCCTGGAGGCTACTGTCCGATTTCTATATCGTCATTGGTTTTCTGCCACTTTCAAAAGATTCTAGTATCTCGCTTCCAAGTGGCTGGTGTCAAAGGTGACGTCCAGGAAGCATTTTGGCCAGCATGGCACAGCGGAGAATCTAACAGTTCTCCATACTGTCATTTCTCTAGCATTCATCAAGAAATGGCTGCTCCATCTTGCTTCTACACTGTAAGCCATATTCGCCTGCTTGTCGAATTGGTCTGTACCACAAAGGAGTGACGGTCCTTGAGGCAGGAGGCAAGGTGTCAGGGGATGTTGACGTTGGGGGATACTCTCCCACCACGCCTTACCTACCTTGTAAGTTGGGGTCGACTTCATGGGTATGGCCACTATAGCCACAAGCCATGTGGACCTTGGTGGAGCATTAGCTTGTGTTACCAGGGCTCCATTGAAGCTACAGCAGAAGTTGCGCCTCCTTCGCATGTACTTACTGCCAAAGTTAACCTGTGGGTTAGTATTTGGCAGGCTTACTGCGGGGAGGCTACTTGAGTTAGATTGTGAAGTTCGCTCTTGGCTAGGCTTCCCACCTAGTGTTCCAAGTGCTTACATCCGCACACCGGTCAAGGCCGGTGGGCTCGGTATTGTCTCACTTTCGGCCAGTATTCCATCATTAAGCCTCCAGCACCTGCTTGCCCTTAGGGGCTTAAGCTGGGAGGTCGCCCACACTGCTGCTGACCTTTACTTCGTCAGGCAGCAGTAGCTGTGGTGTCTCCGAGCAACTACTCCCAAACCCAGCTCATCTGCTGAGTTTGCTGTGCTGCTCTGCTTGAATCAGTAGATGGCAAAGAACTCTGACCGTGCTCTGAATCCCCATTTTCTTCCCAGTGGGTGGAATGGGATTCAGAGGGCATAGGGGCCTGCGACTATTGCCATTTTCATGCTGTTCGGGTGGCTACACTAGCCATCTCAGTGAGGTGTTCGAGGGGTAGTCTCAGGACAGTAGACACCCTTTGCCGTGCCTGTCGGGGTAAAAATGAGAATCTATATCATGTGGTGCAGCTGTGTCCCCATATGCACATTGGCCGCATTTTACGTCACGATGCAGTTGCCAAGCAGATAGCAGGTGCTTTGTCATGCAGTGATTGGGATGTTAAAAAGGAGAGACTATATCACATGCCGAGTGACCGGGGCAAAAAGCCGGATATCGTTGCTGTCAAGCCCAATGGGTCTGCAATAGTTCTGGATGTCCAGATTGTCAGTGGCAGCGTGGACTTGGAGCAGACCTGGTGGGCAAAAATAAATAAGTATGATAGAAATGATCTGCGGCCAGCAATTTCTGAGCTCTTTTAGCCAGTCCTTTTGAGTGGCGATCAATAACATCAGGGTGATGGCTGTGACCGTTACTCGGTTGACCACGGAGATACTCGAGTTGGCCATCTCGGGGGGAGCGCTCTGTGGTATCACCACCCGTGTCTTGAAGGGCTTGTACTTGAACTGGTGGTCATTCTATATGGACACTTCCTTTCATTCTGCTCTCCCTCCTCATCCTTCTGCAACTTCTCTCATCCCTAGAGAGCCGGCGTTGGGTAAACCTGGGCGTCCTCCCCACTTCTTTTATTTATTTATTTTCTCAAGTTAATGGTGTGCCCCCTTCACCTTTGAGGGGAGTTTTCTTACGAGAAAAAAAAAAGTTTGTCTGTGTGTTTTCTTCCTGACGATAATAACTCTACTTATCGCCAAAAATCAAGCTTTCCAAATGATAGGATAAGTTCGTTAGCCAGCATTTTTCCAACACGTTAAATAAACTGGTCACATTTCAAAAAATGTACAAAAACACCAAATTGGCTAAAAATTGTTTGAAGTTTTATTTTTTAGTGGAATTATAGTCAAAATAATTTTATCAGCGATGAACTAGAACACACACACAAAAATTATATATATGCGCAAATTTATGCTGTACTTGAATTTTATAAATATTTGCCGAAAAATATATGCAAACTGTAAAAAATCTAAAGTTCCAAAATCTTATTCCAATCGCAGATAATTATTTAGAACGAGTTGTTTTCATGAAATTGGTAGGAAATAATTCCTTTTTACATAAAGTGCTGAATTTTCATAACAATATATAGTACGATAATTGACGAAAATTCGCTCACACGATCAGGGACTACTGGACTGGAACTTTTTAAGGTTATTAATAGAAAGAAAATTCCAGTGGACAACAAGTGTAAAGCAAAGGTTCGAGGTTAAATATTTTATCCTCTCCTCCAATCCTGTCCATCTGCTTACCGATTTACATCACCGTCTGGAAGCACGGTCCAACATCTTTGATATACACTATTTTCCTCAATTTTTGAGATATCGAATATGAAGATCTCGAACCTTGAGAGAGTTTTGGGGGTGCCTGGTACTAAATTTCAAGCTTAAGTTCAACTGTACTTTGTTCGAAATTATAATATATTGGCATTTGATGGAAACCATAATTTTTCTGTTTTATTGATTTGTTGTTTTTCATTACATTAATGTAGTAGTTATATTTTTCTATCCACAGTCTGTGAAACACCGCCAGAAGCATGTACAACAGCGCCCCCATTTCTGCACCTAGCTGGAAGACTGACACACACATCGTTCCTTATAAATTTTAAGGTAGGTACTACTTCCCTCGCTTTGTGTACTGTAGGATGTTATTATTTGTTGATTTATTTTCATAACTAATCTACTGTTGTAATCGATATGAAAAAATAATTTTTATCCCGCTTCTAGGTAGGGTGGTCCAAAAAGAGTAGATTTTAATTTTTACTGCGTCCCCTAAATTTTTGATTTGGCATCAATGACCCAATTCAAAATTTCTGGCTCCTAGGCATATTGGAAGTGTGTGCTCATAAACATCAAATTTTCTGACATTCTGATTTTTCTTATGAATTTTATGGAAACTCCTCTGTTAGAGTGAGCAAAGAAGCGAAGGAGGGGGGGGGGGGGGGGAGGTTAAGTTTTTTATCCTCTCCTCCACTCCTCTCCATGTACTTACCGATTTACATCACCACGTTGTCTATTTCCATGAAAAATAAAGAGTTACACTGTTAAATCGATTTCGACGGTTAGGCCATCATCAGTAACAAACAATAACTGAAGATACATTAGAAAGGACACAGCTTTTATAGTAACAGGTTAAGGGAGATTGAATCCCATTCTTCAAGAGAAAGGGAAAGGGGGCAGGAGGTACAACCAATGAAGTGCAAACAAGGTGACGGGGGATTATAGCTAATTAGATGAAGTGAAAGGGGGAAATAACTGAATATGGTTTCAACATTGTAAAGGGATAATTCCAAGCGTTATAAAAATGGACTTATTAGTGGTGAAATATATTGAGGTATATCCTCATTTAAACATTTACCAGATCTGTCACTTTTGATAATTTCGAATTTTTCAAGTACATTAAACGTACCTCCCTCCCTTCGGACAAAAATGAAGAAATTCTACAAACTGTCTATCTGTCAAATCAAAATTGTATCTATGATTGGATTCCTTAAGATGTTTCGCAAATGTAGACTTACCCTTATTTTCCCTGAAATCCTCCTGATGCTCCTCTGAATTTCCTACCAGTTTGACCGCAATATTCGTAGCCACATGAACATTTTAGTTTATAAACCCCACTTTTATCCTGAACATTGATTTTGTCCTTAACGGATCCTAGTAATGCTTTAAGACTATTTTTAGTTCTAAAACCTACCTTGTAACCTCTCGATGATAGAATTTTGCCGATTTTATCCGAAATTTTCCCATAGTAAGGTATACTTCACCATTGCTTTTCTTCTAAATTTACATCTTCCCTGGGCAGATTGGAAACTTTTTCCCTACTCTTTTTCCTAAGAACATTATCCCATATGGTATCAACGAGATCTCCATATCCGTTACTAGCCGCTATGCTTTTGATAATGGATTTTTCTATTGATAAATTTTGTTCACTCATTGGAATAGACAGTGCTCGGTTAATCATGCTATGGAAGGCTGCATGCTTATGGACTAAAGGGTGATTTGAAGTACTATGGGTAGTTATATCGCTATATGTATCTTTTCTATAAATTGAAAAATCATGCTTTTCGTTTACCAAAGAGATGGATAGATCTAAAAAATTCAGTTTATCTCCGCCGAATTCGAGGGTAAATTTGATAAAGGGATCTAATTTATTGATTTTTTCGTGGAAAGAATTTAGTTGTCTTTCTGTGCCCTTCCATAGAATGACAATATCATCGACATACCTGTAAAAATAGAGAAGATCATTTGTGTTACAAGTTGTAAATATTTGTTGCTCAAGATAATCCATGTAAATATCTGCAAGCAGAGGAGATAACGGAGAACCCATAGCAACCCCTGGCTGTGTATAACATTTCCCCTCAAATAAAAAGTAATTTTGATCCATACAAATAGACATCAATTTAAACAATTCGTCCTTTTCGAAAATATTGTTTAAAGGCTTGAATCAGCCTACACACCACATCTTTGCATCTAGCTACATCAATATTGGTGAACAGACTAACCACGTCAAAAGATGCAAGTTTAGCATTTGGAGGCATCCGAATGTCCTTAATTTTAGAGACCAAATCATTGGAATTTAGTACAGTATGTTGAGGTCGAAAGTTGATTTTGTTTCTAAATAAAATATTGAGTTTTTTAGCCAATTTGTAAGCGGGAGCTCCGATATAAGACACCACCGGTCTCATCGGCACTCCTTCCTTATGAATTTTAGGGACACAAGATAACCTAGGCGCATGAGGGTTCATTTCTACAAAACTTGGAATGTACATATTTTTTAGTAAACTATCTTCTGATTGGTGAACTACTTTTCGAATTAATCTTTGAAATTTTGAAGTTGGGTCAGATGAAAGATTTGAACAATTATTATCTTCTAGAAATTTTACAGTTTTCGACACATAATCTTGCTTATTTAAGATGACAGTTGTATTACCTTTATCTGCTTTGAGGGCACCAATATTTTTCTGGGTAAACTTCTTCTTTAGACCAGCTGCAACTGTCTCCTGCTGAAACCATATTCAGTTATTTCCCCCTTTCACTTCATCTAATTAGCTATAATCCCCCGTCACCTTGTTTGCACTTCATTGGTTGTACCTCCTGCCCCCTTTCCCTTTCTCTTGACCAATGGGATTCAATCTCCCTTGACTTGTTACTATAAAAGCTGTGTCCTTTCTAATGTATCTTCAGTTATTGTTTGTTACTGATGATGGCCTAACCGTCGAAATCGATTTAACAGTGTAACTCTTTATTTTTCGTGGAAATAGACAACGTTTTTCACTAACTTCCGTTTTTAAATGGGTTTCCACAACTTCGTCGCGAGTGATTTAGTTCGTTACATCACCATCTGGAATCACAGTCCAACATCTTTGATAACACACTATTTTAAATATTTTATCCTCTCCATCTACTTAGCGATTTACATCACCGTCTGGAATCACAGTTCAACATCTTTGAAAAACACTATTTTCCCTCAATTTTTGAGACAACGAATTTTGAAGATCTCGAGCTTTGAGAGAGTTTTGGGGGTGCCTGGTACTAAATTTTAAGCTCCAGTTTATGAACTGTAAAGCGACTATAGGTACTTTGTTCGAAATCATATGTACAAAAAACCAGATTGGCTGAAAATTGTTTAAAGAAATTATATGTACAAAAAACCAGATTGGCTGAAAATTGTTTAAAGTTCTATTTTTTAGTTGAATTATAGTCAAAAGAAGTTTATCAACGATAAACGATCAACTAGACACACACACACACACAAATATATATATATATATATATATATATATATATATATATATATATATATATATATATATATATATGCACAAATTTATGCTATACTTGAATTTTATAAATATTTGCCGAAAAATATACGGAAACTGTAAAAAATCTGAAGTTCCAAAATATTTTTCGAATCGCAGATAATTATTTAGAACGATTTGTTTTCAGAAAATCGGTAGGAAATAATTACTTTTTACTTGAAGTGCTGAATTTTCATACCATTATATAGTACGATAATTGCCGAAAATTCGCTCACACGATCAGGGACTACTGGATTGGAACTTTTAAAGGTTATTAATAGAAAGAAAACGCCAGTGAACAACAAGTGTAAAGCAAAGGTTCGAGGTTAAATATTTTATCCTGTCCTCCAATTCTGTCCATCTGCTTACCGATTTACATCACCGTCTGGAATCACGGTCCAACATCTTTGATAAACACTATTTTTCCTCAATTTTTGAGATATCGAATAATTTTTCTGATTCATATTGGCATTTGTTGGAAACCATAATTTTTCTGTTTTATTGATTGGGTATTTTTCATTACATTAATGTAGTAGTTATATTTTTCTATCCACAGTTGGTGACAAACCGCCAGAAGCCAGAAGAGCGCCACCTTCGTTCGTCATAAGCACCTACACAGCGGGACAACTCACATTTGACGCCCGCCGTATTCACCATAAACCGTGCATAGATGGTGTGAACGTTACTGAACCGTACGTAAATTTGGAGGAGGTTGCCTCATAGAGTTGAGGCAAACATCGAAAACAACAACACATTTGGTCACTCGCTGGAAGACTGACACACACATCGTTCCTTATAAATTTTAAGGTAGGTACTACTTCCCTTGCTTTGTGTACTGTATGATGTTATTATCTGTTGATTTATTATTTTCATAACTATACTGTTGTAGTCGATATGAAAAAATAATTTTTAACCCCCTCCTAGGTAGGGTGGTCCAAAAAGAGTAGATTCTAATTTTTACTGCGTCTCCAAAATTTTTGGGATTTGGCATCAATGACCCAATCCCAAAATTTCTGGCTCCTAGGCATATTTGAAGTGTGTGCCATAAACCTTCAATTTCCTGACATTCTGATTTTTCTTATGAATTTTACGAAAAGTCCTCTGTTAGAGTAAGCAAAGATGTGAAGGTGGGGGGGGGGGGGGGGGGGGGGGGGGGTTATATATTTTATCCTCTTCTCCAATCCTGTCCATCTGTTTACCGATTTACAACACCGTCTGGAACCACAGTCCACCATCTTTGAAAAACACTCTTTTTCCTCAATTTTTGAGATATCGAGTATCGATGATCTCGAACTTTGAGAGAGTTTTGGGGGTGCCTGGTACTAAAATTTAAGGTGAAGTTTATAAAGTGTAAAGCATCTGTACTTTTTTCGAAATTATAATATATATAGGCATTAGTTGGAAACCATAATTTTTCTCTGTGTTATTGGTTTGGTATTTTTCATTACATTAGTGTAGTAGTTATATTTTTCTATCCACAGTTGGAGCAACACCGCCAGAAGCACAAGAGCGCCCCCATTTGTGCGCCATGTGCACCTACTTTGACACAGCGGGACAATTTACATTCGCCGCCCGCTGTATTCGCCATATACAGCGCATAGATGGTAACACGTTTACTCAACCTTACATGATTAGGTACTACTTCCCTCGCTTTGTGGACTGTAGGATGTTATTATATTTTGATTTATTATTTTCATAACTATATCTACTGTTGTAATCGATATGAAAAAATAATTTTTAACCCGCTCCTCCTAGGTAGGGTGGTCCAAAAAGAGTAGATTTTAATTTATACTGCGTCTCCTTAATTTTTGATATTTTGCATCAATGACCCAATCCCAATATTTCTGGCTCCTATGCATATTGGAAATGTGTGCTCATAAAACTCCAATTTTCTGACATTCTGATTTTTCTCATGAATTTCACGGAAACTCCTCTGTTAGAGCGAGCAAAGAAGTGAAGGAGAGGGGGGGTTAAATATTTTATCCTCTCCTCCAATCCTCTCCATTTATTTACCGATTTACATCACCGTCTGAAATCACAGTTCAACATCTTTGAAAAACACTATTTTCCCTCAATTTTTGAGACATCGAATTTCGAAGATCTCGAGCTTTGAGAGAGTTTTGGGGGTGCCTGGTACTAAATTTTAAGCTCAAGTTTATGAACTGTAAAGCAACTGTAGGTACATTGTTCGAAATTATATGTACAAAAAACCAAATTGGCTGAAATTTGTTTGAAGTTTTATTTTTTAGTTGAATTATAGTCAAAAGAAGTTTATCAACGATGAACTAGAACACTCACACACACACAAATTATATATACGCACAAATTTATGCTGTACTTGAATTTTATAAATATTTGTCGAAAAATATATGTATTTAATATGTATATAAACTGTAAAAAATCTAAAGTTCCAAAATCTTATTCGAATCGCAGATAATTATTTAGAACTATTTGTTTTCATAAAATTGGTAGGAAATAATTCCTTTTTACATAAAGTGCTGAATTTTCATGACATTATATAGTACGATAATTGACGAAAATTCGCTCAAATGATCAGGGACTACTAGACTGGAACTTTTTAAGGTTATTAATAGAAAGAAAATGGCAGTGGACAACAAGTGTAAAGCAACTGTACTTTGTTCGAGATTAAATATTTTATCTTCTCCTCCAATCATGTCCATCTGCGTACCGATTTACATCACCATCTGGAATCACGGTCCAACGTCTTTGATGAACACTATTTCTCCTCAATTTTTGAGATATCGAATATGAAGATCTCGAACTTTGAGAGAGTTTTGGGGGTGCCTGGTACTAAAATTTAAGGTGAAGTTTATAAAGTGTGAAGCAACTGTACTTTGTTCGAATGCATAATATATTGGCTTTTGTTGGAAACCATAATTTTCTCCGTTTTTTTTTAAATTTTATTTTTTTATTTATTCATTTTTTTTTTTTATATTATTTTATTTTATTTTTTTTAATTTGATATTTTACATTACAGTAACGTAGTAGTTATATGTTTCTATCCACAGTTTGTGCAACACCGCCAGAAGCCTGCACAAGCCCCCATTTGTGCACCTCGCTGGAAGACTGACACACACATTGTTCCTTATAATGTTTAAGGTAGGTACTACTTTCCTCGGTTTGTGTACTGTAGGATGTTATTATTTGTTGATTTATTATTTTCATAACTATATCTAATGTTGTAATCGATATGCTAAAATAATTTTTTTCCCGCTTCTAGGTAGGGTAGTCCAAAAAGAGTAGATTTTAATTTTTACTGCATCTCCTAAAATTTTGATATTTGGCATCAATGACCCAATCCCAAAATTTCTGGCTCCTAGGCATATTGGAACTGTGTGCCGACAATTCTTCAATTTTCTGACATTCAGATTTTTCTTATGAATTTTACAGAAACTCTGTTAGACTGAGCACACTGTTAGACTAAGGGGGGGGGGGGGGGGTTAAATATTTTATCCCCTCCTCCAATCCTGTCCGCCTGCTTACCGATTTACATCACTGTCTGGAATCACAGTACAACATCTTTGATAAACAATACTTTTCCTCAATTTTTGAGATATCGAAGATCTCGAACTTTGAGACAGCTTTGGGGGTGCCTGGTACTAAGTTTTAAGCTCAAGTTTATGAAGTGTAAAGCAACTGTACTTTGTTCGAAGCTATTATATATTGGCATTCGTTGGAAACCATAATTTATCTGTTTTATTGATTGGGTATTTTTCATTACATTAATGTTGTAGTTATATTTTTCTATCCACAGTTGGTGACAAACCGCCAGAAGCCAGAAGAGCGCCCTCTTCGTGCGTCATAAGCACCTACACAGCGGGACAACTCACATTTGACGCCCGCCGTATTCACCATAAACCGTGCATAGATGGTGTGAACGTTACTGAACCATACGTAAATTTGGAGGAGGTGTCCTCATAGAGTTGAGGCAAACATCGAAAACAACAACACATTAAGTCACTCGCTGGAAGACTGACACACTCATCGTTCCTTATAAATTTTAAGGTAGGTACTACTTCCCTCGCTTTGTGTACTGTATGATGTTATTATCTGTTGATTTATTATTTTCATAACTATACTGTTGTAGTCGATATGAAAAAATAATTTTTAACTCCCTCCTAGGTAGGGTGGTCCAAAAAGAGTAGATTTTAATTTTTACTGCATCTCCTAAATTTTTGATATTTGGCATCAATGACGCAATCCCAAAATTGCTGGCTCCTAGGCATATTGGAAGTTTGTGCTCACAAACCTTCAATTTTCAGACATTCAGATTTTTCTTATGAATTTTACGGAAAGTCCTCTCATAGAGTAAGCAAAGATGTGAAGGTGAGGGGGTGGGGGGGTTAAATATTTTATCCTCTTCTCCAATCCTGTCCATCTGTTTACCGATTTACAACACCGTTTGGAACCACAGTCCACCATCTTTGAAAAACACTACTTTTCCTCAATTTTTGAGATATCGAGTATCGATGATCTCGAACTTTGAGAGAGTTTTGGGGGTGCCTGGTACTAAAATTTAAGGTGAAGTTTATAAAGTGTAAAGCATCTGTACTTTTTCCGAGATTATAATATATAGGCATTAGTTGGAAACCATAATTTTTCTCTGTGTTATTGGTTTGGTATTTTTCATTACATTAGTGTAGTAGTTATATTTTTCTATCCACAGTTGGAGCAACACCGCCAGAAGCACAAGAGCGCCCCCATTTGTGCGCCATGTGCACCTACTTTGACACAGCGGGACAATTTACATTCGCCGCCCGCTGTATTCGCCATATACAGCGCATAGATGGTAACACGTTAACTCAACCTTACATGATTAGGTACTACTTCCCTCGCTTTGTGGACTGTAGGATGTTATTATCTTTTGATTTATTATTTTCATAAGTATATCTACTGTTGTAATCGATATGAAAAAATAATTTTTAACCCGCTCCTCCTAGGTAGGGTGGTCCAAAAAGAGTAGATTTTAATTTATACTGCGTCTCCTAAATTTTTGATATTTGGCATCAATGACCCAATCCCAATATTTCTGGCTCCTATGCATATTGGAAATGTGTGCTCATAAAACTCCAATTTACTGACATTCTGATTTTTCCCATGAATTTCACGGAAACTAATCTGTTAGAGTGAGCAAAGAAGCGAAGGAGAGGGGGGGGGGGGGGGATGAAATATTTTATCCTCTCCTCCAATCCTCTCCATTTATTTACCGATTTACATCACCGTCTGAAATCACAGTTCAACATCTTTGAAAAACACTATTTTCCCTCAATTTTTGAGACATCGAATTTCGAAGATCTCGAGCTTTGAGAGAGTTTTGGGGGTGCCTGGTACTAAATTTTAAGCTCAAGTTTATGAACTGTAAAGCAACTGTAGGTACATTGTTCGAAATTATATGTACAAAAAACCAAATTGGCTGAAATTTGTTTGAAGTTTTATTTTTTAGTTGAATTATAGTCAAAAGAAGTTTATCAACGATGAACTAGAACACTCACACACACACAAATTATATACGCACAAATTTATGCTGTACTTGAATTTTATAAATATTTGTCGAAAAATATATGTATTTAATATGTATATAAACTGTAAAAAATCTAAAGTTCCAAAATCTTATTCGAATCGCGGATAATTATTTAGAACTATTTGTTTTCATAAAATTGGTAGGAAATAATTCCTTTTTACATAAAGTGCTGAATTTTCATGACATTATATAGTACGATAATTGACGAAAATTCGCTCACATGATCAGGGACTACTGGACTGGAACTTTTTAAGGTTATTAATAGAAAGAAAATGGCAGTGGACAACAAGTGTAAAGCAACTGTACTTTGTTCGAGATTAAATATTTTATCCTCTCCTCCAATTCTGTCCATCTGCTTACCGATTTACATCACCGTCTGGAATCACGGTCCAACATCTTTGATAAACACTATTTTTCCTCAATTTTTGAGATATCGAATATGAAGATCTCGAACTTTGAGAGAGTTTTGGGGGTGCCTGGTACTAAATTTTAAGCTCAAGTTTATAAAGTGTGAAGCAACTGTACTTTGTTCGAAATCATAATATATTGGCATTTGTTGGAAACCATAATTTTCTCCGTTTTTTTTTTTTTTTTTTTTTTTTTTTTTTTTTTTTTTTTTTTGATATTTTTCATTACAGTAAGGTAGTAGTAATATTTTTCTATCCACAGTTTGTGCAACACCGCCAGAAGCCTACACAGGCCCCCTTTGTGCACCTCGCTGGAAGACTGACACACACATCGTTCCTTATAATGTTTAAGTTAGGTACTACTTCCCACGCTTTGTGTACTGTAGGATGTTATTATTTGTTGATTTATTATTTTCATAACTATATCTACTGTTGTAATCGATATGAAAAAATAATTTTTATCCCGCTTCTAGGTAGGGTGGTCCAAAAAGAGTAGATTTTAATTTTTACTGCGTCTCCTAAATTTTTGATATTTGGCATCAATGACCCAATCCCAAAATTTCTGGCTCCTAGGCATATTGGAACTGTGTGCCGACAATTCTTCAATTTTCTGACATTCAGATTTTTCTTATGAATTTTACAGAAACTCTGTTAGACTGAGCACACTGTTAGACTAAGGGGGGGGGGGGGGGGGTGGTTAAATATTTTATCCCCTCCTCCAATCCTGTCCGCCTGCTTACCGATTTACATCACTGTCTGGAATCACAGTACAACATCTTTGATAAACAATACTTTTCCTCAATTTTTGAGATATCGAAAATCTCGAACTTTGAGACAGCTTTGGGGGTGCCTGGTACTAAAATTTAAGGTGAAGTTTATAAAGTGTAATGCAACTGTACTTTGTTCGAAATGATAATATATTGGCATTTGTTGGAAACCATAATTTTTCTGTTTTATATTGGCATTTGTTGGAAACCATAATTTTTCTGTTTTATTGATTGGGTATTTTTCATTACATTAATGTTGTAGTTATATTTTTCTATCCACAGTTGGTGACAAACCGCCAGAAGCCAGAAGAGCGCCCTCTTCGTGCGTCATAAGCACCTACACAGCGGGACAACTCACATTTGACGCCCGCCGTATTCACCATAAACCGTGCATAGATGGTGTGAACGTTACTGAACCATACGTAAATTTGGAGGAGGTGTCCTCATAGAGTTGAGGCAAACATCGAAAACAACAACACATTAAGTCACTCGCTGGAAGACTGACACACTCATCGTTCCTTATAAATTTTAAGGTAGGTACTACTTCCCTCGCTTTGTGTACTGTATGATGTTATTATCTGTTGATTTATTATTTTCATAACTATACTGTTGTAGTCGATATGAAAAAATAATTTTTAACCCCCTCCTAGTCCTAGGTAGGGTGGTCCAAAAAGAGTAGATTTTAATTTTTACTGCATCTCCTAAATTTTTGATATTTGGCATCAATGACGCAATCCCAAAATTGCTGGCTCCTAGGCATATTGGAAGTTTGTGCTCACAAACCTTCAATTTTCAGACATTCAGATTTTTCTTATGAATTTTACGGAAAGTCCTCTCATAGAGTAAGCAAAGATGTGAAGGTGAGGGGGTGGGGGGGTTAAATATTTTATCCTCTTCTCCAATCCTGTCCATCTGTTTACCGATTTACAACACCGTTTGGAACCACAGTCCACCATCTTTGAAAAACACTATTTTTCCTCAATTTATGAGATATCGAGTATCGATGATCTCGGAATTTGAGAGAGTTTTGGAGGTGCCTGGTACTAAATTTTAAGGTGAAGTTTATAAAGTGTAAAGCATCTGTACTTTTTTCGAAATTTTAATATATAGGCATTAGTTGGAAACCTTTTTTTTTTTTTTTTTTTTTTTTTTGTCAATTTGGTGTTTTTCATTACATTAATGTAGTAGTTATATTCCTCTATCCACAGTTGGTGCAACACAGCCAGAAGCCAGAAGAGCGCCCCCATTTGTGCGCCATGTGCTCCTACCGGTTGACACAGCGGGACAATTTACATTCGCCGCCCGCTGTATTCGCCATATAGATGCGCATAGATGGTAACACGTTTACTCAACCTTACATAAATAGGTACTACTTCCCTCGCTTTGTGGACTGTAGGATGTTATTATCTGTTGATTTATTATTTTCATAACTATATCTACTGTTGTAATCGATATGAAAAAATAATTTTTGACCCGCTCCTAGGTAGGGTGGTCCAAAAAGAGTAGATTTGAATTTTTACTGCGTCCCCCAAAGTTTTGATATTTGTCATCAATGACCCAATTCCAAAATTTCTAGCTCCTAGGCATATTGGAAGTGTGTGCTCAAAAACCTCCAATTTTCTAACATTCTAATTTTTCTTATGAATTTTATTCTACCTCTGTTAGAGTGAGCAAAGAAGCGAAGGAGGGGAGGGGGGGATGTTAAGTTTTTTATCATCTCCTCCAATCCTCTCCATGTACCTACCTACTTACCGATTTACATCACCATCTGGAATCACAATCCAACATCTTTGATAGCACTCTATTTTTCCTCAATTTTTGAAATATCGAATATCTCGAACTCAGAGAGTTTTAGGGGGGTCTGGTACGAAGTTTCAAGCTCAACTTTATAAAGTGTAAAGGAACTGTACTTTGTTCGAAACTATAATATATTGGCTTTTGTTGGAAACCATCATTTTTCTCTGTTTTATTGATTTGGTATTTTTCATTACATTAATGTAGTAGTTAAATTTTTCTATCCGCAGTTGGTGCAACACCGCCAGAAGCGCAAGAACGCCCCCATTTGTGCACCTCGCTGGAAGACTGACACACACATCGTTCCTTATAAATTTTAAGGTAGGTACTACTTCCCTCGCTTTGTGTACTGTAGGATGTTATTATTTGTTGATTTATTATTAACACAGAATGTGTTTTAGCCATGGACTAACTAGCCAAAAATGGAACGCGGGATGGTAACGAAATGTGTGACGGATGATTTTCACGTACAACCGAGTCGTTGCTAGGGAAATGGTACTTCGTCGTTTTTCATCCCACAAAATTCGTTGACCATTCGTTCGAAAGCTCTCGATTTATCCAACAATATTATGTTAACTACTGCGAAGTGCGTGTCCAACAAACTGAGTTATGAGCATGGTTATATAAATAATTGTTTACACACAGGTGATCATTCTCAATAATTGATATTGTGAACATGATTGCAACCGCTTGTTAATTTCTGATGATTTCATTGAGCTTGTGTTTCGATGATTTGATTCATAGCAGGTGATCTGAGTATTACGAAAACGGTTTGATTTGTGAAGCGGAGGTTAAATAATTTGAATAGGTAATTTCTATACTTTACACTCTAGGAAGCTGTAATTTCGTTTGTAGCCTCTTTAGGACATTTACTTGACGATGCTCAGGGTCCGGATCAGATGTGTGGCTCTTAAAGATAATTTCTATGCTTTACACTCTAGGAAGCTGTAATTTCGTATGTAGCCTCTTTAGGACATTTACTTGACGATGCTCAGGGTCCGGATCAGATGTGTGGCTCTTAAAGCTAATTTCTATGCTTTACACTCTAGGAAGCTGTAATTTCGTATGTAGCCTCTTTAGGACATTTACTTGACGATGTCCAGGGTCCGGATCAGATGAGTGGCTTTTAAAGCTAATTTCTATACTTTACACTCTAGGAAGCTGTAATTTCGTATGTAGCCTCTTTAGGACATTTACTTGATAAATCGCTCTTGATTTATCACGAATTTATTTCGTATTTTTTTTTCGCAGTTTCATACTATAACTATATAAATTGATGTTATAAATGAATAGTAAACAATGACGCTTGTTTGGTTGTCACTTGGTTGCGCGACAACGCAAACACATTCTGTGTTTCAATAATTTCGTCCGAAGTATGTAAATAGAGGTAATTGGGGGTCCAGGGGCCTTGCCCCCTGGCGAGGCGCGGAGCGCCGAGTTTTCATAACTATATCTACTGTTGTAATCGATATGAAAAGATAATTTTTAACCCGCTCCTAGGTAGGGTGGTCCAAAAAGAGT
Organism: Adelphocoris suturalis; assembly: GCA_030762985.1. Lineage (NCBI taxonomy): Eukaryota > Metazoa > Arthropoda > Insecta > Hemiptera > Miridae > Adelphocoris > Adelphocoris suturalis. The sequence goes on from CM061045.1 coordinate 56,897,152, forward strand.
AGATTTTAGTTTTCACTGCGTCTCCTAAATTTTTGATATTTGGCATCAATGACCCGATCCCAATATTTCTATCTCCTAGGCATTTCGGAAGTGTGTGCTCATGAACCTCCAATTTTCTGACATTCTGATTTTTCTCATCAATTTTACGGAAACTCCTCTGTTAGAGCGAGCAAAGAAGCGAAGGAGAGAGGGGTTTAAATATTTTATCCTCTCCATTTATTTACCGATTTACATCACCGTCTGGAATCACAGTTCAACATCTTTGAAAAACAATATTTTCCCTCAATTTTTGAGACATCGAATTTCGAAGATCTCGAGCTTTGAGAGAGTTTTGAGGGTGCCTGCTACTAAATTTTAAGCTCAAGTTTATGTACTGTAAAGCAACTGTAGGTACTTTGTTCGAAATTATATGTACAAAAAAAACAAATTGACTTAAAATTGTTTAAAGTTTTTATGTTTTTAGGCGAATTATAGTCAAAAGAAGTTTATCAACGATGAATTAGAACACACACACACACACACACAAATTTTATGTATGCACAAATTTATGCTGTACTTGAATTTTATAAATATTTGCCAAAAAATATATGGAAACTGTTGAAAATCTAAAGTTCCAAAATCTTTTGCGAATTACTGATAGTTATTTAGAACGAGTTGTTTTCATAAAATTCGTAGGAAATAATTACTTTTTACTTGAAGTGCCGAATTTTCATAACATTATATAGTACGATAATTGACGGGACAAGTGTCAAGCAACTGTACTTTGTTCGAGAGTAAATATTTTATACTCTCCTCCAATCATGTCCATCTGCTTACCGATTTACATCACCGTCTGGAATCACGGTCCAACGTCTTTGATGAACACTATTTTTCCTCAATTTTTGAGATATCGAATGTAAAGATCTCGAACTTTGAGAGAGTTTTGGGGGTGCCTGGTACTAAATTTGTAGCTCAAGTTTAGAAAGTGTAAAGCAACTGTACTTTGTTCGAAACTATAATATATTGGCATTTGTTGGAAACCATTATTTTTCTCTGTTTTATTGATTTGGTATTTTTCATTACATTAATGTAGTAGTTATATTTTTCTATCCACAGTTTGTGCAACACCGCCAGAAGCCTACACAAGCCCCCATTTGTGCACCTTGCTGGAAGACTGACACACACATCGATCCTTATAATGTTTAAGGTAGGTACTACTTCCCTCGCTTTGTGTACTGTAGGATGTTATTATTTGTTGATTTATTATTTTCATAACTATATTTACTATTGTAATCGATATGAAAAAATAATTTTTATTCCGCTTCTAGGTAGGGTGGTCCAAAAAGAGTAGATTTTAATTTTTACTGCATATCCTAAATTTTTGATATTTGGCATCAATGAACCAATCCCAAAATTTCTGGCTCCTAGACATATTGGAAGTGTGTGCTGACAAACCTTCAATTTTCTGACATTCAGATTTTTCTTATGAATTTTACGGAAACTCTGTTAGACTGAGCACACTGTTAGACTGAGGGGGGGGGGTTAAATATTTTATCCTCTCCTCCAATCCTGTCCATCTGCTTACCGATTACATCACCGTCTGGAATCACAGTCCAACATCTTTGATAAACACTGCTTTTCCTCAATTATTGAGATATCGAAGATCTTGAACTTTGATACAACTTTGGGGGTGCCTGCTACTAAGTTTCAAGCTCAATTAATGCAACTGTACTTTGTTCGAAACTATAATATATTCTTCATTTGTTGGAAACCATAATTTTTCTTTTTTATATTGGCCTTGGGAAGACATTCCCAAGGCACACCCTGAATTTTCGGTGGGAAAGAAAGCTGCGGAGGAAGCCCAGCATGGGCCCTCCCACTCCCCACTGCTGCAGCCTTTGCAAGATGTTATGACGCCAGGTGGTGTCATAGGCTTTAGTAAGTTCAAAGAACACACTGATGGCATGCTCCCTGACCATGAAGGCGTCCTGGATAGGCCAAGCTGATGAGAAAGTTGCTCTCAAGAAACCATACCAGGTGATAGTTAACCACAGCTTCCAGGATCTTGCTCATGCAGCAAGTAAGGAAGATGAGTCTGTAACTAACAGCCTCACAAGGGTCTTTGCCCTCTTTGTGCAGAGGGACAATGACAGCCTCCCTCCAGGAGGAAGGATAGTTACCCGAGGCATAAATAGAGTTGAACAGCCTCAAGAGAGTGTGTTTTTACTCCTGTGGGAGATTGATCAACATTTCATAATGGATCGTATCCTTCCCAGGGGCAGTCCTGTTTTATTTCTTCATTGCTCTCTCTAGTTCACCCATTGTGAATGGTATATCAATTGAGGGAATGGACAACAGCACGAGCTGAGGGAGAGGTGCCATCTCAACATTCGCCTCGTGTCGCACACGACTGTACGACTTTGTCTCAGTACCACCAATCCCGCTGCCTTCATGGACACAAAGGGGTGGTTTTTAGACAGTATTGTCTGGGACATCTTCCCTGTCCAAGTACTTCATCATCTGTAGGCAGACAGGTATTCGTAAATGATGTTTGTAAGTTTTTGCATCGCTGAGTCGTAGTTGAATAGGAGGAGTTACGAATTGAAATGGAGCATTGTGCATGCACGCAAAATGCTAACGGTTAGCGGTCCAATCATTGTGCAAATAGAAACTCCTAATCATAGCTCAAGGGAAGCCGAATACAACAATAAATACGCATGCAACTTGGCATGGCGATAACCTTATAATCAGTTTTTTTTTTTTTTTTTTTTTTTTTTTTTTTTTTTTTTTTTTTTTTTTGGTTCCTTTTTCATGGTGGCGTGACTTGCACATAGCAATATTCGTGATTTTCAAAAAAAGGTGGCTGGTTTGCAGGATTCGTCCTCACTTAAATTATGCTGATACCTTAAAATGAATTCTAAAGCTTCACAATCAGTCCGATTTCGTTCGAGGGTTTGTAGACGATTGTAGAAAAATTCTATTGTTTCTTTGAAATTGTAACCTTTAATAAAACCATTAAACTTGTTCTTCTTTCCACAGATCATATATTATGAATTTGAAGAAGAAGAAAAGAAAAAATCAGATTACCTATATCATATATGTATTATTGTAATTATTTAAAATGGTGATGTTTTTGGACGGAGGGGGGGGGGGGGGTAAGTTGAAATTTTTGTATTTTCGGGTTAAGTTGAATTTATTTTAATTTTTTAATGACCAACCTAGTAGCGATAATCTATCGAAAGAAGTTTGTGATAGCATCAAGCTACTGATACACTCATTCATTTGTGATTTGCCAAAAACATATACATGTTTCAGTGGTTTGTTAACGATTTCATATATTTTTTAAATTTTTATTTCATATTTTTAGTAATTTATACTCATCAGTATCATCTTCGTGATGTACAAATTTAAATAATGTGATACAATGTTTCTATGTGATATTAATTCAACATTAAGCCGCACTTTGATAATACTCGTCACATAGGTGCATACCTCTGAGAAAATTGGGTATTTATTTTAATGTTGAATTATCATCCGTACTCACTTGTACTTTGTGACGTCTAGAATACTGTACCTATTCACCAGTTGTAGATTGTTGGATAAATAACTTTTCTACTGTGATATTACCATACTGTACACATTCCTTCTTAATTTTACCTACTACTTTGTAAGATTTAGACTTTAATAATGTACTAACTTCTTATTGGTGGTTGACAAAGACATTTCTACTGTGATATTTGTATGAAGTACTAACACATTTTGGTCAGCATTTTAGTAATGCTCGTCACAATCATGTACCTTACCTACTATGTGATTATACCAATGTAAAAATTTCAATTCTGGACTATTTAGCATGAATATACCTGCCGAAAAACCTTATATGAGATTGGAACGAAAGTTGTGCAATACCGATAAACATCCAAAACGGAAGTTAGTGAAAAACGTAGTCTATTTCCACAAAAAATAAAGTGTTACAATGTTAAATCGATTTCGACGTTAGGCCATCATCAGTAACAAACAATAACTAAAGTTGTTTGTCACTGATGATGGCCTAACCATCGAAATCGATTTAACATTGTAACTCTTTATTTTTCATGGAAATAGAAAATGTTTTTCACTAACTTCCGTTTTCAAATGGGTTTCCACAACTTCTCCGCGAGTGATTTAGTTCGGATAAACATCCATTGCTAAGGAGTGATTTCCGCTAGCCACCTGGTATAATACACACTCATAATGAATATGCTAAGCATGAATATGCTTTAGCCAGGACCTAACTGCCGAACAACGTTAGAGATTGGAATGAAAGTAGCGCGATACCAATAAACATCCACTGTTAGGGAGTGATGTCCGCATAATAATACACACTCATAATAATAATAAGACGAGAAAATTCAATAATGCAAATGCTTGACGTTCTAGGCTAAAGCATAGGTATTCATGTTTTGTAATTTTAGCTGAAGGCTCTAAGTAGAACTCAAGCTAGGCACAACGCGCCGAGTTTTATGTAATTTAATTCAAATTTTCTTTTGGATATCAAGTTGGTTACATATTTGTCAAACATATGATGTTTAGAAATGAAAAGCTTTAGAAACGCTGCAAACAGGTAGAAATCCAAATTTTCCTGGAAACGAGTCCAGCGACTATTTGTTTGTCATTTATGAACTAAATATAAACAAGAATATTTCATTGGACTCCCATTACCTACATTGAATAATATTCTATTCTACCTAAACGTTCGTACTACATACCTTACCATACCTAGCTTTGTACTCTTCAACATGTGGGTTACCCAGAGAACGAGAGAACCAAATTCAATTATTTAATTAATAGGAAGCAATTAATGTACTTGCCTTTTTTCTCATTTCTAGCAGACATACTTGTGTCTTACCTAAAAATTGAGTGCAAACTCCGCAATAAGAAAATATTGGTTGTGCCGGTAAAGTGAAACGGTTCCATTCTTGTTACTGTCGCCGTTGGAACGGTGACAGCGAAAAACCAGGACTGCACCACAAGCATAGGATGGAAACGAGAGCGCTCTTTTAGCGAAACGCTGCATAATGGTAGATACCTACGATGTTTGATGACACCCCAGTAGCTGCACTTGAAGGGTGTAAAAGAATGATGACATAACTGTTGTAATTAACCTTCATCTAATCGCATAGGCAGGCTTGACTGCCACCTGTCATTTATATTACCGTGAAATCGTTTGTCAAGCAGCACAATCGTAAAAGCGAATTTTCTTCAATTATCTATCGTATTATAATATGTTGAATTGCATTGAAATTTTAGTAATTTCAGTAGAAAGAAATCTGCGAAAAATAATTTCATGGCAAAAAATAAATAAATAAGTCTGTTCAAAAATGATTTTTTGATTTTTTCTCTTCACATTTTGTAGATTTTCAGCAAATATTAATGAAATTTAAGTAGGTACGTTTCCCAGCATAATTTTGTGCATTATTCAATGTCCTAATTAATCGATGATAATTTTTTTTCGCCTGAAATCTCCTAATAAATTATAAATTAAACGATTTTTGGTCGTTTTTAGTTATTTTTGAGTACATTTTTCAAGTGTGATCAATTTAATGTGTTCAGAAAGTGCTAGCCATCGGACTCGTGCATTCTCTTGGAAAGCTTGATTTTTTGGCGCGAGTACGAGATTTTTATCTCAATCCTAATGAGAGTTATCGTCTGGAATGACGCACGCACACACACTGCGCGTGTGTCTTGTCCTATTCATGTATTTATCCGACTGTAGTCCTACTGATTCGGACCCAGGGTTGCCAGGTGGAATGGGGCAAAAAACCGGACACAAGGCAGATTGGCAGACTAAAAATACTCATTTAACTATCCAACAGTCATTCTTATGCATATCATATGAAAATTATATGCATTTTCATTATAGTACTATGTAGTACTATATTCATAGTAGTACTATGTTCAATACCGTGTACCTATGTGTTTACGAGTATATTATCTATATGTGCCAATAAATATCACTTGTCGACTACAATATTATAGGTGGATTAAGATAAGTTTTAAACGAATTTAGAGTTGAACTCGTCCAAAGATTTATAAGAACTCTTCATGGAGTAAATTTTCATTCTCAATCAGTTTTGATGTATGTGAGTTTTTTAAGAGTGTTGCAGAGGAACTACTTTTTTTTTGCTTTGATACCATGTTTCTCTACTTCAATGCAACCAAATTTGATATTCGAGCATTTTTTCGAGACCAGCGCTAAAACTTCTAATAAAATTTGTCTTTTAATTCTCGAAAAATACCATCTATATACCATTGCTGAAACATGAACTATTTTGGCAAGTAAATATTTCTGAAAACCCATGAAATTGATAGTGTTACTTGCTTAACAAATTCTGAAAATTGTCAAATCTCACAAAAACTGCCTCAGGTAATAAGCTTTTTAACAGTTCGGTGAACATTGCGATTTCTTTTCAATTTGGTAGATATATTTTAGCTTATATTTGAAAAAAACGAGGTCTCAGATGTGACAAGGAGGGTGAAAGAAATGTTATAGTTCTCATAATAATTTGTAGCTTGACGAATACAGTCGACACAACATCCAACTAGGGAAGGTGCGTGGTTAAAAAACTATAAAGCCGGTCCTCTTCCGCTCCTTAAAAAAACTGGACATTTAGCTTCCAGAGCAATTTTCGCCCGGACGCCTTGATGAAAAGCCGGACTATCCTGGCCAAAACCGGACACCTGGCAACCCTGGTCGGACCATGAATGCCCAGCTTTAGAGCCAGGAAGCCACTCAGGAGGTACCAGCCCAGTTGAACAGATTCAATTTTGATATAGGTAGGTACTGAAGAAACGTTTTGATACTTGAACTAACTATTTTTATTTTTATTGAAGTAGGTAACATGTATTTTTGTGAAAGGGAAGAGATTGTGGACTGATTACCTGTATTGGAAATCCTATAATGGAAGACAAAATTATTGTATCCGATTGATATAACGTGATAAAGTAATTGAGTTTTAACTGAAGAGATATTTTGATACCTGAACTTTTTTTTTAACACAGAATGTGTTTTTACGGTGGGTTATTTGGTTTGAAAATGACTGTCCAGTAAGATCCCCCTGAACCCCACCCCTCTGTCGTGTCTATGCACGGCCAAACGGCTGAGTGGGGGGAGTGTACGAGTGGGGGGATCTTCTTGGGATTTTCCGAAAGGGAGCATAAGCGAATTTAAAATTTTCTAATCCCACCCGAACCATGGGCCGTAGGGCGGGAGGGGGGTCGAAGTAACGGTTAATGTGCGCTTTTTGGACTTCCTCTAAACGGCCGTTGAAAATTCCGGAAAAATACCGGTTTCGTAGGTTTTTCTACGAGGAAGACGACAGCGCAATCGGATCGCGAAAAAAGTATCGGGAAATACGTCAAAAAATGCAAGAGTACAGACCCGGTTTCTCGAAAAGTCCGACGAAAAACTTGGTTTTTTTCTGATTAAAATATCCCCCATAAAGGTACGTTTTTCGGAACGGTTTTTGCGGGCAAAATAAAGGTTTGATCCCGACGAATCTGAATCCGAAATCGGATATAAAAAAAAGTGACGGGAAGTCGGTCAAATTGCGAGGGGAAGCAAGGCGAAGCGATTAAAGTGACGTGGAAGCGAGCCGGAGCGGCTAGTATGTTGATAATGGTGAGTGGAAACGCTGCTCAAGTGTTCTCTACGGACTGGGCAATCAGTACCTACTCACGTAGCCCTGCGACCCATCATTCGCGCGAGTGTGTGTATAAATGAAAATATATAATATAATATTCATATAATATAATACATAGTGGCAAGCATTATTATAATATTATTATAAATAAGCCGGTAGGTAAGAAAGACCGGTACTCACTGCTCCCATTTCATTGACAGTTAGTATTCAGACGTTAGTTGGATTGCTTGTAATCTTAATGATTATTTGACTAATTCATCAGGAAGTGGGTGTTTTCTTGTTTAAAGATCTCGTTTGAAGAAGAAAAAATCCCTACTTGTATTGATAATAATTTTCCAATCGGACTGATGTGATACTTTAAATGTACCTATTGTGATTAAGTAGGCTAATGTAACCCGTTCTAGTTCAGAAACACAAAAATTTACCTACCTATATTGCTGAATTGCTGCTATTGTATTGTTTAAATCCATCCACTATTGAAAAATTCATTCAGCCTCTTGTGATTAATAGTTCGAGTTTTAAAACTAGTTAGTTTGTTCAAGTTCAATAAACTAACTCCTTGAAGTGAAATGCAATGTTTTGAGTTTTACCTTCAATTCAGCTGAATACAATTCGCACAAAACATTTACTTTTTACATGTTTAGAGTTCAATTCATCTTTTTTACATGCTAATAAAGTTTATTTAAGTTTCAAGGGAAGATATTGAGGAACTCATTTCGAAATTTAATTACTTACCTGAATTTATTTCATTGATGTAATCGATTACTTATGACCTATTGAGGTAAGGTTTCCAAATCTCAACTGGAATGCTCTTTGACGAATATAAAATTTCATAGATATTCGACGTGCTAGAATCCCTACAGATGATGGTAGTTTATTCATTGTACCTATTGATTAGTCGGCCGCGGTCTTCTTTTATTTAGGTCGGGATTCGGCCACCAGAACTTTCTGGGAGATTATTCAGGTTAAATTACGAGGTCATGCGATATGCAATTATGTTCTCTAAATTCAATTATTCAAGTCTTTGGCGTAGCCAGTTAAGCGCTGGGAAACTACCCGTATGTCACCGGGTCAGGGGGCCCAAGAAATTCGGGCTGGCTACGCCCGTGAGTACAGTGGATTCAAAGCGGAGGCGGGAAAATCTAGGAATTTGTGATAACGATAGTTGGAGAAACGGCGCAAGGTAGCGCTGGTGTTCAGCCGAACGTCCCTTCCCCAGACTCTAGTCTCAAGTGTTCTCTACGGACTGGGCAATCAGTACCTACTCACGTAGCCCTGTGACCCATCATTCACGCGAGTGTTTGTATAAATGAAAATATGGCTGAACCCGGTCCCAGTAGCCAACAAGCGAAAAATGCGGAATACCAGAGAGTGTATCGTTCAAAAAAACGTGCAGCCGCGGACGAAGAAACATCAATGATTAAACGGACTTACCTGAGCCTCCATGCTTCTATTCGTCTTTGGAACTCATAAGTTCACACCACAATTGGTCACAGGGTTGCCACCTTATGAAACGTTAATATCCCCGGGAAGGGTCTACGTCACGTAGGTCTACAATCCAAAGAACTTATGATAGGATCTCTATCCTCTCTAGGGCATGTGTCTGTTAAACTGTGGGAGCTCATGAAGCCAGTTTTCTCTAAGGGGCGACACATACAATCATATGGTCGGGAATAACCTCCAACACTGTTATAAAACCTCATTTCACCGTTATCGTTATTTCATTGGCTACCAGGTTTCAGTCTGTAACATGGCGGAGTCCCAAGTGGCCTCTTCCCCCTTCACGACCTGACCTCTCTATCCTATTATAAGCTCTTTGCTACGATCCAAGGCGCTGGATTCCAAGAACACGGAATGAACTTCAGCTGAACTTACCAGAATGCCACCAGCTCTCCGGGGAATCCCCGAAATACACATTCTGTGTTTCATTGGTTTGATCCTTGATCCTAACATTAACAATCCGGGGGACTGGAGGTGTCCCCCAGATTTCATTTTACAATAAATGTACCATCATGAACACAAACCACTGGCGGCTAGACACCCCCAACGGCAACGTTTTTTTTTTTTTTTTTTTCGAAGTAGGTAACATGCATTTTCGTAAAAGGGGAGGGATTGTGGACTGATTATTGCCTGTATTGGAAATCATATAATGGAAGTCAAAATGATTGTATCCGATTAATATAACGTGATAAAGTTATTGAATTTTAACTGGAGATATTTTGATACCTGAACTTTTTTTTATTGAAGTAGGTAACATATTTTCGTAAAAGGGGAGGGATTGTGGACTGATTATTGCCTGTATTGGAAATCATATAATGGAAGTGCGTTATCGTAGTAGTGATGCCGTTTTTACTTCCGTCTGTGGGATGAAGCACTTGGGGCCGGTCGTCCATTTTATCCATTTGCGAAGAAAAAATAGATTTATTGGTGAGGAGATTGTGTATTAGTCAATCCCTTTGTAAAAATGAAGTGGGCATGTAGATCAGAATGATGTGTATAGTTTGATGGTCTGGATGCTCGCAAGCTCGCATCTCAAAAAGACATCACATCAAGTAGTCAATCCCTTAGTAAAAATTCAGATTAGTTGGGCATGTAGATCGGGAGACCGCCCGAGTGCTCCCGAGGGGCCGGAAAAACCCCTGAGTGCTCCCGTAGAAAAATCACGCCAGTGCTCCGCCTAACCTGAGTGCTCCCCTAGAAAAAAAGCGCGAGTGCTCCGACACGCCTGAGTGATCCCGTGTTTGAAAAGTAGCCAGTACAATGCGTTTTGTAAATGTAATCAACTATTATAATATTTACTTCAATTTCATTAAAACAAGCTAATAAATTAATAAAACCCCAAAAATTGTAACAATCTAAAAATTGGTTTTGTGCAGCTGAAAAAGTTTATTAGGAATAACATGTAAATAGCGATATATTTTTCCTCTAATTTCCCGGTTAGAGGAAAACTTTCGATGGGCGGGAAGAAAATTCATTTGCGATGACGTTTCTTTTGACGGCCGCTCATAATTCGTTAGTTTCTATTGCGGTCTTGGGTTCATGGTTATGTGGGGTTTTGTGAATCACCTCACATCCATCTGTTTTAGCGTATATGATTTACATCGGATTTGCCCACCCCTTGCACTACAATTCCACCTTCTTACACCCCCAGGTAATAATTTATGATAATTATATTTGAATCCGTCAATAAACGCAACAGCCTCTTGACGGCTTCCGCCACTAACGAATTTCACGTCCGACATAGTGCACGGAGAGAGGTAATCGACAAACTGATGGTAAATGCCCCAAGGATTCATGTCGATTCCAGTGCACTTTCTCTTATTGTCTACGGGATCACTCGGGACTATCTATTTTCGAGATTGAGAAGTGAAGGGGATCACTCGGGTGTCCAACTTTCGCCCCTCGGACTCGACGGGAGCACTGGAGCCGTCGCCCTGTAGATCAGAATGATGTGTATAGTTTGGTAGTCAAATCCCCTCGACTCTCTTAAGATCGAGCAGGGCTGAGTTCAACAGTCCTGACTAATAGCTTGACAACTATATCTATGTACTCCCCGAGTTTGAACGAAATCGTAATAATAGATGATAAGAAATCGACATTATAATGAATTAGCGTTTGCGCATGCGCACATACTGCTACTTATGTGACGGCAATGAAAGTATAAGGGGACCGTCTAGATGCTAACCCGCACAACCCCTGAAAATTTCATCGGAATCGGACTGAGACTTGGTATAATTTTGGCCGTGACAAGGATTTACCACAGACAGCCACGGAACCAAAATTGATCACCAAGCTCTGAAACGCAAAAATCAAGTGGCAATTTTGAATTTTGGAGGGCAAAATTTTTTTTCGACTTCAATCAAGAACACAAAGATTAGTAAGGAAAAAACAAAGTAGTGAGGAAGCAAAAAAGTCCAGTCAGGCAGCATGATCCCATGAGCGAATTTTTGAAGAAATCTTCGACATTTTAGTCGCTGTTGATCGTGTTGAGAAATTTTAGTTTATGATTTTGATAGACAAGCATGGAATCAAATTATTAACACATGCACAGTAAACTCATCAGTTGTGATTACATTTTTTTTTTTTTTTTTAAGCACCTACTACCTACGTTTTAAACAGCTTGGTTCTAGGATTGGTTATACAGGGATACTTCCATAAGAGTAGTTCAATCTGAATTTGGACAATGTTTCATGCAAATATTACCGATTTTTACAACTAGCGAACGGCATTATTTCGATTTTTGACTGATTTTTCAACTTTGAAATTTTTGAAAACTTGATACATATTCTTATAGGAAATTTTACGCTGATTCCGAATATACCACGTGTTAGCATGCTGAAAAAATTATTTCGCACAACAAATCGCAAAAAACAGGCTATTTTGAAATTTTTGACTACATTTTTGAAAATTTCAACCCGAAGATGTAATCCGATCATGCTGGCCAACGAACTTGAACTTTCGTTTTGTGTCCTTAACATTTTAAAATTTTTTTGAAGTTTCTAGCACAATTCTACGGACAGTTATCGTCTGGAATGATACATACATACATACATACATAAAAAATGCGTTAAACTTCAGAATATGATTCAGAATAGCCTGAAACGGATTTCTGCATAAAATTTTTTCAAAAATTCACATTCTACAAATTTTGAGGCGAGAGCAATAGCTTAATTTTCTTCAAAAATTCGCTAAAATGAGGCTTAGGGGTTCCTCAGCTAATCAGTGAGCTTGCTCTGTAAATTATTCTACATATCCTAAACGTTAATCAGTTAGACCACTTGATAATATCAAGTTAGTCATATATGATCATATTATGATGATGATCATATTATGATGTCAGGAGGAATTTTCATTTTCAATGTTTTATAAATTTTGTAAAAATGGTTGCACAAAATTATGCTGAAAACGTACTTAAATTTAATTAATATTTGCTGAAAAATCTATAGAAACTGCAAAAAATATTTTTTGAATCCCCGAATTTTATTCAGTTTGTTGCTGGTTTTAACAATCTCTTTGTCCTACTCAAATTCCGATACAATTTAACATATCACAATACAATAGGTAATTTGAGAAAATTCGTTCATACAATCATGCTGCCTGACTGGAACTTTTTCAATTTTGGCGCTCAGAAGGTCGTTTTATTTCAAAATCAAATCGATGTGTTGGGAGGCTGAATCGATAGTATCAAGAGTATTGGATGGCAGAAAAGAAGAGTGGGGGATCCCTCTATGTGTGCTCCACGGAGAAGCAAGTGAAGAAGATGAAGTGCTTTTTTCCAAGGTCATCTTTTTCGACCATTGCGCATCCTGGCGGAGCATTTTTAAACTCACTTGGGAAAATTAGAACATGTTCTAATTTTTACCTCCACGCAAGAAAAATGCTAAACATAACCCTTGGGGGGGTAATAATTCAATGAAAAACCCCTAGGAGCCCTAACCTGACAGATTTAATAAAAATGCATTCCGCCAGAATGCTCTGATTTTGCACTTAGGGCCGCTTTATCAATGGCTGGTTAGCACGATTTAGAGGACTGATTAGGAATGATCAAGCGGTTACGAACGAAGTTGCCTTTATCAACCGCTGGTTAAACCCTAAGTGATGACTAAGTTTAGTCAACGCTCCGAGGCTCGGTTACGCAATAATCACTGACTAATGTTATTGACTAATATACCATTTCCAAGTCAATTTGAGATTTTTCCAAACCAATTTGAGATTTTTCCAAACCAATTTGAGAATTTTCCAAAAAAATTGGAGAATTTTCTTAACTAAAAATGTTCTAAAGAAGAAAGGAGAAGGGAATCATCCAAACCAAAGTGACAATTTTTCAAAGCAAATCAAAACTTTTAATTAGGAATAAAATTGCACAATACATCGTTATAAAAGAAAGAAATTCGCATTTTTTCATTTAAAAAAATCACATTTTTCATATTTTTGGGAAACATGAGGTATTATGAAAATTCTATGTAGAGGGTTCCCAGCTGCTGCGTTCGTTAATTGCACGAATATATCCATCATCCAATTTGTGCAATCAGCTGATGAAATGGTGGGGATGCTTCGAGCCACCGTTATGAACTTCACTGCCATGAGACGACTAGTACCCACTTACTACATACGTTACAAAACAAAAGTTTGTGGATCGTGTCTATTTTAATTCGGATTCTCAAATTGTTTTGGAAATTTCTCAAATTGGTTTGGAAAATTCTCAAATTGGTTTGGAAAATTCTCAATTCGACTTGGAACTGCTATATTTTACCTGTCTCTATTCAAAAAGTTGGTTCTGCTTACGCAAACTGCATAAGTGTTTTTTAATTTTACTTTACTATTTTTACTTTTTTTCAATTTCCAATTTTGGTGAGCTCGAGACCAACCTCAGGTTGGAAAGAAAGAATTGTTGTTCTCGAGATAATCCCCCCCTCCCCCTCCCAAGATTCTGCATTTTAAAATATTTTGAAGAGAGGGAGAATGGTCAATTTCAAAGGTTTATTATTGAAAATAAAACACCAAAACGAGGCTTGTTGCTTGCCAGGTGTTTCAATTAAAGCTTCATATATCATAAATATCTCTTCAACCCACATTTCGAACGAACCAGTACGTTCCAGAAGGTTCTCAAGCTCTCAAGCAGTACCTGAGTTTGGGACTGTATCGCATTAGCAAACTCCTTACAAGTTGAGAAACTTGGAATGATTGGTTTGAAGAGCGCCTTTCCCTATTGATTAGGAGTACTTATTGAGTACGTTAAACAATCATCAATCTATTATGTAAACTGCGTACCGCTCATGTAAACACACCAACACGAAACACAGCCAATGCAAAAAATAGAATGATGAGCAAGATATATGTCTATTTACATCGATATTGTTGATAACTGAGAGATAACGCCCATGAATAATCGATTAACGTAACTTCAATATGATTTTCTGTGTCTAGGGACAGCACACGGGCGCTCAACCTCTTAGTCAGCACTTAGAGTTAGTCAACAGTTCCTCCCTAAATGATAAAGGTGTCTGCTGCTCTAGTCACCGACTAGCCCTAACAGCTGACTTACTAGTGAGGGATTTAGTCAGGGAATTGATAAAGCGGCCCTTATTCCTCCTCAACATTCACAGCTGACCTTGGAAAAAAGCACTTTGCCTTCTTCACGTTTAGGCATTAAAAATGCGGAAAAAATGCTAGTGTGATACGGCCTTTAGATCAAATTGAGTTTAATAACAGATATCTGTTATTAAAGAGGTTAAATTTCATACGATATAAATCAATTTTTTGTCCAAAAAATCGATTCAATCGAAAAGTGTAAAATCGATTTTTTCACACCCCTAGGACGGAACGCAATCTGATTGGCTGTTGTGACAACAGTTGAGGAGGGTGGCTGCCTTGTTGTCGGGAGGGGCGGTCGGCGGAAGAAATTTTCTTCTGCGCACAAGTGCAGTAGAAAGATGTAAACCGCAAGATGGTGCAATATTTTCCCGTGGTGTTTTTCACATGTTTCTGCTGGAGTTGTTCGTGTTTGTTGGTGACGTATTCTTAACGAATTTCAACGAAAAAATAATTGAATAAGTAAAGTGGCGGGAGGATATCTGGGACCCGTCGGCGAAGGGCCACATAAAATGCGGAACTGGTGAGGGCTGTGGGAGGAAGTTGCCATTGAGCTAGAGGTGGACGGTGAGTTGATTATTCAAGTACTTTAGAATATTTCTTTCTTTGTTTATGTATCGTTGAGGAATCATGAATGTATCGATTGATGTATGATTGAACACTCGTTCACTTCATATTTGTGGCTTAGTCTCCTAATGAAACAAACTTATCGAATCTTATCTGTTCACATTGGAAACTTGTAGATCTCGGTGGATATCTCCGCGACCGTTATAAGGAGAGGAAAAAGCCGCCAACTGGGGCGGGAGCCAGCAGCAGTGTGAAGTGGCCCCTGATGCCCTTGCTGGAATTCCTCCTCCCAACAATGATCCCTCGATCGTGAGTATTTTTTACAGACCTATTTACCATGGTAGGATGTAGGTGATGACGGCATGCTAATTTTCAAAGCTTCCAAATCCTCTCTTGTAGGGGAGAACGGGGTAAGAGTAGTCATCTTTTAGGACTTCCTTCAGAAGGTATCATACAGGCAAGGCTTCTTGTTTAAGAGGGAAGACCTATTGGAATTGATCCAGGGGGTCGGCATGAGAAAAAAATAACTACATCCAAAGACCGAATCCGTTAAAAAACCATAGGTGTATGTCTGTGTGTGACGAATTATGTCGACGTTGCCCATGCCAAAATTCTCAACCAATTTTCGAGATTCTGTCTTTGTTCGATCCCAATTTTGTCTGGTTGTGCAACAAACATATGGGATTTTGAATTCCGTGATGGAAGAGGGGGAATGAAGGGGGTATAGCCGGAAAACGTGTTTTTTGTTCAACAATGAATTCGGTCTAGTTTTGGATCGCGTATCAGGTATTTCAAATTTAATTATGAAAGAGGTGAATGGAGGGGGTAGTAGTAATAAATAATGATGTTTTAACTATTCTCGTCAGATTTCCATGCTATTTTTTTGTTCAATTAAGAATTCGGTCTAGTTTTGGAAGGTACATCGAGAGTTTCAAATTTCATTATTGAAGAGGGTGAATGGAGGGGGTAATAGTAAGTAAGTAATAAATCGTAATGTTCTAACTATTCGCGTCAAATTTTCGTGATTAATTTTTTTATTCGATTATCAATTTGGTCTAGTTTTGGAAATTATGTCAGGAGTTTGAAATTTCATATATGTAGTATAGGCATCTACGATATTTTTGCACACAAAAAGAGCTGCCATGAACACTGTCTACCGACGTGCTGCCGTGACTTCTGAGCCAACTACATCAGGGCTATGTTACCTTTAGGCGATCTGCATGTCCAAA
This sequence comes from Adelphocoris suturalis, assembly GCA_030762985.1. Lineage (NCBI taxonomy): Eukaryota > Metazoa > Arthropoda > Insecta > Hemiptera > Miridae > Adelphocoris > Adelphocoris suturalis. The sequence continues at coordinate 56,913,701 of CM061045.1, forward strand.
ATCATGAGCATTTGTAATTTTGTCACATTCTTTCATAGGAAGAAACTCTCGATCTCTTCTTTAAGACGTTTGTTGACCATTCCCTCTTTCATTTAGATAGACCAAGGTGAATAATCACTAAATCGGATTTGTAATTTGCACGGATATAGGTAAAATGAGGTTGAAGGATAAAAGAGCATAAATTTTCACCTCATGTTCTTCTTGCCTTTTCTTTACCTAAATTCCAATAATCCTAGCCCTACGCCTTGGGGGTTCTCAAACGATAGATTGCAATAAATTATTATATACCTACACTACTAATATCGTCATAGGGATGTAATAAGTTCCTACGTAATTTCGTACTTTATTGGCACACAAAAAAGTATTTCAAACTTCTTTTAAAATGCTTACAAAAATTGCTTAAATGAAGAGGAAAAAAAGTGTCCACACAGGAACCATTTTGACAAGAACAAGGGTTTTATATGGGAAATGCATTCCTATCTATGCCTGCATGCGTAGAAATTAACTACCTATCAATGTCTGTGTGGTGTTCTCTCATTGTGTCCGGTTTGGAGCTATCAACTTGAAATTTGGTAGGCAGGCTCTTTAGACATCCGCAATAAGCCGTATTGTGTTTGATGACGATCCGAGGACAGGAACTTCAATTCCTGGGTTTTAACGCTTCACCATAAGTACCTATGTCAATCCAGACGATTACTGTCTTTGGAAATGAGTTTGAAAATCCTTCTTAGGCCATAAAATCACGCATTCAAACAAAGAAATTTGTGTACAAAATGGTGATAACACGTGTACCTAATGTATTAAAAAATCGATAACAACTGCAAAAAATTGTTTTAGAACATTGAATTGGTTTGTTAAGCAGAATATTAATAACGAATAGGCTTTTCTTCATAAATTTAATAGTACGAAGTCCTATACTTTCGAGATAAAAAACAACATGAACATAGGTAGGTGGTAAGTTGGTAGGTTCTTAATCTCACCAAAATTCGCTCAAATGACCATACACTTTTTTCTTTTAACCCTACATTGACACCGCTATTTGCATCAACGGTAACGACACCGTGGGGTAAAATTCACCCCATATTTAAAAAACCATTAAAAAATACTTCTGAAATTTTCTAAATTTTTTCTTTAGCAATAATGATATATTTGGATTTGAAAATTGAAAAAACAAAGCCAAACAAATTAAAATGTAAAATATTTATTGAAATTCACTAATATCCCAGACTCACTGGTAGGTACTCAAACTATATAAAATTATTCTCAGTAAAAACAAAAATGAAATCTTCTCAATGTGGTAACTGATTTTGAAAATTTCAAACTAGAATAATTGAACAGCCTTGGAAGAAAATAATTATATGGAAATATCACGTCCTGTCCATGTGAGGCACTTCAACATTCATGGCATTTTTGAGGAGCGGTGATCGCGGCACATCGCTCGTTGGCACATGGAGCACAGCATTTTTGTTTTTTTGTCATCCTTCCTGTCGCAGAATGAACATCTCACGGGCTTGTCCAAGGTAGGAAGAGGTGCCAAGGGTTCATCAGACGTTGTTTCGCCCTCCAAAATAGCGAGAATCGATGCTTTCAGCGGTTTCGATATATTGCGCAGCTGAACTCTCTTTTCGACATGAGGTTTGATCAGCTGGTAGCCCAAATCAAAGAGAAAGTCTTTACCATGCCAATTTTACCATGCCATATAAGACAAAAGCATTGACTCCAGCCTGGTTCAGAATCCCCATAAAAAACCGGCGAGGCCATCGCCGAGTCTTCCTTGCCACGGAGTAGTTATGGCAAAGTTGGTCAAAGGAATATGTTCCACCTTTTGTTTCATTGTACTTCATGATTGTGTTTCCTGATTTCCTGAGGATCAGAATACTTCTTTGAAGTAGCCATTTTGCACTTCAAAAACCGAAAAAAACACCGAGGACCTCTAAACTGGAGAGCAAAAAAGTTCACTGTTAACTACACTGTGGGGTGAAAAATACCCCAGTCACTATTTACACCTTACTTCCACGGCGTCTAGCATTGAACTGACCTTTATTGTCACTTTCTGGGGAGAGTGGACCCAGGGGAGTATTTAGGAGGGAGGGGGAAGGTTCTGTGATTCTCCGAAATTGAGGAACACGAGAAACTGCAAATGCCGGGGTATTTTTCACCCCACGGTGTCAATCTAGGGTTAACGGCAAAGTACTTGACGCACTGTACATCACGCATGCGCAGTCTGCATCACCCCATCATGTTTGTGGTGATTATATTTTATGTTAATTACGTAAATAAAGCATCAATTCATAGTTCATGCGTGGTTATCATTCATCTTCAAAATATCCCTCCTACGATCCAAACTGGTGTAATACCTACATATTGATTATGAAGTTCAGAAGGGATAAACTATTTCTATACCATGGGGCAATTAAATCCCTGCGGTACACTGGGATTGTTTTTGTATTTTGTGCAACTCGTGCAAATGGGGCTGGAAATAATTGGATTAGTAGCACATAATTGTGTAAAATCCAGGATCACCGCGAGAGCAAACTCAAGCGGTACACTTAGACGTACCTATAGCACCAGTTAGATGAAAAGGCAAAATGATTGAGTGCAAAATAGAACAGTAATATAAGTGTATACTTGCTATGCTAATACGCAATCTTTGCTCGCAATTGCTGCTCTGAGGATACTCGGTCAATGTACACAGAGCCTAAACCGTGGCAAAATGGACGACAAAGCCCCAGCATTTCGGAAGCTGCATGTTTTGTGATTTCTTCACCAATTACATAATCTTTGTTTGTATTGCGTCATCTACCTATATTTACCTTCGTCTTGACCTGAGCACCAGACCACCTTCATCCCCAAGAAAGGAGGAAGTGGGCCTGGAGGCTACTGTCCGATTTCTATATCGTCATTGGTTTTCTGCCACTTTCAAAAGATTCTAGTATCTCGCTTCCAAGTGGCTGGTGTCAAAGGTGACGTCCAGGAAGCATTTTGGCCAGCATGGCACAGCGGAGAATCTAACAGTTCTCCATACTGTCATTTCTCTAGCATTCATCAAGAAATGGCTGCTCCATCTTGCTTCTACACTGTAAGCCATATTCGCCTGCTTGTCGAATTGGTCTGTACCACAAAGGAGTGACGGTCCTTGAGGCAGGAGGCAAGGTGTCAGGGGATGTTGTCGTTGGGGGATCCTCTCTCACCACGCCTTACCTACCTTGTAAGTTGGGGTCGACTTCATGGGTATGGCCACTATAGCCACAAGCCATGTGGACCTTGGTGGAGCATTAGCTTGTGTTACCAGGGCTCCATTGAAGCTAGCAGCGCCTCCTTCGCATGTACTTACTGCCAAAGTAAACCTGTGGGTTAGTATTTGGCAGGCTTACTGCGGGGAGGCTACTTGAGTTAGATTGTGAAGTTCGCTCTTGGCTAGGCTTCCCACCTAGTGTTCCAAGTGCTTACATCCGCACACCGGTCAAGGCCGGTGGGCTCGGTATTGTCTCACTTTCGGCCAGTATTCCATCATTGCGCCTCCAGCACCTGCTTGCCCTTAGGGGCTTAAGCTGGGAGGTCGCCCACACTGCTGCTGACCTTTACTTCATCAGGCAGCAGTTGCTGTGGTGTCTCCGAGCAACTACTCCCAAACCCAGCTCATCTGCTGAGTTTGCTGTGCTGCTCTGCTTGAATCAGTAGATGGCAAAGAACTCTGACCGTGCTCTGAATCCCCATTTTCTTCCCAGTGGGTGGAATGGGATTCAGAGGGCATAGGGGCCTGCGACTATTGCCATTTTCATGCTGTTCGGGTGGCTACACTAGCCATCTCAGTGAGGTGTTCGAGGGGTAGTCGCAGGACAGTAGACACCCTTTGCCGTGCCTGTCGGGGTAAAAATCAGAATCTATATCATGTGGTGCAGCTGTGTCCCCATGTGCACATTGGCCGCATTTTACGTCACGATGCGGTTGCCAAGCAGATAGCAGGTGCTTTGTCATGCAGTGATTGGGATGTTAAAAAGGAGAGACTATATCACATGCCGAGTGACCGGGGCAAAAAGCCGGATATCGTTGCTGTCAAGCCCAATGGGTCTGCAATAGTTCTGGATGTCCAGGTTGTCAGTGGCAGCGTGGACTTGGAGCAGACCTGTGGGCAAAAATAAATGAGTATGACGGAAATGATCTGTGGCCAGCGATTTCTGAGCTCTTTTAGCCAGTCCTTCTGACTGGTGATCAATAACATCAGGGTGATGGCTGTGACCGTTACTCGGTTGACCACGGAGATACTCGAGTTGGCCATCTCGGGGGGAGCGCTCTGTGGTATCACCACCCGTGTCTTGAAGGGCTTGTACTTGAACTGGTGGTCATTCTATAGGGACACTTCCTTTCATTCTGTTCTCCCTCCTCATCCTTCTGCAACTTCTCTCATCCCTAGAGAGCCGGTGTTGGGTAAACCAGGGTGTCCTCCCCACTTCTTTTATTTTTTTTATTTTCTCAAGTTAATGGTGTGCCCCCTTCACCTCTGAGGGGAGTTTTCTTACGAAAAAAAAAAACAAAAGTTTGTCTGTGTGTTTTCTTCCTGACAATAATAAGTCTACTTATCGCCAAAAATCAAGCTTTCCAAATGATAGGATAAGTTCGTTAGCCAGCATTTTTCCAACACATTAAATAAACTGGTCACATTTCAAAAAATGTACAATAAAACCAAATTGGCTAAAAATTGTTTGAAGTTTTATTTTTTAGTGGAATTATAGTCAAAATAATTTTATCAGCGATGAACTAGAACACACACACAAAAATTATATATATGCGCAAATTTATGCTGTACTTGAATTTTATAAATATTTGCCGAAAAATATATGCAAACTGTAAAGAATCTAAAGTTCCAAAATCTTATTCGAATCGCAGATAATTATTTAGAAAGATTTGTTTTCATAAAATTGGTAGTAAATAATTCCTTTTTACATAAAGTGCTGAATTTTCATAACATTATATACTACGATAATTGACGAAAATTCGCTCACACGATCAGGGACTACTGGACTGGAACTTTTTAAGGTTATTAATAGAAATAAAATGCCAGTGGACAACAAGTGTAAAGCAAAGGTTCGAGGTTAAATATTTTATCCTCTCCTCCAATCCTGTCCATCTGCTTACCGATTTACAGCACCGTCTGGAATCACGGTCCAACATCTTTGATGAACACCATTTTCCTCAATTTTTGAGATATCGAATATGAACATCTTGAACTTTGAAAGAGTTTTGGGGGTGCCTGGTACTAAATTTCAAGCTCAAGTTTATAAAGTGTAAAGCAACTGTACTTTGTTCGAAATTATATTATATTGGCATTTGTTGGAAACCATAATTTTTCTGTTTTATTGATTTGGTGTTTTTCATTACAATAATGTAGTAGTTATATTTTTCTATCCACAGTTGGTGAAACACCGCCAGAAGCATGTACAAGAGCGCCCCCATTTCTGCACCTAGCTGGAAGACTGACACACACATCGTTCCTTATAAATTTTAAGGTAGGTACTACTTCCCTCGTTTTGTGTACTGTAGGATGTTTTTATTTGTTGATTTATTATTTTCATAACTATATCTACTGTTGTGATCGATATGAAAAAATAATTTTTATCCCGCTTCTAGGTAGGGTGGTCCAAAAAGAGTAGATTTTAATTTTTACTGCGTCCAATAAATTTTTGATTTGGCATCAATGACCCAATTCAAAATTTCTGGCTCCTAGGCATATTGGAAGTGTGTGCTCATAAACATCAAATTTTCTGACATTCTGATTTTTCTTATGAATTTTATGGGAACTCCTCTGTTAGAGTGAGCAAAGAAGCGAAGGAGGGGGGGGGGGGGGGAGGTTAAGTTTTTTATCCTCTCCTCCAATCCTCTCCATCTACTTACCGATTTACATCACCACGTTGTCTATTTCCATGAAAAATAAAGAGTTACACTGTTAAATCGATTTCGACGGTTAGGCCATCATCAGTAACAAACAATAACTGAAGATACATTAGAAAGGACACAGCTTTTATAGTAACAGGTCAAGGGAGATTGAATCCCATTCTTCAAGAGAAAGGGAAAGGGGGCAGGAGGTACAACCAATGAAGTGCAAACAAGGTGACGGGGGATTATAGCTAATTAGATGAAGTGAAAGGGGGAAATAACTGAATATGGTTTCAACATTGTAAAGGGATAATTCCAAGCGTTATAAAAATGGACTTATTAGTGGTGAAATATATTGAGGTATATCCTCATTTAAACATTTACCAGATCTGTCACTTTTGATAATTTCGAATTTTTCAAGTACATTCAACGTACCTCCCTCCCTTCGGACAAAAATGAAGAAATTCTACTAACTGTCTATCTGTCAAATCAAAATTGTATCTATGATTGGATTCCTTAAGATGTTTCGCAAATGTAGACTTACCCTTATTTTCCCTGAAATCCTCCTGATGCTCCTCTGAATTTCCTACCAGTTTGACCGCAATATTCGTAGCCACATGAACATTTTAGTTTATAAACCCCACTTTTATCCTGAACATTGATTTTGTCCTTAACGGATCCTAGTAATGCTTTAAGACTATTTTTAGTTCTAAAACCTACCTTGTAACCTCTCGATGATAGAATTTTGCCGATTTTATCCGAAATTTTCCCATAGTAAGGTATACTTCACCATTGCTTTTCTTCTAAATTTACATCTTCCCTGGGCAGATTGGAAACTTTTTCCCTACTCTTTTTCCTAAGAACATTATCCCATATGGTATCAACGAGATCTCCATATCCGTTACTAGCCGCTATGCTTTTGATAATGGATTTTTCTATTGATAAATTTTGTTCACTCATTGGAATAGACAGTGCTCGGTTAATCATACTATGGAAGGCTGCATGCTTATAGACTAAAGGGTGATTTGAAGTACTATGGATAGTTATATCGCTATATGTATCTTTTCTATAAATTGAAAAATCATGCTTTTCGTTTACCAAAGAGATGGATAGATCTAAAAAATTCAGTTTATCTCCGCCGAATTCGAGGGTAAATTTGATAAAGGGATCTAATTTATTGATTTTTTCGTGAAAAGAATTTAGTTGTCTTTCTGTGCCCTTCCATAGAATGACAATATCATCGACATACCTGTAAAAATAGAGAAGATCATTTGTGTTACAAGTTGTAAATATTTGTTGCTCAAGATAATCCATGTAAATATCTGCAAGCAGAGGAGATAACGGAGAACCCATAGCAACCCCTGGCTGTGTATAACATTTCCCCTCAAATAAAAAGTAATTTTGATCCATACAAATAGACATCAAATTAAACAATTCGTCCTTTTCGAAAATATTGTTTAGAGGCGTGAATCAGCCTGCACACCACATCTTTGCATCTACCTACATCGATATTGGTGAACAGACTAACCACGTCAAAAGATGCAAGTTTAGCATTTGGAGGCATCCGAATGTCCTTAATTTTAGAGACCAAATCATTGGAATTTAGTACAGTATGTTGAGGTCGAAAGTTGATTTTGTTTCTAAATAAACTATTGAGTTTTTTAGCCAATTTGTAAGCGGGAGCTCCGATATAAGACACCACCGGTCTCATCGGCACTCCTTCCTTATGAATTTTAGGGACACAAGATAACCTAGGCGCATGATGGTTCATTTCTACAAAACTTGGAATGTACATATTTTTTATTAAACTATCTTCTGATTGGTGAACTACTTTTCGAATTAATCTTTGAAATTTTGAAGTTGGGTCAGATGAAAGATTTGAACAATTATTATCTTCTAGAAATTTTACAGTTTTCGACACATAATCTTGCTTATTTAAGATGACAGTTGTATTACCTTTATCTGCTTTGAGGGCACCAATATTTTTCTGGGTAAACTTCTTCTTTAGACCAGCTGCAACTGTCTCCTGCTGAAACCATATTCAGTTATTTCCCCCTTTCACTTCATCTAATTAGCTATAATCCCCCGTCACCTTGTTTGCACTTCATTGGTTGTACCTCCTGCCCCCTTTCCCTTTCTCTTGACCAATGGGATTCAATCTCCCTTGACTTGTTACTATAAAAGCTGTGTCCTTTCTAATGTATGTTCAGTTATTGTTTGTTACTGACGATGGCCTAACCGTCGAAATCGATTAAACAGTGTAACTCTTTATTTTTCGTGGAAATAGACAACGTTTTTCACTAACTTCCGTTTTTAAATGGGTTTTCACAACTTCGTCGCGAGTGATTTAGTTCGTTACATCACCATCTGGAATCACAGTCCAACATCTTTGATAACACACTATTTTAAATATTTTATCCTCTCCTCCAATCCTCTCCATCTACTTAGCGATTTACATCACCGTCTGGAATCACAGTTCAACATCTTTGAAAAACACTATTTTCCCTCAATTTTTGAGACAACGAATTTTGAAGATCTCGAGCTTTGATAGAGGGGGGTGCCTGGTACTAAATTTTAAGCTCAAGTTTATGAACTGTAAAGCGACTGTAGGTACTTTGTTCGAAATCATATGTACAAAAAACCAGATTGGCTGAAAATTGTTTAAAGAAATTATATGTACAAAAAACCAGATTGGCTGAAAATTGTTTAAAGTTCTATTTTTTAGTTGAACTATAGTCGAAAGAAGTTTATCAACGATAAACGATCAACTAGAACACACACACACACACACACGAATATATATATATATATATATATATATATATATATATATATATATATATATATATATATATATGCACAAATTTATGCTATACTTGAATTTTATAAATATTTGCCGAAAAATATACGGAAACTGTAAAAAATCTGAAGTTCCAAAATATTTTTCGAATCGCAGATAATTATTTAGAACGATTTGTTTTCAGAAAATCGGTAGGAAATAATTACTTTTTACTTGAAGTGCTGAATTTTCATACCATTATATAGTACGATAATTGCCGAAAATTCGCTCACACGATCAGGGACTACTGGATTGGAACTTTTAAAGGTTATTAATAGAAAGAAAATGCCAGTGGACAACAAGTGTAAAGCAAAGGTTCGAGGTTAAATATTTTATCCTCTCCTACGCCAGTGAACAACAAGTGTAAAGCAAAGGTTCGAGGTTAAATATTTTATCCTGTCCTCCAATTCTGTCCATCTGCTTACCGATTTACATCACCGTCTGGAATCACGGTCCAACATCTTTGATAAACACTATTTTTCCTCAATTTTTGAGATATCGAATAATTTTTCTGTTTTATATTGGCATTCGTTGGAAACCATAATTTATCTGTTTTATTGATTGGGTATTTTTCATAACATTAATGTAGTAGTTATATTATTCTATCCACAGTTGGTGACAAACCGCCAGAAGCCAGAAGAGCGCCACCTTCGTTCGTCATAAGCACCTACACAGCGGGACAACTCACATTTCACGCCCGCCGTATTCACCATAAACCGTGCATAGATGGTGTGAACGTTACTGAACCGTACGTAAATTTGGAGGAGGTTGCCTCATAGAGTTGAGGCAAACATCGAAAACAACAACACATTTGGTCACTCGCTGGAAGACTGACACACACATCGTTCCTTATAAATTTTAAGGTAGGTACTACTTCCCTTGCTTTGTGTACTGTATGATGTTATTATCTGTTGATTTATTATTTTCATAACTATACTGTTGTAGTCGATATGAAAAAATAATTTTTAACCCCCTCCTAGGTAGGGTGGTCCAAAAAGAGTAGATTCTAATTTTTACTGCGTCTCCAAAATTTTTGGGATTTGGCATCAATGACCCAATCCCAAAATTTCTGGCTCCTAGGCATATTTGAAGTGTGTGCCATAAACCTTCAATTTCCTGACATTCAGATTTTTCTTATGAATTTTACGGAAAGTCCTCTGTTAGAGTAAGCAAAGATGTGAAGGTGGGGGGGGGGGGGGGTTATATATTTTATCCTCTTCTCCAATCCTGTCCATCTGTTTACCGATTTACAACACCGTCTGGAACCACAGTCCACCATCTTTGAAAAACACTCTTTTTCCTCAATTTTTGAGATATCGAGTATCGATGATCTCGAACTTTGAGAGAGTTTTGGGGGTGCCTGGTACTAAAATTTAAGGTGAAGTTTATAAAGTGTAAAGCATCTGTACTTTTTTCGAAATTATAATATATAGGCATTAGTTGGAAACCACAATTTTTTTCTGTGTTATTGGTTTGGTATTTTTCATTACATTAGTGTAGTAGTTATATTTTTCTATCCACAGTTGGTGCAACACCGCCAGAAGCACAAGAGCGCCCCCATTTGTGCGCCATTTGCACCTACTTTGACACAGCGGGACAATTTACTTTCGCCGCCCGCTGTATTCGCCGTATACAGCGCATAGATGGTAACACGTTTACTCAACCTTACATGAATAGGAGGTACTACTTCCCTCGCTTTGTGGACTGTAGGATGTTATTATATTTTGATTTATTATTTTCATAACTATATCTACTGTTGTAATCGATATGAAAAAATAATTTTTAACCCGCTCCTCCTAGGTAGGGTGGTCCAAAAAGAGTAGATTTTAATTTATACTGCGTCTCCTTAATTTTTGATATTTTGCATCAATGACCCAATCCCAATATTTCTGGCTCCTATGCATATTGGAAATGTGTGCTCATAAAACTCCAATTTTCTGACATTCTGATTTTTCTCATGAATTTCACGGAAACTCCTCTGTTAGAGCGAGCAAAGAAGTGAAGGAGAGGGGGGGTTAAATATTTTATCCTCTCCTCCAATCCTCTCCATTTATTTACCGATTTACATCACCGTCTGAAATCACAGTTCAACATCTTTGAAAAACACTATTTTCCCTCAATTTTTGAGACATCGAATTTCGAAGATCTCGAGCTTTGAGAGAGTTTTGGGGATGCCTGGTACTAAATTTTAAGCTCAAGTTTATGAACTGTAAAGCAACTGTAGGTACTTTGTTCGAAATTATATGTACAAAAAACCAAATTGGCTGAAATTTGTTTGAAGTTTTATTTTTTAGTTGAATTATAGTTCAAAGAAGTTTATCAACGATGAACTAGAACACTCACACACACACAAATTATATATACGCACAAATTTATGCTGTACTTGAATTTTATAAATATTTGTCGAAAAATATATGTATTTAATATGTATATAAACTGTAAAAAATCTAAAGTTCCAAAATCTTATTCGAATCGCAGATAATTATTTAGAACTATTTGTTTTCATAAAATTGGTAGGAAATAATTCCTTTTTACATAAAGTGCTGAATTTTCATAACAATATATAGTACGATAATTGACGAAAATTCGCTCACACGATCAGGGACTACTGGACTGGAACTTTTTAAGGTTATTAATAGAAAGAAAATTCCAGTGGACAACAAGTGTAAAGCAACTGTACTTTGTTCGAGATTAAATATTTTATCCTCTCCTCCAATCCTGTCCATCTGCTTACCGATTTACATCACCATCTGGAATCACGGTCCAACGTCTTTGATGAACACTATTTCTCCTCAATTTTTGAGATATCGAATATGAAGATCTCGAACTTTGAGAGAGTTTTGGGGGTGCCTGGTACTAAATTTTAAGCTCAAGTTTATAAAGTGTGAAGCAACTGTACTTTGTTCGAAACCATAATATATTGGCATTTGTTGGAAACCATAATTTTCTCCGTTTTTTTTTAAATTTTATTTTTTTATTTATTCATTTTTTTTTTTTATTTATTTTATTTTTTTTTTTTTAATTTGATATTTTACATTACAGTAACGTAGTAGTTATATGTTTCTATCCACAGTTTGTGCAACACCGCCAGAAGCCTGCACAAGCCCCCATTTGTGCACCTCGCTGGAAGACTGACACACACATTGTTCCTTATAATGTTTAAGGTAGGTACTACTTTCCTCGGTTTGTGTACTGTAGGATGTTATTATTTTCATAACTATATCTAATGTTGTAATCGATATGCTAAAATAATTTTTATCCCGCTTCTAGGTAGGGTAGTCCAAAAAGAGTAGATTTTAATTTTTACTGCATCTCCTAAATTTTTGATATTTGGCATCAATGACCCAATCCCAAAATTTCTGGCTCCTAGGCATATTGGAACTGTGTGCCGACAACTCTTCAATTTTCTGACATTCAGATTTTTCTTATGAATTTTACAGAAACTCTGTTAAACTGAGCACACTGTTAGACTAAGGGGGGGGGGGGGGGTTAAATATTTTATCCCCTCCTCCAATCCTGTCCGCCTGCTTACCGATTTACATCACCGTCTGGAATCACAGTCCAACATCTTTGATAAACACTACTTCTCCTCAATTTTTGAGATATCGAAGATCTCGAACTTTGAGAGAGTTTTGGGGTTGTCTGGTACGAAATTGTAAGCTCAAGTTTATAAAGTGTAAAGCAACTGTACTTTGTTCGAAGCTATTATATATTGGCATTTGTTGGAAACCATCATTTTTCTCTGTTTTATTGATTGGGTATTTTTCAATGTAGTAGTTATATTTTTCTATCCACAGTTGGTGACAAACCGCCAGAAGCCAGAAGAGCGCCCTCTTCGTGCGTCATAAGCACCTACACAGCGGGACAACTCACATTTGACGCCCGCCGTATTCACCATAAACCGTGCATAGATGGTGTGAACGTTACTGAACCATACGTAAATTTGGAGGAGGTGTCCTCATAGAGTTGAGGCAAACATCGAAAACAACAACACATTAAGTCACTCGCTGGAAGACTGACACACTCATCGTTCCTTATAAATTTTAAGGTAGGTACTACTTCCCTCGCTTTGTGTACTGTATGATGTTATTATCTGTTGATTTATTATTTTCATAACTATACTGTTGTAGTCGATATGAAAAAATAATTTTTAACTCCCTCCTAGGTAGGGTGGTCCAAAAAGAGTAGATTTTAATTTTTACTGCATCTCCTAAATTTTTGATATTTGGCATCAATGACCCAATCCCAAAATTGCTGGCTCCTAGGCATATTGGAAGTTTGTGCTCACAAACCTTCAATTTCCTGACATTCTGATTTTTCTTATGAATTTTACGGAAAGTCCTCTGTTAGAGTAAGCAAAGATGTGAAGGTGGGGGGGGGGGGGGGTTAAATATTTTATCCTCTTCTCCAATCCTGTCCATCTGTTTACCGATTTACAACACCGTCTGGAACCACAGTCCACCATCTTTGAAAAACACTACTTTTCCTCAATTTTTGAGATATCGAAGAAGATGTGTAAAGCATCTGTACTTTTTTCGAAATTATAATATATATAGGCATTAGTTGGAAACCATAATTTTTCTCTGTGTTATTGGTTTGGTATTTTTCATTACATTAGTGTAGTAGTTATATTTTTCTATCCACAGTTGGAGCAACACCGCCAGAAGCACAAGAGCGCCCCCATTTGTGCGCCATGTGCACCTACTTTGACACAGCGGGACAATTTACATTCGCCGCCCGCTGTATTCGCCATATACAGCGCATAGATGGTAACACAACCCAATAACAACCTTACATGATTAGGTACTACTTCCCTCGCTTTGTGGACTGTAGGATGTTATTATCTTTTGATTTATTATTTTCATAAGTATATCTACTGTTGTAATCGATATGAAAAAATAATTTTTAACCCGCTCCTCCTAGGTAGGGTGGTCCAAAAAGAGTAGATTTTAATTTATACTGCGTCTCCTAAATTTTTGATATTTGGCATCAATGACCCAATCCCAATATTTCTGGCTCCTATGCATATTGGAAATGTGTGCTCATAAAACTCCAATTTACTGACATTCTGATTTTTCCCATGAATTTCACGGAAACTAATCTGTTAGAGTGAGCAAAGAAGCGAAGGAGAGGGGGGGGGGGGGGATGAAATATTTTATCCTCTCCTCCAATCCTCTCCATTTATTTACCGATTTACATCACCGTCTGAAATCACAGTTCAACATCTTTGAAAAACACTATTTTCCCTCAATTTTTGAGACATCGAATTTCGAAGATCTCGAGCTTTGAGAGAGTTTTGGGGGTGCCTGGTACTAAATTTTAAGCTCAAGTTTATGAACTGTAAAGCAACTGTAGGTACATTGTTCGAAATTATATGTACAAAAAACCAAATTGGCTGAAATTTGTTTGAAGTTTTATTTTTTAGTTGAATTATAGTCAAAAGAAGTTTATCAACGATGAACTAGAACACTCACACACACACAAATTATATATACGCACAAATTTATGCTGTACATGAATTTTATAAATATTTGTCGAAAAATATATGTATTTAATATGTATATAAACTGTAAAAAATCTAAAGTTCCAAAATCTTATTCGAATCGCGGATAATTATTTAGAACTATTTGTTTTCATAAAATTGGTAGGAAATAATTCCTTTTTACATAAAGTGCTGAATTTTCATGACATTATATAGTACGATAATTGACGAAAATTCGCTCACATGATCAGGGACTACTGGACTGGAACTTTTTAAGGTTATTAATAGAAAGAAAATGGCAGTGGACAACAAGTGTAAAGCAACTGTACTTTGTTCGAGATTAAATATTTTATCTTCTCCTCCAATCATGTCCATCTGCGTACCGATTTACATCACCATCTGGAATCACGGTCCAACGTCTTTGATGAACACTATTTCTCATCAATTTTTGAGATATCGAATATGAAGATCTCGAACTTTGAGAGAGTTTTGGGGGTGCCTGGTACTAAAATTTAAGGTGAAGTTTATAAAGTGTGAAGCAACTGTACTTTGTTCGAAAGCATAATATATTGGCATTTGTTGGAAACCATAATTTTCTCCTTTTTTTTTTTTTTTTTTTTTTTTTTTTTTTTATTTTTTTTTTTTTTTTTTTTTATTTTTCATTACAGTAACGTAGTAGTAATATTTTTCTATCCACAGTTTGTGCAACACCGCCAGAAGCCTACACAGGCCCCCTTTGTGCACCTCGCTGGAAGACTGACACACACATCGTTCCTTATAATGTTTAAGTTAGGTACTACTTCCCACGCTTTGTGTACTGTAGGATGTTATTATTTGTTGATTTATTATTTTCATAACTATATCTACTGTTGTAATCGATATGAAAAAATAATTTTTATCCCGCTTCTAGGTAGGGTGGTCCAAAAATAGTAGATTTTAATTTTTACTGCGTCTCCTAAATTTTTGATATTTGGCATCAATGACCCAATCCCAAAATTTCTGGCTCCTAGGCATATTGGAACTGTGTGCCGACAATTCTTCAATTTTCTGACATTCAGATTTTTCTTATGAATTTTACAGAAACTCTGTTAGACTGAGCACACTGTTAGACTAAGGGTGGGGGGGGGGGGTGGGGGTTAAATATTTTATCCCCTCCTCCAATCCTGTCCGCCTGCTTACCGATTTACATCACTGTCTGGAATCACAGTACAACATCTTTGATAAACAATACTTTTCCTCAATTTTTGAGATATCGAAAATCTCGAACTTTGAGACAGCTTTGGGGGTGCCTGGTACTACGTTTTAAGCTCAAGTTTATAAAGTGTAATGCAACTGTACTTTGTTCGAAACTATAATATATTGGCATTTGTTGGAAACCATAATTTTTCTGTTTTATATTGGCATTTGTTGGAAACCATAATTTTTCTGTTTTATTGATTGGGTATTTTTCATTACATTAATGTAGTAGTTATATTTTTCTATCCACAGTTGGTGACAAACCGCCAGAAGCCAGAAGAGCGCCACCTTCGTTCGTCATAAGCACCTACACTGCGGGACAACTCACATTTCACGCCCGCCGTATTCACCATAAACCGTGCATAGATGGTGTGAACGTTACTGAACCATACGTAAATTTGGAGGAGGTGTCCTCATAGAGTTGAGGCAAACATCGAAAACAACAACACATTAAGTCACTCGCTGGAAGACTGACACACTCATCGTTCCTTATAAATTTTAAGGTAGGTACTACTTCCCTCGCTTTGTGTACTGTATGATGTTATTATCTGTTGATTTATTATTTTCATAACTATACTGTTGTAGTCGATATGAAAAAATAATTTTTAACCCCCTCCTAGGTAGGGTGGTCCAAAAAGAGTAGATTTTAATTTTTACTGCGTCTCCAAAATTTTTGGGATTTGGCATCAATGACCCAATCCCAAAATTGCTGGCTCCTAGGCATATTGGAAGTTTGTGCTCACAAACCTTCAATTTTCAGACATTCAGATTTTTCTTATGAATTTTACGGAAAGTCCTCTCATAGAGTAAGCAAAGATGTGAAGGTGAGGGGGTGGGGGGGTTAAATATTTTATCCTCTTCTCCAATCCTGTCCATCTGTTTACCGATTTACAACACCGTTTGGAACCACAGTCCACCATCTTTGAAAAACACTATTTTTCCTCAATTTATGAGATATCGAGTATCGATGATCTCGGAATTTGAGAGAGTTTTGGAGGTGCCTGGTACTAAATTTTAAGGTGAAGTTTATAAAGTGTAAAGCATCTGTACTTTTTTCGAAATTTTAATATATAGGCATTAGTTGGAAACCTTTTTTTTTTTTTTTTTTTTTTTTTGTCAATTTGGTGTTTTTCATTACATTAATGTAGTAGTTATATTCCTCTATCCACAGTTGGTGCAACACAGCCAGAAGCCAGAAGAGCGCCCCCATTTGTGCGCCATGTGCTCCTACCGGTTGACACAGCGGGACAATTTACATTCGCCGCCCGCTGTATTCGCCATATAGATGCGCATAGATGGTAACACGTTTACTCAACCTTACATAAATAGGTACTACTTCCCTCGCTTTGTGGACTGTAGGATGTTATTATCTGTTGATTTATTATTTTCATAACTATATCTACTGTTGTAATCGATATGAAAAAATAATTTTTGACCCGCTCCTAGGTAGGGTGGTCCAAAAAGAGTAGATTTGAATTTTTACTGCGTCCCCCAAAGTTTTGATATTTGTCATCAATGACCCAATTCCAAAATTTCTAGCTCCTAGGCATATTGGAAGTGTGTGCTCAAAAACCTCCAATTTTCTGACATTCTAATTTTTCTTATGAATTTTATTCTACCTCTGTTAGAGTGAGCAAAGAAGCGAAGGAGGGGAGGGGGGGATGTTAAGTTTTTTATCATCTCCTCCAATCCTCTCCATGTACCTACTTACCGATTTACATCACCATCTGGAATCACAATCCAACATCTTTGATAGCACTCTATTTTTCCTCAATTTTTGAAATATCGAATATCTCGAACTCAGAGAGTTTTAGGGGGGTCTGGTACGAAGTTTCAAGCTCAACTTTATAAAGTGTAAAGGAACTGTACTTTGTTCGAAACTATAATATATTGGCTTTTGTTGGAAACCATCATTTTTCTCTGTTTTATTGATTTGGTATTTTTCATTACATTAATGTAGTAGTTAAATTTTTCTATCCGCAGTTGGTGCAACACCGCCAGAAGCGCAAGAACGCCCCCATTTGTGCACCTCGCTGGAAGACTGACACACACATCGTTCCTTATAAATTTTAAGGTAGGTACTACTTCCCTCGCTTTGTGTACTGTATGATGTTATTATCTGTTTATTTATTATTAACACAGAATGTGTTTTAGCCATGGACTAACTAGCCAAAAATGGAACGCGGGATGGTAACGAAATGTGTGACG
Organism: Adelphocoris suturalis; assembly: GCA_030762985.1. NCBI lineage: Eukaryota > Metazoa > Arthropoda > Insecta > Hemiptera > Miridae > Adelphocoris > Adelphocoris suturalis. The sequence goes on from CM061045.1 coordinate 56,931,340, forward strand.
GATGATTTTCACGTACAACCGAGTCGTTGCTAGGGAAATGGTACTTCGTCGTTTTTCATCCCACAAAATTCGTTGACCATTCGTTCGAAAGCTCTCGATTTATCCAACAATATTATGTTAACTACTGCGAAGTGCGTGTCCAACAAACTGAGTTATGAGCATGGTTATATAAATAATTGTTTACACACAGGTGATCATTCTCAATAATTGATATTGTGAACATGATTGCAACCGCTTGTTAATTTCTGATGATTTCATTGAGCTTGTGTTTCGATGATTTGATTCATAGCAGGTGATCTGAGTATTACGAAAACGGTTTGATTTGTGAAGCGGAGGTTAAATAATTTGAATAGGTAATTTCTATACTTTACACTCTAGGAAGCTGTAATTTCGTTTGTAGCCTCTTTAGGACATTTACTTGACGATGCTCAGGGTCCGGATCAGATGTGTGGCTCTTAAAGATAATTTCTATGCTTTACACTCTAGGAAGCTGTAATTTCGTATGTAGCCTCTTTAGGACATTTACTTGACGATGCTCAGGGTCCGGATCAGATGTGTGGCTCTTAAAGCTAATTTCTATGCTTTACACTCTAGGAAGCTGTAATTTCGTATGTAGCCTCTTTAGGACATTTACTTGACGATGTCCAGGGTCCGGATCAGATGAGTGGCTTTTAAAGCTAATTTCTATACTTTACACTCTAGGAAGCTGTAATTTCGTATGTAGCCTCTTTAGGACATTTACTTGATAAATCGCTCTTGATTTATCACGAATTTATTTCGTATTTTTTTTTCGCAGTTTCATACTATAACTATATAAATTGATGTTATAAATGAATAGTAAACAATGACGCTTGTTTGGTTGTCACTTGGTTGCGCGACAACGCAAACACATTCTGTGTTTCAATAATTTCGTCCGAAGTATGTAAATAGAGGTAATTGGGGGTCCAGGGGCCTTGCCCCCTGGCGAGGCGCGGAGCGCCGAGTTTTCATAACTATATCTACTGTTGTAATCGATATGAAAAGATAATTTTTAACCCGCTCCTAGGTAGGGTGGTCCAAAAAGAGTAGATTTTAGTTTTCACTGCGTCTCCTAAATTTTTGATATTTGGCATCAATGACCCGATCCCAATATTTCTGGCTCCTAGGCATTTCGGAAGTGTGTGCTCATGAACCTCCAATTTTCTGACATTCTGATTTTTCTCATGAATTTTACGGAAACTCCTCTGTTAGAGCGAGCAAAGAAGCGAAGGAGAGAGGGGGTTAAATATTTTATCCTCTCCATTTATTTACCGATTTACATCACCGTCTGGAATCACAGTTCAACATCTTTGAAAAACAATATTTTCCCTCAATTTTTGAGACATCGAATTTCGAAGATCTCGAGCTTTGAGAGAGTTTTGAGGGTGCCTGCTACTAAATTTTAAGCTCAAGTTTATGTACTGTAAAGCAACTGTAGGTACTTTGTTCGAAATTATATGTACAAAAAACCAAATTGACTTAAAATTGTTTAGTTTTTATTTTTTTAGGCGAATTATAGTCAAAAGAAGTTTATCAACGATGAATTAGAACACACACACACACACACAAATTTTATATATGCACAAATTTATGCTGTACTTGAATTTTATAAATATTTGCCAAAAAATATATGGAAACTGTTGAAAATCTAAAGTTCCAAAATCTTTTGCGAATTACTGATAGTTATTTAGAACGAGTTGTTTTCATAAAATTCGTAGGAAATAATTACTTTTTACTTGAAGTGCCGAATTTTCATAACATTATATAGTACGATAATTGACGGGACAAGTGTAAAGCAACTACTGTACTTTGTTCGAGAGTAAATATTTTATACTCTCCTCCAATCATGTCCATCTGCTTACCGATTTACATCACCGTCTGGAATCACGGTCCAACGTCTTTGATGAACACTATTTTTCCTCAATTTTTGAGATATCGAATATGAAGATCTCGAACTTTGAGAGAGTTTTGGGGGTGCCTGGTACTAAATTTGTAGCTCAAGTTTAGAAAGTGTAAAGCAACTGTACTTTGTTCGAAACTATAATATATTGGCATTTGTTGGAAACCATTATTTTTCTCTGTTTTATTGATTTGGTATTTTTCATTACATTAATGTAGTAGTTATATTTTTCTATCCACAGTTTGTGCAACACCGCCAGAAGCCTACACAAGCCCCCATTTGTGCACCTTGCTGGAAGACTGACACACACATCGATCCTTATAATGTTTAAGGTAGGTACTACTTCCCTCGCTTTGTGTACTGTAGGATGTTATTATTTGTTGATTTATTATTTTCATAACTATATTTACTATTGTAATCGATATGAAAAAATAATTTTTATTCCGCTTCTAGGTAGGGTGGTCCAAAAAGAGTAGATTTTAATTTTTACTGCATATCCTAAATTTTTGATATTTGGCATCAATGAACCAATCCCAAAATTTCTGGCTCCTAGACATATTGGAAGTGTGTGCTGACAAACCTTCAATTTTCTGACATTCAGATTTTTCTTATGATTTTTACGGAAACTCTGTTAGACTGAGCACACTGTTAGACTGAGGGGGGGTGGTTAAATATTTTATCCTCTCCTCCAATCCTGTCCATCTGCTTACCGATTTACATCACCGTCTGGAATCACAGTCCAACATCTTTGATAAACACTGCTTTTCCTCAATTATTGAGATATCGAAGATCTTGAACTTTGATACAACTTTGGGGGTGCCTGCTACTAAGTTTTAAGCTCAATTAATGCAACTGTACTTTGTTCGAAACTATAATATATTCTTCATTTGTTGGAAACCATAATTTTTCTGTTTTATATTGGCCTTGGGAAGACATTCCCAAGGCACACCCTGAATTTTCGGTGGGAACGAAAGCTGCGGAGGAAGCCCAGCATGGGCCCTCCCACTCCCCACTGCTGCAGCCTTTGCAAGATGTTATGACGCCAGGTGGTGTCATAGGCTTTAGTAAGTTCAAAGAACACACTGATGGCATGCTCCCTGACCAAGAAGGCGTCCTGGAGAGGCCAAGCTGATGAGAAAGTTGCTCTCAAGAAACCATACCAGGTGATAGTTAACCACAGCTTCCAGGATCTTGCTCATGCAGCAAGTAAGGAAGATGAGTCTGTAACTAACAGCCTCACAAGGGTCTTTGCCCTCTTTGTGCAGAGGGACAATGACAGCCTCCCTCCAGGAGGAAGGATAGTTACCCGAGGCATAAATAGAGTTGAACAGCCTCGAGAGTGTGTTTTTACTCCTGTGGGAGATTGATCAACATTTCATAATGGATCGTATCCTTCCCAGGGGCAGTCCTGTTTTATTTCTTCATTGCTCTCTCTAGTTCACCCATTGTGAATGGTATATCAATTGAGGGAATGGACAACAGCACGAGCTGAGGGAGAGGTGCCATCTCAACATTCGCCTCGTGTCGCACACGACTGTACGACTTTGTCTCAGTACGACCAATCCCACTGCCTTCATGGACACAAAGGGGTGGTTTTTAGACAGTATTGTCTGGGACATCTTCCCTGTCTAAGTACTTCATCATCTGTAGGCAGACAGGTATTCGTAAATGATGTTTGTAAGTTTTTGCATCGCTGAGTTGTAGTTGAATAGGAGGAGTTACGAATTGAAATGGAGCATTGTGCATGCACGCAAAATGCTAACGGTTAGCGGTCCAATCATTGTGCAAATAGAAATTCCTAATCATAGCTCAAGGGAAGCCGAATACAACAATAAATACGCATGCAACTTGGCATGGCGATAACCTTATAATCAGTTTTTTTTTTTTTTTTTGGTTCCTTTTTCATGGTGGCGTGACTTGCACATAGCAATATTCGTGATTTTCAAAAAAAGGTGGCTGGTTTGCAGGATTCGTCCTCACTTAAATTATGCTGATACCTTAAAATGAATTCTAAAGCTTCACAATCAGTCCGATTTCGTTCGAGGGTTTGTAGACGATTGTAGAAAAATTCTATTGTTTCTTTGAAATTGTAACCTTTTATAAAACCATTAAACTTGTTCTTCTTTCCACAGATCATATATTATGAATTTGAAGAAGAAGAAAAGAAAAAATCAGATTACCTATATCATATACGTATTATTGTAATTATTTAAAATGGAGATGTTTGTGGACGGGGGGGGGGGGGGGGGGTAAGTTGAAATTTTTGTATTTTCGGGTTAAGTTGAATTTATTTTAATTTTTTAATGACCAACCTAGCGATAATCTATCGAAAGAATTTGTGATAGCATCAAGCTACTGATACACTCATTCATTTGTGATTTGCCAAAAACATATACATGTTTCAGTGGTTTGTTAACGATTTCATATATTTTTTAAATTTTTATTTCATATTTTTAGTAATTTATACTCATCAGTATCATCTTCGTGATGTACAAATTTAAATAATGTAATACAATGTTTCTATGTGATATTAATTCAACATTAAGTCGCACTTTGATAATGCTCGTCACATAGGTGCATACCTCTGAGAAAATTGGGTATTTATTTTAATGTTGAATTATCATCCGTACTCACTTGTACTTTGTGACGTCTAGAATACTGTACCTATTCACCAGTTGTTGATTGTTGGATAAATAACTTTTCTACTGTGATATTACCATACTGTACACATTCCTTCTTAATTTTACCTACTACTTTGTAAGATTTAGACTTTAATAATGTACTAACTTCTTATTGGTGGTTGACAAAGACATTTCTACTATGATATTTGTATGAAGTACTAACACATTTTGGTCAGCATTTTAGTAATGCTCGTCACAATCATGTACCTTACCTACTATGTGATTATACCAATGTAAAAATTTCAATTCTGGACTATTTAGCATGAATATACCTGCCGAAAAACCTTATATGAGATTGGAACGAAAGTTGTGCAATACCGATAAACATCCAAAACGGAAGTTAGTGAAAAACGTAGTCTATTTCCACAAAAAATAAAGTGTTACAATGTTAAATCGATTTCGACGGTTAGGCCATCATCAGTAACAAACAATAACTAAAGTTGTTTGTCACTGATGATGGCCTAACCATCGAAATCGATTTAACATTGTAACTCTTTATTTTTCATGGAAATAGAAAATGTTTTTCACTAACTTCCGTTTTCAAATGGGTTTCCACAACTTCTCCGCGAGTGATTTAGTTCGGATAAACATCCATTGCTGAGGAGTGATTTCCGCTAGCCACCTGGTATAATACACACTCATAATGAATATGCTAAGCATGAATATGCTTTAGCCAGGACCTAACTGCCGAACAACGTTAGAGATTGGAACGAAAGTAGCGCGATACCAATAAACATCCATTGTTAGGGAGTGATGTCCGCATAATAATACACACTCATAATAATAATACGACGAGAAAATTCAATAATGCAAATGCTTGACGTTCTAGGCTAAAGCATAGGTATTCATGTTTTGTAATTTTAGCTGAAGGCTCTAAGTAGAACTCAAGCTAGGCACAACGCGCCGAGTTTTATGTAATTTAATTCAAATTTTCTTTTGGATATCAAGTTGGTTACATATTTGTCAAACATATGATGTTTAGAAATGAAAAGCTTTAGAAACGCTGCAAACAGGTAGAAATCCAAATTTTCCTGGAAACGAGTCCAGCGACTATTTGTTTTTCGTTTATGAACTAAATATAAACAAGAATATTTCATTGGACTCCCATTACCTACATTGAATAATATTCTATTCTACCTAAACGTTCGTACTACATACCTTACCATACCTAGCTTTGTACTCTTCAACATGTGGGTTACCCAGAGAACGAGAGAACCAAATTCAATTATTTAATTAATAGGAAGCAATTAATGTACTTGCCTTTTTTCTCATTTCTAGCAGACATACTTGTGTCTTACCTAAAAATTGAGTGCAAACTCCGCAATAAGAAAATATTGGTTGTGCCGGTAAAGTGAAACGGTTTCATTCTTGTTACTGTCGCCGTTGGAACGGTGACAGCGAAAAACCAGGACTGCACCACAAGCATAGGATGGAAACGAGAGCGCTCTTTTAGCGAAACGCTGCATAATGGTAGATACCTACCATGTTTGATGACACCCCAGTAGCTGCACTTGAAGGATGTAAAAGAATGATGACATAACTGTTTATCTTAGTTGTAATTAACCTTCATCTAATCGCATAGGCAGGCTTGACTGCCACCTGTCATTTATATTACCGTGAAATCGTTTGTCAAGCAGCACAATCGTATGAGCGAATTTTCTTCAATTATCTATCGTATTATAATATGTTGAACTGCATTGAAATTTTAGTAATTTCAGTAGAAAGAAATCTGCGAAAAATAATTTCATGGAAAAAATAAATAAATAAGGCAGTTCAAAAATGATTTTTTGATTTTTTCTCTTCACATTTTGTAGATTTTCATCAAATATTAATGAAATTTAAGTAGGTACGTTTCCCAGCATAATTTTGTGCATTATTCAATGTCCTAATTAATCGATGATAATTTTGTTTCGCCTGAAATCTCCTAATAAATTATAAATTAAACGATTTTTGGTCGTTTTTAGTTATTTTTGAGTACATTTTTTAAGTGTGACCAATTTAATGTGTTCAGAAAGTGCTAGCCATCGGACTCGTGCATTCTCTTGGAAAGCTTGATTTTTTGGCGCGAGTACGAGATTTTTATCTCAATCCTAATGAGAGTTATCGTCTGGAATGACGCACGCACACACACTGCGCGTGTGTCTTGTCCTATTCATGTATTTGTCCTACTGATTCGGACCCAGGGTTGCCAGGTGGAATGGGGCAAAAAACCGGACACAAGGCAGATTGGCAGACTAAAAATACTCATTTAACTATCCAACAGTCATTCATATGCATATCATATGAAAATGATATGCATTTTCATTATAGTACTGTGTTCAATACCGTGCCTAATGTGTTTACGAGTATATTATCTATATGTGCCAATAAATATCACTTGTTGACTACAATATTAAAGGTGGATTAAGATAAGTTTTAAACGAATTTAGAGTTGAACTCGTCCAAAGATGTACAAGAACTCATCATAGTACGGGAATGGAGTAAATTTTCCCTCTCAATCAGTTTTGATGTATGTGAGTTTTTTAAGAGTGTTGCAGAGGAACTACTTTTTTTTTTGCTTTGCTACCATGTTTCTCTACTTCAATGCAACCAAATTTGATATTCGAGCATTTTTTCGAGACCAGCGCTAAAACTTCTAATAAAATTTGTCTTTTAATTCTCGAAAAATACCATCTATATACCATTGCTGAAACATGAACTATTTTGGCTAGTAAATATTTCTGAAAACCCATGAAATTTAAAGTTTTACTTGCTTAACAAATTCTGAAAATTGTCAAATCTCACAAAAACTGCCTCATGTAATAAGCTTTTTAACAGTTCGGTGAACATTGCGATTTCTTTTCAATTTGGTAGATATATTTTAGCTTCTATTTGAAAAAACGAAAAAAAAAACGAGGTCTCAGATGTGACAAGGAGGGTGAAAGAAATGTTATAGTTCTCATAATAATTTTTAGCTTGACGAATACAGTCGACACAACATCCAACTAGGGAAAGTGCGTGGTTAAAAAACTATAAAGCCGGTCCTCTTCCGCTCCTTAAAAAAACTGGACATTTAGCTTCCAGAGCAATTTTCGCCCGGACGCCTTGATGAAAAGCCGGACTATCCTGGCCAAAACCGGACACCTGGCAACCCTTTTCGGACCATGAATGCCCAGCTTTAGAGCCAGGAAGCCACTCAGGAGGTACCAGCCCAGTTGAACAGATTCAATTTTGATATACGCAGGTACTCGCTGAAGAAACGTTTTGATACTTGAACTAACTATTTTTATTGAAGTAGGTAACATGTATTTTTGTGAAAGGGAAGAGATTGTGGACTGATTACCTGTATTGGAAATCCTATAATGGAAGACAAAATTATTGTATCCGATTGATATAACGTGATAAAGTAATTGAGTTTTAACTGAAGAGATATTTTGATACCTGAACTTTTTTTTTAACACAGAATGTGTTTTTACGGTGGGTTATTTGGTTTGAAAATGACTGTCCAGTAAGATCCCCCTGAACCCCACCCCTCTGTCGTGTCTATGCACGGCCAAACGGCTGAGTGGGGGGAGTGTACGAGTGGGGGGATCTTCTTGGGATTTTCCGAAAGGGAGCATAAGCGAATTTAAAATTTTCTAATCCCACCCGAACCATGGGCCGTAGGGCGGGAGGGGGGTCGAAGTAACGGTTAATGTGCGCTTTTTGGACTTCCTCTAAACGGCCGTTGAAAATTCCGGAAAAATACCGGTTTCGTAGGTTTTTCTACGAGGAAGACGACAGCGCAATCGGATCGCGAAAAAAGTATCGGGAAATACGTCAAAAAATGCAAGAGTACAGACCCGGTTTCTCGAAAAGTCCGACGAAAAACTTGGTTTTTTTCTGATTAAAATATACCCCATAATGGTCGTTTTTCGGAACGGTTTTCGCGGGCGAAATAAAGGTTTGATCCCGACGAATCTGAATCCGAAATCGGATACCGAAAAAAGTGACGGGAAGTCGGTCAAATTGCGAGGGGAAGCAAGGCGAAGCGATTAAAGTGACGTGGAAGCGAGCCGGAGCGGCTAGTATGTTGATAATGGTGAGTGGAAACGCTGCTCAAGTGTCCTCTACGGACTGGGCAATCAGTACCTACCTACTCACGTAGCCCTGTGACCCATCATCCGCGCGAGTGTGTGTATAAATGAAAATATATAATATAATATAATACATAGTGGCAAGCATTATTATAATATTATTATAAATAAGCCGGTAGGTAAGAAAGACCGGTATGTACTGCTCCCATTTCATTGACAGTTAGTATTCAGACGTTAGTTGGATTGCTTGTAATCTTAATGATTATTTGACTAATTCACTTCAGGAAGTGGGTGTTTTCTTGTTTAAAGATCTCGTTTGAAGAAGAAAAAATCCCTACTTGTATTGATAATAATTTTCCAATCGGACTGATGTGATACTTTAAATGTACCTATTGTGATTAAGTAGGCTAATGTAACCCGTTCTAGTTCGGAAACACAAAAATTTACCTACCTATATTGCTGAATTGCTGCTATTGTATTGTTAAATCCATCCACTATTGAAAAATTCATTCAGCCTCTTGTGATTAATAGTTCGAGTCTTAAAACTAGTTAGTTTGTCCAAGTTCAATAAACTAACTCCTTGAGGTGAAATGCAATGTTTTGAGTTTTACCTTCAATTCAGCTGAATACAAATCGCACAAAACATTTACATTTTACATGTTTAGAGTTCAATTCATCTTTTTTACATGCTAATAAAGTTTATTTAAGTTTCAAGGGAAGATATTGAGGAACTCATTTCGATATTTAATTACTTACCTGAATTTATTTCATTGATGTAATCGATTACCTATGACCTATTGAGGTAAGGTTTCCAAATCTCAACTGGAATTCTCTTTGACGAATATAAAATTTCTTTGATATTCGACGTGCTAGAATCCAAACAGATGATGGTAGTTTATTCATTGTACCTATTGATTAGTCGGCCACGGTCTTCTTTTATTTTGGTCGGGATTCGGCCACCAGAACTTTCTGGGAGATTATTCAGGTTAAATTACGAGGCCATGCGATATGCAATTATGTTCTCTAAATCCAATTATTCAAGTCTTTGGCGTAGCCAGTTAAGTGCTGGGAAACTACCCGTATGTTACCGGGACAGCGGGCCCAAGAAATTCGGGCTGGCTACGCCCGTGACTGTGGATTCAAAGCGGAGGCGGGAAAATCTAGGAATTTGTGATAACGATAGTTGGAGAAACGGCGCAAGGTAGCGCTGGTGTTCAGCCGAACGTCCCTTCCCCAGACTCTAGTCTCAAGTGTTCTCTACGGACTGGGCAATCAGTACCTACTCACGTAGCCCTGTGACCCATCATTCACGCGAGTGTTTGTATAAATGAAAATATGGCTGAACCCGGTCCCAGTAGCCAACAAGCGAAAAATGCGGAATACCAGAGAGTGTATCGTTCAAAAAAACGTGCAGCCGCGGACGAAGAAACATCAATGATTAAACGGACTTACCTGAGCCTCCATGCTTCTATTCGTCTTTGGAACTCATAAGTTCACACCACAATTGGTCACAGGGTTGCCACCTTATGAAACGTTAATATCCCCGGGAAGGGTCTACGTCACGTAGGTCTACAATCCAAAGAACTTATGATAGGATCTCTATCCTCTCTAGGGCATGTGTCTGTTAAACTGTGGGAGCTCATGAAGCCAGTTTTCTCTAAGGGGCGACACATACAATCATATGGTCGGGAATAACCTCCAACACTGTTATAAAACCTCATTTCACCGTTATCGTTATTTCATTGGCTACCAGGTTTCAGTCTGTAACATGGCGGAGTCCCAAGTGGCCTCTTCCCCCTTCACGACCTGACCTCTCTATCCTATTATAAGCTCTTTGCTACGATCCAAGGCGCTGGATTCCAAGAACACGGAATGAACTTCAGCTGAACTTACCAGAATGCCACCAGCTCTCCGGGGAATCCCCGAAATACACATTCTGTGTTTCATTGGTTTGATCCTTGATCCTAACATTAACAATCCGGGGGACTGGGGGTGTCCCCCAGATTTCATTTTACAATAAATGTAGGTATCATCATGAACAAACCACTGGCGGCTAGACACCCCCAACGGCAACGTTTTTTTTTTTTTTTTTTTTTTTTTTTTTTTTTTTTTTTTTTTTTTTTTTTTGAAGTAGGTAACATGCATTTTCGTAAAAGGGGAGGGATGGTGGACTGATTATTGCCTGTATTGGAAATCATATAATGGAAGTCAAAATTATTGTATCCGATTAATATAACGTGATAAAGTTATTGAATTTTAACTGGAGATATTTTGATACCTGAACTTTTTTTTATTGAAGTAGGTAACATATTTTCGTAAAAGGGGAGGGATTGTGGACTGATTATTGCCTGTATTGGAAATCATATAATGGAAGTCAAAATTATTGTATCCGATTGATATAACGTGATAAAGTTATTGAATTTTAACTGAAGAGATATTTTGATACCTGAACTTTTTTTTTTTTTGAAGTAAGGTTAGGTGGGGCAAGTGCGTATTAGGTATTTTCCTCTGGTTTGGTGCCTCCACTTAGTTATTAGGGTTAGAGATTTGTTAGCTCAGCTGTTCATCTTCACCTGGGAGTTATTTCGTCGATCACATGTCTCATAATCTTCAAATGCCAGAAGATTCAAAACGACGCCTTGAAGAACTACGAATCGATTTTTTTTTTTTTGGTGAGTAAGTTCTTTCCCGATTAAAACTGTGATTTACATAGAAATATCATGTTTTTGCACTTGAATGTTCTTAAGATGTTAAGGAAGCTATATTTAACTTGAGTTTGTCGAAATAATTCAATTCAACGACGCAACAAGCGATGCGCACTTGCCTCTCGGTTTTAGCAACTAAGGGGCAAGTGCGTACCGTTATGGGGGGGCAAGTGCGTATTGAAAAATTATCAACATTTTGAGGGCTTCTCTTCAGATTTCTCTATTTTTCTTCAATTGAAATTGTTTTACAATTCTCCTGTCTAATGTGATATTCATGTTAGGACTCTACCTGCTGCATGATTGTCTCATTTTTAAAAGTGTTGGGTTTCTTTTCTCTTCTTTTTTTTCATCTTGAAATTTTTCAAAAATGCTGCTGGCAAAATTGCTACCTGTAAGAGCTTTACCTAGTGCATGGCTACGTCTCATTTTTAAAGGGTGTTGGATTTCTTAATTTCTCATTTATTCAATCTTTCTTCCTTTTTTGTTTGCATTTTCTATAAAGTGCTCTGCTTTTGCACGTTGCATGCAATAATGTTTAACAATTTCAGGAAAATGGTCCGGAACTACAAGAGAAAAAGCAGCCGTGCCACCACATAGGTATTCGCCTGACGATTTAAAAAGAGCTCTCGCCTCCATCAAGAGAGGTGAAATGGATGTGAAGGCGGCGTCGTCGACCTATCACATTCCAAAAACCACTTTATGGGACCACATCAAAGGACGGCGGGGACAATTGAGCACCTCCCAAGGTAGGCCCATTGCAATTCCGCTTGAGCAAGAAAAACTGTTGGCGAATTGCCTGACAACCATGGAGAAATGGGGGCTGGGCCTCACAGTTTTAGAGACAAGAATAGCTGTAAAAGAATGGGTAGAGGGCAACTCTAGAGAAACGGCGTTCACTGACAACATGCCAGGGAAGACGGGTCCAAAACTTCAAAGCGAGGCATGAGTTGTCCTTGAAAAAGCCACAAAGTGGAATTCGCGAGGAAAAAAACAATCGACCCCTTCGTTGTAAAGAAGTTTTTCAGCCTTTTGGAAAGCACCTTGAACGAATTGGGACTGGAAGGAAAGCCCCAATATATTTTCAACGTTGATGAAACCAGCTTTTGTATGGACCCCAGTAAGTCCAAAATATTGGGAGAAAAAGGGCTTCCATCTACAAGAACAACGAGTGGGCCAGGAAGGACAAACGTCACGGTTTGTTTCTGCGGGAATGCAGCTGGCCAAAAACTCCCACCACTCTTCATTTTCAAGGGTAAGAATCTCTGGGATCAGTGGATGTTGGGAGACATTTTCCCCGGCTCTACGTTTGCCGCATCCACCAATGGATGGATGGAAGGGGTCATTTTTCTAAATTGGTTTCGCAACTGTTTTCTGAAGAACATTGGACAGGACCGTCCAGTTCTTTTAATATATGATGGGCACTCTACCCATATCACCATTCCGTTAATACAGCTGGCGATGGATAACCAAGTAGTGCTCTTGAAACTGCCACCTCACACGAGCCACATCTTACAGCCCCTCGACTTATCAGTGTTCAAACCTCTCAAGTCCCTCTGGGATAAAGAACTTGTTGCGTGGCAGAGGAAAAACATTGGGAAGCACCTGCCAAAAAAAATGTTTGCCTCCATAATTGGACGCATTTGGAGCAGCTTGAATCCCGAAATCCTAAAAAATGGTTTTAAAAAGGCAGGGGTCTACCCCTTTAACAGCGGGGTTGTAGATGAAAGTAGCTATGATCAGGAAGCTTTCAAGAGGTGGAAACATATCCAAGCGCCACACGCGGCTGAGAATCCTCCAGCGAACGTGCCATCTACTTCATCAGAAAGCCAAGCTCAAGTGCCTGTCGCCAGTCCATCCCTATCTTCTTCGGCCGTGTCTCCATCTGGGATGCCATCCACGCCTGACGCAGACATTTCTTTCGAGGAAAAGATCCTCAGCTTCTTAAGAGGTGGTCAGCAAACATCAACGACGCAAAAACTAAAGCGTGTTAGAACCGGATCCGAAGTACTCACCACAGAGGATGTTGTGGCTCGGCTTGAAAACGAGAAATCCAAAAAGAAAGGTCCACAGAAATCTAAGAAAAAAGGTTCCCAGAAATCCAAGAAGAAGAGTCCACCAAAGAGGACAAAAAAAGGGCAGCAAAGAAGACTGTGACTCCAGAAACCAGTGATGATGAAGATTTCATTGCTTCAACGAGAACAGCAAGATGGAGGGCAGCAAAGGAAAATCGGATCCCCCTGGAAAACACTGATGAGGACGAAGATGAGGTCCCGCCAGCAGTGGAGGTGATCGCTCTCGAGCCCATGGAGGGTGATGGCCATCAGGAATGCGTCAGTTTGACCTTGGCTTTGGACGAGGGAGTACCGTCGTCCTCTAGAGTCCGTATGGTCCTACCCAAAGATAAGCCCTCTCCTTTCAAGGGCCCCCTCCCCGAACCTTCGTCAGATTGGGACTTGGACAGTGGTGACGATGATGATGGGATAGAAACCGACGTGGATACGTTCCTAGCTTACCTCAAGGATTGTGGAGTAGAAGGACTCCCCAAGTGAGGGTTTGGGAATTTTCCTTATTTTACTATAAAATTATATCCTGCAAAGCTGAGGATTCATAATTTTTTTAATAAAAAAAGTGTTCATAAAAACGTTTTTATTAAAAGGTGTGTGCTTTAAGGTCATTTAGCAGGTGAGAATCGTAGAAGGTGGGTCTTTGGCGAAGTTATAGGTATACTCACTTGCCCCACCCAGGTGAGGCAAGTGCGCACCCATTCGTTCTTCTTGTATACACTTTTTTTAATGCTTCAAATGTGTTAACCGAAAATTTGAAGATACGACTCGATTCTCAGAAAGATTATGAAGCCATTACAAACCAAGGCAACGGTAAATAGAAACAAATTATACCATTAGCTACAATGGATAGTCAAACTAGAGTGGTTCTCGTACGCACTTGCCCCACCTTACCTTAGGTAACATGCATTTTCGTAAACGTGGAGGGATTGTGGACTGAAAATTGCCTGTATTGGAAATCATATAATGGAAGTCAAAATTATTGTATCCGATTGATATAACGTGATAAAGTAATTGAGTTTTATCTGAAGAGATATTTTGATACCTGAACTTTTTTTTTGAAGTAGGTAACATGCATTTTCGTGGAAGGGGAGGGGTTGTGGACTGATTATTGCCTGTATTGGAAATCATATAATGGAAGTCAAAATTATTGTATCCGATTGATATAACGTGATAAAGTAGTTGAGTTTTAACTGAAGAAATATTTTGATACCTGAACTTTTTTTTTTTTTTTTTTTTTTTTCCAAATAGGTAACATGCATTTTTGTAAAAAGGGAGGGATTGTGGACTGATTATTGCCTGTATTGGAAATCATATAATGGAAGTCAAAATTATTGTATCCGTTTGATATAACGTGATAAAGTAATTGAGTTTTAACTCAAGACATATTTTGATACCTGAACTTTTTTTTTTTCTTTTGAAGTAGGTAACATGCATTTTCGTAGAAGGGGAGGGATTGTGGACTGATTGGAAATCATATAATGGAAGTCAAAATTATTGTATCCGATTGATATAACGTGATAAAGTTATTGAATTTTAACTGAAGAGATATTTTTATACCTGCACTTTTTTTTTTTTTTTAAGTAGGTAACATCCATTTTTGTAAAAGGGGAGAGATTGTGGACTGATTATTGCCCGTATTGGAAATCATATAATGGAAGTCAAAATTATTGTATCCGATTGATATAACGTGATAAAGTAATTGAGTTTTAACTCAAGAGATATTTTGATACCTGCACTATTCTTTTTTTGAAGTAGGTAACATGCATTTTCGTGGAAGGGGAGGGATTGTGGACTGATTATTGCCTGTATTGGAAATCATATAATGGAAGTCAAAATTATTGTATCCGATTGATATAACGTGATAAAGTAATTGAGTTTTAACTGAAGAGATATTTTGATACCTGAACTTTTTTTTTTAAGTAGGCAACATGCATTTTCGTGGAAGGGGAGGGGTTGTGGACTGATTATTGCCTGTATTGGAAATCATATAATGGAAGTCAAAATTATTGTATCCGATTGATATAACGTGATAAAGTAATTGAGTTTTAACTGAAGAGATATTTTGATACCTGAACTTTTTTTTTTAAGTAGGCAACATGCATTTTTGTAAAAGTGGAGGGATTGTGGACTGATTATTGCCTGTATTGGAAATCATATAATGGAAGTCAAAATTATTGTATCTTGATACCTGCACTTTTTTTTTTTTTTTGTTTTGTTTTTAAGTAGGTAACATGCATTTTCGTAGAAGGGGAGGGATTGTGGACTGAATATTGCCTGTATTGGAAATCATATAATGGAAGTCAAAATTATTGTATCCGATTGATATAACGTGATAAAGTAATTGAGTTTTAACTGAACAGATATTTTGATACCTGCACTTTTTTTTTTTTTTTAAGTAGGTAACATGCATTTTTGTAGAAGGGGAGGGATTGTGGACTGAATATTGCCTGTATTGGAAATCATATAATGGAAGTCAAAATTATTGTATCCGATTGATATAACGTGATAAAGTAATTGAGTTTTAACTTAAGAGATATTTTGATACCTGAACTTTTTTTTGAAGTAGGTAACATGCATTTTCGTGGAAGGGGAGGGGTTGTGGACTGATTATTGCCTGTATTGGAAATCATATAATGGAAGTCAAAATTATTGTATCCGTTTGATATAACGTGATAAAGTAATTGAGTTTTAACTCAAGAGATATTTTGATACCTGAACTTTTTTTTTTTTTTTTTTAAGTAGGCAACATGCATTTTTGTAAAAGTGGAGGGATTGTGGACTGATTATTGCCTGTATTGGAAATCATATAATGGAAGTCAAAATTATTGTATCCGATTGATATAACGTGATAAAGTAATTGAGTTTTAACTGAAGAGATATTTTGATACCTGAACTTTTTTTTTTTGAAGTAGGTAACATGCATTTTCGTAAAAGGGGAGGGATTGTGGACTGATTATTGCCTGTATTGGAAATCCTATAATGGAAGTCAAAATTATTGTATCCGATTGATATAACGTGATAAAGTTATTGAATTTTAACTGAAGAGATATTTTTATACCTGAACTTTTTTTTTTTTTTTTTTTTTTTTGAAGTAGGTAACATGCATTTTCGTAAAAGGGGAGGGATTGTGGACTGATTATTGCCTGTATTGGAAATCATATAATGGAAGTCAAAATTATTGTATACATCCGATTGATATAACGTGATAAAGTTATTGAGTTTTAACTGAAGAGATATTTTTATACCTGAACTTTTTTTTTTTTAAGTAGGTAACATGCATTTTCTTAAAAGTGGAGGGATTGTGGACTGATTATTGCCTGTATTGGAAATCATATAATGGAAGTCAAAATTATTGTATCCGATTGATATAACGTGATAAAGTAATTGAGTTTTAACTGAAGAGATATTTTGATACCTGCACTATTTTTTTTTTTTTTTTTAAAGTAGGTAACATGCATTTTCGTAAAAGGGGAGGGATTGTGGACTGAATATTGCCTGTATTGGAAATCATATAATGGAAGACAAAATTATTGTATCCGATTGATATAACGTGATAAAGTAATTGAGTTTTAACTGAAGAGATATTTTGATACCTGCACTTTTTTTTGAAGTAGGTAACATGCATTTTCGTGGAAGGGGAGGGGTTGTGGACTGATTATTGCCTGTATTGGAAATCATATAATGGAAGTCAAAATTATTGTATCCAATTGATATAACGTGATAAAGTAGTTGAGTTTTAACTGAAGAAATATTTTGATACCTGAACTTTTTTTTTTTTTTTTTTTTTTTTAAAGTAGGTAACAAGCATTTTCGTAGAAGGGGAGGGATTGTGGACTGAATATTGCCTGTATTGGAAATCATATAATGGAAGTCAAAATTATTGTATCCGATTGATATAACGTGATAAAGTAATTGAGTTTTAACTGAAGAGATATTTTGATACCTGAACTTTTTTTTTGAAGTAGGTAACATGCATTTTCGTGGAAGGGGAGGGATTGTGGACTGATTATTGCCTGTATTGGAAATCATATAATGGAAGTCAAAATTATTGTATCCGTTTGATATAACGTGATAAAGTAATTGAGTTTTAACTCAAGACATATTTTGATACCTGAACTTTTTTTTTGAAGTAGGTAACATGCATTTTCGTAAAAGTGGAGTGATTGTGGACTGATTATTGCCTGTATTGGAAATCATATAATGGAAGTCAAAATTATTGTATATGATTGATATAACGTGATAAAGTAATTGAGTTTTAACTCAAGAGATATTTTGATACCTGAACTTTTTTTTTTTCTTTTGAAGTAGGTAACATGCATTTTCGTAGAAGGGGAGTGATTGTGGACTGAATATTGCCTTTATTGGAAATCATATAATGGAAGTCATAATTATTGTATCCGTTTGATATAACGTGATAAAGTAATTGAGTTTTAACTGAACAGATATTTTGATACCTGCACTTTTTTTTTTTTTTTAAGTAGGTAACATGCATTTTTGTAGAAGGGGAGGGATTGAGGACTGATTATTGCCTGTATTGGAAATCATATAATGGAAGTCAAAATTATTGTATCCGATTGATATAACGTGATAAAGTAATTGAGTTTTAACTCAAGAGATATTTTGATACCTGAACGTTTTTTTTGAAGTAGGTAACATGCATTTTCGTGGAAGGGGAGGGGTTGTGGACTGATTATTGCCTGTATTGGAAATCATATAATGGAAGTCAAAATTATTGTATCCGATTGATATAACGTGATAAAGTAATTGAGTTTTAACTCAATAGATATTTTGATACCTGCACTATTCTTTTTTTTTTTTTTTAAGTAGGTAACATGCATTTTTGTAAAAGTGGAGGGATTGTGGACTGATTATTGCCTGTATTGGAAATCATATAATGGAAGTCAAAATTATTGTATCCGATTGATATAACGTGATAAAGTAATTGAGTTTTAACTGAAGAGATATTTTGATACCTGAACTTTTTTTTTTAAGTAGGCAACATGCATTTTTGTAAAAGTGGGATTGTGGACTGATTATTGCCTGTATTGGAAATCATATAATGGAAGTCAAAATTATTGTATCCGATTGATATAACGTGATAAAGTTATTGAATTTTAACTGAAGAGATATTTTGATACCTGAACTTTTTTTTTTTTTTTTTTTTTGAAGTAGGTAACATGCATTTTCGTAGAAGGGGAGGGATTGTGGACTGATTATTGCCTGTATTGGAAATCATATAATGGAAGTCAAAATTATTGTATCCGATTGATATAACGTGATAAAGTAATTGAGTTTTAACTGAAGAGATATTTTGATACCTGAACTTTTTTTTTTTTGAAGTAGGTAACATGCATTTTCCTGATAGGGGAGGGATTGATTATTGCCTGTATTGGAAATCATATAATGGAAATCAAAATTATTGTATCCGATTGATATAACGTGATAAAGTAATTGAGTTTTAACTGAAGAGATATTTTGATACCTGAACTTTTTTTATTTTTTTTTATTTTTAAGTAGGCAACATGCATTTTCGTAAAAGGGGAGGGATTGTGGACTGAATATTGCCTGTATTGGAAATCATATAATGGAAGACAAAATTATTGTATCCGATTGATATAACGTGATAAAGTAATGGAGTTTTAACTGAAGAGATATTTTGATACCTGCACTTTTTTTTTGAAGTAGGTAACATGCATTTTCGTGGAAGGGGAGGGGTTGTGGACTGATTATTGCCTGTATTGAAAATCATATAATGGAAGTCAAAATCATTGTATCCGATTGATATAACGTGATAAAGTAATATTGTTTTAACTGAAGAGATATTTTGATACCTGCACTTTTTTTTTTTTTTTTTTTTTTTTTTTTTTTTTTTTGAAGTAGGTAACATGCATTTTCGTAGAAGGGGAGGGATTGTGGACTGAATATTGCCTGTATTGGAAATCATATAATGGAAGTCAAAATTATTGTATCCGATTGATATAACGTGATAAAGTAATTGAGTTTTAACTTAAGAGATATTTTGATACCTGAACTTTTTTTTTGAAGTAGGTAACATGCATTTTCGTGGAAGGGGAGGGGTTGTGGACTGATTATTTCCTGTATTGGAAATCATATAATGGAAGTCAAAATTATTGTATCCGTTTGATATAACGTGATAAAGTAATTGAGTTTTAACTCAAGAGATATTTTGATACCTGAACTTTTTTTTGAAGTAGGTAACATGCATTTTTGTAAAAGGGGAGGGGGGATTGTGGACTGATTATTGCCTGTATTGGAAATCATATAATGGAAGTCAAATTTATTGTATCCGATTGATATAACGTGATAAAGTAATTGAGTTTTAACTGAAGAGATATTTTGATACCTGAACTTTTTTTTTTTTTTTTTTTTTTTTTTTTTTTTTTTTTGAAGTAGGTAACATGCATTTTCGTAAAAGGGGAGGGATGGTGGACTGATTATTGCCTGTATTGGAAATAATATAATGGAAGTCAAAATTATTGTATCCGATTGATGTAACGTGATAAAGTAATTGAGTTTTAACTCAAGAGATATTTTGATACCTGAACTTTTTTTTGAAGCAGGTAACATGCATTTTCGTGGAAGCGGAGGGATTGTGGACTGATTATTGCCTGTATTGGAAATCATATAATGGAAGTCAAAATTATTGTATATGATTGATATAACGTGATAAAGTAATTGAGTTTTAACTGAAGAGATATTTTGATACCTGAACTTTTTTTTTTTTTTTTTTTTTTGCTTTTAAGTAGGTAACATGCATTTTCGTAGAAGGGGAGGGATTGTGGACTGAATATTGCCTGTATTGGAAATCATATAATGGAAGTCAAAATTATTGTATCCCATTGATATAACGTGATAAAGTAATTGAGTTTTAACTGAACAGATATTTTGATACCTGCACTTTTTTTTTTTTTTTAAGTAGGTAACATGCATTTTTGTAGAAGGGGAGGGATTGAGGACTGATTATTGCCTGTATTGGAAATCATATAATGGAAGTCAAAATTATTGTATCCGATTGATATAACGTGATAAAGTAATTGAGTTTTAACTCAATAGATATTTTGATACCTGAACGTTTTTTTTGAAGTAGGTAACATGCATTTTCGTGGAAGGGGAGGGGTTGTGGACTGATTATTGCCTGAATTGGAAATCATATAATGGAAGTCAAAATTATTGTATCCGATTGATATAACGTGATAAAGTAATTGATATTTTGATACCTGAACTTTTTTTTTTTTTTTTTTTTTAAGTAGGCAACATGCATTTTCGTAAAAGTGGAGGGATTGTGGACTGATTATTGCCTGTATTGGAAATCATATAATGGAAATCAAAATTATTGTATCCGATTGATATAACGTGATAAAGTAATTGAGTTTTAACTGAAGAGATATTTTGATACCTGAACTTTTTTTTTTAAGTAGGCAACATGCATTTTTGTAAAAGTGGGATTGTGGACTGATTATTGCCTGTATTGGAAATCCTATAATGGGAGTCAAAATTATTGTATCCGATTGATATAACGTGATAAATTTATTGAATTTTAACTGAAGAGATATTTTTATACCTGAACTTTTTTTTTTTTTTTTTTTTTTGAAGTAGGTAACATGCATTTTCGTAAAAGGGGAGGGATTGTGGACTGATTATTGCCTGTATTGGAAATCATATAATGGAAGTCAAAATTATTGTATCCGATTGATATAACGTGATAAAGTAATTGAATTTTAACTGAAGAGATATTTTTATACCTGAACTTTTTTTTTTTTTAAGTAGGTAACATGCATTTTCTTAAAAGGGGAGGGATTGTGGGCTGATTATTGCCTGTATTGGAAATCATATAATGGAAGTCAAAATTATTGTATCCGATTGATATAACGTGATAAAGTAATTGAGTTTTAACTGAAGAGATATTTTGATGCCTGAACTTTTTTTTTTTTTTTTTTAAGTAGGCAACATGCATTTTCGTAGAAGGGGAGGGATTGTGGACTGAATATTGCCTGTATTGGAAATCATATAATGGAAGACAAAATTATTGTATCCGATTGATATAACGTGATAAAGTAATGGAGTTTTAACTGAAGAGATATTTTGATACCTGCACTTTTTTTTTTGAAGTAGGTAACATGCATTTTCGTGGAAGGGGAGGGGTTGTGGACTGATTATTGCCTGTATTGAAAATCATATAATGGAAGTCAAAATCATTGTATCCGATTGATATAACGTGATAAAGTAATATTGTTTTAACTGAAGAGATATTTTGATACCTGCACTTTTTTTTTTTTTTTTTTTTTTTTTTTTAAAGTAGGTAACAAGCATTTTCGTAGAAGGGGAGGGATTGTGGACTGAATATTGCCTGTATTGGAAATCATATAATGGAAGTCAAAGTTATTGTATCCGATTGATATAACGTGATAAAGTAATTGAGTTTTAACTTAAGAGATATTTTGATACCTGAACTTTTTTTTTGAAGTAGGTAACATGCATTTTCGTGGAAGGGGAGGGGTTGTGGACTGATTATTTCCTGTATTGGAAATCATATAATGGAAGTCATAATTATTGTATCCGTTTGATATAACGTGATAAAGTAATTGAGTTTTAACTGAAGAGATATTTTGATACCTGAACTTTTTTTTTAAGTAGGCAACATGCATTTTTGTAAAAGTGGAGGGATTGTGGACTGATTATTGCCTGTATTGGAAATCATATAATGGAAGTCAAATTTATTGTATCCGATTGATATAACGTGATAAAGTAATTGAGTTTTAACTGAAGAGATATTTTGATACCTGCACTTTTTTTTTTTTTTTTTTTTTTTTTTTTTTTTCCAAGTAGGTAACATGCATTTTCGTAAAAGGGGAGGGATTGTGGACTGATTATTGCCTGTATTGGAAATAATATAATGGAAGTCAAAATTATTGTATCCGATTGATGTAACGTGATAAAGTAATTGAGTTTTAACTCAAGAGATATTTTGATACCTGAACTTTTTTTTGAAGCAGGTAACATGCATTTTCGTGGAAGCGGAGGGATTGTGGACTGATTATTGCCTGTATTGGAAATCATATAATGGAAGTCAAAATTATTGTATCCGATTGATATAACGTGATAAAGTTATTGAATTTTAACTGAAGAGATATTTTTATACCTGCACTTTTTTTTTTTTTTTAAGTAGGTAACATCCATTTTTGTAAAAGGGGAGAGATTGTGGACTGATTATTGCCCGTATTGGAAATCATTTAATGGAAGTCAAAATTATTGTATCCGATTGATATAACGTGATAAAGTAATTGAGTTTTAACTCAAGAGATATTTTGATACCTGAACTTTTTTTTGAAGTAGGTAACATGCATTTTCGTGGAAGGGGAGGGATTGTGGACTGATTATTGCCTGTATTGGAAATCATATAATGGAAGTCAAAATTATTGTATCCGATTGATATAACGTGATAAAGTAATTGAGTTTTAACTGAAGAGATATTTTGATACCTGAACTTTTTTTTTGAAGTAGGTAACATGCATTTTCGTGGAAGGGGAGGGATTGTGGACTGAATATTGCCTTTATTGGAAATCATATAATGGAAGTCATAATTATTGTATCCGTTTGATATAACGTGATAAAGTAATTGAGTTTTAACTCAAGAGATATTTTGATACCTGAACTTTTTTTTTTGAAGTAGGTAACATGCATTTTTGTAAAAAGGGAGGGATTGTGGACTGATTATTGCCTGTATTGGAAATCATATAA
Source organism: Adelphocoris suturalis (assembly GCA_030762985.1). Classification (NCBI taxonomy): domain Eukaryota; kingdom Metazoa; phylum Arthropoda; class Insecta; order Hemiptera; family Miridae; genus Adelphocoris; species Adelphocoris suturalis. Next base: position 56,954,524 of record CM061045.1, read on the forward strand.
TGGAAGTCAAAATTATTGTATATGATTGATATAACGTGATAAAGTAATTGAGTTTTAACTGAAGAGATATTTTGATACCTGCACTTTTTTTTTTTTTTTTTTTGTTTTTAAGTAGGTAACATGCATTTTTGTAGAAGGGGAGGGATTGTGGACTGAATATTGCCTGTATTGGAAATCATATAATGGAAGTCAAAATTATTGTATCCGATTGATATAACGTGATAAAGTAATTGAGTTTTAACTGAACAGATATTTTGATACCTGCACTTTTTTTTTTTTTAAGTAGGTAACATGCATTTTTGTAGAAGGGGAGGGATTGAGGACTGATTATTGCCTGTATTGGAAATCATATAATGGAAGTCAAAATTATTGTATCCGATTGATATAACGTGATAAAGTAATTGAGTTTTAACTCAATAGATATTTTGATACCTGAACTTTTTTTTTGAAGTAGGTAACATGCATTTTCGTGGAAGGGGAGGGGTTGTGGACTGATTATTGCCTGTATTGGAAATCATATAATGGAAGTCAAAATTATTGTATCCGATTGATATAACGTGATAAAGTAATTGAGTTTTAACTCAATAGATATTTTGATACCTGCACTATTCTTTTTTTTTTTTTTAAAGTAGGTAACATGCATTTTCGTAAAAGGGGAGGGATTGTGGACTGATTATTGCCTGTATTGGAAATCATATAATGGAAGTCAAAATTATTGTATCCGATTGATATAACGTGATAAAGTAATTGAGTTTTAACTGAAGAGATATTTTGATACCTGAACTTTTTTTTTTTTTTTGAAGTAGGTAACATGCATTTTCGTAAAAGGGGAGGGATTGTGGACTGATTATTGCCTGTATTGGAAATCATATAATGGAAGTCAAAATTATTGTATCCGATTGATATAACGTGATAAAGTTATTGAATTTTAACTGAAGAGATATTTTGATACATGAACTTTTTTTTTTTTTTTTTTTTTTTTTTAAAGTAGGTAACATGCATTTTCGTAAAAGGGGAGGGATTGTGGACTGATTATTGCCTGTATTGGAAATAATATAATGGAAGTCAAAATTATTGTATCGGATTGATATAACGTGATAAAGTTATTGAATTTTAACTGAAGAGATATTTTGATACCTGAACTTTTTTTTTTTTTTTTTGAAGTAGGTAACATGCATTTTTGTAAAAGGGGAGGGATTGTGGACTGATTATTGCCTGTATTGGAAATCATATAATGGAAGTCAAAATTATTGTATCCGATTGATATAACGTGATAAAGTAATTGAGTTTTAACTCAAGAGATATTTTGATACCTGCACTATTCTTTTTTTTTTTTTTTAAAGTAGGTAACAAGCATTTTCGTAGAAGGGGAGGGATTGTGGACTGAATATTGCCTGTATTGGAAATCATATAATGGAAGACAAAATTATTGTATCCGATTGATATAACGTGATAAAGTAATTGAGTTTTAACTGAAGAGATATTTTGATACCTGCACTTTTTTTTGAAGTAGGTAACATGCATTTTCGTGGAAGGGGAGGGGTTGTGGACTGATTATTGCCTGTATTGAAAATCATATAATGGAAGTCAAAATCATTGTATCCGATTGATATAACGTGATAAAGTAATATTGTTTTAACTGAAGAGATATTTTGATACCTGCACTTTTTTTTTTTTTTTTTTTTTTTTTTTTTTTTCAAGTAGGTAACAAGCATTTTCGTAGAAGGGGAGGGATTGTGGACTGAATATTGCCTGTATTGGAAATCATATAATGGAAGTCAAAGTTATTGTATCCGATTGATATAACGTGATAAAGTAATTGAGTTTTAACTTAAGAGATATTTTGATACCTGAACTTTTTTTTTGAAGTAGGTAACATGCATTTTCGTGGAAGGGGAGGGATTGTGGACTGATTATTTCCTGTATTGGAAATCATATAATGGAAGTCAAAATTATTGTATCCGTTTGATATAACGTGATAAAGTAATTGAGTTTTAACTCAAGAGATATTTTGATACCTGAACTTTTTTTTGAAGTAGGTAACATGCATTTTTGTAAAAGGGGAGGGGGGATTGTGGACTGATTATTGCCTGTATTGGAAATCATATAATGGAAGTCAAATTTATTGTATCCGATTGATATAACGTGATAAAGTAATTGAGTTTTAACTGAAGAGATATTTTGATACCTGCACTTTTTTTTTTTTTTTTTTTTTTTTTTTTTTTTTTCCCACTTTTTTTTGAAGCAGGTAACATGCATTTTCGTGGAAGCGGAGGGATTGTGGACTGATTATTGCCTGTATTGGAAATCATATAATGGAAGTCAAAATTATTTTATCCGATTGATATAACGTGATAAAGTTATTGAATTTTAACTGAAGAGATATTTTTATACCTGAACTTTTTTTTTTTTAAGTAGGTAACATGCATTTTTGTAAAAGGGGAGAGATTGTGGACTGATTATTGCCCGTATTGGAAATCATTTAATGGAAGTCAAAATTATTGTATCCGATTGATATAACGTGATAAAGTAATTGAGTTTTAACTCAAGAGATATTTTGATACCTGAACTTTTTTTTGAAGTAGGTAACATGCATTTTCGTGGAAGGGGAGGGATTGTGGACTGATTATTGCCTGTATTGGAAATCATATAATGGAAGTCAAAATTATTGTATCCGATTGATATAACGTGATAAAGTAATTGAGTTTTAACTGAAGAGATATTTTGATACCTGAACTTTTTTTTTGAAGTAGGTAACATGCATTTTCGTGGAAGGGGAGGGATTGTGGACTGATTATTGCCTGTATTGGAAATCATATAATGGAAGTCAAAATTATTGTATCCGATTGATATAACGTGATAAAGTAGTTGAGTTTTAACTCAAGAGATATTTTGATACCTGCACTTTTTTTTTTGAAGTAGGTAACATGCATTTTTGTAAAAGGGGAGGGGGGATTGTGGACTGATTATTGCCTGTATTGGAAATCATATAATGGAAGTCAAAATTATTGTATATGATTGATATAACGTGATAAAGTAATTGAGTTTTAACTGAAGAGATATTTTGATACCTGAACTTTTTTTTTTTCTTTTGAAGTAGGTAACATGCATTTTTGTAGAAGGGGAGGGATTGAGGACTGATTATTGCCTGTATTGGAAATCATATAATGGAAGTCAAAATTATTGTATCCGATTGATATAACGTGATAAAGTAATTGAGTTTTAACTCAATAGATATTTTGATACCTGCACTATTCTTTTTTTAAGTAGGTAACATGCATTTTTGTAGAAGGGGAGGGATTGAGGACTGATTATTGCCTGTATTGGAAATCATATAATGGAAGTCAAAATTATTGTATCCGATTGATATAACGTGATAAAGTAATTGAGTTTTAACTGAAGAGATATTTTGATACCTGAACTTTTTTTTTGAAGTAGGTAACATGCATTTTCGTGGAAGGGGAGGGATTGTGGACTGATTATTGCCTGTATTGGAAATCATATAATGGAAGTCAAAATTATTGTATCCGATTGATATAACGTGATAAAGTAATTGAGTTTTAACTGAAGAGATATTTTGATACCTGAACTTTTTTTATTTTTTTTTTTTTTTAAGTAGGCAACATGCATTTTCGTAAAAGTGGAGGGATTGTGGACTGATTATTGCCTGTATTGGAAATCATATAATGGAAGTCAAAATTATTGTATCCGATTGATATAACGTGATAAAGTAATTGAGTTTTAACTGAAGAGATATTTTGATACCTGAACTTTTTTTTTTTTGAAGTAGGTAACATGCATTTTCGTAAAAGGGGAGGGATTGTGGACTGATTATTGCCTGTATTGGAAATCATATAATGGAAGTCAAAATTATTGTATCCGATTGATATAACGTGATAAAGTTATTGAATTTTAACTGAAGAGATATTTTTATACATGCACTTTTTTTTTTTTTTTTTTTTTTTTTTGAAGTAGGTAACATGCATTTTCGTAAAAGGGGAGGGATTGTGGACTGATTATTGCCTGTATTGGAAATAATATAATGGAAGTCAAAATTATTGTATCGGATTGATATAACGTGATAAAGTTATTGAATTTTAACTGAAGAGATATTTTTATACCTGAACTTTTTTTTTTTTTAAGTAGGTAACATGCATTTTCTTAAAAGGGGAGGGATTGTGGACTGATTATTGCCTGTATTGGAAATCATATAATGGAAGTCAAAATTATTGTATCCGATTGATATAACGTGATAAAGTAATTGAGTTTTAACTGGAGAGATATTTTGATACCTGCACTTTTTTTTTTTTTTTTTTTTTAATTTAAGTAGGTAACATGCATTTTCGTAGAAGGGGAGGGATTGTGGACTGAATATTGCCTGTATTGGAAATCATATAATGGAAGACAAAATTATTGTATCCGATTGATATAACGTGATAAAGTAATTGAGTTTTAACTGAAGAGATATTTTGATACCTGCACTTTTTTTTGAAGTAGGTAACATGCATTTTCGTGGAAGGGGAGGGGTTGTGGACTGATTATTGCCTGTATTGAAAATCATATTATGGAAGTCAAAATTATTGTATCCGATTGATATAACGTGATAAAGTTATTGAATTTTAACTGAAGAGATATTTTTATACCTGCACTTTTTTTTTTTTTTAAGTAGGTAACATGCATTTTTGTAGAAGGGGAGGGATTGAGGACTGATTATTGCCTGTATTGGAAATCATATAATGGAAGTCAAAGTTATTGTATCCGATTGATATAACGTGATAAAGTAATTGAGTTTTAACTTAAGAGATATTTTGATACCTGAACTTTTTTTTTTGAAGTAGGTAACATGCATTTTCGTGGAAGGGGAGGGGTTGTGGACTGATTATTGCCTGTATTGGAAATCATATAATGGAAGTCAAAATTATTGTATCCGATTGATATAACGTGATAAAGTAATTGAGTTTTCAAGAGATATTTTGATGCCTTTTTTTTTTTTTTTTTTAAGTAGGCAACATGCATTTTCGTAAAAGTGGAGGGATTGTGGACTGATTATTGCCTGTATTGGAAATCATATAATGGAAGTCAAAATTATTGTATCCGATTGATATAACGTGATAAAGTAATTGAGTTTTAACTGAAGAGATATTTTGATACCTGAACTTTTTTTTTTAAGTAGGCAACATGCATTTTTGTAAAAGTGGAGGGATTGTGGACTGATTATTGCCTGTATTGGAAATCATATAATGGAAGTCAAAATTATTGTATCCGATTGATATAACGTGATAAAGTTATTGAATTTTAACTGAAGAGATATTTTTATACCTGAACTTTTTTTTTTTTTTTTTTTTTTTAAGTAGGTACCATGCATTTTCGTAAAAGTGGAGGGATTGTGGACTGATTATTGCCTGTATTGGAAATCATATAATGGAAGTCAAAATTATTGTATACATCCGATTGATATAACGTGATAAAGTTATTGAATTTTAACTGAAGAGATATTTTTATACCTGAACTTTTTTTTTTTTTTAGTAGGTAACATGCATTTTCTTAAAAGGGGAGGGATTGTGGGCTGATTATTGCCTGTATTGGAAATCATATAATGGAAATCAAAATTATTGTATCCGATTGATATAACGTGATAAAGTAATTGAGTTTTAACTGAAGAGATATTTTGATACCTGAACTTTTTTTATTTTTTTTTATTTTTAAGTAGGCAACATGCATTTTCGTAGAAGGGGAGGGATTGTGGACTGAATATTGCCTGTATTGGAAATCATATAATGGAAGACAAAATTATTGTATCCGATTGATATAACGTGATAAAGTAATTGAGTTTTAACTGAAGAGATATTTTGATACCTGCACTTTTTTTTTTGAAGTAGGTAACATGCATTTTCGTGGAAGGGGAGGGGTTGTGGACTGATTATTGCCTGTATTGAAAATCATATAATGGAAGTCAAAATCATTGTATCCGATTGATATAACGTGATAAAGTAATATTGTTTTAACTGAAGAGATATTTTGATACCTGCACTTTTTTTTTTTTTTTTTTTTTTCAAGTAGGTAACATGCATTTTCGTAGAAGGGGAGGGATTGTGGACTGAATATTGCCTGTATTGGAAATCATTTAATGGAAGTCAAAATTATTGTATCCGATTGATATAACGTGATAAAGTAATTGAGTTTTAACTTAAGAGATATTTTGATACCTGAACTTTTTTTTTGAAGTAGGTAACATGCATTTTCGTGGAAGGGGAGGGGTTGTGGACTGATTATTTCCTGTATTGGAAATCATATAATGGAAGTCAAAATTATTGTATCCGTTTGATATAACGTGATAAAGTAATTGAGTTTTAACTGAAGAGATATTTTGATACCTGAACTTTTTTTTTAAGTAGGCAACATGCATTTTTGTAAAAGTGGAGGGATTGTGGACTGATTATTGCCTGTATTGGAAATCATATAATGGAAGTCAAAATTATTGTATCCGATTGATATAACGTGATAAAGTAATTGAGTTTTAACTGAAGAGATATTTTGATACCTGAACTTTTTTTTTTTTTTTTTTTTTTTAAGTAGGTAACATGCATTTTTGTAGAAGGGGAGGGATTGAGGACTGATTATTGCCTGTATTGGAAATCATATAATGGAAGTCAAAATTATTGTATCCGATTGATATAACGTGATAAAGTAATTGAGTTTTAACTCAACAGATATTTTGATACCTGCACTTTTTTTTTTTTTAAGTAGGTAACATTCATTTTCGTAGAAGGGGAGGGATTGTGGACTGAATATTGCCTGTATTGGAAATCATATAATGGAAGTCAAAATTATTGTATCCGTTTGATATAACGTGATAAAGTAATTGAGTTTTAACTCAAGAGATATTTTGATACCTGAACTTTTTTTTTGAAGTAGGTAACATGCATTTTCGTAAAAGGGGAGGGATTGTGGACTGATTATTGCCTGCATTGGAAATCATATAATGGAAGTCAAAATTATTGTATCCGATTGATATAACGTGATAAAGTTATTGAATTTTAACTGAAGAGATATTTTTATACCTGCACTTTTTTTTTTTTTTTAAGTAGGTAACATCCATTTTTGTAAAAGGGGAGGGATTGTGGACTGATTATTGCCTGTATTGGAAATCATATAATGGAAGTCAAAATTATTGTATCCGATTGATATAACGTGATAAAGTTATTGAATTTTAACTGAAGAGATATTTTGATACCTGAACTTTTTTTTTTTTTTTTTTTTTTTTGAAGTAGGTAACATGCATTTTCGTAGAAGGGGAGGGATTGTGGACTGATTATTGCCTGTATTGGAAATCATATAATGGAAGACAAAATTATTGTATCCGATTGATATAACGTGATAAAGTAATTGAGTTTTAACTGAAGAGATATTTTGATACCTGCACTTTTTTTTGAAGTAGGTAACATGCATTTTCGTGGAAGGGGAGGGGTTGTGGACTGATTATTGCCTGTATTGAAAATCATATAATGGAAGTCAAAATCATTGTATCCGATTGATATAACGTGATAAAGTAATTGAGTTTTAACTGAAGAGATATTTTGATACCTGCACTTTTTTTTTTTTTTTTTTTTTTTTTCTTTTGAAGTAGGTAACATGCATTTTCGTAGAAGGGGAGTGATTGTGGACTGAATATTGCCTTTATTGGAAATCATATAATGGAAGTCATAATTATTGTATCCGTTTGATATAACGTGATAAAGTAATTGAGTTTTAACTCAAGACATATTTTGATACCTGAACTTTTTTTTTGAAGTAGGTAACATGCATTTTCGTGGAAGGGGAGGGGTTGTGGACTGATTATTGCCTGTATTGGAAATCATATAATGGAAGTCAAAATTATTGTATCCAATTGATATAACGTGATAAAGTAGTTGAGTTTTAACTGAAGAGATATTTTGATACCTGAACTTTTTTTTTAAGTAGGCAACATGCATTTTTGTAAAAGTGGAGGGGGGATTGTGGACTGATTATTGCCTGTATTGTAAATCATATAATGGAAGTCAAAATTATTGTATATGATTGATATAACGTGATAAAGTAATTGAGTTTTAACTGAAGAGATATTTTGATACCTGCACTTTTTTTTTTTTTTTTTTTTTTTCTTTTGAAGTAGGTAACATGCATTTTCGTAGAAGGGGAGGGATTGTGGACTGATTATTGCCTGTATTGGAAATCATATAATGGAAGTCAAAATTATTGTATCCGATTGATATAACGTGATAAAGTTATTGAATTTTAACTGAAGAGATATTTTTATACCTGCACTTTTTTTTTTTTTTTTAAGTAGGTAACATGCATTTTTGTAGAAGGGGAGGGATTGAGGACTGATTATTGCCTGTATTGGAAATCATATAATGGAAGTCAAAATTATTGTATCCGATTGATATAACGTGATAAAGTAATTGAGTTTTAACTCAAGAGATATTTTGATACCTGAACTTTTTTTTTGAAGTAGGTAACATGCATTTTCGTGGAAGGGGAGGGGTTGTGGACTGATTATTGCCTGTATTGGAAATCATATAATGGAAGTCAAAATTATTGTATCCGATTGATATAACGTGATAAAGTAGTTGAGTTTTAACTGAAGAGATATTTTCATACCTGAACTTTTTTTTTTTTTTTTTTTTTTTAAGTAGGCAACATGCATTTTTGTAAAAGTGGAGGGATTGTGGACTGATTATGTTTTAACTGAAGAGATATTTTGATACCTGAACTTTTTTTTTTGAAGTAGGTAACATGCATTTTTGTAAAAGGGGAGGGATTGTGGACTGATTATTGCCTGTATTGGAAATCATATAATGGAAGTCAAAATTATTGTATACATCCGATTGATATAACGTGATAAAGTTATTGAATTTTAACTGAAGAGATATTTTTATACCTGAACTTTTTTTTTTTTTTTAGTAGGTAACATGCATTTTCTTAAAAGGGGAGGGATTGTGGACTGATTATTGCCTGTATTGGAAATCATATAATGGAAGTCAAAATTATTGTATCCGATTGATATAACGTGATAAAGTTATTGAATTTTAACTGAAGAGATATTTTTATACCTGAACTTTTTTTTTTTTTTTAGTAGGTAACATGCATTTTCTTAAAAGGGGAGGGATTGTGGACTGATTATTGCCTGTATTGGAAATCATATTATGGAAGTCAAAATTATTGTATCCGATTGATATAACGTGATAAAGTTATTGAATTTTTTCGTACAAGTGTCTGCGCCTGTTTCCGGTTCAATATCCTTGAACAAGACTTGATCAAATCGTGTCTCAACTAAACACAGGATATAACAATTATTATAGTTTAAAAGCAAAACAAAAATTAACGTTTTATCCTGAAGGTAAGAGTCTACAAGACTTCACAAAAAAAGCCTTTCTATCCTTAAATTGTTTTTTTATTTCATTTTTTTATTAATCTCCAACGTTTCTCCCTTGAGTGTAAAATAAGAGCACGAGCCTTATAGATAAGAGAATAAATAGCCGTCCATATTATTTATATCGAAGGTTTCTTTCCAGGAAGGATAGAAAGGCCTTTTTTTGTTAAGTCTTGTATTAATTTGAACTGTCCAAATAAAGAATTCTACTTAAGCATCCGAGTCTACCCATGGGTAGCAAAAGCATTGTTTTCACTTTCGGGAGAAAAAATTTTGTGGTCTCCAAAATCAAAACCGTATAATTTACATTTTAGACCATTTGAACAACTTTTTTCCGTGTCTGTCGTGTGTCCGCCAATCCTTGTAACAAGCTTATTTTCCACAGTTTTCTTCCGATTTGGATGAAATTCTCAGAGGATGGGTGGGCTACGGTCTAGACGGTCCCCTCCCCTATAAGTTTCATGTTTCCTGACTCAATGCTTCACTCTACGCATGAGCAAACGTAAATTCTACCAAGCACCATTTTCTCACGCGCTGGTCGTCCGATCTCGCTCAAATTTAGATGATAGTTGGGGAATGACGATTTTAGCATCTCATATAAATTTCAACATGATTGTATCATTAATAGCTACTGCGAATGCACCAATGTGAAATCCTTCTAATAAGCTTATTTTCCACAGTTTTCATCCGATTTGGATGAAGTTTTCAGGGAATGAGTGGGCTACTGTGTAGACGGTCCCCTATAAGTTTCACTCTACGCATGCGCAAAAGTATATTCCATTATGTTAGTTTTTTCTCACCCTACCTAGTCTTTTGATTTCGTTTAAGTTTGGATGATAGTTGGAAGAAGACTATTTGATTATCCCATATCAATTTCAACATGACTGTATCATTAATAGCTACTGCGCATCCGCCAATGTGATATACTGGTAACGACCTTAATTTCCACAGTTTTCATACTTTTGACGAAATGATCAGTGAATACGCGGGTTAGGTTGTAGATGGTCCCGTACCTATTTCATTGTTACAACTAATCAGTTCATTGTGCGTATGCGCGAACGTAAATTATATTGAGTATAATTTTTTCGCTTCATAATTGACCAATTATGACGTTTCACGCTACTTCTTGATTTACTCTTTTCTGCTATCCAATTTTTCAAGATCATTTAATACTTTTCAATGATCTATAAATTAATGATACTTGAACGAGGAAGCTATGTGCCACATCCAACTTGGCAGACGTTTTTTGTATTTAAACCAGAAATTTTGTTCATTTTCTTGAGGTTGAAAAAAATCTACTACAAGCACCTATTCATAACCATTTGTAATCTCATAGATTAATCAGAGTTGAGACAGAGGGAGAACACAGGGCTGACACAAGATATCATATATTAAATGGAATGACAGGGGTTTTGATTAGGGTCATGAGAGCTTGATAGCGGAGTGTGGGATGCCATAAAATTTATGATAGATAATCTTAGGTAGGTAGGTACATGGAAGAAGAATGGTAGGTAGGTCGTGTCAAATTTCCAAGATTGGTCGTTGCGGATCCACCGTCCAATGTTCTTTACTTCTGAAGAATATGGAATGACGCAGTCGCACATTAGGATAGGAGAAATTAGGGTTGTATAAAGGGACTTCCTTATCCACGTAATGATGGCTTTGAATTTATAGGTATTTCATCTAAATCAAATAGTGCGATGATTCATGATAACTTGGCTGCGGGTAATCAATCTTTGGTATAATTTATTTCACCATTCCCTCGAAATAGAGAAAATAATAGGATGTCTAGCCGCCATGGAAATATATAAAGGTACTTACATTCACGTAAGTTAGCCTAGTGGGTCGTTCAAAGTGTAGCCAATTTTTAGCAGTTTTCCAACTAATAGAAAATAAATTTGAATTTTAAAAGTGAAAATGGAGTGTATAATCAATTTTATTTCATACTGAGTACCTACAATGCCATTCTCAGAATCATAATCACACAAAATATCAATGCATAGTTTATAATGTAAATTTAACCGCGACAGCGCTGCTATCTATTGAAAACATTTCTTAATGTATAGTCAGGGAAGATTTAATGAAACCTGTTCAATTCAGCTCATTGGTTATTCATCTGTAACTCCTTGTTCACCGACGAAACGCCCTCAGCTATTCTATCAATTTGCACAGTGATGATAAAACTCAAAACCATAATCGAAAATATGGTACCTACCTACAGCGAAGGGAGGTAATTGATAAACGAAGAGAAGAGTATGGGACTGAACCCTGAGGTACCTCGGCATAAATTGGCCGCATGATTCAGAGGTAACAGAACTGACTACGTATGTTCGGTTCTTAGGAAAGAGGCACAAAGAGATGAGGTAGATAGGTAGGTACTATTTGATGACTCATCAGATCAAAGTGGGTTCAGGAATGGAAGTATAAATAACAGATGAACAATTGTTTTTATTTGTATTTCTTATTGGTGTTAAGTTTAAAGCTATGAGATTTTAAAGAAAGTTTTCCTACCAACATAATTATTTGTGTACATTGATTTCCCGTTTCTTGGATAAGTAAGGCCGAAGGAGAGTTCATTGAGCTGGACGAACCACATTTGACGTTTTTTAGATCATGTGACTAGATATTGGAATCAAAAATCCCAACCAATCATTTTCTTTTGTTCCAAAAGATTTGGTCGTGATTCCAAAAATGTTAGTAAAACCACGGCAATGCGAAGGGCGTCGAGGCTCCGTAATGAGTTCATAGCCTCTAAGCAAGTTCGTTCGAGGGATCTGCAACATCGCTGGTTACAGACTGCATCCATCTACGTAGGAAGATGTGTCACCAGCGCAGTGCGAAGCGTAGGTGGTCCAAGCTTCGAAACCGTTCCCCTCTTGATTTTCGGTTTCTTCGTAGATCTTGCTGGTGCATTTCCAATCGTCTGATAGGTCGTCGATCACCAACGGGTCGCAACTGACCCCGCAGCCCGTGCCTGAAGGAGAGCACCAGTATCGGTTGTTGATCTGTAAAAAAAGGCACTCAACTATTGAAACTACTGTTAACTTTTTATGGATACAATCATTATTATATTGCAAGGTTTTTTCCTTCATAATCCCAGATGTCCTCTTAAGTGTTAGGTACTTATTGTGAGTAGGAGCAGCTAAAAAACGTTCCACTCATGCAGTATGATTGTATGAGCGAATTATCCTATTACATTTCCGTTAAATTGGGTTGAAATTAGAGCAATTGCTAACTATCAAAAAACATTTTCTAAATAATATTCTTCTATTCGAAAATGATTTTAGATTTTCAGCATAGATTTGTTTTTGTGTGCATATGTTATCGATTTTTGAGCAAATATTATCGGAATGTTAAGCATAATTTTGTGCATACACTTTCATTGTATGTTTTATTGTTTTAGTTCACTGTAGATAAACTTGCTTTACCAAACTGTTTCCAAAAAATATTAATTGAACAATTTCAATGGTTTTCTGCCATTTTTAGTGATTTTTTAGCATAGGTATTTTTAAAGTTGGCCAATTCATTTTACTAAAAAAGTGCTCAGTGAACTCATTCTTTCTTTTGGAATGCTTGATTTTTTTTTTTTTCAAAATAATAGGTAATTTTGTAAATTTTTTAATTAATTTAATTTTCTAATTCATGTTAAATGGTTTTGAAATTTAAATCCTTTGTGTGCACATAAACTATGAATATTGTGGTAAAAAAAAAAAAAAAAAAAAAAAAAAAAAACACTGCCATGCGATAATATTTTGCTATGCAAACACATTTTTTATTTTTGGATTTTAAACATATTGTAATGAAATTTATTTACTTTTTTTCAGCTCAATTTTACGCACAAATTTCCAATCATTCTATTCAATAGTTGAGTACCTAACTATTTTACGCAGGAATTACTCTGCCTATTGTGATTGAAAGGCAAGTAGCATTACCTAATCTTCTTTCATAAAACTTTGGATTTTGTTTTCTTTATGATAAACTTTTAGAATTCAGATAGAAGTATGGGCAATAAATTTGTTCTTACCTACTGATGAGTTGTATATAACTACAGGAAAAATTCAGAACTACTCTGAAATCGTTGAAGTCTTTGAAATCGTTGGTAATTCTTTAAATCATCTCTTTCTTGGTTGTTTAGTTATTGTATGGAAGAATTTATGCAGAAAATTCAAGAATTTACTTTTCGCATATTGTTATCGTTTTGGGTTATGTCAAAAGTGTTGGGTCCTGATAGGCTGTTCAATGCTATCTAGTGGGATTAAGGAGAACTAGAGCCTTCTCCTGGCAGCATTTTGCACTGCTCCCCGGTAGGATCGGTAGTAGTCGTGCCAAACTCTTTCTGGCTTGTCTCCCTCGTACTTTCTTCTCTATCTTTATTCCATTGCTCGGTGGGCAGGAGTAATTTTCACGGGACCGGAGATCTACTCTTCCTCATAACCTAAATATTGTGGTTTAGTATACTTTTAATTCAGTACCAATGCAATGCGGTACGGGTAGGAAGATCGCGCGTGATGTAGTAGTAGTAAAAGGGTGCTGAGGATACCCCCCCCCCCACCCGGAACATGACGTCACTGTGCAAATAAATTTCAAGATCAGATACCCATCACATTGCACCTTTTTGGAAAGCTCTCACTAAGATCCCGCTATGATAATATCCCATTAGGTTACTATTACCTACTCTATTACAGGGTCTGAGCACTGACAAGACCGATTACACATAGGTAAAGATAGACCCCCCCCAACACGGCTCTGTCCCAATTTAAGGATGGTACCATATTATTTGTTAAAACCCTTGGGGAAAACATCCCTGGCAATGCCATGATGATCAGAAGAAGAGGAAGAAACAATAAATAATGGATATCAGAGGACTAACGTCGTAGAAATTCTGCGCAGTAGTTTTGTTTGGAGCGTTCATGTTTGGACAGATAGCCAATTAGAGAGGGGTTTTAACCAATGTAAATTATAATGACAGTAGATTCTGTTAATAACGCTATAAATAGGGTATCGGTACATCAAAGAAAATGAGCGTTACCCATGGGTATGGAAAAGGTACTGTAGGTAACGATTTTTTTCAAATAGAAGATTCCATCCTAAGAAGTTTGACATCAACGGCACTAGAATGACATCTCCATGGTTTGACATCTCCTACAATGGAATGAGTAGTTTTGTTTCTGATTCTTCAAAGTTTAGAGCACTAGTGACGTCAAAGCACCCCTCCCACCACGGCGGGACCCCCTTGCTCAGTATGACGTCACCAGTGCAGGGAACTTTGAAAAATCATTGATAGAAAACTACTGATCGTAGGAGAAGGCGGATGGTATACGAATTCTTAGAACAGAGTCTATTTACATTTAAAAATCTAAAATTAATACGTATCACTCATTCAGTGTTCATTATTTTTTTAAATTAATTATCCAAAATGATATATTTATATTATTGAATTGAACGTGAAATATAGCATGTATAGGTACTGCGGTACATACTTTTAAGCACGTTGCTCACAGAAATTGCTAGGCACCCTACGAACTCATACATGAGTTCTACAGTAGGTAGGTGGTACCTACCTACTGGCCTACATCAAGATTGGGTTACCTTTTGGAAATCGACGCCAGAGATCTATCTCGATGCCCGTCATCATAAACATGAAAAAATCATGTCTCATACTTTTTTAAGGAGTATTTCTCGATTCCATCTGTTAGCGATTGTAGAACATTCTCTCTTTCAGTTTTAGATGTAGGTGAATAATCTTGGTGTTCATTCTTGCTCAATTCTCCATGACTCTTATTCTTGATGAATCAATTTAAAAGAAATGAAATGATTTTAAACAATAAAATTAATGTGAGAAGAAGACGCCACAAATTTTGAAGTCATGCTTTTCTTGGCTCTATAGGTTGAAATTTAAAATAATTATTTAAGTTAAATTCATGAAAATTCTTTGATGGTGGTTCCGAATTATGGATTGCAATTAATATCGTAGCCGGTTCTACTTCACTCTTCCGGTTGTAGGTATATGATTGTTATAAATCTACAGCCCCGCCATTGAAATTATTTGGTGAAGAAAATTGGTAAAGAAAAATAATTTTTAAAATTACTTTCTTACAATTTAGACGAAAAATTATTTGAATCGAAGAAAACATTATTTATTGGAACTTATATAGATAGTTATACCTAATAAACACATTAGGTTCCATTTTGGAAGATTGGTGAATATGGATTCATACTCGAATTACCTGTAAAAGATGCATATCTTGTGCTGCATGCTTGAGACATATTACGGTAAGTATAGTAACTTTTTAATGAGTTTTGAATCTTGCCTTCCTCACCCTTAGTGTCCGGTTTTTTCTCCTTATAACCTGGGAACCCTGCCTGGAGGCGAATGGACAGATCGCTGCCTCCGAACCTGTAAATTCTCGTATTGGTGTGGACAGGGTTCTAGTCGAAACGCTGTGCGTGTCAACAAAACGCCATAGCACAAGCCTCCAAGTATAAGTAGATAGATCTGGTACAGTCGAGGCCTGAACGGCGGCGGCAATGCCCCAGAACAGAACCTTCCTCCAGTGCCCGACCTTGCTCTTCATTTTTCCTCGATATCCCGGGAACCCGACTGACTGGATCCCCCCTCGCCGACCACCTGCGTCCGAGACCCCTTCCAATAACATCAAACGGCAACGGCAGGTTGGTCTCTCCGCTAGAAAGTCCTTGTTTAGCCGCGACCAGGACGAGACGGGTGGGGACGAGAGGACGAGAGCAGTAAAAACGGAATCCGCTGTGCGGTACATCCCATGCCCGGGACGTTAGGCCGCTGCGGCGATACAACCCCCCCCCCCCCCCCCCACCCATCAACTTCCTTCTCAGATATTCACGATCCGAGAAATCGAAAGCATCTCGAAATCGGAAAACGGCTCATCTGAATCGAGGAAAGGCCTCCCAACCTTTCCAAAACACGACTCATGTTTACGTCGGGGACCATTCGGTACACAGCGGTGCTGTAAATAATCGCCAATCGAGTATCATGACCACCACCGCTCTCTAATTCTCTAAAATCACCTAGAGGCGTTAATATTGGTCTGATTTCAGTCTCCCAAAGCTAATTCTGCTCAAAGATTAAAAACATCCCAAAGTTTGAATCAAGCATATTTCTGCTGAGACCTTACCGCATTGACTTACAGCCGAACTTATCAATTTTATGTCATTTTACACATAAAGTTCGCAAAAACGACCCTTTACTTTGTACTTTAATGGAAAACGGTCTGAGCTTGCTCGAAACGAACTTTGTAAAGTATTTAATCATGAATTGATTGAGGTCGGCAGACTTGAATCAGACCAATATTGAGGTCGCTAGGTGTTTTTGAAGAGGAAAAGTTCAGACAGGGGAGGAATGAACTTTGCTAAAATTAGCCCGATTTTCAATTGTTTGTAATTCGCTTATTTTGAGAGATGATTCAGAGTTTTGGCATCGAATCGTTTTTTTTTTTTTTTATGCTCTACAACTTTGCTACGTATAAAAATTTCTGTAGGATGTACGGTTTAGGAATTATTAGAGAAAAACATTAAAATGAGCAAATTAAGCCATCTTTATGAGGCCGCCATTTCGTATTCCACCAATTTTGAGATGGCAGACAAAGATTTTCTCACTCAGAACGGACTAAATTTTCAAAATCCAATCTCAAACCTTCTCCTCAAATTACTACCCATTTTCGGACCTGGCTCCAGGACTAAGAGTTCTGATTTTTAAAACAAGTTCTTTCGTTAGACAGCGCTTTAGCACAGTAAATTGTTCAAATTTCAAAAAATGTGCTTAAAAAGCACTAAAATTGGCAAACACTTTTAAAATCGTAAAAGTTATACTTTCCAGCAGAGCATTACTAGAAAAGAGAGGAAAAAATGTTATCAATTATGAACTAGAAATAACAAAATGAATGCACAAAATTATGCTGAAAAATGTAAAAATGTTCACAAATTTCATTATAATGAACTACAAAATCGAAAAAATTGCGAAAAATTATAACAATCCAAAACGAAAAGTACTCAGTCAACAGCTAATAGAGCGAATTTTCAAAGAAAAGCTGTGAATAAAACTGAGGGGACAGCTGTGTGTTCGCAAAGAAAATTTTAGGACAACCAGCCGAATTCGAAAATTTGGTTGATTATGGGCATCTTTCACCTAAAAACAAAAAAGATTTTTCTCGCTTATTTAAAATCTCAAAGATCTGGGAGTGGTCGCAGTCAACTCGGGGCTAAAAAATATTTTGACTGTGACCCCCCTCATGCCCTATTTATTAATGGCATAAAAATAGCAGGTCAGAAAAAAATTAAGTTGGTACTTTTATTTTCTAGTAGGGTTTCCTTGAAGGAGCCTTGTTCGAAGAACGGTAACCCTTATCAGATTGTTCTTATGTAAATAATCACATTGACTCTACCGTTAACATCACAAGAAGATTGGTACCTACCTAACATGAGAGTTCAAAATACATTGTAGGTAGGTCAAAAAACCACACACACTCAACCATGCTATAAATACATTCTCTCAGATTATACAGATAACTTAACACTTCATATATATATATATATATAATATCACAGATCTGGAAGTAGACACATTACTCATTATAAAAAATTCCTCCGCTACTCAAATAAGTACCTACACAAAATGAAACAATACATAAATATACACAATGAAGTCAAAAATATAATAAATACAAGTATACCAACAAAATTATGAAATGCATTACAAAATGCTCAGAGTTTGGCATGTTCAGGATTACTTCACCCAATCAATGTTCGATTGCACGATTTTTTGAGGTACGTAAAGAATGTCCTAGCTTCTAAAAAAAGTTACCTAAATAAGTGCGGATTCTGAATTTTATTCATTCACTTGATGTATTCATATATTTTTTGGGTATTTACTGAGATATACCAACCTTTGTATCGCCCTCGTTCGTCTTTACTAATAAGCACTTTAGATTGAATTGAAAATACGCTAGCTTCTGGAGCAAGATCGAAGTACCAATAGAAAATTATAGGTTAACCCAGGGTCAACAGGTGTGCCCGTCATAAAGTTTCCAACTCCCTCATTACCACTAGAGTAATAAAAATTAAAATAAATAAATAAAAAGAAATGAACAAATGAACTTTTTTTTTAAAAACTATGCTTACACAGATAAATGCATAATCTACAACAGTGATTGGAACCCTCAAGCTGATCATCAAGCCCAGTATCGATGCCACAGGGTATGTCAAACAAAACCTTTCTTGATTTACCGGTTTTCGGCTCCTGGTTCTATAGACAAAAGAATCGCCAACATAGCTTCTTCTTAGGGCTAATTCGAGAATATATCCATAGGGGAATGCCCTAAAGTGGTGAAGCTTCCTCTGGACTTTCTTTGGAGGAGTTGAAAACCCTACTAAATGAAAAGGAGCAAGACCAGGAAGTACAATAGAATGGAACAATGTTAACTGATGGGCAGTGGGAAACTTTATTGTATAGATCTGGTCTCGACTAATGGATGAGAAGAAGCACTACATTAGGATTAGCTATATCAACTGTCCTCTGTAGGAAATTATTGTTACTGTGACATTATTGATCTCCTAGAGCCCTTTTATTATTGTTATCTGTTGTGCTTCATCCTGTTATTTATTGGGTAAGGAGTATTGTACTGACGAATCTTGCTTCAGAAAAAAATCACAGTTTTTGGTAGGGGATCGGTACCATCAATCCAGCCCGTTGTCTGGTTATACCACGTAGCTGAGGAGCTTTTTGTAGATAATCTTTTTAACCGGATTGCAACAATTTCCGCACGTACATGAGACATGGGGGAAGTAAATTAAGTTTAGTTTATTGTTATCCGATCCCGTCGATGTTATCTGATCTATTTGTCCAAATAATCCATATTTTAGCAGCGGAAATAATTGAGGCGCATAATTTTTAATGAATAACAATTGAGGAACCAAATCATTCAACGGAAGGTGGGGTTGCACCAGTTTCTGTCAGGAGCACTTGGTCGTCGGCAACCGGGGAGTCGTGACAATTGGTGACAACCTCGGCTCAACGCAGACACTCCTACGAGTCTCTAAATTAGGTGTTGGGTATGATTTAAATGATTTATATTTTTCGTTCATTCCACAGTCAAGTATAGTTATTCAATAAGCCTTCGGATTTTCAAATTTAATCCGAGAAGGTAACACTGATAAACCATTAGCTATAATATTTTTGTAATCTTTCGGTCCGCATATGCAAAAATTGGGGATTTCATTATGCCGACGGTTTATTTTGAGGTGGAGAGATGGAGAAGGAAATGATCTATCTACTCTATTCACAACCGATTTTAAAAATAAATTATGGAACAGTGATCTGTTCAATTGGGTTATCTAATATTGAAATAATAAACCTTTGTTTTATCCGATGTCCCTCATCAATAACCGAATATTTCCATATCACTCTTCCCAAAACCTTTTCGTCCTTAACTGAAATTAAGTCGGAGGTTACGATCAGTGGCAGAACCTTCTTCTCTAATAATTGTGAAGGCATAAGCAAATTTCTGGCTACGATTCTCTCCGTTTCCATGGTAGAGAATAACACGTTTTGGGCAAACACTTCAAATATGTTAACCCAGTTCGAAACGGTTGATAGGGGTGCAAATACAACGAATGGGCCAAGAACACCATTGGCATAAAAATGAAAGATAAGAGAAATATTTTGAATTGTTTTGCCCAAGCCCATTTCATCTGCCAAAATACCATTCATGACGGTTTCAAAATGCGCATTTAGTCAAACTGAACCACCAAGCTGATAATGACTCATGCATGCCCCTTTCAACAGCATTGGTTGGTCATATCTTACTACCAATCCCATGGGTGGTCTCGCTGGGGACATTTTACAGTCACTTGCAGCAACAGATTCGGCTAGGGTCCTTTGGATCCTTATTGCTGAAAGCAAAGACCTACAGCCCATCCCGTAGCATTATCTTATCTCATTTACCAATTCTTTGTGATTGATTACCTTCTGGCTAATGCCATTCAACTGTTCCATATTGTTCACAGTGCCACCTACTTCACCCCTTGACTGAACCTTGCATTATGACCCCCACGTGTCCATCTAAAATTAGTTCATCACCGAACCACCTTATCATCAATATTAGCTTTGTGGTTCCGATAGGTTAAAGGCGCATTTTGAACCCGACATGAATGGTATTTTGGCAGATGATATGGGCTTGGGCAAAACAATTCAAAATATTTCGCCCATCTTTCATTTGTGTGCCAATGGTGTTCTTGGCCCATTCGTTGTAGTAGCACCCCTATCAACCGTTTCGAACTGGGTTCACGTAATTGAAGTGTTTGCCAAAGCGTACCTGTTATTCTCTACCATGGCAACGGAGAGAATCGTAGCCAGAAATTTGCTTATGTCTTCACAATTATTAGGGAAGAAGGTCCTGCCACTGATCGTAACCTCCGACTTAATTTCAGTTAAGGACGAAAAGGTTTTGGGAAGAGTGATATGGAAATATTTGGTTATTGATTAGGGGCATCGGTAAAGGTTTATTATTTCTGCATTAGATCACCCAATTAAACAGATCACTGTTCTATAATTTATTTTTAAAATTGGTTGTGAATAGAGTAAATAGATCATTTCCTTCTCCATCTCTCCTCCTCAAAATAAACCGTCGACATAATAAAATCCCCAATTTTTGCATAAGTGAACCAAAAGGTTACAAAAATAAAATAGCTAATATTTTACCAGTGTTGCCTCCTCGAATAACCCCCACCGATCATAAATTTGAAACTCCGAAGGCTTATTGCATAATTAGGCTTAACTCTGGAACGAATAAAAAATGTGAAAGATTTAAATCATACACAACACCTAATTAGGAGACTTGTTGGGAGGTAAAAAATCGCTCGCTCCCGCGCGGTAGTTCAATATTATACCAACTGCGCTACCGAGCGCTTGTAAGAATGAGGAAAGATTTGCAACCTTTCCTCATAATCAGGTTAATCAGCCTAGGCTTGATTAACCCAATAAAGAATCCCTTATCATGGGAAAGAAACAGATGAACGTAGACCTCCTCGAACGATGGTCTCATTCGATCAATTGAGCCTCATTTTCCATAGATCAAACAAAATTATTGAAAATAGTAAACCAAAATACCCGTTTGTGTCGAACCTTTTCTAGATCTCGATTTCTAACATTTCAACCCCTAAATACTTCCCTTTAGGGTTGACCGATAGTGATGCCAACGTTACTGGCACATCTTCAGCTGACGTATGAGTTTTGAGCCAAATTTCACGAAGTTTGGACCAGTAGTTTTGGAGAAAAGCTTCGTACGACTTACGGACGAATTTTTTTCTCCATTTTTTGATTCCACGCATCTCTTTTTAATGCAGTTGAACATGAACGTGAGGAACAAAGAAGAAATAAATAAATATAAAATGCCGACAGTGAGATCCAACTCAAGTTCGGTATATCTGGCCATCCATAAGAAGAAAGAAATTCTAGTTCGTTATCCTATCAACATTCAACATACAAAAAACAACAATCACTATTCCAAATGCAATTGGATTTATACGAAGCAGTTCTTGATAAGTGAGTTTTGGTCCATAGCAAATTTCCCCAGGTTAATGAAATCACCCCAGACTGTTCTGATGGGACCAAGTTAAAGACATACCTACTACAAGCTCCGAGATCTATCAGAATGTTATAAAACAGAAGAAAGTGACTGGGATGTTGTTCAGTTAGGAGATGGTGACGCTGCTGCCTACAAGCTGCCTGTGAAAATTACGGTGCCTCACATTGCAATTATTAAAATTCGCAATCACCCTTACCTTATATGTACATCCCGTTGCTCTTCCTGGATCCGACATAATGCAAGTTGATAAGACATGATGGCATCGTCTGGGAAGATGACAATTTTAGAGAAGTGCGTCCATAAGGGGTTGATCTTCTCCACGTACTCAAGTATGCAATAGAAGAGTACCTACATAGTCATTGTTGGGTACGGTTATACTTGGCTGGATGGATTTAATTTAAAAAATAAAAATAAAAATAAATAAATAAAAAAAAAAGGAGGACATACATGAGCAAAACTAAAACCAATCCTGTAATATTCATCTTCTTACTGTCCACAAGAGCTGGAGGTCTTACAATTAATCTCACTGAAGTCGATACAGCAGTGCAGGGAATCTACGGGCAGAATTCATAGACAACATTGAATGGAACACTCAAGCTGATATTCTAGCATAGGATAGTTTAAAAAAACCTCTCTTGATTTACAGGTTTTTAGCCCCTTGTACTAAGGAAGAAAGAATCGTCACCCGAGCTTCTTCTAGGAGAAAATCAGATAAAATTGTCATCAAAAAGGGTATATTCAATAGTAGTGAAGTTTCCTCTGGACATTCTTTGGAGAAGTAGAAAACTAAATGAAAAGCAGCGCAACCTGGAAGTACAATCGATTGGAGCAATGTTGGCGTCATTCCCAAATTATTCGACTTTTCACTATTCCCTCGTTATTTCATAAATATTTTCGAAATTTTTTTTCTTACCATCTTCTAGAATGTCGGTAATGAGTAGGTGCTGTGGACCTTTTTAGTCAATAATTAGAAATAAAATAATAAAAGAAATGACATTACTTATAAATGAAATATCAGCTATTTTTACAAGAGTGTTATCATCGCCAACACATTTACTGTATTTTGAGAGAAAATATATAATGAGTGTAACTAGCTGAAACAATAATAACAATCATCTCCAAGAATTGTTCCTATTATCGTAAACTGTAAATAGCTATTCGTAATAGTAATCCATATAGGAATTATTGTTAAATATTTGTGTTTGTATCCTTAAGCTGACAGCAGTGTTACCGAAACTTCAAAATGCTTGTATCTAGTGTAATCATGACAGGCTGTTTCGACTATGTGGCGGCACTGCTGAATTGAATGCCCCAAAACGGATTTCAATGAAAAAATTTTTGATAAGAAGTAGACGATAACTCTCCTTAGGATTGAGATAAAGATTCCATTCTTGCGCCAAAAAAATCAAGCTTTCCAACTGAAAGGATGAGTTTGTTGGCCAGCACATTTTGAGCACATTAAATTGGTCAAATTTCAAAAAATGTGTTTCAGAAATCACTAAAAATTGCTACAAACAGCCAAAAATCGTTAAATTTATATTTTTTTAGCAGGATTTTAAGTCAAAAGAAGTTTCTTAACGATGAACTAGAGCATTAAAAAATTGATGCAGCAATGTATGCTGAAAAATGTACTTAAATTAATTTTGTCAATAAATATTCAGGACGAGTTTTATTGCCATGAAATTGGTAGTTAAAAATTCCTTTTTGCTGAGTGCTGAATTTTGTAAACAATATAACATACTTTAGTATGATAATTTACGAAAATTCGTTCATACGATAATGCTGCTCGACTTGAACTTTTTGCATCCGCACTACCGTAGGTAGGGAAACTTTGTGATTGTGCAAGAAGTCGATAAAATGATCCCCGTCCAGAATCTAATTTTCCACTTGCATTTTACGTTTCAGAGCTTGCTGATAAATTTTAGTTTCGTTTCTGTGCCAATTTTACACCACCATCCTGACACCTATACCCAGCTACACTTCAAGTTTGAATAGTTTGATTGAGATCGGGCGGATAGATCGTACAAAATTTGTTATAAGAAATTCGCACGCGCTTTCGCTTCTATTGATTCATTCGCAATGAAAACTATAGGGATCTAAGAGCTAACCCACGCAATCCCTAGAAAATTTCATCAAAATAGGACTATTTTTCAGTAGAACTATATTTTCAAGCGTGACAAGGAATTGGCCAGACAGACAAAAACAAAATTGATCAAGAAGCTCTGAAGTCGAAATGCGAGTGGAAGTTTTTATTTTGGAGGACAAACAATTTTTGACAACAGGACGAACAAGAAGCTTCCACCTATGGTAGTGAGGACGCAAAAAATGATAGTTGTGACGTTTCAACTACATACTTTCATTTTTCGACACAGCGCCTGATGTCTAATTCGGAGTTTGAAGCACTGTGCGAGGTAGACGGAGGGAAGATACTCTGGAAGTCTGTTAATCCGAAGTGAAGGATGAAAGGGGAGGCGGAAATTAAATAATGGAGAGCCCTAATTCGGAGTAAGATGGAGCCACTCCCAAGCAGCAACTTGTCCCCTGGGAGATATTAGATCCTTGATGAGTTACCTACCTTCCCCACAACTGTGATGTCACAGAACTGAGGCTCATGCATGGGATTGGCCGTTTACTATCAAAACCAGCTTAACCAATTCTTTTACATCTTATTACACACACGTTGCCCATCTTGCTTCAGAAGTCACGAAAAACTGAGCTATTGCTTCAACTTCTTCTATGTTCAAAAGTCTGCCAAGTCGGGTACCACACATAGCTTCCTCGTATCCGTAACATGGATGTACTTGTAGGATAAAAAGATTATTTAAATATTACAATTAAACTTTAAAAAAATTCATTTCATGCAGCATGATCGCATGAACTAGTTTATTATGACCGTATTATGTTATGTTATGAATTGTATTATATAGTTTTGAAGTTTGAGCGCTTTGAGTGCGAAGAAATTGTTAAATATCAATTTTACGGCGAAAAAACTTCGATGCCTAACAAACTCATCCTTTCATTTGACAAGCTTGATTTTTTGGAGCAAAAACGGATTTTTTAAATCTCAATGCTAAGGAGATTTATCTTCTGGAACGGCACATACTTACGTTAGGGTGCCCTAAAAATAACCCCTCTCCTCATAACTTTTTCCAGAATTTTTTATATTTTTTCCGATTTTTATTTGCTTAAATTTTAGTATTAGGCACCCCGGAAACGATTTCCAAGTTTCACTTAGATATCTCAAAAATTGTGGGAAAAAAAAAACTACTGGGGGTTTCCCGACTTGATTTCATCAACTCTGAGGGTCGATTGTTCATTTCTGATCAAAAGTAGAGATTTTGTTTTTAAACTGTTAGTTTTCAAATACCTAATTTAATTTTCAAGATTTTTTCGTGTTTTCGATCTTTTGTCACTAAAACGATCATAACTCTCTTAATTTGCAGTGTAAATTCAAATTTGAGGATACCGTTGCAAAAAGCATTAAATTTAATACATCTTTAAGGCAAATGAAAATATTTTGACATGACTTAAAAGGTGGAAAAATTGTCCAAAGATCAGATTTTGAGGATTTTTTCTCTTGCCGATAATAAACAGGTTTTGTAACTCCCACTTCCCAGGACAAACTTCCGTCTCCTTCCCAGGATAAAAATTACGTTTCATTGCGGAAAATCGACGTTTTTCACCCAAATCAACTAGCTACAAAGAGGTTTGGCATCGGATTTTAAGTACCTTTTTTTTTGCTGAATCGAATGGTGACCCTCTCAGGCCTCCTTGCTCAACAAATATGGGATTTTCAGGCCCTTTCTCCTTGTCTGAAGGGCTGAATCAACAGTTGAAAATTTCAATTAATAAGATACTATTCGCTCAGAACTCAAGTGAATCTGAATGAAGCCTCTCTTTACCAGAGTCGGATTTTGTAGCTGGGACAGGGGATAAACGTGATCAATCTTGAATGCCTTTCCGTTCTATCGTTCACTTAAGTCAAAGGTTGTATGCACAACTATCAACAGAACCTCTTTCCGGTAAGTAGTTTGTGTTCTAGCCGTTCACCATGAGTTTTACCAACGCTGAATATACGTACATTCATCTTTTTTACGGATTTTGTGGTGGTAATTCTAGTTCTGCAGCAGCTGTGTATACCTGTCCGTACCCTGGATGGCGTATCCCACACAAACAAACTTTTACTGCTGCCCATCGCCGACCACGGATGTCGGTGATCAAATCCTCACCTTATTTGATAACCAGCCTCTTCTCAGGACGTGCAGCGGCACAATTGGAGACGTCCAAATCAAGAGTCCACTGCATACTCTAGAACGATGAGGGACAACCCTTCCATATCCAGAGGGTTCAACTTTAACTCCTAACCGATAATGCCCAAAGACTCCGATTTTCAAACTTGCTAATCGATTGATCAAGGGAAAACCACGAATTCCCACGGTCAATATTGTGGACCGACGAGTCAACATTTACGAGGGATGGTATAGTGAACACGCGGAACGCACATGAAAGGATTCACGAAAACCCGCATGGAATAATCACATCTCACTACCAACACCAGTTCAAGGTTTGGTTTCCTACTACTGTGATAACAATCTGGATTTATGAATATATATATATATATATTTTTTTAAATCTTGCAACTTCAGAACGAATGTTTGGGAACCATCGGACACCGGCTTCTCCAACCAGTCTACTTGGCGGATCGTTTCAATGCGGAAGCATTTGTCAACCTTCTGGAAAATTATATCCCAGGATTTTTGGAGGATGTCCCACTCGATGTGAGGAGCATCGTGGTTCCAAATGGACGGATGTCCCTCTCACATTGGGCCCGAACTGTTAGGACATGGATGGACGATAACTACCCCCAAAGATGGATCGATAGGTACGTTTCAGTGCCATGGCCCTGACATGACGTCCCTGGACTATTATGCTTGGTTTATATTGAAGGCAAACGTTTACACGAACCCGATCGGGCCCAGAGAGGAGCTCATCGCAAAGATATATGAGTGTTTTGAGCAGATGTGGGCACAACCTCAAGAAATCCTCCGAGGAAATTATGTCCTCTGTCGCTAGAGCTCGACTTTGCGTTCGGGTGGGTGGGGGACATTTCGAACAATTACTGAAGTGATCATTTTAGGATGCGCACCCAGGTACCTATCAGAATTTCCTTAGCTAGCATAAGATTGTTTCCCGTAATCAGTTTTTTTTATCATAGATGATTAATGTTTGTTATTTGTGAGAGTAGTAGGGGGCGTCTGCATTTATGATGCGGTTATTGAAATCCCCCATTCTCTCTCCCAAAGATCTGGGATCATTGTCTGCAGTGAGGGCTGGATTTCGATGTTCGGCTTCACGCATGATGGGTTCAATTCCGACTCTGCCTCATGCTACAATAAATTGCAAGCCTAGCACATTAATTTCGCACTGTGTTGTAACCTTGGATTATTAGGCCACCCTGAAAATTTCATCAAACTCGGATGAAAACTGTGGAAATCAATCTTGTTACATAGATTTGTGGAAATACGGACAGACACATTCATAGACAGACAAAAAGTTAGACACACGAAACAAAAGTTGTTCAGAATGGTCAAAAACGCAAAACGCGAGTGGTCATGTATTGAATCACAAGTCCATGTATCTATTATGTATTTACATACCTGTCTCAATATCTCTCCTTAGAATTGATATAAAAAATCCGTCCATTCTCCAAAAAATCAAGCGTTCCAGAAGGAAAGAAAGGATGAGCTTTTTGGGAACACTAAAGTTCTCAATTAAAAAAAAAAAGTACCTAAGTAAAATTAACAATTTATAAAGAAACTAGAAGTTTATAAACTATAAACAAGAATATTCTGAAATGTGTGCACCAAAACGTGCTGAACTCACACTACAGTGTGCTAATAAATCAATAACAACTGCAAATAGTTGTTAAAAATCCTAAAATTGGTTCATATACTCGTAGCAGGCTATTATTTAGGAAAAGTTCCAACAAAACATTTTGTCTCTTAAGATGTTACATGTTCCAGTAAGAAAATTTACCTCTTCCACTCCATACACCAGTAGTGTGATGTCCTACGTATGTAGGTGCCTACTTGTTTAATCAGATGGGGACAATAAAGTAAGGGCACAAGGACAATCGTGTACCTATGCATCGCACATCAACAACACATGCTTTCTCCAGAATCCACCGTTGTCCTGATGCGTAGGTAAACTGGCCACTTCGTGTTCCACCGGTGAATGTCAGGTGTGATACAGTTGTAATTGGTACTTGCGCCTGAGGGATTGACGGGAGAACGAGGGTTCTCCGTAGGGACAAAGAGAAGGGGGAAAAATAAGTCGACGAGCCCGTTGGGCGGTGGCTTATCCGGGCAACCGGCCGTTATAAGGAGCTCATTATGAGAAGCGGTCGCTCGTAAACGGTTAATAAGAGAGAAACGGACGGACTGTCGTAGATGGGAAAACAGCACTTGTCGTCTGGATAGACGGGGAGGGGTAATGTGACGTAGATGGTAAAGGTAGAGGTATAAGAGAGAGATAGAGTGAGAGTGTGTAAGCGGTAGTGGGGGGTTAGAGCGATTATTTGCAACGGGACGTGTAGCGACCGGCTCGCCTGACGTATTCTGGGATGACGGCGGGAATTTTTTGTATGCGGCCACAGGATGAAATGAGAGGCCGTGTCAGCTGTCGGGAGCAGCCGTCCAATAATTCCTCGGCCTGTGAATCACGGAGCGGGAGCGCCACGGAAAGGGGATAAGTCACCGATATAGGGCGAAGCACATGAAACAGCTCATCGGCGTTATTTACTGCTCCGTGCGAAGGACGTAAATTCAGTGCCACTGTCTCAGCCTTGAAATTCACATCTTTTCTACACACTCATCTTTTCTACATGTCAAAGATGGACCATTGGTAGGTATTTCAAAAATTTGAGTAATCTAGAAGTCACTCATTTACATTATTAACGCCCGTCTAAGCATAATACATTATTATTACATAATGTTTGCACCTATGGAAAGAAGAGGTAACTCCTGTGAATTTCATTAAAATCCCTAAATATATTTGGCAAACGTAGAAATCTTCAAACCACGTTTTCAATCTCTTTTCGAAGTTTTTTACAACCTGAATAAGTATCTCAAGAGCTGATATCTACAGGGATTTCCTAATAGATGTAGACATAAACATCAAAATTTTATTGATAAAGATAAGAGTAAAATATTGGTTGACAGAAGCAAAACTCCGAGATCAATGGACCGGTTTTTAAGACATTTACGGGGGTTGTGCGGATTAGTTCCTAGACGGTCCTGTATAAATTTTATTGCCGTTGGATTAATCGCAGTCAGTGTGAATGCGCATGCATGAATTTCTTATAACGTGGATTTCTCATGTTTCTTTGATTTTGTTCAAACTCAGGCGTTGTTATGTCTAGGATGATGTCCTTTGTATTTCATTGCATTTGGTTTATAACTCGGTATTGCGCATGCGAAAAACTAATATTGGTTGAAGCTCCAAGAAAAATGAACCGATTTTGATGAAAATTTCGTTCATTGTGCGAGTTAACTTCTAGACAACAAGCGCATGCGCTAACACAAATTATAACCCTATTGCATTCTAACATGTATTTTTACATGTATTAGATACTATTCTATCTGGCATCCAATCATTTCGACTCTGTGTTCTTCATCTAATTCTATACGTCCATGTTACAATATGTGAGGAAGCTATACTGCCCACCCAATTTGGTAGACGTTTTAACACAAAGTGCTGACCTACGTAACGAAACTCAACCTTTCCCTTAGAATGTGTGTTTTTTTTTTGCTCCCAATGCTAAGGAGAGATTATCGCCTGGACATATCAGGGTGTCTCAACTTAAGTTCCCGTAGCGTCAGGGATCGATTCTACAGGTCAAGGGCTTCAAGAAAATTGTATTTAGATACTTCGTTTCCGAGTTATTAACGATTTATGATTTTGTTCGTATTTTCAGCCTTATATTACTAAAATAACCATAACTCTCTCAAATGACTGTGAAAATTGAGTACACCATTGGAAAGAGCGTTAAAGTTCCTACCACCCTGATACCAACTCCGAATTTCGTAAGCAGGTTCAATAGGCAGGAAATTCGGCTGAAAGTTGAAATTTGACAAATCTTGAGAAATCTATCAAAATTCGGAGCGCTATAACTCGAAAGCCTTCCATTGGACTTTACCCTCGAAGACGGGAAAAAACTGGACCAAAATCTCACCTTTCCAACGGTGTTGTCAATTTTACTTTTACTTTGCTAATTAGGGGAGAAAACAGTGTTTCAATGTTGAAAAACATTGTTTTTTCTATGAAATCAAGGGTTTTTTTGAAAAATGACCTTCTATGAAAATACGAGTTTGGCTACGTATTTTTTTACGCTGAATCGAATGGTAACACTTGCATATCTCCCAAACCCCGTTATAACTGAATTTTACACTTAAACTAACTAGTTTCACCCCTAAAAACACATAAAATTTATCATAACAAATGAACTCAAATTTTTGAGTTAAAGTGTTGAACTTGGTTATGACGAGGTTTGGGAGATATGAAACTGTTACTATTCGATTTAGAGTAAAAATACGTAGAAACCGACGCCAAACTTGTATTTTCATAGAAAGTCAATCCCAAAAAAAAAAAAAAAAAAAAAAAAACGCTCAATTTCATTGAAAAACAATGTTTTATAACATTGTTTACACAGTATTGTTTTAAAACATTTTATAACACAGTTTTCTCTCCTAATTAGCAAAGTAAAATTAAAATTGATTACACGGTTAGAAAGGTGAGATCTCGGCCCAATTTTTCCCCGTATTTTTTAAATGTTTTTTCAGGAAAACCGTGTTTTTCCATTTTAAACTCAAATTTCTCCACTTGACTTCATCTTGACTTTAGACCTCATTTTCAGAATCAGCCTTGAATTTCTTATAAGAATAGTATACTTGGTTTCTTAAAAAGTAGGTACCATCCAAAGACCTTCGTATCAGCTCAAACATAGACGATTTTGAAAAAATACAATTTCTGAAAATCTTGAAAACTTTACTACCTACTCTTCCAAAAAGAATCCTGGAAACTGGCGAATTTCATGAAAACTTCTTCATCTATGTAATATTCTTTCCAACGGAACGGTCAATTTTACTTTTACTCTGTTATTTAGGGTAGAAAATTATATTTTATTGTTAAAAAATGAGGGTTTTTCAATGAAATCGTTGGTTTTCTCGAAAAATGACTCTATGAACCTACGAGTATAGGGTCAGTTTTTCTACGCATTTTTTCACGCTCGATCGAATGGTAACGCTTACAGAACTCTCCAACTACGTTATAATCGATTTTTACACTTTAATTAACTAGTTTTACCCCATAGCACACATACATTTAAGCGTAACAAACAAACTATAAATTTGTGAGTTTAAGTGTAAAATTCGGTTATAACGGGGTCGAAGAAATCTACAATTGTTACCATTCAATTCAGTATGGAAAAATACGTAGAAATCGACCTCATACTCGTAGGTTAATAGAGGGTCATTTTTCAAGAAAACCAACAATTTCATTGACAAACCCGCATTTTTCAAAATTAAACCATAATTATCTCTCCTAAATAGCAAAGTAAAAGTAAATTGACTGAACCGTTGGGAAAAGTATTAGATGAAGCAGCTTTCATGAGATTTGCCAGTTTCCAGGATTTTTTTGGAAGAGTAGTAAAGAAAGTTTCACAGATTTTCAGAAATTTTGTTTTCAAAATCATTTATGTTTGAGCTGATGTGAAAGTCTTCGGATGGTACTTTTTACTTTTTGAGAACCCAAGTACACTATTCTTAGAGTACATTTAACGCTGATTCCGAAAATGAAGTCAAAAGTTAAAATTAAATGAGGCAAAGTGGAGAAAATTGACTTTAAAAGGAAAAAAAAACAAGATTTTCCTGGGGGAAAAAAACCTTTGAAAAAATCACATCTCGAGTACGGATTGAAATAAAAATATGCGGTTGGCGGCATTTTTCTACATTTTTGATGCAGACTAACACAAAGAAAAAATGCGTCACTTATCCGGTTCTACCCTGTATTTATTTATATACATATTTCTATATATAATTCAATTCAATGAAGTGGCTCTACAAGAGCATGTATAATTAACACAAATTTTAGAAAAAACAAAAAGTTACACCACAAACTATTTTTTATTTTCCGGCTTTAGTTGCCTTTTTCAAAATATGAAGAACTAGAATAATTTTTTGAATTAGAATTATTCTAGTTCTGCATATTTTGAAAAAGGCAACTAAAGCCGAAATATAAAAAATAGTTTGTGGTGTAACTTTTTGTGTTTTCTAAAATTTGTGTTAATTATATATATATATATATATATATATATATATATATATATATATATATATATATTTATTTATTTATATATATATATATATACGAAAAAGCTTTAAAATCCAGTTATCGTTTCAGAATTCCTCAAAACGGATTCCCTTGAAAAAATAAAAAAGGGGATTTTCTAAATTCGTTTTTCAACCTAATGCTTCTTCTATTCGTGATAAGATAAAATTGATAAATTAATTGAATTAAAACAAAAAGAAAACCAAAATTGAACCGTTTTAGGAAATTTTCTAGGAGGTATATTTTTTAGGAGTATATTTTCTAGGGGCATATACATTTTTGTCGGAGTAAATCGTTAAAATCGATTTCTGGAGTCTCTCTTTTCCTAACTGCACCGTATATTTCAGTTCCGAAAATTAATTTTCGTCCGCGCATGGGGACCGAGTGTCAGGTATCGAACCAATCTCACACAAAATCATCCAGCAAAGGCCTTTCACGGCCCCGGAAGGCGGAAGGGTTCGAAATGAGCGGTAGGAGCCGATGATTGTCCGAATGTGTTTTGATCTCATAACAGATAATCCCGGATTATCGAAGGCGAGCGGGATCCGTTGGAGGCCCCGTGGGACGGCTCGGACCCTCATTACCGCCCGCCATTAGTTCGTTAAAACGAACAATAGAAATTGGAGGACACGACCGCAATTAAGGTCTTTTTTTCTTTCTCCAGAGGAAGCCCGATGAAGGGGGATATTAGCGCAGTATCGCTGTGGTGGCGGTAGTGGGGGCTTGAGCCACTTGGGAAGGATGAGAAGAGAAAGGTAGCTCGCCATCTCTTCCATCGCAGTGATGATGTCCTTGGAAATATTGGCGTACTCAACAACTGAAACAAACCTGGGATTACCCAACTGACTCTTAGCTGGCTGAAACGAACCCGGCTGACTCCCACGGAGTGATATCGCCGCAAATTATTACACAAAGGTTTAATATTTCTGTTATACAACTAGATAAGCGCGAGAACTGAGTCTACGAATTTTTCACTTCATGAACTGGACCGCTGTCAGAAAACATGTTCCTAACCTACCTTCCTCGACCTCCGATCTCCGGCACGGAAAATCATTTTTACTACTCCTAGTCAAACTGCAATTTCCGTTTCCTACAAGGCACAGAAAATTTTATTGTGAAAGTGCTATACAAAAAGTGGTATACATGGGGTTGAATAAATACCAACACTTGGTAAAGTTAAAGAAGACAACAAATAAACGAAAACATAAACAAAAACAGGGAGGTTTTCTAGCGAAGTTATCTTTTTAGTGTTCAGTTGACAACCCTGTCTTCCTTTCGGAGCGAGAATTTCATGACCCACCCAGCTCTAGAACTCGAGGCACTGGAACACTTCAGGATCAATACAGTAAAAGAACTCAGCCTCACTGGAACGTCTCACTTGCTAATACTCCGCACTGGAGTACATGAACTCAAGCACGCTGGAACAAACCTATAGCATGTTCTCAGCTTCTGAAAGAAAATAAGTTAAAGACAATTACAAAAAACAACAATAATAACAAAATAAATAAATACCTGCGATTTTGCTTATAGTGAGGTAAAAAATCTCTACCCTGCGGGGAATCGAACCCCTGCCGTACCACGCGACTAGAATACCTTTCAAGGCTGGGCATTATAAGTTCAGTAAAGATCCCCTTCAAGGGAAACGGACAAATGAACGTACAGCAACGAACAAACCACTGGAACGCTGTCAGCGTAGAGCAAGCCGTCGGGCAGGTTGAGGGGTTCACCACCCCATGTAGGCCACCCACTCGACTACTCCCAATCAAAAGCACTGTGGATTCTCAATTATAGTTCGATTTTAATGGAATTTTTTTTCAGAGATTCTGCGGGTCAGCATCTAGATGGTCCCCTATAAATTTAATTGCAAATCATTCACTAATGGTGCGTGTGTAAGTGCAAACGT
Organism: Adelphocoris suturalis; assembly: GCA_030762985.1. Lineage (NCBI taxonomy): Eukaryota > Metazoa > Arthropoda > Insecta > Hemiptera > Miridae > Adelphocoris > Adelphocoris suturalis. The sequence goes on from CM061045.1 coordinate 56,988,842, forward strand.
GAATCTCTTATAACGACGATTTCTTACGATCTATAGATGTGATTTTGTTTTAACTCGAAGGGTAGTTGGTTATATATATCAGGAGGGTAACCTATGGGTTTTATTGTGATTGATCAATGATCATTGTGCATCCTCAAAACTAAAATTGGTTGACACTCGTGAAACTCCGAGACTAATGGACCGATTTTGATGGAATTTTCAGGGATGTGATTCTTTTGACGACGATTTCTTTCGATCATTGGTCCGTTCAAACTTGGAGGGTAGCTGGGCAAAGGTATCAGGAAGGTGCCCTATGCATTAGGGTCGATTCACACAAGTCCGTGACGTGACGTACCGTACAGTGATGACCAATGGGAGGGAAAAAAAAAAAAAAAAAATATATATATATATATATATATATATATATATATATATCGGCGAGACGAAAGTCCAGGTAAACTAATCGTTAAACACGGCGCTCGTTCCCACATGTCCGGCAAGTGAGGCTCAGTGCTCCTGTGAGGAATTAAAAACTACATCGCCACCGATGTTTTTCCTCTTCAAGGACGGTGTCGGAAGTGGTTGTTGTGAGGTTCCTACTTGGAAAACGCTAGTTAGAAGTCATAGCGCCACTGTGGCGCGTGATAGTCAAAATCCCATTTCACGATTGAATGAAATTTTAAAAATAAAGGGAAGTTACCATTTTTTAAAGTTTTTTAATATCTCAAAAAAATAAATAAATGGCTGGTCCATTAACTTCTAGACACCCTGTATATATATATATATATATATATATATATATATATATATATATATATATATATATATATTTATATATATATATATATATATATATATATATATTTGAATTTAATGTCCTATGACCCACAACTAGTCATTAATTACATGCTGTAGTACCTTTAACGTCGCCCTAGCGTACGAACTAAATCACTCGCGGCGAAGTTGTGGAAACCCATTTCAAAACGTAAGTTAGTGAAAAAAAAAGTTGTCTATTTCCACGAAAAATGTTACAATGTAAAATCGATTGCAACGGTTAGGCCATCATCAGTAACAAACAATAACTGAACATAAATTAGATAGGACACAGCTTATATAGTCACAGGTGAAGGGAGATCGAATCCCATTGGTCGAGAGAAAGAAAAGGGGGCTGGGGGTATAACTAATTATGTGCAAGCAAAGTGAAGGGGGATTTTAGCTAATCAGATGAAGTGAAAGGAGGGGAAGAACTGCTGGTTTTACCGTTTGGAGAGATAATTCCAAGCTTTATAGAAACGGACTTATCAGTGGTGAAATATATTGAGGGATATCCTCAATTAAACATTTACCAGATCTGTTACTTTTGATAATTTCGAATTTTTCAAGTACATTCAACATACTCCCTTTGAACAAAAATGTAGATACTCTACGAACTGCCTATCTGTCAAATCAAAATTTTAAGTATGACTGGATTCCTTGAGATGTTTTGCAAATATCTACCTACCCTTATTTTCCCTGAAATCCTCCTGATGCTCTTCTATTCTTTCCCTGAACTTCCTACCAGTTTGATCGCAATATTCGTAGCCGCAAGAACATTTTATAAATCCCACTTTTATCCTGAACATTGATTTTGTTTTTAACGGAACCTAGTAATGCTCTAAGACTATTTCTAGTGTTAAAACCCACTTTGTAACCCCTCGATGATAGAATTTTGCCGATTTTATCAGAAATTTTCCCACGATATGGTATACTTATCCATCGTTTTTCTTCTAAAGTTACATCTTCCCTAACCAGATTGGAAACTTTGTTCCTACTCTTTTTCTAAGAACCTTATCCCATATGGTATCACCGAGATCTCCTCCATATCCATTACTAGCCGCTATGCTTTTGATAATGGATTTTTCTTTTGATAAATTTCGTTCACTCATTGGAATATATAGTGCTCGGTTGATCATACTATGGAAAGCTGCATGATTATGGACTAGAGGGTGATTTAAAGTAAAACAAAAGCCGGACCAATGATCGTAAGAAATCGGCGTCAAAAGAATCACAATGCCTGAAAATTCCATCAAAATCAATATTTTAGCCCTTGTTTACTACTCTTTAGGGTTGACACGGCTTGATGGTTTTATATATATGAGAATATATGGGTACATACATGTATATCATTTATAGTATATCTACAGCCATTTCACTACAATTTGATATAGTGTTCAGCGCAAAAATATCAATAAAATGAGTTATCACTCGGCAAAACATGGAAAACAAATTTTTTACGTCCCCCCCCCCCCCCCCCCTCCCCCTTGGGTCAAACTTATGGATTTTGTTCTAAAATTTCTTTGCTTAAAAGTTAGTATCAGGCTCTCCAAAAACGCCCTCCAAGTTTCACTTCGAAATCTCAAAATTTGTGGAAATTTTTGGGGAGGGGGGGGGAAGGGGGTAAATTTGGGATACCCTGTATAAATATATATTATATAATGAAAACATGTGTGTGTGGAATTTCAGATGATATTTGAAGCTGTATGACTGGAACTTTCACTTACGGATGTATGAATATGAGGTTTTTTGGCCCCTTTTCGTACATTTTGAGTGAGTCTGGCAGCCATTTCGTCCCAAATTTGGACTGCCAGACTGATTGATTCCTTCATTAGGGCCAGTCTACTACATTTTGACACCATTTTCATTCATGTATCTTATGATATTTTTTCTGGCCCCTTTTTGGCCATTTTGAATGTGTCTGGCAGCCATTTTGCCCCAAATTTTGGCAGCCAGACTTGTCGATTTCTTCATTGGGGCCAGTCTACTACGTTTTGACACCATTTTCATCCATGTATCTGATATTTTTCTGGCCCCAAAATGGCTAATTAGACTAATTATTGTGGCTGACTACCCCAGTTGCGGCCTGCCAGACTCATGATTCTTTAATAAGGTCACTGAAATCTATAAATTTAAGTGGTTAAAGCTTTTGTAGAAATAATGATGGCAAACATGTAGCCAGCTCCTGGTAGCTGTTTCATTTCCCCTCACACGACACTGATTGTTTGATTAGAATTCATAAAGCGATTTATTTGAAGTTAAGCAAACCTCAAGAACTTTATAAAAACAACTCAATAAAAAAGAATGTAGCACTAAGTCAAAATTTACATGGCTTCAAGCCAATTCCAGATAACTTGGCTAATTTCATCACGTCTTTAGTGGCCGAGGCGCCTCTGTTATTGTCCATCATCATTTTGTCCTTTGAAGTCATAACTGGCTTTAGGTTCAGGTTCGGGGATTTCTGTATCCTGAGGAAAGGTCAAATGCTTTGACACGTTATGGAGTATAAAGTAGGCTGAAACGATTTTCGGCTCTTTATCCAAAGAAACGCAGAGGTATTTTATTTTGTAAAATCGGAAATCATTGCTATACCTGCACAAAAAATCTTTCTATAATTATTACTCTCTCTTTGGCAAGTAGTTTATTGAATTTTTTCTGCGTCGTGGGATTTTTGAATGGGGTGTGCAACCATGGGGGAATTCCATACCCGACGTCACCCAAGAGAATGGGACTGTTGTTTTGATTGATCAAATTGATGTATGCGAATGCCGACGATAATCTAAGAATTCTGCTGTCTAGGGTGGACCCAGGCCATGAAGCGTCGACACTTTTGAATATTTAGTCAAGCGTTGACACAAGTTGCTTGAATACTTAGGTTGCAATATCCTTTCCGATTAACGTAGTCATCGCCAAATCGAGATAGCTTCTTCATTTCTACATGCGTTCAATCTATTGCTCCAAGCGCCGACGGAATTTTGAACATCTGAGCCCACCATTCTCGGGCTTCAGCCAGCGCTCTAGGTCTTGATGTGAACCTTATCTAATCTCTGTGTTTCTCGACAATCTTGTCGAGAACTTTTAGGATTGTTTTTTTCTTCTTTTTTTTCGCCGTCAAACGATGGATCCCCAGGTCTTCGGCGATTTTTACGTGGAAACCTGAAGGGTCCCCCTAAAAATCTTAATAATAACAACATTTTACCTGTATTTGAAATAGCTCCCCCTGTTTTGTTTGTCGAGTCCTCTCCAAGAAACGTAGAGGTTAGACAGGCGATGTTGGCTTCCTCAAACGAAAAAAGTTGTTTCCAGTTATTTCCGAAACTGATACGTCGATCCAAATAAACTTTCCTCTGACGCAATTGCACAAGGTCGGCCATAACTAACTCATACAAGAATAATTTCGTTTCACAAAATAAAAGCCTCTTCTAAAAACGCAACAGCTTTACTTTACAAGCTGCCTTTGAGTAGAAAGAAAAAACACCTAGCTAATGCTTGAAAAAGTAAGCAAAAGGTGGGTTTTATTCACCTGATTTCTAGCATTATCCAGGTGTATTCTAGCTAAGGGCCTTCATTGCTAGTTTTCTCTTGAGCATTTACTTAAAAAGGTTACTAGCTTACTTCACTTACATTTACTAGAAAAAAACCAAGTATTAGCATTTCCTGGGTTTTATTTACACGACCCAATATGCTACCTACTTACTAACACGCTACGCCACTGTTACATCTGCCATCCTTGTCACTACGTTAAAAAAACTTGGCACTCATTTTTCGTACAGCGTAAATAAAACTTTGTTTTTATAACATTACCATCAATGTCACGTTTTCGACTCGATTTCATGTTTTCCTTCAATTCGCCCCCACTTGGTAGGTATACGCCATAGTTAACTTCGTCCCAATTGGTCAATTGATCAGCGAGAATTCCCTTGTCTTTCAAAAATCTCACGCACGTCTCACCATCACGAATAACTTTTCTATACAAACGTCCTAAACTCATTATTATAACACTAAATATCACAGCATGAATTACACGAAATATCACAGTAGGTAGGAAAACTAGAACAATAGGTATCGCGCCATTAGTTTGAGATTCTGATAAGATTCCTGTATTTTATTGTTTTTTCATGTGTTCTTTCCCCATTAAAAACCAGCATTCCAAAATATTGGATAAGTTAGTTGTTCAAAACTTTTCGAGCTATAAACTGGTCGAATTTAAAATGTGCTAAAAAAAGATCAATACAAAAGTCAGCAAATTGTTAAATTTGTAGTTTTTAGCCAAATGTTACTTAACCCTGAAATGGAAACATGGAGTCAATTTGACTTTGGGGGTCTTTCTCCTCCTTTCTATGCATCCACCTGAAGGTCACCTCAGTACTGTGCCAGTCGGCTACCGCCTCGCATCTCCTGGTTTTCTCTAGCAGGTAACTTTTTCAACTGCTATACGTCAAATGACTCCTGTTTCCAATGCGGTAGGTATGACACTGCCATTGTGACTTCACATTTCCATTGCATGCCTATTATAGTTCGCCAATGTGACTCCTTATTTCCATTGAATGGATATTATATTTCGCCACTATGACTCCTTGTTTCCATTGGATACTTACCGCAACCTGCCATATTGACTCTTCATTTACAATGAAGGACCCCCAATGAATATCATTCACAGTGTTTCTTGAGTAATATTTCGTGAAAACAACAATTCAATGTATGACATTAATTTCAATTATGTCCTTACCAAGTCATTGGATTTTGATTGCAAATTTTCATCTAGAAGGTATCATCAGGTCCTTGTCCTGTTATTCGCAACGTAATCAACATATTTCCGTTATATGGGTGTTTGTAAGGCTGTAGAGATTCCTCACTTTCTTCCATTGTCAGTGTCATTACCTCATTACCTACACTTATTTTTACCTTTTCTCCCTTTCACATACCAGGATTATGCATTATGCATTTCTTACAGGAAAAATTAATAAGAGGAATAAAAAATCGTATGCCGATCCTGAAGAAATTCATAAATTGTTGGAGGAGTTGGATGCTACACAGGCTGACAGTGATTTCATCGACAGTTCTGAAGATGAAAGTGACGATTTCCTTGATGGAATTGATATTGAAGACGACCATGATCCTGACTTTGTCATTGAGGATGGCGATTGGTCAGAAAGTGAAATTGAAGTTGAAGAGTTTGATGAAAATATGGCTGAGGAACAAATTAACAATGCCATAAATACAGCTGAAGTACCACCAGATTTTGCACAGCCTAGCACTAGCGCTCAAACTTATGGCTATATTGAAGAACCACCCATCACAAGACTGAAAAATCAGAAAGACACTAGAGGAAGAACTGTTGAGGAAGTGAGTGTTTCAAAGAAGAAAGGAAGAACACGGAAGACAAACACTGATAGTGTAGAGGACGAAAATTCGCTTGTTTCTTTTGATGGAGAGACAATCAGAGGGAGAGATAGAAAGTACGGTTCTTCTTTCGTTTGGCAAACAAAACAAATCCCTCGTCAGTCAAGGAAAACACCAAGAAGAAACATAATCCATTCAGCTCCTAGACCAATTGGGCTAACACGAGATGTCATTGAGCCTATCGATTGTTGCTTTCTTTGCATATCACCTGAAATGATAGAGGTTATCATGAAACGAACGAATGAAGAAATTCGTCGTTGCCGGATAAAGCAGAGTGCAATTTTTTCTGATATAGAAACAATCGAAGAACTGAAAGCCTTATTCGGGCTATTCATACATGGCGCAGCTAAGAAAGACAACCACTTGCCAGCTTCTTTGCTCTTCAATCCCAGCCAATGTGGCATTTAGTATTGGTTAGCTATGTCAATAAAAAGGTTTGAGTTTTTCGTGAGATGTTTGAGATTCGATGATAAAGAGAACCGAAATAAAAAATTCGCTCCAATCTGGGATATGTTCCTAAGCAATTGTCGAAAACATTATAAGCCAGGATCATATGTGACGATAGATGAACAACTTGTTGCTTTTCGGGAAAGGTGCCCTTTTAGAATGTACCTACCAAACAAGCCTGCGAAATATGGAGTTAAAGTAGTAATCATGGTAGATTCCTCGACAAAATGAATATGTCTATGGTATACTATATACCAGAACATATTCGACTTCATTGAAAGTAAACAAGATGACACGACTTTTGGAGTGTCCGTCTCATTTTTGGAACTATGCAATGAATCACTGTATGATCTCTTGACGGACAAGCCCAGAGACCAAAGCATCGTGGATATGAGAGGGGCCAACAACGGCATTTGCATCCCCGGATTGACAGAACTGAAAGTTCAAAATGCTCAAAATACCCTAGCTATTCAGGCTAGCAAAATTCCACCTAGTTGATCTTGCGGGTTCAGAAACATCAACGAAGTCTGGTGCGAGGGTTATCGTTTCAAAGAAGGGGTCAACATCAACAAAGGCCTTATGGTCTTAGGAAATGTCATATCCCAGTTGTGTTATGGTCAGCACAGCTTCATAAATTATCGTGATAGTAAACTTACAAGTCTCCTGCAATATTCATTTGGTGGAAATTCAGTGACGTTGATGAATGCATGTGTCAGTCCCGCTGACTAAAATCATGACGAGTCCTTCAATACTCTCAGGTATGCTGACAGAGCCAAACAAATAAAGAACAAGCCTGCTGTCAATCAAGATCCAGCGTCAGCTGAAATTTCTCGACTCAGGAAAGAGAATGAAGAGTTAAGGCTAAAAATCATTGGTAATGGAGTCTCACAGTTCAACTGTCGTCCAGAACACATACAACTCGAAGAAGATTTGAAGGAGTCTCGCCAGAAAGTCAATGAACTGAACGAAAATTTACTAGCCGCATTAACTCAAAATGGGCGTATGGACCAACGCAGTGTAATGGCCGACAAGCTGGAAGAGAGCCTAAATGAGAAGGTCAATGTTATTGACTCTATGCTTGAGACCACCCAACATGAAGAGGACAACCCTCTCTTAAAGGATATGCACTCAAAAATTACGGAGATGAAGGTAGAGCTGGTGCTGGTGGTCCAAACAAGACCTAGCAGAACCGGTTCGTGCCGAACAGCAGAGGGTTGCTATGGATCAAAAGGCTCAGAATAATTTTAAAAGTGTGAACAACGATGATCCATCTGCCCCCAATCGCCATGAGAATATCCGTAGGGTAGATAGGATTTCCTAATTGCCTCTTGCCTCATCATCTTGTCGGATACACGATGAACCACATCCCACCGATCCATGAAACCTAGAAAATACAGTGTCAAAATTTATGCAGTAGTTTAGTGACATTGGCTATGCATATAATCTAGATATGCAGGGAAGCAACCGAAAGGGTCGCCATTTGAAGTTAGCAATTCACCTGTTGAAGTGGTTAGAAGGATGTGTGCACCAGTGCACACATTACATTAATGTAGTAGCTATATTCCTCTACACATCTCCACAGTTGGTGCAACACCGCTGGAAGCATACACAAAAGCGCCCCCATTTGTGTGCCTTGTGCACCTACAGGTCGACACGGCGGGACAATTTACATTCACACGCCTGCCGTATTCACCATATACCGAGCATGGATGGTGACACCTTTCTCAACCGTACATAAATGGAGACGAGGTCGGCTCTAACAATTCTCGCATCAACAACAACACTAAGTCACTCGCTGGAAGACTGACACACACATCTTTCCTTATAAATCTTTGTTCGTATTGCGTCATCCACCTATATTTACCTCCATCTTTTGTTGAGCAGCACTGTGCGATAAGGGATTAATCTGCCTGAAGGGTTCGAAGCCGGGAAGAAAAAGAAATTCTTCCAATACAACAAGTAGTACGTAATAAACATCTCTCCAGCGGTCTGCTAGGGATGGGGGGGGGGGGGGGGGGGTTGGAGTCGGAAACGCTGTTCGCTTATTCTTGACGTCGAAAACTGTATTTCGATGTGCAAAACCTACAGCGTCAACCACAACACCAGGCGATGGTCTATGGTCATATTATACTCGATGCTCAATATGGGTGGAATGCTCAACGCCCAAGTTATTCTGGGAGGCAACAGGATAAAGGCTGTTAGACTACGATTGTTTCTGAAGAGACTAGGGGAGGAGTTAGTGAAGGACCATCTGACTCAACGTGCACATAATTCAAGAGGTATACCTCTTCCCTTCTACACTTGAGTAAAATCCTGCAGTTCACACCTTTTTATATACGAAAGAATAGAATCAGATGAAACAACCTAGAAATCCTGAAGATATTAATCCTAACAGTGTACTTAGTGTGTAACCAATTTACCAGAACGCTCTGATTCAGCAGCAAAAATCTAAAGATAAACCTTTTGATTGAAGGAGAGATTCCTAATTATGTTAACGAAAAATCTAAGGCAAACTAGAATTAAACCAGAAAATCTTGAAGATAATAATCCTAAATGTTTACTATGTGTGTAAGGAAGTTACCTGAATGCTCTGTATCAGCAGCAAAAATTTAGATAACCCATTTCAGTGATTTGTTCAGATTTTTCTAAAGCTTGGTGGGTGGGCGGGAAATGTTGCATTATAATCTCAGGTAGTCATTAACCGAAACAGTGTGCCTAATGTTTGTAGATATATCCTAACTCTGCAACCACCCCATGAAAAAATTCAAATGTAACCATTAAATCCTGATCACATTAGCCCCAAAAATCGTTGAGTGTAACATGCTTTGAGTCAGTAGTAAAAATCTAGATGATATACAACAGCGCAAGACATATCCTCTATTATGTCTTGGTAGAAGGCACGCCAGGCTGCCTTTTCGTATTTTGTGGGAATTTATCTAAAATTACGTGCCTAATATTTTCCCCTGCTGTTCACACCTCATTATAAATGAAAGGAGAAAAAAAGATGAAACAACCTGGAAATCCTGCAGTTAATAATCCAGAAAGTTTACCAAGAGTGTAAGCCAGTTACTAGAATGCTCTGAATCAGCAGCAAAAATCTAAACGATCCATTTGATGAGCTTAGGAGGTGCGCGTGCACTGTTGTGCCATAGTCTCATGTGGCGTAGAAAAAAATGCAAACATAACCATAAAATCAGGAATAAATCGACCCCACAAATCCTTCAAGTTTATCAGCAAGTTTCCTCAATGCTTTGAGACGGCAGTAAAAAGCTGGATAATCCATAACAGCGTAAGTGATATTCTCTATTTGTGGGAATTTATCTGAAATTGCGTGCCTAATTTTTTCCCTACAGTTCACACCTCATTATAAATGAAAGAAGAAAAAAAGATGAAACAACCAGGAAATCCTCTCGTTTTCGCACGATGCTGGTGCAAACCTCGCGGCACATATAATTCCAGTCAGTGAGAGTACGCTTTCCCTCCCAGTCAGACTAACGGCGGTGGTGATTGGAATATCGAGAATGAAAAACAGCACGATTTCGAGAATTTCACATATCTTAAGTCTACAATTTACTCTATTGCTCGTGTCTGTATAGTGGAAAAACTTATTACCACGGCGCACTGACCGGGTCGTTCGGCATGTTCTGACAGTGCACTTCAGTATTTGACGGTACTCTCCATTCCTCTCACGTTTTTGCGACTCCGTCACCGCATTTATGACAAGGTCCTTTTGGTTCCGAATCCAAAATATCGTGTTCACGTAAAAAAATAATCGCACAATCATCGTTTTTCCCTATGCGTTCGTAAAAGTCACGGAACAGCATAGCGGACCGGTTGAATTCAGAAGATAACTGGTCATAGGAATGGAAATCATGTTGATGTAGATAGGCTACTGTGGGGCGCTCGGGCTCTGTAGGGCGCATATTGAACCGGCACCCCATAATGCCCTGTATCAGCAGCAAAAGTCTAGATAATCCATAGCAGCACAGGATATATTCGCTATTATGTCTTGGTTCCAAGCACAAGACTCCCTTTTCGTCTTTTTGGGGCTCAATCTCAAATTTCTGCCTATTATTCACACCTCTTTATAAAAAAAGAAAAGGAGAAAAGCAGGTGAAACAACCCGGGATTCCTGAAGACAATAATCATAAAAGTTTACTGTGTGTGTAAGCGTGTTACCAGAATGCTCCGCTTCAGCAGCAAAATTTTAGATTATCCATTTGAAAGATTGTCTGAGATTTACTCTAAAGCTTGGAGATCATAATCTCATGTAGTGTATCAACTGAAATAGTGTGCCTAATGTTTGTAAATACAATCCACCTCTGCAAAAATACGAAAAAATGCATATGTAACCATAAAATCCTGATCACATTAACCCCACAACTCCTTCAAGTGTAACACCAAATTCCCCAATGCTTTAAATCGGCAGTAAAAATCTAGATAATCCATAACAGCGTGAGAGATATTCTTCTATGTTAAAGCACAAAGGCTGCCTTTTCGTCTTTTGTGAGTATTTATCCAAAATTGCGTGCCTAATATTTTTCCCTGCGTTCACACCTCATTTTAAATGAAAGAAAAAAATCAGATGCAACAACCAGGAAATCCTGAAGATAATAATGCTAAAAGTTCACTAAATGTGTAAGCAAGTTACCAGAATGGTCTGTATTAGCAGCAAAAATCTAGATAATCCATTCGATAAGCTTAGGTGATGGGTGTGCAATGGCTGCTTCATTGTCTCATGTGGCGGGGAAAAAGATGCAAATATAACCATAAAATCCTGAATAAATTGACCCCACAAATCCTTCAAGTGTATCAGCCGGTTTCCTCAATGCTCTGAATCAGCATAAAAATCTAGTTAATCCATAACAGCACAAGATATATTCTCTAATATGTCTTAGTACAGGGCTGCCTTTTCGTCTTTTTGGGGCTTTATCTCAAATTGCTGCCTATTATTCACACCTCTTGATAAAAGAAAGAAAAAGAGAAAAGCAGGTGAAACAACCCGGAAATCCTGAAGAAAATAATCACAAAACTTTACTAAGTGAGTAACCAAGTTCCCAGAATGCTCTGTATCAGCAGCAACAATTTAGATAATCCATTTGAGTGATTATTTTACATACTCTAAAGCTTGGGCGGTGGGCGTGAGATGCTGCGTCATAATCTCATGTAGTACGTTATCTGAAATGCCTAATGCCTGTAGATATATCCTAACTTTGCACACACCTCACGCAAAAATGCAAATGTAACCTCAAAATCCTGATCACATTAACACCACAACTCCTTCAAGTGTAACAGCTTGCTTTGAAAGGCTGTAAAAATCTATATAATCCATAACAGTGAAAGAGATGTTCTCTATTGTGTCTTGGTAGAAGGCACGCACGTTTTCACCTTTTGTGGGGCTTATCTAAAATTGCGTGCTAAAAAAATCAGATGAAACAACCTGGAAATCATGAAGATAATAATCGTGATAGTTTACTAATTGTGTAAACACGTCCCCAGAATGCTCTGTATGAGCAGCAAAAAATTAGATAACCCATTTGAGTGATTATTTGAGATTTCTAAAGCTTAGGGGGTGGGCGGGAAATGATGCATTACAAGCTCATGTAGTGCATTAACTGAAATAGTGTGCCTAATGTTTGTAGATATATCCTAACCCTGCAACCACCCCACGAAAAAATGCAAATGTAACCATAAAATCCTGATCACATTTACCCCACAAATCGTTCGAGTGTAACATGCTTTGAGTCGGTAGTAAAAATCTAGATGATATATAACAGCGCAAGAGATATTCTCTATTATGTCTAGGTAGAACGTAGAAGGCACGCGAGGCTCCTTTTTTGTCTCCTGCGGTTCACACCTCGTTATAAATTAAAGAAAAAAAAATCAGATGAAATTACCAGGAAATCCTGAAGATAATAATCCTGGAAGTTTACTAAGTGTGTAAGCAAGTTACCAGAATGATCTGAATCAGCAGCAAAAATCTAGATAAACCATTGGATTGAAGGGGAGATACCTTATTGTGTAGTGCTTCAACGCCAAGGAAATTGCGGAACTAAACCTGAAAATTCTGGAGACAATAATCGTAAATGTTTACTCTGTTTGTAAGCAAGTTACCAGAATGCTCTGTAGCAGCAGCAAAAATCTAGATAATCCATTTGATAAGCTTAGGAGGTGGGTGTGCAATACTGCTTCATAGTCTCATGTGGCGTAGAAAAAATGCAAACGTAACCATAAAATCCTGAATAAATTGACCCCACAAATCCTTCAAGTGTATCAGCAAGTTTCCCTAATGCACTGAATCAGCAGAAAAAATCTAGATGATCCATAACAGCGCAAGAGATATTCTCTATTATTTCTTGGTAGAAGGCACGCAAGGCTGCCTTTTCGTCTTTTGTCTCAAATTAATCTAAAGTTGCATGCCTAAAATTTTTCTCTGCTGTTACACCTACCTTTTTATAAATGAAAGAAAAAAATCAGATGAAACAACCTGGAAATCCTGAAGATAATAATCCTTAAAGTTTACTAAGTGTGCGAAAAAGTTACCAAAATGCTCTGAATCTGTAGCAAAAATCCAAATAATCCATTTGATGAGCTTAGGAGGTGGGTGTGCAATGCTGCTTCAAAGCCTCATGTGGCGTAGAAAAAAATGAACACATAACCATAAAATCAGGAATAAATTGACCCCACATCAGCAGCAAAATTTTAGATTATCCATTTGAAAGATTATCTGAGATTTACCTACTCTAAAGCTTGGGGGGAGGGCGTGCAATGCTGCATCATAATCTCATGTAGTGCATCAACTGAAATAGTGTGCCTAATGTTTGTAAATACAATCCACCTCTTCACACCCCCTCGAGAAAATGCAAATGTAACCATAAAATCCTGACACATTTTTTTAAAATTATTGTCTTTCTTTCGATACAAACGTTACTAGTACATCTAATATACTTATATTATAAATCAATAATCACAAAGTCACATTAACCACACAACTCTTCTACTGATCACATTAACCCCACAACTCCTTCAAGTGTAACAGCAAATTCCCCAATGCTTTGAATCGGCAGTAAAAATCTAGATAATCCATAACAGCGCAAGAGATGTTCTCTATTATGTCTTGTTAGAACGTTTTCATCTTTTGTGAGGCTCTATCTAAATTTGCCTGCCTAATTTTTCCCTGGTGTTCACACCTCTTCATACATAAAAGAAAGAAAAATAATCAGATGAAACAACCTGGAAATCCTGAAGATAATAGCCCTATAAGTTTAATAGAAGTGTGAGAAAATTACCTGAATGCTCTTATATAGCAGCAAAAATCTAGATAAACCTTTGGATTGAAGGAGAGATACCCGTTATGTAGTGGCTTCATGCTATGGAAATTGTGTAACTAAACCAGAAAATCCTAGAGACAATAATCCTAAATGTTTACTAAGTGTGTAAGCAAGTTGCCAGAATGCTCTGTATCAGCAGCGAAAATACAGATAATACACTTGATAAGCTTAAGGAGGTGGGTGTGTGTAAGCTTCGAAACGCTCACAATCCACAAAGGACATTCACCGCAGTGCATTGACTTCAGCAGACCGTGAGAAACAATACAATCAGCAGTCCCACGGCCTCGAATAGTTAGAGTTTCTGGAAAAGCCGAATAATAAACTTGCCACGTGCGGCCAAAATCAAAGCTGTCAGCATGGAAGCTGAATCTAATTGGATCCCCAAAATACGACAGGATCACCCAAAAAGGGGCGTAACGACAACCCCCTGTATTCTGATTCGTGGTTTCCATAATAACAGACAACCATTTCATCATTTCCCGAATTTCCACGCCTTTTCGATGCCTCCGAAAGTTTAGGAAGTTTCGAAGGAACTCCGAAAATTGTGGAAAGAAGATATTCATTCAAGCCTAGACCCTTGCACCGTTCGTGTAAGAACCAGTAACAATGTGTCAAAGTGGTGTTTTGAGAACTGTGTTTTCTTTACATTATTGTGGCTGAATCCTGTGCACACTTTGAGTCTTTGAGTGTTCACAGTACACCTCAACCGAACCCTGGCCATGGAATTAGCCAACCGTCAAAACCGAGGATGGTAGAAGACATCAGGAGTCAACATCTACAGGGAAACATCGAAATCTTGAGGTACCTTATACAACTATTGTAATGCTTGGCAGTAGGAGTTAGGTAGGGACCCGTAAGATCAGTAACACAAGTGCAAATAAAGAGCTATATTATTGGTTTATGAAACAGTTGTTGTTGCATGTTTTCCACCTGTTGACCTCGAAATTGAAAGGACGCTTAGCAGCCAATACCGCCCTAAAATAAATCTTACAATAATGGTGGAGGCGCACGGTACTTCTCAAACTTGGGTGGGATGGGGCAAACACAGTACCGCACTCTGTCACCTGAGAGTGGAACATATTCACCCTCCACATCTGAAATATGGACAAAAAGGGTATCATCGATTGAATCTCGTGATTAAACCGTGACCTTTGTTGCGGCAGAAAGATTTAATCACTCCAGTTTCTTGTGAATTTAGCAGAGCTCTTGCAGATGTGGAATCAGTTCTTGTCCGTCTGGTAACTAGAGGACTGGGAATATTCGGACTGTGACCACCATTAAAAATGTGAATTGAATCTGATCTAATAGGAGAACGGAAAGGTGAACTCATGTTGTCGTGGGGAAATATATATTGCACTGAACAGAAAAATTATTCAGATAGACATTCACTTAAGCTTAGTGGTTTTCGGACTTCGAAAAAGTTTCAACGACTTTTTGCTGGTCTGAAACAACAAAATTACAATGTCTTCCAATTTATCTTTGTGGGGAAGCACAACATTTTTGGGATAGACGCTCGTTAGAGGCAAATCTACCAAGGTCATATCTGAAGGATGGAAACAAGCAATTAAAAAGCGTTTAATCCCTCAATCGAACCCTGGCCACCCGTCAAAACCGAGGATGGTAGAAGACATCAGGAGTCAACATCCACAGGGAAACAGCGAAATCTTAAGGTACCTTATACAACTATTGTAATGCAAACTTGGGTGGGATGGGGCAAACACGGTACCACACTCTGTCACCTGAGAGTGGAACATATTCACCCTCCACATCTGAAATATGGACAAAAGGGGTATCATCGATTGAATTTCGTGATTAAACCGTGACATTTGTTGTGGCAGAAAGATTTAACACCTCCAGTTCGTAGTGGATTTAGCAGAGCTCTTGTAGATGTGGAATCAGTTCTTGTCCGTCTGGTAACTAGAGGACTGGGAATATACGGAGTGTGACCACCATCAAAACTGTGAATTGAATCTGATCTAATAGGAGAACGGAAAGGTGAACTCATGTTGTCGTGGGGAAATGTACATTGCACTTAGCAGAAAAATTATTCAGATAGATATTCACTTAAACTTAGTGGTATCACAGAACATATATGAGATCACTCATTAGGTTTGATCAAACTACAGAGAATTGAGATCAGACTAGATCTGAGAAATTCAGATCAAACTACGAAAATCCATTTCAATGCTACCACAAAAATATTTACAACACATGCTAAGCAGTATCACCATCAATCTGTGTCTTTCTTCATTTGTTCTTTATCTTTTAAAAATTCAAGGTTTTCTTTATTTTATTTCTCTCCAAGATGGCCGTAGTTCTATTTCTGTCATCTTCCAGTTTCTCAGCGATGAGTTTTTGTCTCTCCTGTTGAAAGTTAAAATGGTTCTTCCGTATAGCTTCAAGAACATCGTTCCTCGTCTTAAGTTTCTTCTTCTGGCGCTGTTTGTTCTTCCACTTTATTTCCTTCATCTGATTATTTACTAAAAATTTCGTAGTTTATATAATTACGATACATGGAAAAGGAACACACAAAATTCACTATAACCCACAGAAACACAAACGGCAGTAAAGTGAATACAACCAAACATGTGGTTTATGAATTAAAGAAACATTCTGAGTAGTATGTTAGGGCTACATATTCGGCAGTTAGGGCCAATTTTCGAATGACAGAGTTGTTGATAATTCAAGACCAATAACATCACTGCATACTTCTTTATGGTTAGTAACCAATACCTATGGAGGTTGGATTACGTCTTTTTCGGATAGCAGAATTTCGGGATTGATGCGTTTGACCCTTCGGAATATTTCATCCATCTCCTTCTCATATTCGAAATACTTGGCCCCTCTGCCAGTACTGTAATTATTGTCAACGATCTTTTTATAATGTTTCTCCAATCCCTTCCATTTGTTGCTCACTTGGTCGGATGTAAGATTGACAGAAAAATCCTTCTTTAATAAACTTGCAAGAAGAGAGTACAAATGTTTCAAGTTGCGAATAGAATGGCCTACTGCAGAGTGGTAATTTCCATACTCCGCTAAAGACGACGGATCATAGCAGGGGTCCAAAGTGGGGAGTTCCCTCTGGCAACGTGGTTATCCTGCAGGGTGTTTTGCTACAAAACGTCTTCTTCATTGAAGTCAACCACTTCTTCTTCTTCAACCACTTGTTCTTGATTAGTTTGCTGCTGCTGCTGTAGAGCAAGGAAATCACTCAACTCTGAAATGGGAAGAGGACAAAATAATGGTTATAAAAGTACATCAATAGGTAAGCTAGGCCGTAATTCAAGTCAAGTTAAACTAGGGATTGGGATATTTAAGAAATCGCTTGATGTTTTTACACTCGTTCCATTTTTTGTTTCTTCCCAGTTCTCATTCTTTGTCGGAAATCATCAGTTTTCACTAAGAACATGTCAGACTAAGTTTTTGCAACTATTTCACTCCCCATCAGAACAGAATCACTACTTGCATCATGGGGAGGGGGGTTCTTAAAAATATTAAAAATTTCGTAGTTTATATAATTACGATACATGGAGAAGGAACACACAAAATTCACTATAACCCACAGAAACACAAACGGCAGTAAAGTGAATACAACCAAACATGTGGTTTATGAATTAAAGAAACATTCTGAGTAGTATGTTAGGGCTACATATTCGGCAGTTAGGGCCAATTTTCGAATGACAGAGTTGTTGATAATTCAAGACCAATAACATCACTGCATACTTCTTTATGGTTAGTAACCAATACCTATGGAGGTTGGATTACGTCTTTTTCGGATAGCAGAATTTCGGGATTGATGCGTTTGACCCTTCGGAATATTTCATCCATCTCCTTCTCATATTCGAAATACTTGGCCCCTCTGCCAGTACTGTAATTATTGTCAACGATCTTTTTATAATGTTTCTCCAATCCCTTCCATTTGTTGCTCACTTGGTCGGATGTAAGATTGACAGAAAAATCCTTCTTTAATAAACTTGCAAGAAGAGAGTACAAATGTTTCAGGTTGCGAATAGAATGGCCTACTGCAGAATGGTGATTTCCATACTCCGCTATAAGACGACGGATCATAGCAGGGGTCCAAAGTGGGGAGTTCCCTCTAGCAACGTGGTTATCCTGCAGGGTGTTTTGCTACAAAACGTCTTCTTCATTGAAGTCAACCACTTCTTCTTCTTCAACCACTTGTTCTTGATTAGTTTGCTGCTGCTGCTGTAGAGCAAGGAAATCACTCAACTCTGAAATGGGAAGAGGACAAAATAATGGTTATAAAAGTACATCAATAGGTAAGCTAGACCGTAATTAAAGTCAAGTTAAACTAGGTATTGGGATATTTAAGAAATCGCTTGATGTTTTTACACTCGTTCCATTTTTTGTTTCTTCCCAGTTCTCATTCTTTGTCGAAAATCATCAGTTTTCACTAAGAACATGTCAGACTAAGTTTTTGCAACTATTTCACTACCCATCAGAACAGAATCACTACTTGCATCAAGGGGAGGGGGGTTCTAGTAAAGAAAACCCAATCAAGCTTTAAAAAATTATACTTACCAATACCAAGATAAATAGTATTGTCATTTGACATTATGCAGTAGGATCCAGCTTCAGACTCTCAAACCTGAAACGTTAAATATAGAGGGATAAGTTGACATTTATTTCACATAGTACACTATCATATATGATCATTTATAGCATTAAAACTCCATCTACGTGAATCCAGTAATTACTATCATGTTTAACCATGCGTTGCAGTGAATTTAAAACTAAATGACTACAGTTTTTTAAGGTTGCAAGGTGATTAACGAATTGAAATAGTTTTGTGAACGCAATTAAGATGCACCATTTGAATCGTTATATCCGGCAAACTTCAATCACATATTCTGCAACTAACAATTTCCGATCGAAAGTTCCTCATAGAGTTTTTTTTAAACTCTTTGTTTTCGAGCTATTCAATTTCTAACAATTTTTTCATGATGACTACAATCACAGTCTAACGTGGCTAGAGATATTCCACTGGGAATACCAACTCCCAGTAAGACATAGGTACATAAATCCACTACAATAAATATACGTATATAGTATTATATTATAAACTAAAAATTACAATTATGAGGTTGAAGGGTATGCATGCCCGTAAGCATAGCTTGTAACATGACAGGAAAAATAATGAACCTAAAATAATCACGACATACCTAAATCAAACACGAGATCCACGAACAAATTAAAACACAAAACTAGTAGAGGATGTTCATACTATTGACGTCTACAACACAGGAAAAGCTTGCGTGAAATATACTCGCACGAAAGGAGAAATGTTCTCAACACAAAACGGACTGAGAAGTTATGAGTGAAGTAAGTGAGTGATCCTCGTTGAGTGGATGTGTATGTTCGAATAAGTGCGGGAGGGGACTGTGGCCCACGGTGGTCCCCTTTGATCTTTCTAGAAAAACCGCAACGGAGGCGATTGCCCGCACGGCTCCCCACGGACAGGACATTGGCAGTGCGCAATGTGGTCTAGGCTTGCGTGGTATTGGCCATTGTGTAGTAAAAGCATAAGGTGTCAAGCAAAAGGTCCAGACTCTAGCAAATGCTAATTTTTAGGTGAATAAGTAACCTGTTGCTGAAAAATACTTGGTAGCACATGCTTTATCGTGGAGGTTATATCATCTGATTGAAATTACCCATGAGTTATCATGACGCACCGTGACCT
The DNA here is from genome assembly GCA_030762985.1 of Adelphocoris suturalis. Classification (NCBI taxonomy): domain Eukaryota; kingdom Metazoa; phylum Arthropoda; class Insecta; order Hemiptera; family Miridae; genus Adelphocoris; species Adelphocoris suturalis. The sequence continues at coordinate 57,008,516 of CM061045.1, forward strand.
AGCAATGGCCTGTCCAGCTCTCCTGTCCAGTCTCCATGTTTCTCGACAATCTTGTCAAGAACATACGGGATCGTTATTGTCGCCATCGAACGATGGATACCCAGGTCTTTGATGAGTGGAAACCTTGGTCCCCTAAAAATCTGAATAAAAAAAAAAAAACGTTTTACTTCTATTTGAAATTGCTTATAGCGAATTTTCGTAGAAAATGAAGCTATCACAATGGCTCCAAAAACGTACTTAGTATCAACTTTTCATGTGCGTTTTTGTCTTTTGAATCTGTCCTTTCCTCATTTCCACCAATTTAGGTTAATTCAAAGATCAAACCTTTCTAATCACCAGCACTATTCTTACCACACGTTTCTTTACCATGAGTTTTTCCAACTTGATAGGAAGAGTGTGGCATCATTTATCTTTTCTTTACACACTGTGTTGGCCACTTCCATTCACAAAATTCGTGACCCTTCATATTCCCCCATATTGGAAAGCTCTTTTAATTAGGTGAAATTTCCCATTGATGAGAAGTGCCTGTACCACAATCAATAACATGTTATTAGTGCGTTGATTGTGGGATGTTCATGTTTACAACCTATATCTATATAGGTTTACCTAGGTTTCTACCCATCTATCTATATATATAATTACATCGGTTCACTATTCAAGAGGGAGGGCGATAACAGGAAAGAGCCAGAGTGCCTACATATTTCCGCGCTTGTACCAATACAATGTCATGTGGGAGATAGTGGCTCTCGCGCCCAGCGTCACCTGCTACTTGACAATGGGCCGATGAGTGAGTATTAAATGGTTCGCTTCGACTGTTGGTTCTGCCCTCCTTTTCACTGGTTCTTTTTGAAAGAGAGAACCGACCTCTCGCTTTGTCAATTCCCTCCAGAGGCCTTCACTCGCCTTCACAACAGATCTATGTAGGACTCGGATATCAATAGAGGAAAAAACCAAAAAATGAAAACCTCTCTTCATCACGGTGCCCAACGCTTCCGAGGTTCCTTATCCACGCGCTTTGTTGTCCCTTGGCCGCTTGTGGGGGCGGACATTCTGAAGAAAGTAGATCCATCCATATGTAGGTAGGCGTAGACCGAGTGTCCGGAGAAAAATCCAACTAAAGCCATCATTTAGACCCAATGCAGAAAACAACAAGACAGAAACAGAAAATTACAATGAAGTGAATTTAGCACATCAGCTAATCGTGCCGAGCGTAACCTGTTTTGACTAACGAACCTCCGACAACGATCTGTTTCGACCAAACAGTTTTTACGGTAGGTACGAAACTGATCACCGCGCGCAGAAAGACACTGTTCACAGAGACTATCGCACGGAAACTAAAAAATGTCAATACCGGGGATCCCTGGCAGCGGGAAGGGGTCACACTACTTATTCGACTTATACCCCCCCCCCCCCCTTCTGAGTTAGAAAGGAACGCGTAGAATGTCATCGAAGAAAACAAGAAACATGTTATTTCAGTTTTTCGTTTTCTTGTGTTTGTAAATATCGCGAGTTTGTAACGCTCATTGCGCTTGGTCGAAACGAATTGTGCATTCAAGGAAGCGCAGGTTTGAAACGAACTCACTTGAAAACCTCGTTTCGACCACTCGTTCGAACCTATCTACTTAGGGTTGCCAGATTTAGTCTGTATTTGGTCTATGTATATTAAACATCGTTTATTTCGTAAAACACTGAGAAAAAATAAATCGTGTTTCTGTGGTAATATTCACATATTTTGGTAGGTGGAACAACATCAATTCTTGTCGGAAGATAGCAACCAAAGTAGGTACAGTTCGGTTTCTCATATTAGGCTCATTAACTGAGGGCGAATTTGAGATTCTATTTATTCTAGAGTGTTTTTAAATTACCTACTTCATAATTCCGTTCTATTTGTTACACCCATACTGATTTTTGTTAAATTAGTTTGACGGGGCCTATCCTACTTTTGGTGGGTAATAAATCTTCTGCTTCACATTAGAACTGTGGGCAGAGTCTCTGGCTGTTCGACAGTGCCAGTTGTTGGGAGTTGGGAATTATGTGATCTGTAGCAATTCGCTAAGTACCATCGAGGAAATTAGGGATACATATTCTGATGATCCTCTAATACAAAGCCTCCGTGTATCGCTACACCAAGCCTCAACATCGGGCTCAACCATAACTTTCATGTGGGTGCCAAGCCATGTGGGTTTTCCTGGCAGTGAGTGTGCTGATCCCCTTGCGAGGAGAGTCATTGGTGATAACTCCATCGGTGAGCTGCCTATACGCATTGAGGATCAAATCTCCTACATGCAACATAAAGCCAATTCCATATGTCACGAGCAATGGCAGGGTGAGGTAACTGGTCTGCGTGGTGTCCTTCAGGACTTGTGCCCGGTGGGCCAATTCGTAACCCAACTTCCAAGGAGGGACTGAATAGTGGTCAACCGGGTTGCCACTGGTCATACCCATCTTACTCACAGACTCCTGCTTAGCGCAGGAGCTCGAGATGTTGTGTGCGGAAGGTGTGGGGGTGATCTGTCCATCCGCCATTTCCTGGAGGACTGCCCATACCTTATAAACCTCCGAGTCCAGCATCGGCCCCCTCAGTGGGTTGACGTTTTATCTGGACCAGACAAGGTCCAGTCCCTGTTGTCGTACCTGAGAGCCGCTGAGCTCTGCTACGAACTGTGATATCTGATCTGCGATATATTTTTGTACAATCTAGTCATAGTTTTACTTCGTTTTGGCGATTATATACAGTAACATATATTTAGTTATTAGTCTATTCTAGATCTAGTCATAGTTGTACTATTTTATTTTTGAGGTTTTATTTTTATTTTTTATCCGCTCTATGGGCTAAACAGTACCCCTTATTTTGTCCTCCTCCGATTTACCAATGGAGTCCGTGATGGCACTCCGTTTGGTGGTGGAGGGTGGCATGACCCCCCTTGGAATCGTGCCACTTGCAGTGTCCCTTTGGACACCTTGTTCGATGCCGCTAATGACCCTTATGGTTGAGGTGCGGCTTAAAGCACTAAATAAAATTAAAAAAAATCTTCTGCTCTGCAATAAAGATATGTTGTTTCAAGTCAGCAAGCACTTTAATTTATGAATGTTGTAGGTACCTAGAACGTACAACTCAGAAAAATAAATAAAAACCTGAAAAGCAACTAGGTACTACCGCGTAAAGTAGATCTCCTATGTAAATAGGTAACTATTTATTTATTTTTTTTGGTTTTGCGGTTTTCTTTGTCTACCCCCGCTACCCACCATCTCCACCTAAACGTAAGTTTCAAAATATGACAACGGAGAAAAGCACAGCGCGAATATTCCAAGTCCAACAGAAAAACAGCACTGTCAGTTCAGTTTGCTTGAAACTGAAAGCTAGAGGTAGGAAAACCATGAGATAGGTACTTAAAACCTATTTCGATGCTTGGGCTGCGAGAAGAGAGATAAATACAAACGTAAAACGCTGCAAATTATTACAAAAAGGTTTATTATATCTGTATCAGGTAGCCCTTCTACTCAGAATACGGGTCCACAAAAAATTACCTATCAAACTGAGTCTATGGTGCATTTTAGAAATATAACTGATCGGTGACACCTACCAGTAGAAAATGAATGAATTAATAAAAAGAATGAAAATATAAGAAAAATAACAAAAAATCTTGAAATTGACTAGGAAGAAAGAAAATTAAATAATGTATTGTATTGGACTCTGCTGGGATTGATTGCACGGTCGGTATGCTGCCCACAAGTCGGGCACTCTATCCACTGAGCTACGATCGCCTGTGTAATAATGATAGCAGCTCATGATTTCTCTATGCTCTTGCACCTGGAAACCCGAAGGTGTTTTTTCGAAGTTCTAGCTTTTAGGGAAAGCGAACGGTTTATTGTACAGCGTTGTGGATGGTTTTAATCGATTCTTTGGTATTATATTTATCATAGACGAGGAAAAAATCATTATTGTTACCTTGAAAGTTTGCGAGATCTCGCTTTCTTCCTTTAGGGTTCATCAAAATTGATGCCGCTGCCACATCCCCGGCTAATGTATGATTTTTGAACCAAATTTCATAAACTTGGTCTAGGAGTTTCGGAAAAAAGCTCTGGACGGCGGATAGACGGATTTTTCTTCCTTTCGACTTTTGGATTCTAAGCATCTTGAAACGTAAACCAATAAATTTTGAAGGGTTGGGGGGGGGGGGGGGGGGGGGGGGGGGTAAACCTTTTCTCTTGGTCGATTACAAAGGTACATCATTGAAAATAATAAACCAAAAGGTATGTGGTTGGAATATGGCTCTGTACAACAAGAAAGGGGTGCTTTCGCATTTTTCAAGCTAATTAATGAGCTTTTAGATTTAAAAAATATACCTGCTAATAATAGCCACCCTCCCTCGCTTCGCTACAAACCATTTTCTTGCTTTCAATAACATTACTTTCTCATTATGTATTTCCGAAGTAAAATGAGTAAGTTATGTTGTGTGTATAAATGTAACCATAGGACAGCTAAGTAGTTTACCCAAGGTATGCGCGCATTTGCATCTTTTTGGGAAAAAAAATTTGTTTATACTGTCAAAATTAAGGCAAGTGTGTTTGGAGCACTTACGCCCTGTGTACATTGTGCAGAATGTGTGAATATGCAGTGAACTTTAGAATTATCAAAGTAAATAGGTATATAATAAAACATGTCTTATTCATTGTAAATTAAGTGCTTGAATCTTTTCTGTAGGACAGGTTTTCTACCGATGTGTTTTGTTGCTGCCAAAAAAAAAAGTGTGATCTAGATAGGTAGGTGAAAGACCTTTGGCAGGTACTACGTACACAGTAAAAGTATGCCAGGTAGGTAGGTCTAAAAGGTTTACCAGGTAGGTTTAAAATTTTGAGGGTTCTGACATCACAGGCATATTCTCAATACAAAAATTCTGATGATAGGTGATACCTATTTGAAATCCAGATTATCAAGAAGTTTACGATGTCGAAATACTTGCTGAACTTTGAAAACCAGGTACAGTAGCAAAAATCGACTGTGATTGTCGAATTGAGATCAGTTCAATTATATCTCTAAATGGCGGAAAGCCAACAGCCTATGCCTGATTCCATTCCACCGAAGTGAAGTGTCCAGTTTTAGTCTTTCCGTATAGTTTTCTAGTTGTCTCTGTTTTTTTGTTTTCTACATTTTATAAGAATAGATAATAGAATTAAAAAAAAAAAAAAAAACCGACAGCTAAACCTGCATGTAAGATTCCTACTACGTTTTTGTACCTACTCTTTTGACTGCTCGCAACAAAGATGGGAAAGAAATTACAATAATAAATGGTCCCTTCTGAGGGTCCCATACAAAACAATGGCAATAGTTGCAATAACCCGCGCGGGACCGCAAAGCTCGAAAATTTTTCTATAGAAACTGAACGATATTAAAGCAGTTTTTCTTACCTCAATTGATGAAATTATCCATAAAATGAAAGGCTTTAATTGTTTTTCACAAAATACAGGTCTGCTCTGTATTTCACAAAATAAAAAAACATACAATTTATAAGAAAAAAAATTCTTACATTTGAACATGACCTCTTACATTTGAACATGACTTCCGGTGTCCTTGGGGGCCGGTGGTTGTCTCAACTGGTCAATTGGCCATTTCATTTATGAACCAAGCAATATGTAACAAAAACCAGTCGCACTGCTTCTAGAGAAAATCGTTCGAGCTTTGCAGTCGTATAATAGAAAAGACCCACCTGCGCTCCCAATAATTCTACCACTGATGAAGATCACATGGAAGTGGAACTAGAAGAACGATTCCACACTTCTAGTTCCACGGCTATGCGTAGAAAGGAATATATTCGTAATAGAAGTATTGTAGAACATCCATTATCACCTCCTAGGTACTGAATTCAAATCCCTTTTGTGGAAGGTAGTCTGGCATCTACTTACTCACTCTACACTGAGAGAAAAATGTGCTTATGGAAAGTCGATCAGAGACAAAAACCGATCAAGTTTAGCTAAAGCCAATGGAGTTTGTGTGAACATCAATCTGTTTTAGTTAAAAACGATCGACTTCTATCGAGTAACTGCATCATTCTATCGAATGTTGCTAAGAGCTGATGGAGTTTTGTTAATGGTCCATCGAGTAGAGGTATCAGTGGATCGTGTTTTCGCAACAAGAAGTTTGATCGAGTTTCCTAAATCTGTCTCCCATCGAGTAATGTCAGTCAGTGATGGGGTTTTCTTAATTCCAATGTAATTATGTTACCGTCCATCGAGTATTCTTACTCTTCCAAACGTGTGTCTGTTGCTTGCACAGACCCGTTTGATGTGAGTTTTTCTATTTGACGATCGACTTTTCCCTGTCTTCAAACGAGTTTATATAGCCTTATGAGAATCACCTTGGTTGATGGATCAGATTTTCATGATGGGGCGATCGAGTAGTGTGATGGGGTGAATTAAGAGGAACACGTTAGAGGAGTCCATGTACTTTTTCCATTCTTCAAACGAGTTGCTATAGTCTTATGAGGACCACCTTGATACTCTCTCACTACTCAGCCCGTCTTAGTAAACCCGTAAACTGTTATCTAAATCTGTGGATATCATCTTGCTTATCATTCTAGTTCAATGCTCGAAAGGTGTTATTCATATTGGCGCCGAAAGTACAATAATATTCGCAGGTTTGCGAAACTTCAGCTGAAGTGCTTCAGGTTCTTGTATAGGTACTTTTTGCATGATGTTAGTGCGCTTGTGACACGTGTTCTTGTTTGAAAATTCCAATTTGAAAAGGTAATATTTGTTAGATTCATATCCTTGTAATTAAATTCCTATTTCTAAAATCATTCAAGTACCTACCTAATCTAATGGTGATTGAGCATGATGATTGCAAAGATCCAAAATGCACACTTTCGCATTTGTTTGTAATTAAAAACCGTTATCAATGCGCAATGCGCAGAAAATTTCACTTTATAATTTTGAGTTACCTACCATTATTTCCATGCTGTGCTGGAAGAAGAGCCCATATTCTTGTGACGTCACGCCTGGAGTTGGTTAGTGTATCCGACAAGGTCCGTCATGACGGCACTATGTCAGAAAATCGCAACCCAACCAACCTATTTTTCACAAGAAGTTTGCCGTCTTACGTCAACCTAATATGTTGTTACGACATTTTTCATCAGCTTTGATTTGAAAAAGTAATATTGTAGTAGTATTAAGTGTCATTTCAACTAAACCTAGACGCAATAATCGTGCCAACCAGCGAGATTACTAGTTGTATTCAACGATACCGATCTGGTGAACATGTTCTCATTTGTACTAGGTAATTACTTACTATTGTAGTTGATTAATGTCCAAAACCTAAAGAAATTCATTCTTTTAGGCTTTGAGAATCATTAACCTGAAAAATAATGTATAAAAAATTATTGAAAATTCCTCAGGTGTCTGTACTGCAGTGCGGTCGAGATTAGTAGCTCGGGCAGCGCTTGAAAGAATCGGTAATTATCCCCTCCACCACCCACCACGACAGAAAATCCGGAATTTCCAAGGTTTGCGACAAAACTAGACTAAAATTGGAATCGAACCAAATAAGAATCACGAAAATAGGTCGAGAATTGTAACCTGGGTGGCGTCGACAAGATTTGTCATACACGCGCACACACACACACACACACAAACACCTATTGTTTTTTTCACGGATTCGGTCTTAGAATGGTCTGTAACGGATTTGTACGCGATCATTTTTTTTTTCTCATGCCTGTGTTGTCCCCCACCCCCCTGGATCAATTCCAATAGGCGTCCCTCATGTTAACGATGCCTTGCCTATAAAACAGCTTCAGAGGGACGTCCTAAAAAAGGAGCAAATCATAACTGGCGGAACAGTGAGAGAGAGAGAGAGAGAGAGAGAGAGAGAGAGAGAGAGAGAGAGAGAGAGAGAGAGAGAGAGAGAGAGAGAGAACTTTATTAAAAAAAAAAAAAAAAAAACCTTCAATATTGTTGGACACAATAGAAATTAAATAATATAATTTGATTCCTGTGTCAATTTTCCCAGAGCGCTAGACCGAGGATGTGTTGCCCTGGGGGAGTGCTGGTAAGCTCTTTACTAAAAAATTTAACGGAAAAGTACCTACTGCATCGCCTTCATCTGCTTAGAAATGTCAATTACTCGTATACATCGTGACCAAATAGCATCTCAGTATACGTAGTTGCTTACTATTATTTTTTCGAAATGTTGCTGCCCATTTTATATAAAAAATTCAAAAATTTTTCTTTTGTACATAGCTCTAGAGAACAATTGTGGATTTTTCAACTCCAGATCTAGGCTCCTATGCGGGATACCTAATACATAGATGGGACTACGAGTTGTGAGTTGCAACCGTGGTCGAGGGTTCAATATATTTCCCTCCATTTGGAACCTGAAAAAAAACCCTGAAAATCGCCTTATAATTTGCGACGATAGTATCAGCTGATTTGATTCTATTCGAATTCGGGCTTCACGAAATCGAGTTTTTATAACGCTTATCACCTATGGATGGACTAGTGAAGCGTAGATAGACGATTACCTAATCTCATTAATTTTCCGTTGATGGATACACTTAAGTCACTTAGATCAGAGGGACTTGTAAATTAAGTAAGTTGGGACTATTTTTTAATTTTATATAGTTGCTCACACGTTGGTCCGTATAGTAAAAAAGATCCCCCCCCCCCCCCCCCCCAGTTGGTGTTGATTGAGCACGGTTGCGCAATTACTCGGTACGCAAAAATGTCATGATCGAAAAAGTTATGGGTGATACAATTTTTTGGGCCTTTTCTGTTATATCCCATATAACATTAAGCATATTTCCGTTAATTCTCTACTATTCATTCATTCTGACCTGTATGCCCAACTAATCTGTATTTTTACTAAGGGATTGACTACTTGATGTCATGTATTTTTGAGATGCGAGCTTGCGAGCATCCAGACCACCTAACTATGCACATCATTCTGACCTACATGTCCAACTAATCTGAATGTTTACTAAGGGATTGATTACTTGATGTAATGTATTTTCGAGATGCGAGCATCCAGACCACCAAACTATACACAGCATTCTGATCTATTTTACCACAGTGGACGTAAAAATGATTGGGGATCATCAATCCGATCAATCCCCATTCTATAGAAAATAGTTTGTAAATGCGGGGATATAACAGAAAAGACCCCGTTTGTTGTGATTTTTTTAAAACGTATATTGACGGAGATAAGCTGCTGGTAAACTCGTGAGACACCATTTATATTGACTGGAATGGATAGGTTCAGTTCGCTAAATAGTGCTTATAGTGACGATAACCTAGTGGGTATAGCTTAGTGTTGATTTCCCAGTAGTCATAGCCTATTGGTTTGCTCCGAGTGGACAAAAAGATTCACTCAGAATCTGAGTGCTGAGAACCCCTGGGAAAGTGGCCACTTCCATTTTCCACCAATCACCGCGGAGCTTCCGTAGGTCGTGAACGGAAGGAGACGAAGAAAAGGCCGCGATCCCGGGGGATCAGGTGTAATCGGAAGGTCACGACCGGGTCCGAGGTCGGGGCTAATGGGTCCGCGCTCGGGCCGTCCGACGCGTCCGGACGGGTAAAGCAGTAGGTAGCGGTCCATTTTTCCCCGCTCCGCCGCGACCCGCTGCATCCTCAGCGGCACCAGCTTTCTGCGTCCGACGCGTCTCCCCCCCGAACGCGTCGCCCGGTGGAGGGATGAACGGGCTCCCCGACTCACATTTTCTACCGGAAAGGATGTCAGTCAGCTTGTGAACGTACCCGCGTCCGAGAGGTTCCGTTTTCATTTCCACTCAAGTCTTCCGCCGATCCCGCGCCGCGAGTTCCCGCGAAACTCCCAGCAGTGCTCAGAGGTACACGCGATTCCGGCACCGACCCGCCCCTACCCTCAAGACTACCCCTAACTATCAGAAACTACCCCTATTATCATACCCTATAAAAATTATTAAAAAAAAAAAAAAAAAAAAATTTAGCATCCAATCACACAGGTGATTTATGATGCCATCTCCCCACACTACACATGATTCAAAATTCTAAAATTATAAAATAAAGAAAATAACGCAATATTACTGCAATATTTCCTGATTTACTTGAATTTTTGTAGTTCAATCAAGCCTTTTAATTTTACTCATTTTAACCTACTTCAACGCGAAAAACAGATTCACCTGATCTTCAAAAAACTTTCCTCTCTTCATGAATTGCGTGAATGCCATATTAGAATGGTTGCCACACAAATAATATGCATAATTGTTTCTCATCTCAACCATCTACAGATTTCTTCTTAAAATTTTAAAGCCCGAAAATTCAAGTTTATTATAGTTTTTTAGGCAATAATGAAGTGACTATTTTAGCTACCTAAAACGAAAAAAAAAAAAAAAAAAAAAATTGATTTCCTATTTTGTGGGAACCTAAAAACTGTGTTGGATGTACTAGTGCTTTCACCTCAGTGCCACTGAACCTACCATTCTAACCCTATATTTTCTCAGTACCTTATAGCTTTCAATAAAATAGTTTAGACCAAGATACAGAACTCGCAGCCTCCCAAATTGAGAATAATAAATAAATAAATAATAACTAAAAAAAAAAAAAAAAAAAATGACTGCAACAGAGCAGTGTTGAAATTTTCATCGAACGAAAAAAAAGAAGAAGGGGGAAAAACAATCAAGATAAAATGGCTTATACGACCCATGCAAGATTAAAATGAAATAAAATTGTAGATTCACCTATTTATTAGGCATTCCAAAAAATGAAATCAACAGTATTCTAGTATATAATCGGAAGATACACACAAAAAATATGATCAAAATAGCAATAATATAACAAAGTATATTTAATATGATGTTGAATATTGTTCCTTAAGTGTGTCTTTAATTAATAGACCTGTTAATTTGAATGTGTTTCCTAAATTTTGAAAAGTGGCAGTAATATTTACATGCAGGTGTTTTTTCTGGTTTTATGAAGGACTTTGTATTTTATTCCCTTAAAAAAGCGAATTGTGCAAGGGAATGGAATATTTATTTAGACGTCCTTAAGCCTTCTTCTGGATAGATTTATGTGGAGTGTGAGGGGGTGGACGAGAAACGGTAGATTACCTGGTCGATAACGAGGCAACAGTTGTCGATAATACGGTCGGAATAACGTGTACCTACGGTCCTCTGTTTTTCCAGCCGAGAGAAGCCGATAGTGAAAAGAAGAGGTTTATTTAGACGCGGTCCTGTGAATTGTTTGCCGTGAAGTGACCGCAACAACCGCGAACGCACATGCGCCAGGTAAAAGTAATTGACTGTGAATCACACGCCACACTCAGAAGGGATAAGAGAAGCGTGCAGTAAGGGATTCTTCGGTCCTTCTACCAGGTGAGTTTAAACATGGAAGTATATATACCTATAGGGTGTTTTCACGCTGAATCGAACGGTAACACTTGCAGATCTCCTCAACTCCGTTATAACAGTTTTACACTTTAACTCACGAATTTCAGTTATGCTCAATTTTATGTGTTTTAAGGGTAAAACTAGTTAGTTAAAGTGTAAAACTCTGTTACAACGGAGTTGAGGAGATCTGCAAGGGTTACCATTCTATTTAGCGTGAAAAAATACTATGAAACCGGCCCCAAACTCGAATTTTTTTAGGGGGTCATTTGCCACGAAAACCCTCGATTTCACGGCCATAACTCCGCCTAGAATCACAGTAAACTCAAAACTAAGAACTCCTTTGGAAAGGCCGTTGAATTTCCTATAACCCTGTTATAAAGTTATGTTTTAAATCGAACTGATAGATCATAAGAAATCGACTTTATAAGAAATTCACGTTTGCGCATGCTCGCAGACAACTATTAGTCCCATTGCAATGAAATTTATTCGGGACCATTTAGGAACTAGTCCGTACAATCCCTGAAAATTTCATAAAAAACCGGTCTATTAGCCTTGTGTTTTGTCTGTGTAAATCAATCTCAGTTTTGCGCATGTGCAATAGTTATTACTCCACCAATCACGATATGATTCATAATGAATTTCCCTGGTACATATACCCAACTACTCCCCGAGTTTGAGCAGAATCGGTCCAATAATGATGAGAAACAAAAAACACAAGAAATTAACGTTTGCGCATGGGCACAGACTACTATTGATTTTACGGCAATGAGATTTAAAGGGGCCGTCTAAAAGATAACTCGCATAAAACCTGAAAATTTCATCAAAATGGGCCATAAGACTCGGATTTTGGCTTCTGTCAATCAATATTATAGTTGCGTATGCTCAATGACTACTATTTAATCGCAGTATAATTCATAGGGCATCTTTCTGGAATATATACCCAACTATCCCCCGAGTTTAAACGAAATCGGACCAATTGATTATGAGAAATTGACGTCATTAGATATTAAAAGTCGGTAGTGAGGAAGCAAAAGCAAAACAATCAAGACAATACTGGCTATTCAAAATTCCTGAATAAAAAAAATATATATATATTGATTCTGAGGTTGGGGTATCTTGAGGTTCAGTCAGTGGTATCAGGTTTCATCATACCATATATTCTCAATTTATTTATAAATCTTCTATATCAACAATGAATATAATATAACTAGTAGGAATACATTCAATCTACATATACAACAGTCAGAAACAACTCATAATAAACAGGAAATGAAGGCTTATTAACACGTAATCTTACCTGAATGTGAATTTTAAACGTAGTACTCAACAACGTAAATAGTTATAATCACTGATTTTGCCCACCGCGGTAGGTCTCGACGGAGCCCATTTTTCATAAAATTAACGAATTATGTTGAAAATTTTACACAGATAAGTAGAGTGAGACAAATATATTAATTGTATAGGAATTATAATGATTTACCTACATTAGTTTCTAATGATTACATTGGCTTCTATTGGTTAGATGAGGAAATTCTAATGATTAATAACTATTATAAAGAAGAAGAGAAATGGACTAATTTAGCCTCTTAAAATGCTAAACAGAAACGCCAGCCTAGAAAATATCTCTGTATTATCGTTTTTTCGATAGTAGGGGTTTGAATAGTTTCATGTATTTTTACTTATATTAATTTCGCACATTATTATTACATTTCTAGAGTAAATATAGTCCCTTTACGTACGCATTACGCTTATAAAATTCCGTATTCACTCTGGAAAGAGAAATATTTGCATTTGCATACTCGTTGCATTTCATTTGGGAGACACATTACCCAAATGCATGGAGTTTCAACCTCATTCCCTAAACTATGGGTTCCCGATCCCATTTTCTGCATTACATACAAATTGAATGAACAGTTTTTGTTTCCTAATCATGTTTCTGCCTACTCTTGCGTTGGAATGTTCCTTCGCGGCCAACAATCGTGTTGATGATCTTTGCCATTTAAACACTTGAACCCTCGTATAAAGCGAACGGTTGGTCGCATAGTTCTCCAGCTGCCTCGCTCGATTCATTAAAGTCAATCAATTAAAAAAGATCTAGTCATGTAGCATGACCGTATGAGCCAATTTTTGTAATGTTCCTTAGGTATTTTCTACTCAAATTTGTTTGAAAAAAAAAAAAAAAACCAATAGATGTTAAATAGCATATTAATTTCTAAAAAAACACTGTCCAAATGTAATCTCTGCTAAATAACAAATTTCAGGATTCTTAAAAACAATTCATATCGATTTTTCATCACAGTTTAATAAAACATGAGTACATTTCTTAGCACGGCGATGACCAAAAATTGTTGAATGCTGTTCTAGTTTGTAGTAGAAGAGTAGCTTGTAGCAGAAACTTTTCAAAATGATATTCTGCTCAAAAAATAAATAAATAAAAATACAAAAATAAAAATACATGAAAAAAATAAATATAAAAAAAATGAATAAAAAATAAAGATAAAAAATACATGAATAAAACACAAACGATTGAAAGCCGTTTTTGCTGTTTAATTGCTTTTTCAAGTGCATTTTTCCAATTTTGAGCACTTGATTGTGGTCAAAAACTGCTGCCTAACGAATTCATCCTTTTTTTTTGGAATGATTAATTTTTTGGTAAAAGAACGGATTTTTTAACCTCAATTTTGAGGGAGTTTTTCTTGGGCACATACATATGTTCATATATATATATTTATATATGTATGAAATAGTATAAAACTCCAAGAATCATTTCAGGATACCTCTAAACGGATTTCCACAAAGAAAACTTTTTTTTTTAATTTCTAAATTTTATTTGACATTAATTTCTTATTCAGCCATTTCACTACACATGAATATTATTATATTAAAAGGCCTATGAGTTTTCATGTAAATAAAATAATTAAAACTTAGTAAAATAGTCAAATAACTGAGAGATGTCAAAGAGTTCTAACATTTCGGGATACTATCTACTCGTTTGCTCTTGATATTGGGGGCACTCGATAACCAAATATTTCAAATTTCGATTGGTGGCACATGGTGCACTCAGTCGACTCGGATTGTCCAATTGTGCCAAGGTACGGGACGCAAAAACCGCGGTTTGACCTCAGTTGCAACCTCTTGTAAAAAGATTCTATTGATCTATTGCATTGCTACTGCCAAGTAAACCGATGATGTCTGGCAATCGACGGGAAGAAACCTCTACCGCCAAATCCAGCGGTATTCTTGTATCGGATCCCTCCTTCGCTTAATGATCGATGGCATCATTTTCTCTCAGGCCTAGATGCCCTTTTACCCCACAGCTGACCAAATCGTACTTGCATTTACAAAGTACGAGTACAAGTAATTGAAAATTAATTGCAAGTACAAGTCCTCAAAAGTACTTGTACTTGAAAATGCAGTAGCAAGTACAATTACAAGTACTTTGTAATTGAATAGCCAAGACAAGTACAAGTAAATGTACTTGCCAATCTTTTAGTTCAGGTACACGTACACGAGTACTCTTGTGAAATCAGCAAGTACCTACAAGTACTTGTAATTGTACTTGTACTTTACGCAACGCAAGAACCACCCTTTCCCTCTCAAATCTTGGAAATATGTCGGTAATCACTGCATTTCATTCGGAAACGGAAAGAAGATCCGGAGCGGAATATAATTGATTTTCAAAAAAGTTGTAATGTACTTGCTGTACTGGAATTACAAGTTACAAGTACAAGTAGATACTTGTAAGTGTACAAGTGCAAGTACAAGTAATTGTAATTGAAACTTGACCCCGACAAGTACAAGAACTTGTACTTGTGCTTGTGCGGTTTGAAGTCGAATTAGGTAAAGTAATTGTACTTGGCAAGTACTTCCTAAGTACTTGAAGCTGTTGAATCACTAATTCCATTCTGCGCCTTTCATTAACATGCCTCTGAAGTGGAAAATTTAAGTTCTAACGATAGTAATTGAAATAAGTACTTAAGTACTAGAGAACTTAAGTACTTTCAACTCTGTTTTACTCTTAAAATTTTACTTCTAGCGAAGGAATGGAGATGTCAGTTCATTTGAAGCTTGTTTGAAAGAGACCAAACTGATCAGCTGTGCACTCAGGGAGTCTGAACAAATTATTTACAGTTTCCCTTAGACTTAGTAGGAATTCCAAGTCCTTTATGATTGCCACGGTTTTGGCGTGGAAACGCGATGTTGAGGGAGACAGCAAACAACAGGCTTTGTAGTTTTTTCGCACGTTTCAAAATGCAGAGCCAACTGCATCTCCACTTTCGGATCCATCCGTAAAGATCGGGTAGCATTCAGGCTATTTATTAATGAGGAATGTGTTGAATTCAACATTGAGAAATCCTTTTCCTCATTACTGAGTCGTTAAGACTATACTTTCATTTCAAATGATTTGAGATGATGTTTTCAAAATATCGCCTATTATAAAGTTGATTAATTCTTTAGCCGACATAACAAGCACCTTAAAAAATCTCTTTTCAGCCTGATTTTTTTAATTTTGGTGCCGTGGTCGAGGAGGAAAGCTTCCAGTTTGCCATTTTCGCCTTTATTATGCTCAATTTTTGAAGTTTTTGGGCCTTTTTTCTTATTAACATTTGCTTATCTGGTCATGCTGCATGACTGAGGATTCTCTGCTATATTTTTCGTTTCTTTTATATTGGTTTGTTTCTTTTTTCTGCCTGAATCGAATGTAACCATTCCCAAACTCAACATGACTCAAGATTTAGTAAACCCAACAGTTTTCAAGATAGGTACTAGTTTTTTTTTTGCCATTTCGCCCCACTGTGCGTCGCCCCGTGGGGAAGGAACACACAATTTTAGGTCAATATTATGAAAATCTCATAGTTCACGTTTTTTGGGTTGCTAAATACAAAAGAAAAAAATGATAAAAAATATAATAATGAAATGATAAATAAATAAATTTAAAAAAATAATAATCCATCGTAATAACATAGGAAAAAAGATTAACCCCTTTTTTCCAAAATTTAGGCAAAATATCCGCACAGTCACAAACTCATTCGCTTTATAAATTATAGTGTGGTGGACACGGGATTTTTTTTTAAATTACAAAATACAAATATAGGACCGATTCACAGTATAATTCAGTGCTATAAAATAGCTGACATAACCTAAGCTGCGTCACTATGAAAGCTTGCAAAAAACGTTTTCTAAAAAGCTGCAAAAAATTGTCTCAGATTCTAATGCTATGCAACCCTCTTTTCAGAGTCAACATTTATACATTTGATTTTCTTTCACCTACATTACACTAAACATCTGCTTATAAATAATGTTGAACGAAAATGAACGAGGCAACGATGCTTTTCAATCAACATATTTCATTGACATCGTTTCATATATCAACGTAGTGCACGGAGTCTAGCAGGTTCAGCATGTTGTGTTCAGCTGAGATCATTGCGTAGCCTTCAATCCCCCATCCAGTCGACCACGAGTTCTTGATGAGCCAGTAGTTCTCCCCGTAAAGAGATCCGTAACCTATTAAAACAACGTAATGGTTTGTAGCGCCCTCTTCGGATGAAGCGTACACACCGTTTGTGTGGAAGTGTAGGTCGTACGGCGTGTAAATCCCTACCACCAGTGGACCATGTTTCACCAGAGCCGATTTCACTGCATCCGCGTTGCGTGGAACTTGAACAAAACCTTTGATCGATGCAATTGGTTTGAATTTGGTCGCTTCACAGTATCCAGGACTTTCCTGGAACGTTCCGTAGTCACTAGCTGTGACGATCCCACCGTTGTGTTGGATCCAGCGAAACGCGTTCTCCGGAGACCCTCCGAAGCACCCAGAGTTGCCGAAATCCCAAGAGCAATCAATCAAGACCTGTTCGGACATGTTCACCAATTTGTGGGTTTTGAGGAAATAAGCACCCTCTATCGCTCCAACGACACTGAACGCCCAGCTGCTTCCACGGCAGATTCCTTGATCCCTAACCTCAGTCACCGCCCCATGTTCCCTCCAATCCCAGCTCTCAGGCAATCCACCCGCTTCATTTGAATAAAATAGGGCTTTTGCCAAAACAATATCAGACACCATACTACTGCCTTCATCATGACTTCGTTGAAACTTCTTCATTCGTCGATACATCTTGTTCGTTGCCAGATAATAAATTTCACCAACATACAGCTGATTAAGGATTGTTACGCAAGGCAATCCCAGATACGTATCTGCCAAATACATCATGTATTCGCCTGCATTTTCATCTATGACTTTACAACGCACGTCTTCTGGTCGTCGCCATACTTCTGGATTCGGCTCCCTCGTATCATAGTCATAGAACATCTTTTTGGTGTGTGTCCACAATTTATTTTTTACACTGTCCATGTAAAACATCAATTCGGCTTGCACTAAAATGGGTTCTACTTTCCCCAAATTGGTATTATTACGTACATATATTTTCTGTATCTCCTCCCAGTCAGAGCCCACGTCCTTGACCCATTTTTCAGCTTTGAACCCCTGCACAGTGGCATACCCATCAAAGACGAATTTTGAGAGATCCGCCAGAACGGTCGGCACCTCTGCAGTTGCGTTCTGAGGATAAATCGGTGTATAGTAGCATGCAGTTGTGATTTTACCTCCAGCAGTCGTGACTGGATAGTAATAATACATTCCTGAAGTACTAGTTTGGTTATATAGCACATAGACTTTACTACTTCCATCATTTATGTCCCACCTAGCGGATTTTTGATTCCGAGAAAGGTAGTGTTTTACAGACATCTCAAAATCGCTAATCACGCTTTTCACATCATAACTAACCGAGACTGCGTCAGGCCATTTCGGCAAGTCCTTCGCTACCACTAACGGTGCTAGCCCATAAACAATCAACGTAACTGTTAGCAATGCATCCATAATGGAAAAACCAGATTTCCTGCGTAAAATAAATTCGTGATAATTAACAGAAGAAAACTGAACGTACCAATATTTATGACTTCAGCTTATTCCAAAACCTCCTGCTCCCGATCAACGTCAAGTAAAACTGAATGTTAATCTCCTCGTGTTATCTTTTTCTCTGAGCGATAATGGAGATATCTTCAATGACGCGGTGCACGGTTAAATATATTACAACACCGATCGTTTGATTTATTGGTACTAATCGTAAAATTTACATTAGCGTCAAGTAGTTTCTACAGAATTATCTTTGAAAGTTATTGTTATCCCGGAATTTAAACTATATTGTTTCAAGCTGGGAAGACCTTGATTTTAATTTTCTGAGGTCTCATAATTCAAAGCCTAACGATTATGTAGCTTTTACTGGACAGTTACACATCGTAATAGTAAGGTATCAGATTACCAACGAAAGCGGGCGAGAGTCTTGTTTTCTTCTCAGCTTTATCATTTCCCATAACGTGGAAGCGATACCTCTCGAAACATCCTTGAAGTTATCCAATTGTTGAATAAATTATCCTCTGGTTTAGAATCTCGAAGAGCTCGTGTGGTCAGATGAGCCGGACGCCTCCTCTTAGGGAAAAAAGAACTCGACCCTCCAAACGAAACCTGACTTAAAGGCAAACAGGTCGAACAACCCTTTGGAGAAAGCTGTCAGGATTTTTTCCTCCCCTCTCCATCCCGTGCATTTCAATGTGAGAATAGAAATCTTCAATCCAAGAAACCATATTTACCCATGGTCTTACAAGTGAATCCGCTCTCACTCTTGCTGTACCAAGCGGTTGGGTTTGATTCTCGCATTAAAAGATAAACCGCAGTTAACTATCCGGCGTTAGGATCGGAAGTTAGTTACGTGATCGAAATGAAATCCAGTGATCTAACCCAACTGGACGGGGTGCAAACCGCCCCAACAGGTGGGCTTTGCCATTTACGTACTGGAAGGTTCAGGAAATTCGGAAGTTGCGTCAAGGAAGAGGCGTTTTGAGAGGTTTTTTTAACTTTCCATGACGTTTCCTCATTCTACACTCGGCAATTAGCTGGCAAATAAAATCTTATGTAAATAGGGACTCAAGATGGAATCACGTAACTCCGGATAACGCAAAGTTCGCGTCGTAACTCGGAATACTAAAATATACTATTCCCATTGGAAAGGCCTCAGCAATAAACGATCAGAGCCCAATTTTTTTAACGAGGAATTTCCTGCCATCTGTAATGTTACAGCAAATATTTTATAACGATATGTAAGATTTTGAAGGTTTTAGTCTTAGATAGTCTTAGATCATGATCCAGGCGGGTCCCAGCAAAAATGATAATTGCCTATATTCTTTCCTCTCTCTTGATTTCACCTCCCTTTCCCTCAGTAGCGAACCCGACTATAACAGATAACCTGCGTTATCTGGTTTTGACATAAGTAATAAATTGTTTCGTTTTGTGTTTTATATTGCAAGTATTTCAGAGGAAGTGGAGTGAAACCTTCTCTCTCCTAAGTGATAGATGCTATAAGTAATAATGTTACATTCATTAGTTAAAACATTAGGTAGGTACCTGCATGATCATGCTGGTACCTACCTAAAGTTTCATCTAATTACAACCAAAAAAAAAAAAAAAATTAAAGTCTTGCCCTCACGAAATTGGTACTGGTCTTGGGGTTTTTCGAGAGTGTAGAATCTAAAACTCGTTTTTCACCTAGACGTTTAATTTTTGAGGTACGGCACCTGCATTTTTACAAAAATCTCTGAAATTCCAGGATAATTTATGTTAAATTAAAAGGTGATACTCTAGTTGGAAGTTTAACGCTGAACACGCCTATACCACTCATGATGGGTCTGAAATGCCTCCCTAACGTGTCTTTTGACTAAAAACAGCACAAAAATGTGGTTTTTCACCGATTTTTGACGATTTTCCTACAGTTTTTTAATATTTCTTGTACAAATTACACCACATGGCGACGTGAACAAAATGTTGCTATTATTTGGACTATTTCTGCGTCCAATGAGAGGACCAGCAGCTTTGAAGGTGTTATAAATGGTTTTGCGACTTTTCAACTACCGAAAAACGTGTTTTTTGGAAATATACCGAGAAAAAATAAGTTATCAAAAAACTGACAAAAATCACGTTTTTCGGTACCTACCTAGTTGAAAAATCGCAAAAAATCAATTATCACACTTCCAGAGCTGGTGGTGGTCTCATTTGACGCAGAAATAGTCCAAGTAATAGCACAATATTTCTTTAGTTCTTCAAGTGGTGTAATTTGTACAAAAACAGTAGACAAATCTTCAAAAACCGGTGAAAAACCACGTTCGTTGGCAGTTTTAAGCAAAAGACACGTTAAGGAGACATTTCAGACCCATCATATGTGGTATAAGCGTGTTCAGCGTTAAATTTCCAACAAGAATATCACCTTTTAATTGAACTTGAATTATCCTGGAATTTCAGAAGTTTTTTCAAAAATGCAGGTGCCGTACCTCAAAAGTTTGATGTCTTCGTGAAAAACGGGCTTCGAATTCGGATTCACCACCCTCGAAAACCCCCAGAACCAGTACCTACCAGTTTCGTAAGGGCACGTTTCTGATTTATTTTTTGTTGGGCAGTGTTATTATACATGACCCAGCTTTTAGGAACCCACAAAAAACAATTTTAAATTCCTTACTATATATATATATATATATATATGTGTGCGTGTGTGTGTGTGTGTGTGTGTGTGTGTGTGTGTGTGTGTGTGTGTGTGTGTGTGTGTGTGTGTGTGTGTGTGTGTGTGTGTGTGTGTGTGTGTGTGTGGAATGGGGTAAAATCTGATGAAATTATCTTCAAGAAAATTTCCTGTAAGTTTCATCGTTATTCCATTGTAAGCGGAAACATGTAGGTAGAAACACCCAATAATCACAATGTCACTAAAATGTGGAGAACAGCTAAATTTAAAAGGATTGTGTAGGTATTGATAGACGAATATATTATCGACCCAGAATATATCTAGAAAACAACAGTATTAACTACGATTTGATTAAGAAGACAAACACTTTATTTATCTATCCGCTTGGTGAAGATGGTGTAGCTACGGCGGGTCCTTGCCACAAACCATGACGATAAGGAGTGTGAAGATCATTCAGTTTAGATTGTTTCGCCGCTTACTTCGGTGATATATTGCCCACAGCAGTAGGAGCAAATTAGTTTTAAACGGACCTACCGGTCTGTCCGAGGAGCTCAGGATGCTCGACACGCGCCTGTTAGCGGCATCCTGGCGGAACTAATAAGATAATTCAACGTATATGAGCATGAAGACTGTTGTTTTCGTTCGTTCTCGGGCATCTTGATGTTTATCTTATCCTTGGAACCGATAACATCGTCCAACGAGAAGTCTTTGTCGATTCCACCTCGCTTCGCAACAACGGGTATAAGGAAAATAAGTATAAGGGATTAAGGGAGTTACAACACAAAATGTTTGATATATGTTCCAGACAAGTGGGCTATGAATTATATCGTGATTGGTTGATTGGTAACTATCGCGCTTGTGTGAAACGAAAGTTGATTGGCCCAGGAAAAACTCCGTGATTAAAAAGACCGATGAAACCTTCAGGGAATGTGCGCGATAGCTAGTTTCCTGAGAATTGCATAATTGTCGGAACAATAGTTGCGCGTGCGCATGCGCTGACTTGAATTAATTTCTTGTAACGTCGATTTATCATCATTTTTAGCCCTAAGTATTTTACCGCGACAGGTTGACTAATAACTAGGTATTGCATTAGTGCAAAACTAATCTTGGTTGATGCTCCGAGAGGAATGGAGCAATTTTGATGAAACTTTCATTGTACGGGTAAGTCTCTAGTCAATATCCTAACAATTCTATTGCAATCGATGGTGAATGCCGTTGGATTGATGGTACGGTATGAGCATGCGCAAAACCTAATTGTAACCGTATTTGGTATATTTGCATCTTTACACATGCCTTACTGTTCTATTTTGCATTCAATCATTCCCACTCGCACTTTGTTTTTCAACTAATTCTATACTTCCATGTTACAATATGTGAGGAAATATTGCCCACCCAACTTAGCAGACGTATTTGAAACGTGCGCCTCTCTGTTTGTACGGGTCTGTAGGGTGGCCTAATTTAAATAGGAGGTTTTAATGTTTTGTTATGTTTCTTGCTCAGTTGTCAACATGCGTTAGAACAGTGAGAAATTATTATTGTTTACCGTCAAGGTATACTTTCAAGTGGGTATTTTGAGATCGCTATTGTTATCGATACTATCGCTAAATCACTGAATTTGCTCCTTTAGGACTCTGTCGTGGACGGTAAGTCAATTGTTGCATTGGTGGCCTTCAAACAAATCCCAATTAGAGCAAGTGTAAAGAGTGAAGTGACTGAGAATATCGAGATATTGAGAGCTTTAATCTAGCAATTACCAGCGTTCATGCGTTAGATCTTGGACTTTCTAACAGATCTGTGAGTAGAGTTCTGCACGGTAACTTCATTATCATCCTTATAAGTTGGCAATTGTCCACGAACTCTCCTTGCCATTTCAACTCTCGGAGAAACTCATCCAAGACGAGCATAAATGCGAGCAATAAATAATACGATGAATCTCGATGTTTTGACTTGACATGTTTCCACTTAAATTGGACACATTTTTAGTCTGCTCACCTCAGGACAGCCACACGGCTCACTATCTACCGTGGGGTCGATGACCCTAAAACCTACATATTACCTACTTGTATTTTAGCAATTGGAAAATATGATCACAAAAGCTAGGCTTCTCCAATGACCTACACTCCGAACCTTAAAACGCTTACGTCTGAGCTGTAGTTTAGCATTTTTTTGGAGTTTCAAACTACTGGACCATTTTGGTTTATTTATGGTGAAATATCCGTGCTTTATAATGGAACAAGTAGAACAAAATAAGTAACACAGTAAGACACCGGCGCAATCAAGATTTGTCTTGGTTATAGTTCGTCAAAATACCTTCAGTGACAGCCCATGCCTTCTATGAAAAAAATAAAAAAAGCGCTACAAGTTATTACTGAAAGGTTTATGAAAAGGCATGCATCGTCTATGGAAAGTAGTAGGAGTCGCTTTGATTAGAAACCCACCTAAAAGGCCTTTAGGAATTACACTAGGAGCTCCTAAGTGGAGATATCGACGATGGACGACGAGAAAAAAATTATTAGATGTCACCTGGGTTCGAAATGAGGTCGTTGCGATGGGCGAGAGGGGAACTCCGTAAGTGTCCCCACTTTCAAACCAATGTAAATCTGTCACTATTCTATCAAAAAATGAATTTGACGACTGTTTCGGAAACCTCAGAATCTCGTATTTCCCATGTTTTCATGATAGATCAACTTTCTCCTTGGCGTACATGAGAAATATGGAATTGAAAAAAGTGGTGACACATACGGAACTATTTGCCTTGTCAAAAAGTTCTGTATGTGTCCCTACGCTATATTCAAATCCATCTAGCGTGTAAATACATTAAAAGAATGTATATAGTTTAGTGGTCTGGATGCACTCAAAAATAAATAACATGAAGTAGTTAATCCCTTAGCGAAAATTCAGATTAGTTGGGCATACGTTCAGAATGATGTGTATAGTTTGGTGGTCGGGATGCTCGCAAGCTCGGATCTTAAAAATGCATAACATCAAGTAGTCAAACCCTTAGTATAAATTCTAGAGCAGACCCTGCATACCTAAGAATTGGGAAGTGCCCAGTTCAGGTGGTTTAGTTGCCGCTGGTGCCCAGTTCAGGTGAGCCCGACTCTCCGTTGAGGGTCCCTAGTCTTTTGGTAGGTATAAGATGCATGTTTATTCAAGAGTCTGTATCATCCTACACAATATAAACATCAACTTTGTTTAGTCAGAGATCAACATCAAACTGGTTGTAGGGTCCATTGCTCAACTTGCTGACTCACAAATAGCTTGGGGATAGATCCGGAACTTTTTGACTAGGCAAATAGTTCCTTATGTGTCCCCACTTTTTTTAATTCCATATTTCTCACGTACGTGAAGGAGAAAGTTAATTTATCATGAATCCATGGGAAAGAGGAGATTTGGAGGTTTCCGAAACAGTCGTCAAATTCGTTTTTTGATAGAATAGTGACGGATTTACATTGGTTTGAAAATGGGGACACATACGGAACTACAATAATGGTATCAGGACGTCTCCCAGAGAATCGGGGGACTGCCGGACGAAGAGTAGCAGCGTGCGGCGCAGGTTAGAGAGTCGTAAATGAGAAAAAAAGGAAGAAATCAAGTGAGATCAGATAAATTCGAAAACTAACTCTGTTATCCTGAAGCAGATGAGTGGGGGATGATGAGGAATTGCAAAAAACGGGCGAATCAATTTGATCCACCACGTTGCCTCGAAATTTAATAAAATTGGAATTTAATAGGTATAATCGCCTTGAAGGGTTGACACTCACCGGAAAGAATGTAGAGTTCGTTGAAAATAAGTATAGATCGGTCTCAATGATATTTGACAATTCACTCTTGGCGTGGGCAACGATAAGACGACGCGAGAGAACTTTGACGCTGTGATAAGGCAACATTAGAGTAGCGGCAACACAATGCAAATCAACAGGCTAAAGAAAAAGGAAAGAAAATAACTAGGTAGCTTCAACAGTTTATTATTTCTGTATATGACAGCTCTTCTACGCAGAACACTTGTTTATAACTATTAGACGAAGTTTATTATACATTACCTTCATATAACTGCATAGACGTGGACGTCTACTGACGAGAAGTTAGTTGAATTTAATAAAACACATACTTTACAAGTCCCTCTGTATATAACAAGAGCTGTAATAGTAGGTACAATGGTATATATATCAGAATCTAGGTTTATAGACATTGAGTTAGGCACCCACTAACTGAAAATTAATAAGATAAAATAAATCAACTACATATATATATCACTAGTCCAGCTATAGGAGAAAAAGTTTATGATCGATTTCGTGAAGTGAGAATTCCATTGGAATTATATCAGCTGATACGATCGTCGTAATTTGTAAGGCGATTTTTATTATGTTCCACCAATTTTGATTTCCTCCCATGTTGATGTTTTTTTCCTGTAAAAGTTCTAGCTCTTATGGAGAGCAAACAGACGAACGCACAGCGATAAGCTTGGTTTCATTCGATTCTTTGGAATGATATCTATAAATTGTACCCAAAACAGTTACTGATATTTCGAAAGTTTTCAAGATCTTTCATAAATTTTCATTGTTCATTTTCAAGTTTCATAAATTTGTGTCCAGCAACTTTGGAGAAAAGCTCTGGACAGCCGGCGTTTTGGACTCTACGCGTGTAACAAAGTTTGAGGGAGGATACATTTTTTATCTTGGTCGATTACAATCAATCAACCAATCAATGGTTTTTATTTGCCTTCACATGAAATGCATAGCAATCGTCAACAATAATAAATACTTGTAATTGTAGAAAATACTTAGATCGTAAGGAGGTACCGTTTATTGAGTGAAGGAGATTGCTGCCTGTAGAAACTCGTCAAATGAATAAGGAACTAAAGTTACAATTAAAGAATGTATACATGAAGAATGTATATGTATATCATTATTAAAATTATGAACCATAAAGAGAAATTCAACACACGAAAGTTACCCATAGCGTTGAGCATTCTTGTTCAAAATGGTAGACGCTATGAAACTCCAAAATTTGCTGCTCGATTATTAATTTATTTTTGCACTTTTGTTTTTTTCCCAGGACATGCAAGTGTAAAGGATGTGGCTCAGCCTCGTCGGGCTATTTGTGACTCTCATGCCGGCAGCTTCACATGCCCTCACATTGGTCACGAGACAAGACCCAGTCGACCACTTCCTTCTACCAGGTAACCCTCCAAATTATCGAATTAAAAAAAAAAAAAAAAAAAAAAAAAAAAAAAAAAAACAAGCTCTCATATATATAGGTATTCGTGCAGGTAGCCATTAGTTCGTACTGAATACTGATGTGAGGGTGGAAGGATCACAGCTTCTTCCTTTTTATGCGTTTATTGACTTCACAACTAGTTTCGCCCTTCCATAGGCCTCGAGGAATTTGAGCACATTCAACAGTACAATTACTACAACAACATCCAAGCCATAGCTCAAGCTTGTGTTCATTGATCATAACAGTAGACCCAAATTACAGCGAAATTTATAGGTGGCCATACACAAGCAGATATCTGCGACAGATTTGGCGGTTTTGAGCAATATCTATGAGTCAGATTTGAGTGTTAGTGGGCAACAAGCGATGAGAGATGGGCCAAGATCTGCCGAACGATATCTGTGACAGATGAAATCTGGCAGATGCGAGACATTAGCGCGCAGAAATGTATAAAATGAATCTATTACAGATAAATGTATAAAATTACGGCAAAAAAACTATTGATTTTTTTTTTTTTTTTTTTTTTGCGAAATACCGGATTTGTATTCCTTGAGAGGTGCTGTCCCGAGATAAGTTCTGAAAAGCGCTAAAAATGCAGGAGTCTTTTTTGAGTGCCTCAAAATGGATTTCCATAAAGAAAATGTCGAAAAAATTGATCTTTGAAATTTTTTAGGTTGAAAATTCGATAATAAAAATGAATTAACCATTGTTACCGTAATGAAATATTATATTGGATTATTTTTTATAATTACAATTACAGTTAGATGTATGACTATATTTTTCGTCATGTAAATGCTACAACTGTCAAGTTAATATTACAGATCTGGGTCTGTCAGATTTGATCCCACTAAACAGATCTCGGGCCGAGAAGTTGGCCGATTTCATCTGTCGCCCCAGATCTGACAGATGGGATCTGTTGCAGATATCTGCTCGTGTATCACCAGTTAATCACATCAATGAACCAGACCTGGATTATCAACAATATTCTTTCTAATCCAAATAAATGAAGTGACGTATTCTCTGTGATCTGCCTATACCTGTTTTTGTAACCGTCTATTAGTCGTTACGACCAAATTATTTTTGGGGTAACTTGACTCATTTAATATTTGAGAAAAGGCATTTTTCTCCTAAGTGTAATCAAAATAGGAAATTCTCGTATAGGACATTTCAGGAATTAGGTCAAGTGTGTTTGCTTCCACTTCATAAGGTAAGTTTCTCCTGGCGAGATGATTGAAGAACATCTGGGAAATTTTTTTCTGCTGAGTTAGGAAAATCTAGGACTATAAAATGAAAATAAATTTTTCTTTTAATTTTATTTATTTTTTAAATAAAGAAAAAGTTGGAATAAAAATGCTTAGGAAATAGGAGGAAAGCTTGTGAACAGCCTATTTCCGTCCTGATCTGCAATAATCTTGTGGTGATTACTTTAAGAACAAATCCAGCCTAATTTTAACTGAAACTCGTTTTTTCATACAGTTGATGGCATTTCTCGTATAATTAGTCCTTCCTTCTTCACCACCAAGGCAAATTTCTCGTATAATTAGTCCTTCCTTCTTCATCACCAAGGCGAAACCGATGTCAGGTTCGAACCTTAACCGCCAGAGGTTATTGGAAATACGAGGGGCAATAAAAGAGAAAATCAATTTATCTGACAATTATGGTGTTTCTGAGGCCATTAACCATGATAAATTCAAGAACTCATACAAATTCAATATTGATTGTTTGGGTACGAAAATAATCAGAAACTCCATCAACCAATCTTACTTAATAGGATTTTTCGAATTTTCCAAGTCTATAGCCTTACTCAGAAGGACGTCCTAAGAAGTGCAATGGCGTGCCCCTTCATCCTTTGGGGGGAGTTTTATAATAAAAGCGAGAGTCTTTCCTGACGATAACTGCTCTTAGGATTGCAATAGCTGCAAAAATCACTAAAAAATGAAACAACGGCTTAAAATCGTTAAATATATATATATATATATATATATATATATATATATATATATATATATATATAAGCAAAAAGAATCGAGGGATCACTTTTCCTTGTAGACCCCAGATCAATCGGCCAAAGTTCACATTATATCTCATGATTAGGTACCTAATGGAGATGTGATGCAGTTCATTTTGTTTTTTCTCAGACACTGATGAGAAAATATAATGAAATCTGAGCATTTTTCTTAAAAGAAATATCCCACACCCCCCTAATTTGTTCCCACAACTTTTGAGATATCCAAATGAAACTTGGAGAGCGTTTATGGGGTGTCTGATACTAAGTTTTAAGCAATTGAAAATCGGAAAAATATGCTAACATTTTTTGGACTACCCAGGGTTATTGGGGGGTTATTGGTTTTTGGGGGGGTTTATTGGATAATTAGGCCGAGTAACGCCACATTTCAACGATTTTTTAGTGCTGAACACGATGGGGTAACCAGAAATGCGATATCTTATTCCGTTCCCGCGTTCCCGGATTAGAGCTAATAACCATGAAGAAGGGCGATTCATTCTGTTTTGGCTCAAATCGGAGCTTCATATTTCTAGCCGTTGTCAGTTTTTGAGATAAATCAAAAAGAATAGGGCGCACCCCATATCCATTAGGTACCTAATCATGTGATGTCATGTGAACTTTGACTTTGTCCGATTGATCTGGGGTCTTTGGCGTCTACAAGGAAAAGTGATCCCTTAATTCTTTTGATATAGGGGTATATATATATATATATATATACCTATATATATAACATACTTTAGCAGTTATATTTTTTAGTAAAATATTGCTCATAAAGAGTATTTAAACTGTGAATAGTTCATTAAAAAAATTATGCTCAAAATTACACGCAGTTCTTTTGCCGAAAAATCAGAATTCTAATGAAAAAAGGCTGGTGCTCAAATTAGACAAAAACGAATGAATTAAAAAAAAATTAATGTTCTAGAAAAATCAAGGTTTTTAAACACGCTAGCTAAAAACAGTGAAAATGGCATGAGCTCTTCCATTTCCATGATAGGGATTTTTCATATTTTCCAACTTAGAAATTGAGAGAACGAGTCAATTAACGGGTTTCTAAGGGATTCAAATTGGGTGAGAGGAAAGATAAACTGCAAACAGGGGAATTTTCAAGATTCTCGAGAAGTCTGGCGGTTATGTTCCGTCTCGGGGAAAAAGTAGCGCAGTTTGAATTAAAAAAAAGGAGAAAACCTCTTTCTTTTGTTGATGATTATAAAAGCCCCCCCCCCCCTCCACTTATCCCTCCGTCACCTTTATGGCGGTCTCTTTTGTCCGTGGTTGGTAGTTCACCCCCTAGACCACTCCTAACCCACCCTTGGCCCACCCTCGTCACAACCCCTTCCGGCTCACCCTTACACCACCTCCCCCCCTCTCTTTCGACCCAAAGGTTCCATTTTTTCCCTTTGGAGGCTCTCAATAGACTTTTTCATTGGCGCCCTTTGACTCCAAAGACCAAGTTTGATAACTTCCTATTCCTCCTGACCTTTTGTTCCGGCCAAGCGCCTGCCAAGCATTGTAGGGTAACTGCCGGTCCCCAACTCCCTCATGAACAGGGTTGCCAAGCACCCTTATTTGGTAAGGGTAATCCTTATTTGGATGAAAAGTTCTGGGTAAGTTATCAAAGAGCTGTACGGCCACGGAAGGTCGTCATATTTTAACTTGTGGGTCCGCCCGTATTAAAACTCAACGATTTTGTAGTTTAGCTTCCTCACTAGCGAAGGTAAGGAAGCTTTGTGTTCTTGCAAGAAGTCGAAAAAAATTGTTGTCCTCCAAAATCAAAATTCCTACCTATGCATTTAATAGCTTGCAGATCAATTCGCCAATTTTTGTAGAAAATGAAACTATTGCAATGGCTCCAAAAATTTTCTTTATTGAAATCCGTTTTGAAGCATTCTGAAACTTTCCCTAGAGTTCAACGCTTTTTCATATATATTTATATATATATATATATCATTTTTATGATATATATATATATCATTCCAGACGATAACTATTCTTAGGATTGAGATATAAAATTTCCATTCTTACGCCGAAAAACGAAGCTTTCCAAATGAAAGGATGAGTTCGTTAGCCAGCACTTATTGAGCAAATTAAATATCTCAAATTCAGAAAAATTTGCTTTAAAAATACTAAATATAGCAAAAATGTTTAAATTTAGATTTTTTTAAATAGAGTTTTATTCAAAAGAAGTTTATCAACGATGAACTAGACCATTAAAATATTTAAGCTCAAAATGATGCTACAAATGTACTTAAGCTTCTTTAAAATATTTGCTTAAAAATCGATAAAAATTAAAAAATGCTAGGAATCCAAAATTATGTTTTGAATTGCATGATATTAATTACAACGGGTTTAACCGTACAATTTTTAGTTTACAATTCTTTTGATCTCAATGTGCTCAAATTTGAAAACAATGTAACATAACTTAATCCCATCATTTACTAAAATTAGCTCATATGATCATGCGACATGACTGAAACTTTTTTTTTTTTGGTTCCGAGTTTGTCTACTGTATATTCATTGAGTTGATAATAAAGCTGAAAGTTATTTAAAAAAAAAGAAAGAAAAAAAAGTTTATCTGACGTCTTTCTATCTGCGGCAAATATCACGCCCAAAACTACACGATTTTGATGAAATTTTTATGGGATTATTTATTTGATTATAAAACGGGAAGCTCCATTTACATCATGTGCGGGTAAACTCCTAGATGATCCGCTATTACTTTCATTACCGTTGCATCATTAGTTCAATTATAGATGTCCTATAATTGTCCTATAATATATCATAGTTCATATAGATGTCCTATTAATTATATACGATTGGTTGAGCAATGACTATTGCACATGTGCAAAACTGAAATTGCTTGACATAGTCAAAACTCCGAGACTTAAGGATCGATTTTGATTAAATTTCATGGAATTGTGCGAGTTTGCTCCTAAATGGCCCCCTATAACTTTCATTGACATCGGATCAATACTAGCAAATGCGCATGCGCAAACGTGAATTTCTTATAACGTTTATTTCTCATGATCTATCGGTCCGATTTTGTCCAAACTCGGGGAGTAGTTGAGTGGGTATATCTCCAGGACGATGCCTTATGAATTTTGTCGTTGTTTGTTGAGGAATAAGTGTTGCACAAGCGAAAAACTAAGATTGGTTGGATAAAGCAAAACTCCGAGACTAAGACCAATTGTTATGAAATTTTCAGGGATTTTGCGGGTAAGCTCCAACAGTAGCCTGTGCGTAAGTGCAAACGTTTTTCGTTGTCCAGCACGAAGTATCTAAAATTAAAAACACAAGAAGTAGAAAATGTTATAACTGAGGGATTTCTTTCATGTCCCAAGAACAGCTAAGAAAAGAAAATAACTTTAT
This sequence comes from Adelphocoris suturalis, assembly GCA_030762985.1. Classification (NCBI taxonomy): domain Eukaryota; kingdom Metazoa; phylum Arthropoda; class Insecta; order Hemiptera; family Miridae; genus Adelphocoris; species Adelphocoris suturalis. Next base: position 57,040,021 of record CM061045.1, read on the forward strand.
ATTTGGGTTAGGGAGACAAGAATGGAATTGGTGACAAGACGGTTTTAGAAGCTGCCAGATGAAGTAACAAATGCTCTTGGAAGGTGCAACGAACTATACTACATACGTATAGTTCGTTGGGAAGGCGAAGTGAAGAGTAGTTGGAATAGTTGGACCCAAAATTACGTTATTTTCATTATTAAACCTTTGTAATCAACCAAGAATATATATATATATGTAGTGTCACAGGAAGTACGAGTACAAGTGTTCGAAAGAAGATAAAAACATCCAATCACCAAAAGTCAACTTTAGTATATAAATCAACTTAATTCAACACGATTCAAGACAACAATGATCAAAATTAGGTTTTTGTGCGTGTTGCCGAGAGATCTCACAACCGTTTTGTCGCTATGAGTCAATTCAGAGGGCTTCAGAGGGCATTGTTGCCCGCGACTATCGCCATTTCCATGCCGTCCGGGTGGCCACATAAGCCACCTTGCTGAAGTGTTCTTCAAGGAGTAATCGCGGGACAGTGGACACTCTCTGCGCGCCTTTCGAGGTAAAAATGAGAATCTGTATCATGTGGTGCAGTAGTAACCTCGTACTCATGGTAGCCACATTCTACGTCACCATGCAGTTGCCAAGCAGATAGCAGGTGCTTTGTCATCCAGCGGTTGGGATGTCGAAAGGGAGAGACTATCACACGCCGAGTAACCTGGGCAAGAACCCGGATATCGTTGCTGTCAAGCTCAATGGGTCTGCCATAATCCTTGATGTCCAGGTTTGTCAGTGGTAGCGTGGACATGGAGGAGACCTGGCAAGCTAAAATAAATAAGTATGGCAGAAATGACCCGAGGCAAGCGATTTCCGAGCTAAAAGGAGCGGCGACCAATAACATAAACAATCATGGCGCGGGGTGTGGTGCGGGAAAAGCGCCACGGAGTTACTCTAGTTGGGCATCTTGGTTGGAGTACTCCGTGGTATCACCACCCGCGTCCTGAAGGGTTCTTACTTGAACTGGTGGTCATTTGATAGGGGGACTTCCGTTCATCCCATTCTTCCGCCTCATCCTGCAACTTCCCTTATCCCTAGAGCCGGTGTCGGGAAAACCTGGGCATCCTCCCCACTTTTTTATTTCATTTGTTTATTTTTCAATTTAATGGTGTGCTCCCCACCTTTGAGGGTAGTTTTGTTAAAAAAAGTGTGTGTGTGTGTATGACAAACTTTGTCGATGCTGCCCAGGCCCCAATTCTCAACCGATTTTCGAGATTCTTTCTTTGTTCGATCCCAATTTTAGTCTAGTTGTGCAACAAACCTGGGAAATTTTGAATTCCGTGATGGAAGGGGGGGGGGGGGGGGGGGATAGAGGTGGTAAAGCCGGGGAATGTGGATTTTTTTCAACAAATTTTGTCGACACCACCCAGGTTACATTTATTCTCAACCGATTTTCATAATTCTCATTTGGATCGATTCCAATTTCAGTCTTGTTGTGCAAAAAACCATGAAAATTTCGGATTTAGTCTCGAGGAGAGGGCGGAGAAGATAACTATCGATTCTTTCAGGCGCTGCCCAAGCTACAAATCTCGACCGAATTTCGCTGTTTTTTTTACCCAATTTGGGGGCTAAACAGTGGTCATCACTGTACCCCTAATTTTTTCCCCCTCCGAATCGCCAGTGGAGTCCACGATGGCGCTCCTTTTTAGTTAAGGATGGCAACATGGCTCTCCTTAGAATCGTGCCACTTCCAGTGTCCCTTTAGACACCTTGTTCAATGCCGCTAATCACCCTTCTGTTTGAGGTGCGGCTTAAGCCTGAATAAAATAAAAAATAAAATAAAAAAAATAGTAATAAAAAAAATAAAAAAATAAAAGGAAGGATAAACCTGCACTTGTGTAAACCGGATTTTTGCATATCGTTCTGCAGTCAAAAACGGCCTTCCTTTGAAGATCATGCTGTTTCTAGACCCCTCAACTATCACAGTAAAGGTGGGAAAAGAAAAAAGGAAAATAAAATGTTGACTTTTGTCCACCTAGATTGGTTGAAGTTACAACTGTGAGTACGTGGCGCACAAGTTGTTTAGTCATGCCATTAGGTGAGGTGAGGTAGTAGGTACTTGAAAACACTCGCATATCGCGGTATCAATCACTGTGATTTGGGACTTGTGCTCTAAGGTGTCATCCTTTAACCGTAACTGATTTTTGATTACAGGGAAATGCAAGGCGGACGCTTGCAAGATAGAAAGCAGCGGCACGGGCGAGCTTGGAGGGGCCTGCACGTGTCGCTGCTTACCTCATCTGCCCGTCTTCAGAGAAGACTTGCAGCTCTGCGTCGACGACATTCACGGTAAGCCTTCACTGTTTAATTCTCTCTTGTTTAATGTTCTCCACGTCCAAATTGAATACCAATCTTGATTATACTTATATTACCTAATATTTAATATACTCGTATGTGTAAGATATCCCTCTGTACGACTCAATACGCGACAGATACCAACTTTGACAGATTATAATCAGTGTTCTCACCTTCTCGCATATAATCGTTAGTAATGGGTCCAAAAAAATTTTTTTTTCAATCTTAAGGTTTTTTTTGTAAATATATAAAAAATGACAAAATTGCGCATTGCGCACGTGCACAATTAACATTAACTTCGTTATTTCAAATAGGAATCTCCATTTTTTATTGCAGATTTACTAAATTCTACGTAAAATTTCATGAAGAAATGACCAATCACTCAATTTTTCAAGAGTGCGCAAACGGGCGCAATTCCGCTCCAAAAATGTGCTGTTCCACTCTAGAAGTGCAATAAATGTGAAATACTGAGTTTTTGAGGATATTCAATTGCCACATGTAATACATGATTTTGGGGTATTTTTTCGTGCTGATCCTCGTAATGATGTTCATTTATTGATATTTGAAACACTAACTTGGGAAAACACCAAAAAACCTACATTTTAATACGTTTTGTGCTTAGTGGAATTGAGTGAGAAAACTGCAATTCTGATCAATTTTTTGGGGTTTTACCTAAGCCTAATAAATTATTCATCAATAGTTCAACTTTAACGGTTGTTCGACTCGGTCGTTATAGTTACCTTACAAATTATTTTAAAAAATGAATAAATCAAATAACTGAATAAATAAAAAACACACAAAATTAAATGTAGAAAATAAAACAGAGAAGGCGGACTGCGGTTAGAGTGCGACGGGAAGTCACGCGAGTGAGGCGTTTGGATTCTGCCCTCACTGCCTGTCCTTTCAAGTTCGCACCAACCACCAGCGGAGGGAGCCAACGAACTATATAACGGAATGGCCAGGGAACACAGTCCAGCTCGCCAAGCGTCCACCATGTGACACCAGCCAAGTGACACCGAGTCGCCCTTAGCTTAGGGCGCTATAGACGACTAACTAACCTGTTATTTTTATTTTTTTTTTCTTCATATTATCATGACCAGACGAGATTATTGTACATGGTTAATTCTAGTGATGCCTATAATTGCACTACCTGATACAAAAAGGACTTGGAATATCGTTTTACAGTTAAGCTACAAATCATATGACACCGTACTTTAGGCCTAGGTATTGTAAAACAAATATATTTTTATTCCGTCGCCTCATTCGAAACTCTGCAGTAAACACTTCACAATCGAACAATACCAATCAAGGCCCAATTGTAATGTAGAGTTGTTGAGGACGGATCATTTCACCTACATCATTTGATTTCCCGTCACATCTCATGAAATCTCTACCCAGAAAGGAGAACTGTTAAAGAGGGAAGCGTAAAGCATTGCACTGTTTATACTGTAGGGGGTACTGTTGGCCCCCCCCCCCCCCCCAATTATTGTTTCCTCACTACCGAAGGTAGGGAACCTTTGTGTTCGTAGAAGAAGTCAAGAAACATTTATTCCTCAAAAATTAAAATTTCCACTTGCTTTTTACGTTTCAGAGTTTGCTGATAAATTTTACGTTATTAGGTTAAGGTTACGTGTCTGTCGGTCTGTGGTAAATCCTTGTCACGCCCAAATCTGTATCAAGTTTAGGACCGATTTCGATGAAATTTTCAGGGATTGTGCAAGTTAGCTTCTAGGCGGTCCCCTATAATTTTTGATGCCTTCGGATGAACAGTAGTTTGTACGCATGCACAAACGTGCATTTCTGATAACGTCGATTTCTCATCATCCATTGTTCCGATTTCTTTCAAACTCGGAGAGTAGAGTGTGTTGGTACATGTTCCAAAACAATTCCTATTATTTTATCATCCAAGTGCGTAGGATGAATACTCGCCCCACCCGTCGTGATAAGGGGGGGGGGGGGGGGTGGTGGGGGGACAATACTAGTGATGGTGAGGGGGTTGGTGATGGGATTGATGGGGTTCCAGGTCCTCTCAGCCCCTGTCAGTACCTCAAGGCAAGGCAGTAGGAAAATGTCTGTGGAAAATAGCAAGCCCGAAAAAAATGAGGCACCAGCATAGCAACCACTGATAAAGGTGATCATTTGACGATCCCTCCTTTCATGTTTTTACAAATTCATCAAGTTTATATTTGTTCAATATTTTGGATTTTTTATGCACAGCCTGAGTTGTTTGGGGTAAAGTTCCAAAAGGAGGGATCGCTGCCTGACCCAGTTGATGTGACATCCACCTCTCCTTTCTTGGGTTCAGTATCTGCTATCACCATTCTTTCCGTAAAACTGATGTAATCTGGTGAACCTAGACTCTGCGGATAGTGCAATTGTTATTTCCTTCCAGATAACATTACGAGAAGTTTTTACAAATTCATCTAGTTTATATTTGTTCAATATTTTGGATATTTTATGCACAGCCTGAGTTGTTTTGGGTAAAGTTCCAAAAGGAGTCATCGCTGCTTGACCCAGTTGATGTGACATCCTCTTCACCTTTCTTGGGTTCAGTATCTGCTATCGCTATTGTTTTCGTATGACTGACATGATCTGGTGACTCTAGGCTCTGCGGATAGAGCAATTGTTATTTCCTTCCAGATAACATTAGGAGAAGTTCTTACAAATTCATCTAGTTTATACCTATTTGTTCAATATTTTGGATATTTTATGCACAGCCTGAGTTGTTTGGGGTAATATTCCAAAAGGAGAGATCGCTGCCTGACCCAGTTGATTTGACATCCACTTCACCTTTCTTGGGTTCAGTATCTGCTATCGCCATTCTTTTCGTAAAACTGATGTGATCTGGTGAATCTAGACTCTGCGGATAGAGCAATTGTTATTTTCTTCCAGATAACATTACGAGAAGTTTTTACAAATTCATTTAGTTTATATTTGTTCAATATTTTGGATATTTTATGCACAGCCTGAGTTGTTTCGGGTAAAGTTCCAAAAGGAGGGATCGCTGCCTGACCCAGTTGATGTGACATCCTCTTCACCTTTCTTGGGTTCAGTATCTGCTATCGCTATTGTTTTCGTATGACTGACATGATCTGGTGACTCTAGACTCTGCGGATAGAGCAATTGTTATTTCCTTCCAGATAAAATAACGAGAAGTTTTTACAAATTCATCTTGTTTATATTTGTTCAATATTTTGGATATTTTATGCACAGCCTGAGTTGTTTTGGGTAATGTTCGAAAAGGAGGGATCGCTGCCTGACCCAGTTCACATCCACTCACATCAACTTCACCTTTCTTGGGTTCAGTATCTACGATCGCCAATTTTTCGTAAAACTGATATGATCTGGTGACTCTAGACTCTGCGGATAGTGCAATTGTTATTTCCTTCCAGATAACATTAAGAGATGTTATTACGAATTCATTAAGTTTATATTCGTTCAATATTTTGGATATTTTATGCACAGCCTGAGTTGTTTGGGGTAAACTTCCAAAAGGAGGGATCGCTGCCTGACCCAGTTGATGTGACATCCTCTTCACCTTTCTTGGGTTCAGTATCTGCTATCGCCATTCTTTTCGTAAAACTGATGTGATCTGGTGAATCTAGACGCTGTGGATAAAGCAATTGTTATTTCCTTCCAGATAAAATAACGAGAAGTTTTTACAAATTCATCTAGTTTATACCTATTTGTTCAATATTTTGGATATTTTATGCACAGCCTGAGTTGTTTGGGGTAAAGTTCCAAAAGGAGGGATCGCTGCCTGACCCAGTTGATGTGACATCCACCTCGCCTTTCTTGGGTTCAGTATCTGCGATCGCCAATTTTTCGTAAAACTGATATGATCTGGTGACTCTAGACTCTGCGGATAGTGCAATTGTTATTTCCTTCCAGATAACATTACGAGAAGTTTTTACAAATTCATCTAGTTTATATTTGTTCAATATTTTGGATATTTTATGCACAGCCTGAGTTGTTTTGGGTAAAGTTCCAAAAGGAGGGATCGCTGCCTGACCCAGTTGATGTGACATCCACTCTACCTTTCTTGGGTTCAGTATCTGCTATCGCCATTCTTTCCGTAAAACTGATGAGATCTGGTGAACCTAGACTCTGCGGATAGAGCAATTGTTATTTCCTTCCAGATAAAATAACGAGAAGTTTTTACAAATTCATCTAGTTTATACCTATTTGTTCAATATTTTGGATATTTTATGCACAGCCTGAGTTGTTTGGGGTAATATTCCAAAAGGAGGGATCGCTGCCTGACCCAGTTGATGTGACATCCACCTTGCCTTTCTTGGGTTCAGCATCTGCTATCGCCATTATTTTCATAAAACTGATGTGATCAGGTAAATCTAGACTCTGCGGATAGTGCAATTGTTATTTCCTTCCAGATAACATTACGAGAAGTTTTTACAAATTCATCTAGTTTATATTTGTTCAATATTTTGGATATTTTATGCACAGCCTGAGTTGTTTTGGGTAAAGTTCCAAAAGGAGTCATCGCTGCCTGACCCAGTTGATGTGACATCCTCTTCACCTTTCTTGGGTTCAGTATCTGCTATCGCTATTGTTTTCGTATGACTGACATGATCTGGTGACTCTAGACTCTGCGGATAGAGCAATTGTTATTTCCTTCCAGATAAAATAACGAGAAGTTTTTACAAATTCATCTTGTTCATATTTGTTCAACATTTTGGATATTTTATGCACAGCCTGAGTTGTTTTGGGTAATGTTCCAAAAGGAGGGATCGCTGCCTGACAAAGTTGATGTGACATCCACTTCACCTTTCTTGGGTTCAGTATCTGCTATCGCCATTCTTTCCGTAAAACTGATGTAATCTGGTGAACCTAGACTCTGCGGATAGTGCAATTGTTATTTCCTTCCAGATAACATTACGAGAAGTTTTTACAAATTCATCTTGTTTATATTTGTTCAATATTTTGGATATTTTATGCACAGCCTGAGTTGTTTAGGGTAACGTTCCAAAAGGAGTCATCGCTGCCTGACCCAGTTGATGTGACATCCTCTTCACCTTTCTTGGGTTCAGTATCTGCTATCGCTATTGTTTTCGTATGACTGACATGATCTGGTGACTCTAGACTCTGCGGATAGAGCAATTGTTATTTCCTTCCAGATAACATTACGAGAAGTTTTTACAAATTCATCTAGTTTATATTTGTTCAATATTTTGGATATTTTATGCACAGCCTGAGTTGTTTTGGGTAATGTTCCAAAAGGAGGGATCGCTGCCTGACCCAGTTGATGTGACATCCACTTCACCTTTCTTGGGTTCAGTATCTGCTATCGCCATTCTTTTCGTAAAACTGATATGATCTGGTGACTCTAGACTCTGCGGATAGTGCAATTGTTATTTCCTTCCAGATAACATTAAGAGATGTTATTACGAATTCATTAAGTTTATATTCGTTCAATATTTTGGATTTTTTATGCACAGCCTGAGTTGTTTGGGGTAAAGTTCCAAAAGGAGGGATCGCTGCCTGACCCAGTTGATGTGACGTCCTCTTCACCTTTCTTGGGTTCAGTATCTGCTATCGCCATTCTTTTCGTAAAACTGATGTGATCTGGTGAATCTAGACGCTGTGGATAAAGCAATTGTTATTTCCTTCCAGATAAAATAACGAGAAGTTTTTACAAATTCATCTAGTTTATATTTGTTCAATATTTTGGATATTTTATGCACAGCCTGAGTTGTTTGGGGTAATATTCCAAAAGGAGAGATCGCTGCCTGACCCAGTTGATGTGACATCCACCTTGCCTTTCTTGGGTTCAGTATCTGCTATCGCCATTCTTTTCGTAAAACTTATATGAATCTGGTGACTCTAGACTCTACGGATAATGCAATCGTTCTTTTCTTCCAGATAACATTACGAGAAGTTTTTACAAATTCATCTTGTTTATCTATGTTCAATATTTTTGATATTTTATGCACAGCCTGAGTTGTTTAGGGTAACGTTCCAAAAGAAGGGATCGCTGCCTGACCCTGTTGATGTGACATCCTCTTCACCTTTCTTGGGTTCAGTATCTGCTATCGCCATTCTTTCCGTAAAACTGATGAGATCTGGTGAACCTAGACTCTGCGGATAGAGCAATTGTTATTTTCTTCCAGATAACATCACGAGAAGTTTTTACAAATTCATCTAGTTTATACCTATTTGTTCAATATTTTGGATATTTTATGCACAGCCTGAGTTGTTTGGGGTAATATTCCAAAAGGAGGGATCGCTGCCTGACCCAGTTGATGTGACATCCACCTTGCCTTTCTTGGGTTCAGTATCTGCTATCGCCATTCTTTTCGTAAAACTTATATGAATCTGGTGACTCTAGACTCTGCGGATAGTGCAATTGTTATTTCCTTCCAGATAACATTACGAGAAGTTTTTACAAATTCATCTAGTTTATATTTGTTCAATATTTTGGATATTTTATGCACAGCCTGAGTTGTTTCGGGTAAACTTCCAAAAGGAGGGATCGCTGCCTGACCCAGTTGATGTGACATCCTCTTCACCTTTCTTGGGTTCAGTATCTGCTATCGCTATTGTTTTCGTATGACTGATATGATCTGGTGACTCTAGGCTCTGCGGATAGAGCAATTGTTATTTCCTTCCAGATAAAATTAAGAAGTTTTTACAAATTCATCTTGTTCATATTTGTTCAACATTTTGGATATTTTATGCACAGCCTGAGTTGTTTTGGGTAATGTTCCAAAAGGAGGGATCGCTGCCTGACCCAGTTGATGTGACATCCACCTCACCTTTCTTGGGTTCAGTATCTGCTATCGCCATTCTTTTCGTAAAACTGATGTGATCTGTTGAATCAAGACTCTGCGGATGGTGCAATTGTTATTTCCTTCCAGATAACATTACGAGAAGTTTTTACAAATTCATCTTGTTTATATTTGTTCAATATTTTGGATATTTTATGCACAGCCTGAGTTGTTTTGGGTAAAGTTCCAAAAGGAGTCATCGCTGCCTGACCCAGTTGATGTGACATCCTCTTCACCTTTCTTGGGTTCAGTATCTGCTATCGCTATTGTTTTCGTATGACTGACATGATCTGGTGACTCTAGACTCTGCGGATAGAGCAATTGTTATTTCCTTCCAGATAAAATAACGAGAAGTTTTTACAAATTCATCTAGTTCATATTTGTTCAATATTTTGGATATTTTATGCACAGCCTGAGTTGTTTTGGGTAATGTTCCAAAAGGAGGGATCGCTGCCTGACCCAGTTGATGTGACATCCACTTCACCTTTCTTGGGTTCAGTATCTACTATCGCCATTCTTTTCGTAAAACTGATGTGATCTGTTGAACCAAGACTCTGCGGATGGTGCAATTGTTATTTCCTTCCAGATAACATTACGAGAAGTTCTTACAAATTCATCTAGTTTATACCTATTTGTTCAATATTTTGGATATTTTATGCACAGCCTGAGTTGTTTTGGGTAATGTTCCAAAAGGAGGGATCGCTGCCTGACCCAGTTGATGTGACATCCTCTTCACCTTTCTTGGGTTCAGTATCTGCTATCGCTATTGTTTTCGTATGACTGACATGATCTGGTGACTCTAGACTCTGCGGATGGTGCAATTGTTATTTCCTTCCAGATAACATTACGAGAAGTTCTTACAAATTCATCTAGTTTATACCTATTTGTTCAATATTTTGGATATTTTATGCACAGCCTGAGTTGTTTTGGGTAATGTTCCACAAGGAGGGATCGCTGCCTGACCCAGTTGATGTGACATCCACTTCGCCTACCTTGCTTGGGTTCAGTATCTGCTATCGCCATTCTTTGCATAAAACTGATGTGATCTGGTGAATCTAGACGCTGTGGATAAAGCAATTGTTATTTCCTTCCAGATAACATTAAGAGAAGTTATTACGAATTCATTAAGTTTATATTCGTTCAATATTTTGGATATTTTATGCACAGCCTGAGTTGTTTGGGGTAAACTTCCAAAAGGAGGGATCGCTGCCTGACCCAGTTGATGTGACATCCTCTTCACCTTTCTTGGGTTCAGTATCTGCTATCGCCATTCTTTTCGTAAAACTGATGTGATCTGGTGAACCTAGACTCTGCGGATAGAGCAATTGTTATTTCCTTCCAGATAAAATAACGAGAAGTTCTTACAAATTCATCTAGTTTATACCTATTTGTTCAATATTTTGGATATTTTATGCACAGCCTGAGTTGTTTGGGGTAATATTCCAAAAGGAGAGATCGCTGCCTGACCCAGTTGATGTGACATCCACCTTGCCTTTCTTGGGTTCAGTATCTGCTATCGCCATTCTTTTCGTAAAACTTATATGAATCTGGTGACTCTAGACTCTGCGGATAGTGCAATTGTTATTTCCTTCCAGATAACATTACGAGAAGTTTTTACAAATTCATCTAGTTTATATTTGTTCAATATTTTGGATATTTTATGCACAGCCTGAGTTGTTTGGGGTAAAGTTCCAAAAGGAGGGATCGCTGCCTGACCCAGTTGATGTGACATCCACCTCTCCTTTCTTGGGTTCAGTATCTGCTATCGCCATTCTTTCCGTAAAACTGATGTGATCTGGTGAACCTAGACTCTGCGGATAAAGCAATTGTTATTTCCTTCCAGATAAAATAACGAGAAGTTTTTACAAATTCATCTAGTTTATATTTGTTCAATATTTTGGATATTTTATGCACAGCCTGAGTTGTTTTGGGTAAAGTTCCAAAAGGAGGGATCGCTGCCTGACCCAGTTGATGTGACGTCCACCTCTCCTTTCTTGGGTTCAGTATCTGCTATCGCCATTCTTTTCGTAAAACTGATGTGATCTGGTGAACCTAGACTCTGCAGATAGAGCAATTGTTATTTCCTTCCAGATAAAATAACGAGAAGTTCTTACAAATTCATCTAGTTTATACCTATTTGTTCAATATTTTGGATATTTTATGCACAGCCTGAGTTGTTTGGGGTAATATTCCAAAAGGAGAGATCGCTGCCTGACCCAGTTGATGTGACATCCACCTTGCCTTTCTTGGGTTCAGTATCTGCTATCGCCATTATTTTCGTGAAACTGATATGATCTGGTGACTCTAGACTCTGCGGATAGTGCAATTGTTATTTCCTTCCAGATAACATTACGAGAAGTTTTTACAAATTCATCTAGTTTATATTTGTTCAATATTTTGGATATTTTATGTACAGCCTGAGTTGTTTTGGGTAAAGTTCCAAAAGGAGTCATCGCTGCCTGACCCAGTTGATGTGACATCCTCTTCACCTTTCTTGGGTTCAGTATCTGCTATCGCTATTGTTTTCGTATGACTGACATGATCTGGTGACTCTAGACTCTGCGGATAGAGCAATTGTTATTTCCTTCCAGATAAAATAACGAGAAGTTTTTACAAATTCATCTTGTTTATATTTGTTCAATATTTTGGATATTTTATGCACAGCCTGAGTTGTTTTGGGTAATGTTCCACAAGGAGGGATCGCTGCCTGACCCAGTTGATGTGACATCCACTTCGCCTACCTTGCTTGGGTTCAGTATCTGCTATCGCCATTCTTTGCATAAAACTGATGTGATCTGGTGAATCTAGACGCTGTGGATAAAGCAATTGTTATTTTCTTCCAGATAACATTACGAGAAGTTTTTACAAATTCATCTTGTTCATATTTGTTCAATATTTTTGATATTTTATGTACAGCCTGAGTTGTTTTGGGTAACGTTCCAAAAGAAGGGATCGCTGCCTGACCCAGTTGATGTGACATCCTCTTCACCTTTCTTGGGTTCAGTATCTGCTATCGCTATTGTTTTCGTATGACTGACATGATCTGGTGACTCTAGACTCTGCGGATAGAGCAATTGTTATTTCCTTCCAGATAAAATAACGAGAAGTTTTTACAAATTCATCTTGTTCATATTTGTTCAATATTTTGGATATTTTATGCACAGCCTGAGTTGTTTTGGGTAATGTTCCAAAAGGAGGGATCGCTGCCTGACCCAGTTGATGTGACATCCACTTCACCTTTCTTGGGTTCAGTATCTGCTATCGCCATTCTTTTCGTAAAACTGATATGATCTGGTGAATCTAGACGCTGTGGATAGAGCAATTGTTATTTCCTTCCAGATAACATTAAGAGATGTTATTACAAATTCATTAAGTTTATATTCGTTCAATATTTTGGATATTTTATGCACAGCCTGAGTTGTTTGGGGTAAACTTCCAAAAGGAGGGATCGCTGCCTGACCCAGTTGATGTGACGTCCTCTTCACCTTTCTTGGGTTCAGTATCTGCTATCGCCATTCTTTTCGTAAAACTGATGTGATCTGGTGAACCTAGACTCTGCGGATAAAGCAATTGTTATTTCCTTCCAGATAAAATAACGAGAAGTTTTTACAAATTCATCTAGTTTATATTTGTTCAATATTTTGGATATTTTATGCACAGCCTGAGTTGTTTCGGGTAAAGTTCCAAAAGGAGGGATCCCTGCCTGACCCAGTTGATGTGACATCCTCTTCACCTTTCTTGGGTTCAGTATCTGCTATCGCTATTGTTTTCGTATAACTGATATGATCTGGTGACTCTAGACTCTGCGGATAGAGCAATTGTTATTTCCTTCCAGATAAAATTACGAGAAGTTTTTACAAATTCATCTTGTTTATCTATGTTCAATATTTTTGATATTTTATGCACAGCCTGAGTTGTTTAGGGTAACGTTCCAAAAGAAGGGATCGCTGCCTGACCCAGTTGATATGACATCAACTTCGCCTATCTTGGTTTCAGTATCTGCGATCGCCATTCTTTTCGTAAAACTGATATGATCTGGTGACTCTAGACTCCGCGGATAGAGCAATTGTTATTTCCTTCCAGATAACATTAAGAGATGTTATTACGAATTCATTAAGTTTATATTCGTTCAATATTTTGGATATTTTATGCACAGCCTGAGTTGTTTGGGGTAATATTCCAAAAGGAGAGATCGCTGCCTGACCCAGTTGATGTGACATCCACCTTGCCTTTCTTGGGTTCAGTATCTGCTATCGCCATTCTTTTCGTAAAACTGATGTGATCTGGTGAATCTAGACGCTGTGGATAAAGCAATTGTTATTTCCTTCCAGATAACATTAGGAGAAGTTCTTACAAATTCATCTAGTTTATACCTATTTGTTCAATATTTTGGATATTTTATGCACAGCCTGAGTTGTTTGGGGTAATATTCCAAAAGGAGGGATCGCTGCCTGACCCAGTTGATGTGACATCCACCTCGCCTTTCTTGGGTTCAGTATCTGCTATCGCCATTCTTTTCGTAAAACTGATGTGATCTGGTGAATCTAGACTCTGCGGATAGTGCAATTGTTATTTCCTTCCAGATAACATTACGAGAAGTTTTTACAAATTCATCTAGTTTATATTTGTTCAATATTTTGGATATTTTATGCACAGCCTGAGTTGTTTAGGGTAACGTTCCAAAAGGAGGGATCGCTGCCTGACCCAGTTGATGTGACGTCCTCTTCACCTTTCTGGGGTTCAGTATCTGCTATCGCCATTCTTTCCGTAAAACTGATGAGATCTGGTGAACCTAGACTCTACGGATAGAGCAATTGTTATTTCCTTCCAGATAAAATAACGAGAAGTTTTTACAAATTCATCTAGTTTACCTATTTGTTCAATATTTTGGATATTTTATGCACAGCCTGAGTTGTTTGGGGTAATATTCCAAAAGGAGGGATCGCTGCCTGACCCAGTTGATGTGACATCCACCTCGCCTTTCTTGGGTTCAGTATCTGCTATCGCCATTCTTTTCGTAAAACTGATATGATCTGGTGAATCTAGACTCTGCGGATAGTGCAATTGTTATTTCCTTCCAGATAACATTACGAGAAGTTTTTACAAATTCATCTAGTTTATATTTGTTCAATATTTTGGATATTTTATGCACAGCCTGAGTTGTTTCGGGTAAACTTCCAAAAGGAGGGATCGCTGCCTGACCCAGTTGATGTGACATCCTCTTCACCTTTCTTGGGTTCAGTATCTGCTATCGCTATTGTTTTCGTATGACTGACATGATCTGGTGAACCTAGACTCTGCGGATAGAGCAATTGTTATTTCCTTCCAGATAAAATAACGAGAAGTTCTTACAAATTCATCTTGTTTATATTTGTTCAATATTTTGGATATTTTATGCACAGCCTGAGTTGTTTGGGGTAAAGTTCCAAAAGGAGGGATCGCTGCCTGACCCAGTTGATGTGACATCCACCTCGCCTTTCTTGGGTTCAGTATCTGCTATCGCCATTATTTTCGTGAAACTGATATGATCTGGTGACTCTAGACTCTGCGGATAGTGCAATCGTTCTTTTCTTCCAGATAACATTACGAGAAGTTTTTACAAATTCATCTTGTTTATCTATGTTCAATATTTTGGATATTTTATGCACAGCCTGAGTTGTTTAGGGTAACGTTCCAAAAGGAGGGATCGCTGCCTGACCCAGTTGATGTGACATCCTCTTCACCTTTCTTGGGTTCAGTATCTGCTATCGCTATTGTTTTCGTATAACTGATATGATCTGGTGACTCTAGGCTCTGCGGATAGAGCAATTGTTATTTCCTTCCAGATAAAATTAAGAAGTTTTTACAAATTCATCTAGTTTATATTTGTTCAATATTTTGGATATTTTATGCACAGCCTGAGTTGTTTTGGGTAATGTTCCAAAAGGAGGGATCGCTGCCTGACCCAGTTGATGTGACATCCACTTCGCCTTCCTTGGGTTCAGTATCTGCTATCGCCATTCTTTGCATAAAACTGATGTGATCTGGTGAATCTAGACTCTGCGGATAAAGCAATTGTTATTTTCTTCCAGATAACATTACGAGAAGTTTTTACAAATTCATCTTGTTTATCTATGTTCAATATTTTGGATATTTTATGCACAGCCTGAGTTGTTTCGGGTAAAGTTCCAAAAGGAGGGATCGCTGCCTGACCCAGTTGATGTGACATCCTCTTCACCTTTCTTGGGTTCAGTATCTGCTATCGCTATTGTTTTCGTATGACTGACATGATCTGGTGACTCTAGACTCTGCGGATAGAGCAATTGTTATTTCCTTCCAGATAAAATAACGAGAAGTTTTTACAAATTCATCTAGTTCATATTTGTTCAATATTTTGGATATTTTATGCACAGCCTGAGTTGTTTTGGGTAATGTTCCAAAAGGAGGGATCGCTGCCTGACCCAGTTGATGTGACATCCACTTCACCTTTCTTGGGTTCAGTATCTGCTATCGCCATTCTTTTCGTAAAACTGATATGATCTGGTGAATCTAGACTCTGTGGATAGTGCAATTGTTATTTCCTTCCAGATAACATTAAGAGATGTTATTACGAATTCATTAAGTTTATATTCGTTCAATATTTTGGATATTTTATGCACAGCCTGAGTTGTTTGGGGTAAACTTCCAAAAGGAGGGATCGCTGCCTGACCCAGTTGATGTGACATCCTCTTCACCTTTCTTGGGTTCAGTATCTGCTATCGCCATTCTTTTCGTAAAACTGATGTGATCTGTTGAATCAAGACTCTGCGGATGGTGCAATTGTTATTTCCTTCCAGATAACATTACGAGAAGTTCTTACAAATTCATCTAGTTTATACCTATTTGTTCAATATTTTGGATATTTTATGCACAGCCTGAGTTGTTTGGGGTAATATTCCAAAAGGAGGGATCGCTGCCTGACCCAGTTGATGTGACATCCACCTCGCCTTTCTTGGGTTCAGTATCTGCTATCGCCATTCTTTTCGTAAAACTGATATGATCTGGTGAATCTAGACTCGGCGGATAGTGCGATTGTTATTTCCTTCCAGATAACATTAGGAGAAGTTCTTACAAATTCATCTAGTTTATACCTATTTGTTCAATATTTTGGATATTTTATGCACAGCCTGAGTTGTTTGGGGTAATATTCCAAAAGGAGGGATCGCTGCCTGACCCAGTTGATGTGACATCCACCTCGCCTTCCTTGCTTGGGTTCAGTATCTGCTATCACCATTCTTTGCATAAAACTGATGTAATCTGGTGAATCTAGACGCTGTGGATAAAGCAATTGTTATTTTCTTCCAGATAAAATAACGAGAAGTTCTTACAAATTCATCTAGTTTATACCTATTTGTTCAATATTTTGGATATTTTATGCACAGCCTGAGTTGTTTGGGGTAATATTCCAAAAGGAGGGATCGCTGCCTGACCCAGTTGATGTGACATCCACCTCGCCTTTCTTGGGTTCAGTATCTGCTATCGCCATTCTTTTCGTAAAACTGATGTGATCTGGTGAATCTAGACTCTGCGGATAGTGCAATTGTTATTTTCTTCCAGATAACATTACGAGAAGTTTTTACAAATTCATCTAGTTTATATTTGTTCAATATTTTTGATATTTTATGCACAGCCTGAGTTGTTTCGGGTAAACTTCCAAAAGGAGGGATCGCTGCCTGACCCAGTTGATGTGACATCCTCTTCACCTTTCTTGGGTTCAGTATCTGCTATCGCTATTGTTTTCGTATGACTGACATGATCTGGTGAACCTAGACTCTGCGGATAGAGCAATTGTTATTTCCTTCCAGATAAAATAACGAGAAGTTCTTACAAATTCATCTAGTTTATATTTGTTCAATATTTTGGATATTTTATGCACAGCCTGAGTTGTTTGGGGTAAAGTTCCAAAAGGAGGGATCGCTGCCTGACCCAGTTGATGTGACATCCACCTCTCCTTTCTTGGGTTCAGTATCTGCTATCGCCATTATTTTCGTAAAACTGATGTGATCTGGTGACTCTAGACTCTGCGGATAGTGCAATTGTTATTTCCTTCCAGATAACATTACGAGAAGTTTTTACAAATTCATCTTGTTTATATTTGTTCAATATTTTGGATATTTTATGCACAGCCTGAGTTGTTTTGGGTAAAGTTCCAAAAGGAGTCATCGCTGCCTGACCCAGTTGATGTGACATCCACTCTGCCTTTCTTGGGTTCAGTATCTGCTATCGCCATTCTTTCCGTAAAACTGATGTAATCTGGTGAACCTAGACTCTGCGGATAGTGCAATTGTTATTTCCTTCCAGATAACATTACGAGAAGTTTTTACAAATTCATCTAGTTTATATTTGTTCAATATTTTGGATATTTTATGCACAGCCTGAGTTGTTTAGGGTAACGTTCCAAAAGGAGGGATCGCTGCCTGACCCAGTTAATGTGACATCCTCTTCACCTTTCTTGGGTTCAGTATCTGCTATCGCTATTGTTTTCGTATAACTGATATGATCTGGTGACTCTAGGCTCTGCGGATAGAGCAATTGTTATTTCCTTCCAGATAAAATTAAGAGAAGTTCATATTTGTTCAATATTTTGGATATTTTATGCACAGCCTGAGTTGTTTTGGGTAATGTTCCAAAAGGAGGGATCGCTGCCTGACCCAGTTGATGTGACATCCACTTCACCTTTCTTGGGTTCAGTATCTGCTATCGCCATTCTTTGCATAAAACTGATGTGATCTGGTGAATCTAGACGCTGTGGATAGTGCAATTGTTATTTTCTTCCAGATAACATTAAGAGATGTTATTACGAATTCATTAAGTTTATATTCGTTCAATATTTTGGATATTTTATGCACAGCCTGAGTTGTTTGGGGTAAACTTCCAAAAGGAGGGATCGCTGCCTGACGGAGAAGTTCTTACAAATTCATCTAGTTTATACCTATTTGTTCAATATTTTGGATATTTTATGCACAGCCTGAGTTGTTTGGGGTAATATTCCAAAAGGAGGGATCGCTGCCTGACCCAGTTGATGTGACATCCACCTCGCCTTTCTTGGGTTCAGTATCTGCTATCGCCATTCTTTTCGTAAAACTGATATGATCTGGTGAATCTAGACTCGGCGGATAGTGCGATTGTTATTTCCTTCCAGATAACATTAGGAGAAGTTCTTACAAATTCATCTAGTTTATATATGTTCAATATTTTTGATATTTTATGCACAGCCTGAGTTGTTTAGGGTAACGTTGATGTGACATCCTCTTCACCTTTCTTGGGTTCAGTATCTGCTATCGCTATTGTTTTCGTATGACTGACATGATCTGGTGAACCTAGACTCTGCGGATAGAGCAATTGTTATTTCCTTCCAGATAAAATAACGAGAAGTTTTTACAAATTCATCTTGTTTATATTTGTTCAATATTTTGGATATTTTATGCACAGCCTGAGTTGTTTGGGGTAAAGTTCCAAAAGGAGGGATCGCTGCCTGACCCAGTTGATGTGACATCCACCTCTCCTTTCTTGGGTTCAGTATCTGCTATCGCCATTCTTTTCGTAAAACTGATGTGATCAGGTAAATCTAGACTCTACGGATAGTGCAATTGTTATTTTCTTCCAGATAACATTACGAGAAGTTTTTACAAATTCATCTTGTTTATCTATGTTCAATATTTTGGATATTTTATGCACAGCCTGAGTTGTTTTGGGTAACGTTCCAAAAGGAGGGATCGCTGCCTGACCCAGTTGATGTGACATCCTCTTCACCTTTCTTGGGTTCAGTATCTGCTATCGCTATTGTTTTCGTATGACTGACATGATCTGGTGACTCTAGACTCTGCGGATAGAGCAATTGTTATTTTCTTCCAGATAACATTACGAGAAGTTTTTACAAATTCATAAAGTTCATATTTGTTCAATATTTTGGATATTTTATGCACAGCCTGAGTTGTTTTGGGTAATGTTCCAAAAGGAGGGATCGCTGCCTGACCCAGTTGATGTGACATCCACTTCACCTTTCTTGGGTTCAGTATCTGCTATCGCCATTCTTTCCGTAAAACTGATGTAATCTGGTGAACCTAGACTCTGCGGATAGTGCAATTGTTATTTCCTTCCAGATAACATTACGAGAAGTTTTTACAAATTCATCTAGTTTATATTTGTTCAATATTTTGGATATTTTATGCACAGCCTGAGTTTTTTTGGGTAAAGTTCCAAAAGGAGGGATCGCTGCCTGACCCAGTTGATGTGACATCCTCTTCACCTTTCTTGGGTTCAGTATCTGCTATCGCTATTGATTTCGTATGACTGACATGATCTGGTGACTCTAGACTCTGCGGATAGAGCAATTGTTATTTCCTTCCAGATAAAATAACGAGAAGTTTTTACAAATTCATCTTGTTTATATTTGTTCAATATTTTGGATATTTTATGCACAGCCTGAGTTGTTTTGGGTAATGTTCGAAAAGGAGGGATCGCTGCCTGACCCAGTTCACATCCACTCACATCAACTTCACCTTTCTTGGGTTCAGTATCTACTATCGCCAATCTTTTCGTAAAACTGATATGATCTGGTGACTCTAGACTCTGCGGATAGTGCAATTGTTATTTCCTTCCAGATAACATTAAGAGATGTTATTACGAATTCATTAAGTTTATATTCGTTCAATATTTTGGATATTTTATGCACAGCCTGAGTTGTTTGGGGTAAACTTCCAAAAGGAGGGATCGCTGCCTGACCCAGTTGATGTGACATCCTCTTCACCTTTCTGGGGTTCAGTATCTGCTATCGCCATTCTTTCCGTAAAACTGATGAGATCTGGTGAACCTAGACTCTACGGATAGAGCAATTGTTATTTCCTTCCAGATAAAATAACGAGAAGTTTTTACAAATTCATCTAGTTTATACCTATTTGTTCAATATTTTGGATATTTTATGCACAGCCTGAGTTGTTTGGGGTAATATTCCAAAAGGAGGGATCGCTGCCTGACCCAGTTGATGTGACATCCACCTCGCCTTTCTTGGGTTCAGTATCTGCTATCGCCATTCTTTTCGTAAAACTTATATGAATCTGGTGAATGTAGACTCAGCGGATAGTGCGATTGTTATTTCCTTCCAGATAACATTAGGAGAAGTTCTTACAAATTCATCTAGTTTATACCTATTTGTTCAATATTTTGGATATTTTATGCACAGCCTGAGTTGTTTTGGGTAAAGTTCCAAAAGGAGGGATCGCTGCCTGACCCAGTTGATGTGACATCCTCTTCACCTTTCTTGGGTTCAGTATCTGCTATCGCTATTGTTTTCGTATAACTGATATGATCTGGTGACTCTAGGCTCTGCGGATAGAGCAATTGTTATTTCCTTCCAGATAAAATTAAGAGAAGTTTTCAATATTTTGGATATTTTATGCACAGCCTGAGTTGTTTGGGGTAAAGTTCCAAAAGGAGGGATCGCTGCCTGACCCAGTTGATGTGACATCCACCTCGCCTTTCTTGGGTTCAGTATCTGCTATCGCCATTCTTTTCGTAAAACTGATGTGATCTGGTGAATCTAGACGCTGTGGATAAAGCAATTGTTATTTTCTTCCAGATAACATTACGAGAAGTTTTTACAAATTCATCTAGTTTATATTTGTTCAATATTTTGGATATTTTATGCACAGCCTGAGTTGTTTTGGGTAAAGTTCCAAAAGGAGGGATCGCTGCCTGACCCAGTTGATGTGACATCCTCTTCACCTTTCTTGGGTTCAGTATCTGCTATCGCTATTGTTTTCGTATGACTGACATGATCTGGTGACTCTAGACTCTGCGGATAGAGCAATTGTTATTTCTTTCCAGATAAAATAACGAGAAGTTTTTACAAATTCATCTTGTTTATCTATGTTCAATATTTTTGATATTTTATGCACAGCCTGAGTTGTTTAGGGTAACGTTCCAAAAGAAGGGATCGCTGCCTGACCCAGTTGATATGACATCAACTTCGCCTATCTTGGTTTCAGTATCTGCGATCGCCAATTTTTCGTAAAACTGATATGATCTGGTGACTCTAGACTCTGCGGATAGTGCAATTGTTATTTCCTTCCAGATAACATTAAGAGATGTTATTACGAATTCATTAAGTTTATATTCGTTCAATATTTTGGATATTTTATGCACAGCCTGAGTTGTTTGGGGTAATATTCCAAAAGGAGGGATCGCTGCCTGACCCAGTTGATGTGACATCCACCTCGGAGAAGTTCTTACAAATTCATAAAGTTTATACCTATTTGTTCAATATTTTGGATATTTTATGCACAGCCTGAGTTGTTTGGGGTAATATTCCAAAAGGAGGGATCGCTGCCTGACCCAGTTGATGTGACATCCACCTCGCCTTTCTTGGGTTCAGTATCTGCTATCGCCATTCTTTTCGTAAAACTTATATGAATCTGGTGACTCTAGACTCTGCGGATAGTGCAATTGTTATTTCCTTTCAGATAACATTACGAGAAGTTTTTACAAATTCATCTAGTTTATATTTGTTCAATATTTTGGATATTTTATGCACAGCCTGAGTTGTTTCGGGTAAAGTTCCAAAAGGAGGGATCGCTGCCTGACCCAGTTGATGTGACATCCTCTTCACCTTTCTTGGGTTCAGTATCTGCTATCGCTATTGTTTTCGTATGACTGACATGATCTGGTGAACCTAGACTCTGCGGATAGAGCAATTGTTATTTCCTTCCAGATAAAATAAAGAGAAGTTTTTACAAATTCATATTGTTTATATTTGTTCAATATTTTGGATATTTTATGCACAGCCTGAGTTGTTTGGGGTGAAGTTCCAAAAGGAGGGATCGCTGCCTGACCCAGTTGATGTGACATCCACCTCGCCTTTCTTGGGTTCAGTATCTGCTATCGCCATTCTCTTCGTAAAACTGATGTGATCTGGTGAATCTAGACTCTGCGGATAGTGCAATTGTTATTTCCTTCCAGATAACATTACGAGAAGTTTTTACAAATTCATCTAGTTTA
Source organism: Adelphocoris suturalis (assembly GCA_030762985.1). NCBI lineage: Eukaryota > Metazoa > Arthropoda > Insecta > Hemiptera > Miridae > Adelphocoris > Adelphocoris suturalis. The sequence continues at coordinate 57,062,148 of CM061045.1, forward strand.
TATTTGTTCAATATTTTGGATATTTTATGCACAGCCTGAGTTGTTTCGGGTAAAGTTCCAAAAGGAGGGATCGCTGCCTGACCCAGTTGATGTGACATCCCCTTCACCTTTCTTGGGTTCAGTATCTGCTATCGCTATTGTTTTCGTATGACTGACATGATCTGGTGAACCTAGACTCTGCGGATAGAGCAATTGTTATTTCCTTCCAGATAAAATAACGAGAAGTTTTTACAAATTCATCTAGTTTACATTTGTTCAATATTTTGGATATTTTATGCACAGCCTGAGTTGTTTTGGGTAATGTTCCAAAAGGAGGGATCGCTGCCTGACCCAGTTGATGTGACATCCACTTCTCCTTTCTTGGGTTCAGTATCTGCTATCGTCATTCTTTCCGTAAAACTGATGTAATCTGGTAAACCTAGACTCTGCGGATAGTGCAATTGTTATTTCCTTCCAGATAACATTACGAGAAGTTTTTACAAATTCATCTAGTTTATATTTGTTCAATATTTTGGATATTTTATGCACAGCCTGAGTTGTTTTGGGTAAAGTTCCAAAAGGAGGGATCGCTGCCTGACCCAGTTGATGTGACGTCCTCTTCACCTTTCTTGGGTTCAGTATCTGCTATCGCTATTGTTTTCGTATGACTGACATGATCTGGTGACTCTAGACTCTGCGGATAGAGCAATTGTTATTTCCTTCCAGATAAAATAACGAGAAGTTTTTACAAATTCATCTAGTTTATATTTGTTCAATATTTTGGATATTTTATGCACAGCCTGAGTTGTTTCGGGTAAAGTTCCAAAAGGAGGGATCGCTGCCTGACCCAGTTGATGTGACATCCTCTTCACCTTTCTTGGGTTCAGTATCTGCTATCGCTATTGTTTTCGTATGACTGACATGATCTGGTGACTCTAGACTCTGCGGATAGAGCAATTGTTATTTCCTTCCAGATAAAATAACGAGAAGTTTTTACAAATTCATCTAGTTTATATTTGTTCAATATTTTGGATATTTTATGCACAGCCTGAGTTGTTTTGGGTAATGTTCCAAAAGGAGGGATCGCTGCCTGACCCAGTTGATGTGACATCCACTTCACCTTTCTTGGGTTCAGTATCTGCTATCGCCATTCTTTTCGTAAAACTGATATGATCTGGTGACTCTAGACTCTGCGGATAGAGCAATTGTTATTTCCTTCCAGATAACATTAAGAGATGTTATTACGAATTCATTAAGTTTATATTCGTTCAATATTTTGGATATTTTATGCACAGCCTGAGTTGTTTGGGGTAAACTTCCAAAAGGAGGGATCGCTGCCTGACCCAGTTGATGTGACGTCCTCTTCACCTTTCTTGGGTTCAGTATCTGCTATCGCCATTCTTTTCGTAAAACTGATGTGATCTGGTGAACCTAGACTCTGCGGATAGAGCAATTGTTATTTCCTTCCAGATAAAATTACGAGAAGTTCTTACAAATTCATAAAGTTTATACCTATTTGTTCAATATTTTGGATATTTTATGCACAGCCTGAGTTGTTTGGGGTAATATTCCAAAAGGAGGGATCGCTGCCTGACCCAGTTGATGTGACATCCACCTCGCCTTTCTTGGGTTTAGTATCTGCTATCGCCATTATTTTCGTAAAACTGATATGATCTGGTGACTCTAGACTCTGCGGATAGTGCAATTGTTATTTCCTTCCAGATAACATTACGAGAAGTTTTTTACAAATTCATCTAGTTTATATTTGTTCAATATTTTTGATATTTTATGCACAGCCTGAGTTGTTTCGGGTAAAGTTCCAAAAGGAGGGATCGCTGCCTGACCCAGTTGATGTGACATCCACTTCACCTTTCTTGGGTTCAGTATCTGCTATCGCCATTCTTTTCGTAAAACTGATGTGATCTGTTGAATCAAGACTCTGCGGATGGTGCAATTGTTATTTCCTTCCAGATAACATTACGAGAAGTTCTTACAAATTCATCTTGTTTATATTTGTTCAATATTTTGGATATTTTATGCACAGCCTGAGTTGTTTGGGGTAAAGTTCCAAAAGGAGGGATCGCTGCCTGACCCAGTTGATGTGACATCCACCTCGCCTTTCTTGGGTTCAGTATCTGCTATCGCCATTCTTTTCGTGAAACTGATGTGAATCTGGCGATTCTAGACTCTACGGATAATGCAATCGTTCTTTTCTTCCAGATAACATTACGAGAAGTTTTTACAAATTCATCTTGTTTATCTATGTTCAATATTTTGTTTATTTTATGCACAGCCTGAGTTGTTTTGGGTAACGTTCCAAAAGGAGTCATCGCTGCCTGACCCAGTTGATGTGACATCCTCTTCACCTTTCTTGGGTTCAGTATCTGCTATCGCTATTGTTTTCGTATGACTGACATGATCTGGTGACTCTAGACTCTGCGGATAGAGCAATTGTTATTTCCTTCCAGATAAAATAACGAGAAGTTTTTACAAATTCATCTAGTTTATATTTGTTCAATATTTTTGATATTTTATGCACAGCCTGAGTTGTTTGGGGTAAAGTTCCAAAAGGAGGGATCGCTGCCTGACCCAGTTGATGTGACATCCACCTCGCCTTTCTTGGGTTCAGTATCTGCTATCGCCATTATTTTCGTGAAACTGATATGATCTGGTGACTCTAGACTCTGCGGATGGTGCAATTGTTATTTCCTTCCAGATAACATTACGAGAAGTTTTTACAAATTCATCTAGTTTATATTTGTTCAATATTTTGGATATTTTATGCACAGCCTGAGTTGTTTCGGGTAAAGTTCCAAAAGGAGGGATCGCTGCCTGACCCAGTTGATGTGACATCCTCTTCACCTTTCTTGGGTTCAGTATCTGCTATCGCTATTGTTTTCGTATGACTGACATGATCTGGTGAACCTAGACTCTGCGGATAGAGCAATTGTTATTTCCTTCCAGATAAAATAACGAGAAGTTTTTACAAATTCATCTTGTTCATATTTGTTCAACATTTTGGATATTTTATGCACAGCCTGAGTTGTTTGGGGTAAAGTTCCAAAAGGAGGGATCGCTGCCTGACCCAGTTGATGTGACATCCACCTCGCCTTTCTTGGGTTCAGTATCTGCTATCGCCATTATTTTCGTAAAACTGATGTGATCTGGTAAATCTAGACTCTACGGATAATGCAATCGTTCTTTTCTTCCAGATAACATTACGAGAAGTTTTTACAAATTCATCTTGTTTATATTTGTTCAATATTTTGGATATTTTATGCACAGCCTGAGTTGTTTGGGGTAAAGTTCCAAAAGGAGGGATCGCTGCCTGACCCAGTTGATGTGACGTCCTCTTCACCTTTCTTGGGTTCAGTATCTGCTATCGCCATTCTTTTCGTAAAACTGATGTGATCTGGTGAACCTAGACTCTGCGGATAGAGCAATTGTTATTTCCTTCCAGATAAAATAACGAGAAGTTTTTACAAATTCATCTACTTTATATTTGTTCAATATTTTGGATATTTTATGCACAGCCTGAGTTGTTTTGGGTAATGTTCCAAAAGGAGGGATCGCTGCCTGACCCAGTTGATGTGACATCCACTTCACCTTTCTTGGGTTCAGTATCTGCTATCGCCATTCTTTTCGTAAAACTGATGTGATCTGGTGAATCTAGACTCTGCGGATAAAGCAATTGTTATTTCCTTCCAGATAACATTACGAGAAGTTTTTACAAATTCATCTTGTTTATATTTGTTCAATATTTTGGATATTTTATGCACAGCCTGAGTAGTTTGGGGTAATATTCCAAAAGGAGAGATCGCTGCCTGACCCAGTTGATGTGACATCCACCTTGCCTTTCTTGGGTTCAGTATCTGCTATCGCCATTCTTTTCGTAAAACTGATGTGATCTGGTGAATCTAGACGCTGTGGATAAAGCAATTGTTATTTTCTTCCAGATAACATTACGAGAAGTTTTTACAAATTCATCTTGTTCATATTTGTTCAACATTTTGGATATTTTATGCACAGCCTGAGTTGTTTTGGGTAATGTTCCAAAAGGAGGGATCGCTGCCTGACAAAGTTGATGTGACATCCACTTCACCTTTCTTGGGTTCAGTATCTGCTATCGCTTAAGTTTTCGTATGACTGACATGATCTGGTGAACCTAGACTCTGCGGATAGAGCAATTGTTATTTCCTTCCAGATAAAATAACGAGAAGTTCTTACAAATTCATCTAGTTTATACCTATTTGTTCAATATTTTGGATATTTTATGCACAGCCTGAGTTGTTTGGGGTAATATTCCAAAAGGAGAGATCGCTGCCTGACCCAGTTGATTTGACATCCACTTCACCTTTCTTGGGTTCAGTATCTGCTATCGCCATTCTTTTCGTAAAACTGATATGAATCTGGTGACTCTAGACTCTGCGGATGGTGCAATTGTTATTTCCTTCCAGATAACATTACGAGAAGTTCTTACAAATTCATCTAGTTTATATTTGTTCAATATTTTGGATATTTTATGTACAGCCTGAGTTGTTTTGGGTAAAGTTCCAAAAGGAGTCATCGCTGCCTGACCCAGTTGATGTGACATCCTCTTCACCTTTCTTGGGTTCAGTATCTGCTATCGCTATTGTTTTCGTATGACTGACATGATCTGGTGACTCTAGACTCTGCGGATAGAGCAATTGTTATTTCCTTCCAGATAAAATAACGAGAAGTTTTTACAAATTCATCTAGTTTATATTTGTTCAATATTTTGGATATTTTATGCACAGCCTGAGTTGTTTCGGGTAAAGTTCCAAAAGGAGGGATCGCTGCCTGACCCAGTTGATGTGACATCCTCTTCACCTTTCTTGGGTTCAGTATCTGCTATCGCTATTGTTTTCGTATGACTGACATGATCTGGTGACTCTAGACTCTGCGGATAGAGCAATTGTTATTTCCTTCCAGATAAAATAACGAGAAGTTTTTACAAATTCATCTTGTTCATATTTGTTCAATATTTTGGATATTTTATGCACAGCCTGAGTTGTTTTGGGTAATGTTCCAAAAGGAGGGATCGCTGCCTGACCCAGTTGATGTGACATCCACTTCACCTTTCTTGGGTTCAGTATCTGCTATCGCCATTCTTTTCGTAAAACTGATGTGATCTGGTGACTCTAGACTCTGCGGATAGAGCAATTGTTATTTCCTTCCAGATAATATTAAGAGAAGTTATTACGAATTCATCTAGTTTATATTCGTTCAATATTTTGGATATTTTATGCACAGCCTGAGTTGTTTGGGGTAAAGTTCCAAAAGGAGGGATCGCTGCCTGACCCAGTTGATGTGACGTCCTCTTCACCTTTCTTGGGTTCAGTATCTGCTATCGCCATTCTTTCCGTAAAACTGATGTGATCTGGTGAACCTAGACTCTACGGATAGTGCAATTGTTATTTCCTTCCAGATAAAATAACGAGAAGTTTTTACAAATTCATCTAGTTTATACCTATTTGTTCAATATTTTGGATATTTTATGCACAGCCTGAGTTGTTTGGGGTAATATTCCAAAAGGAGGGATCGCTGCCTGACCCAGTTGATGTGACATCCACCTCGCCTTTCTTGGGTTCAGTATCTGCTATCGCCATTCTTTTCGTAAAACTGATATGATCTGGTGAATCTAGACTCGGCGGATAGTGCGATTGTTATTTCCTTCCAGATAACATTATGAGAAGTTCTTACAAATTCATCTAGTTTATACCTATTTGTTCAATATTTTGGATATTTTATGCACAGCCTGAGTTGTTTTGGGTAATGTTCCAAAAGGAGGGATCGCTGCCTGACCCAGTTGATGTGACATCCACCTCGCCTTTCTTGGGTTCAGTATCTGCTATCGCCATTATTTTCGTAAAACTGATATGAATCTGGTGACTCTAGACTCTGCGGATAGTGCAATTGTTATTTTCTTCCAGATAACATTACGAGAAGTTTTTACAAATTCATCTAGTTTATATTTGTTCAATATTTTGGATATTTTATGCACAGCCTGAGTTGTTTTGGGTAAAGTTCCAAAAGGAGGGATCGCTGCCTGACCCAGTTGATGTGACATCCACCTCTCCTTTCTTGGGTTCAGTATCTGCTATCGCCATTATTTTCGTGAAACTGATATGATCTGGTGACTCTAGACTCTGCGGATAGTGCAATTGTTATTTCCTTCCAGATAACATTACGAGAAGTTTTTACAAATTCATCTAGTTATATATTTGTTCAATATTTTGGATATTTTATGCACAGCCTGAGTTGTTTGGGGTAAAGTTCCAAAAGGAGGGATCGCTGCCTGACCCAGTTGATGTGACATCCACTCTGCCTTTCTTGGGTTCAGTATCTGCTATCGCCATTTTTTCGTAAAACTGATGTAATCAGGTAAATCTAGACTCTACGGATAATGCAATCGTTCTTTTCTTCCAGATAACATTACGAGAAGTTTTTACAAATTCATCTTGTTTATCTATGTTCAATATTTTGGATATTTTATGCACAGCCTGAGTTGTTTAGGGTAACGTTCCAAAAGGAGGGATCGCTGCCTGACCCAGTTGATGTGACATCCTCTTCACCTTTCTTGGGTTCAGTATCTGCTATCGCTATTGTTTTCGTATGACTGACATGATCTGGTGACTCTAGACTCTGCGGATAGAGCAATTGTTATTTCCTTCCAGATAAAATAACGAGAAGTTTTTACAAATTCATCTAGTTTATATTTGTTCAATATTTTGGATATTTTATGCACAGCCTGAGTTGTTTTGGGTAATGTTCCAAAAGGAGGGATCGCTGCCTGACCCAGTTGATGTGACATCCACCTCTCCTTTCTTGGGTTCAGTATCTGCTATGGCCATTATTTTCGTGAAACTGATATGATCTGGTGACTCTAGACTCTGCGGATGGTGCAATTGTTATTTCCTTCCAGATAACATTACGAGAAGTTTTTACAAATTCATCTTGTTTATATTTGTTCAATATTTTGGATATTTTATGCACAGCCTGAGTTGTTTTGGGTAAAGTTCCAAAAGGAGGGATCGCTGCCTGACCCAGTTGATGTGACATCCTCTTCACCTTTCTTGGGTTCAGTATCTGCTATCGCCATTCTTTTCGTAAAACTGATGTGATCTGGTGAATCTAGACGCTGTGGATAAAGCAATTGTTATTTTCTTCCAGATAACATTAAGAGAAGTTTTTACAAATTCATCTTGTTCATATTTGTTCAATATTTTGGATATTTTATGCACAGCCTGAGTTGTTTTGGGTAATGTTCCAAAAGGAGGGATCGCTGCCTGACCCAGTTGATGTGACATCCACTTCACCTTTCTTGGGTTCAGTATCTGCTATCGCCATTTTTTTCATAAAACAGATGTAATCTGGTGAATCTAGACTCTGCGGATAGAGCAATTGTTATTTTCTTCCAGATAACATTACGAGAAGTTTTTACAAATTCATAAAGTTTATATTTGTTCAATATTTTGGATATTTTATGCACAGCCTGAGTTGTTTTGGGTAATGTTCCAAAAGGAGGGATCGCTGCCTGACCCAGTTGATGTGACATCCACTTCGCCTTCCTTGGGTTCAGTATCTGCTATCGCCATTCTTTGCATAAAACTGATGTGATCTGGTGAATCTAGACTCTGCGGATAAAGCAATTGTTATTTTCTTCCAGATAACATTAAGAGATGTTATTACGAATTCATTAAGTTTATATTCGTTCAATATTTTGGATATTTTATGCACAGCCTGAGTTGTTTGGGGTAAACTTCCAAAAGGAGGGATCGCTGCCTGACCCAGTTGATGTGACATCCTCTTCACCTTTCTTGGGTTCAGTATCTGCTATCGCCATTCTTTTCGTAAAACTGATGTGATCTGGTGAATCTAGACGCTGTGGATAAAGCAATTGTTATTTTCTTCCAGATAACATTAAGAGAAGTTTTTACAAATTCATATTGTTTATATTTGTTCAATATTTTGGATATTTTATGCACAGCCTGAGTTGTTTGGGGTGAAGTTCCAAAAGGAGGGATCGCTGCCTGACCCAGTTGATGTGACATCCACCTCGCCTTTCTTGGGTTCAGTATCTGCTATCGCCATTCTTTTCGTAAAACTGATGTGATCATTCCAAAAGGAGGGATCGCTGCCTGACCCAGTTGATGTGACATCCACTTCGCCTTTCTTGGGTTCAGTATCTGCTATCGCCATTCTTTGCGTAAAACTGATGTGATCTGGTGAATCTAGACTCTGCGGATAAAGCAATTGTTATTTTCTTCCAGATAACATTACGAGAAGTTTTTACAAATTCATCTTGTTTATATTTGTTCAACATTTTGGATATTTTATGCACAGCCTGAGTTGTTTGGGGTAAAGTTCCAAAAGGAGGGATCGCTGCCTGACCCAGTTGATGTGACATCCACCTCGCCTTTCTTGGGTTCAGTATCTGCTATCGCCATTCTTTTCGTAAAACTGATGTGATCTGGTGAATCTAGACGCTGTGGATAAAGCAATTGTTATTTCCTTCCAGATAACATTAGGAGAAGTTCTTACAAATTCATCTAGTTTATACCTATTTGTTCAATATTTTGGATATTTTATGCACAGCCTGAGTTGTTTGGGGTAATATTCCAAAAGGAGGGATCGCTGCCTGACCCAGTTGATGTGACATCCTCTTCACCTTTCTTGGGTTCAGTATCTGCTATCGCTATTGTTTTCGTATGACTGACATGATCTGGTGACTCTAGACTCTGCGGATAGAGCAATTGTTATTTCCTTCCAGATAAAATTACGAGAAGTTTTTACAAATTCATCTAGTTTATATTTGTTCAATATTTTGGATATTTTATGCACAGCCTGAGTTGTTTTGGGTAATGTTCCAAAAGGAGGGATCGCTGCCTGACCCAGTTGATGTGACATCCACTTCACCTTTCTTGGGTTCAGTATCTGCTATCGCCATTCTTTTCGTAAAACTGATATGATCTGGTGACTCTAGACTCTGCGGATAGTGCAATTGTTATTTCCTTCCAGATAACATTACGAGAAGTTTTTACAAATTCATCTAGTTATATATTTGTTCAATATTTTGGATATTTTATGCACAGCCTGAGTTGTTTGGGGTAATATTCCAAAAGGAGGGATCGCTGCCTGACCCAGTTGATGTGACGTCCTCTTCACCTTTCTTGGGTTCAGTATCTGCTATCGCCATTCTTTTCGTAAAACTGATGTGATCTGGTGAACCTAGACTCTGCGGATAGAGCAATTGTTATTTCCTTCCAGATAAAATAACGAGAAGTTTTTACAAATTCATCAAGTTTATATGTGTTCAGTATTTTGGATATTTTATGCACAGCCTGAGTTGTTTGGGGTAAAGTTCCAAAAGGAGGGATCGCTGCCTGACCCAGTTGATGTGACATCCACTTCACCTTTCTTGGGTTCAGTATCTGCTATCGCTATTGTTTTCGTATAACTGATATGATCTGGTGACTCTAGGCTCTGCGGATAGAGCAATTGTTATTTCCTTCCAGATAAAATTAAGAGAAGAAGTTCATATTTGTTCAATATTTTGGATATTTTATGCACAGCCTGAGTTGTTTTGGGTAATGTTCCAAAAGGAGGGATCGCTGCCTGACCCAGTTGATGTGACATCCTCTTCACCTTTCTTCGGTTCAGTATCTGCTATCGCTATTGTTTTCGTATGACTGACATGATCTGGTGACTCTAGACTCTGCGGATAGAGCAATTGTTATTTCCTTCCAGATAAAATAACGAGAAGTTTTTACAAATTCATCTTGTTCATATTTGTTCAACATTTTGGATATTTTATGCACAGCCTGAGTTGTTTTGGGTAATGTTCCAAAAGGAGGGATCGCTGCCTGACCCAGTTGATGTGACATCCACTTCACCTTTTTTGTTTTCAGTATCTGCTATCGCCATTCTTTTCGTAAAACTGATATGATCTGGTGACTCTAGACTCTGCGGATAGAGCAATTGTTATTTCCTTCCAGATAATATTAAGAGAAGTTATTACGAATTCATCAAGTTTATATTCGTTCAATATTTTGGATATTTTATGCACAGCCTGAGTTGTTTGGGGTAAACTTCCAAAAGGAGGGATCGCTGCCTGACCCAGTTGATGTGACATCCTCTTCACCTTTCTTGGGTTCAGTATCTGCTATCGCCATTCTTTTCGTAAAACTGATGTGATCTGGTGAACCTAGACTCTGCGGATAGAGCAATTGTTATTTCCTTCCAGATAACATCACAAGAAGTTTTTGCAAATTCATCAAGTTTATATTTGTTCAATAGTTTTGATATTTTATGCACAGCCTGAGTTGTTTTGGGTAAAGTTCCAAAAGGAGGGATCGCTGCCTGACCCAGTTGATGTGACATCCACTCTGCCTTTCTTGGGTTCAGTATCTACTATCGCCATTTCTTTTCATAAAACAGATGTAATCTGGTGAATCTAGACTCTGCGGATAGAGCAATTGTTATTTTCTTCCAGATAACATTACGAGAAGTTTTTACAAATTCATCTTGTTTATATTTGTTCAATATTTTGGATATTTTATGCACAGCCTGAGTTGTTTTGGGTAAAGTTTCAAAAGGAGGGATCGCTGCCTGACCCAGTTGATGTGACATCCACTTCACCTTTCTTGGGTTCAGAATCTGCTATCGCTATTGTTTTCGTATAACTGATATGATCTGGTGACTCTAGATTCTGCGGATAGAGCAAGTGTTATTTCCTTCAAGATAACATTAAGAGAAGTTTTTACAAATTCATCTTGTTTATATTTGTTCAATATTTTGGATATTTTATGCACAGCCTGAGTTGTTTTGGGTATTGTTTTTAGAAAAATTTTAGAAGAATTTGTTGCCATCGATGGCAACATCGACGTTTTTGCTTCGATGTCCGATCTCTAGCGGCAATGCCGAAGGGAGTTCCGAAGAGAGCACTGGAATCCGATGGGTTGGGAGGGCCGCCCTCGGAATTTCCACTCCAGAAGAGCGAGTGCCGTTTTTTACTAGTATACACAGAATACAGAATACAGTATACTACAGAACACAGTATACTACAGAAGCTCAACTCAATATTAAACTGTTGACACTAAACTGAGCCGAGTTTCCCGTAACTGTCAGTACGAGAGCTAGTGTCACACCATTTTTTCGAAATGCACTTGCCCTTCATTTTCAAAAGTGGCACCAATTTTCAAATCAGTTTCGGGTAGTGGAGATGAGACAATGGGGACCGCATTCCTCAAATTTTCAGCTCTTTGTTTTCTAAACGTTTTCGTGAGGACTCTTAGTCTTGAGTAATTATGACTGAATATAATAAGAAAAGTTAATTTATATTTCATAGATGTTACTAAAAACTAAGATACGAGTTCGGAGCATATATGACGGGAACAACACTAAAATGAATGATAAAATTAAATTCCAATATCTTTAGATAGATGACTATTTTTATTCACGGGTTCTTAACGAAGTTTTTCTTTTAGAGATCTTTTGTTCAACTCATATACAACAAGTTTTTGACGATTAGAAAACGTGCAATGACGTGCATACCTGGATTACACCTTTTTTAAACTTAATTTCTTCTATGCAGACACATTAGATAGGTACCTACCTACCTAATGATTCGTTCAATAATTTAGACAGGTGTTCTGCGTAGAAGAGCTATACTATACAGAAATAATAAACCACTGTGTAATAATTTGCAGCGTTTTCTTATACCGAAAGCGCATGAATAAAGGCGACGTTTATAATGGCTTACCTACTTTTATGGAGCTTTTATATAAAAGAGTCTTCTCAAAATTATTTGTCACGTGCCCCACTAGATTCTATGAATTCAAACAACAATGGTATCTTACGCTGTCACTTTCAGTTTCAATTATTGAATTATTAAAAGCGGATGGTAGGTGCACCAATTGTTTCTAAGAATTCCGACATTCTTGCAAACTGAATAATCAGGGAAGGCCTCGATAATATGACGTAGCCTTTAGTTTCAGTTTCATTTGTTTCACAACTTTTTTTTGTGTGCAGTTCCTACTTTCCTACATGTCCTGGACAATGTCCAAGTACATTAATTTTTCTTTCATACATACCCATGTATATACATTATGTACATACAATAACAATATATGTGCCTCCATTCATACTTTTGAAAAGATCAGTTTTTTGCGAATATAATTTTCGGTGACATATTAATGTTTTTCTGCAATATAAATAATTAGGTAGGTAGCTACTCTTAGTGACTGAACGATAACGGTGGGTAGCTGAGGGCCAGGCGGGACGATAACGGAAATGTTCCCCTATATTTTACATAAAGAATTGATTCCTGACGCAAAAACATTAACGGAACGACCGAATGCGTATCGACTTAATTTGATTCTGATTAATAAACAGTCAAATTCAGAATGAAATCGGTGAGGGGAGTACCGTAGCCTTCCCTTGTTAGTTGAGAGCGGAATAAAAAGAGGCTGTCGAGTCCCGGCAAGTAAGTCACAACACTCTCAGGACAATGCGCTGGCGGCGTTTCTCAGTCTCGGTTTCCAGAGGTAAAATTTTACGTTGCAATCACATGTAAAGTTTTCGGGCATTCAGATAATGACTGCAGCATAATTCATGCTTAAAATACATGAGTAGCTTTCTGCTCAATTGTAGTAAGTGATCTGCTGACCACTGCCATTCCAGTACCTCGTCGGGTGGTTTCGTCGAAAAAATAACAAATTTGGATTGGGCTTGTTGAGTTTGTGGACGGTGCAGTTCGTACAGACAATCCGCGGTGCGTACAATCGACCTAAGACTCTTCTTCTGCTTTCAATCAACAGAATTACACATCCTTGGAAAGCTTTCACTTTTTCTCTTAATAATTAAAAAAAGAAGATGAATTACCCCATAACACATCAATAAATCTGAAAAATATTTGTTCGTACCTTCCTGCCATTGATTCTTTCTCCGGTATTCGGCAATCCTTTCATTCATCCATCGAGGCAACACGTCGGAAGGAGTTCACCTCTATTCATCAAAACTACATATTTCCCTCAGCTCAAGGAGCTGCGAGCGGGCGCCGTAATGAGTTCCCACACCACACTGCCCCAGTTTCCACTGAGTTATACGTCACTCGAGAAATTATTCATCATGCTGTAACTTTTGTACAAAATAACCCAGACGACACGACTTCGGAGCGTTGTAGGGCAGGAGGAACTACCTGCCATTGTTCCGTTTTTTCGAAAAGCTCTCACCGGCTGCATCATTAAAGCGGACGCCGCGTACAGGGGAATGCTACAGGTTACAGCACTTGTCGAATTGCCTCGCTGTGGGAAATGCAACTAAGGTCGCCGCGATCAATCGGATGTGTGTTGCGATGGAGAGAGGTATGATTGGATCGTCAGGCCAAAATATATACCTACTGGCTTCGAGAGCATAGGGTTTTTCTTGCACTCTGCCGAGTTTCTGTCATCCTCCAAAATAAAAATTCGCATTTGGTTTTCTTGTTTCACAGCTTTCTTAATAATTTTGTTCCCGTGTATGACTGTGTTATTTTCTTTTTTGCTTCCGAGTCTACCTAAAGGTAGCGGAAGTTTTGTTTTCACTTTCAGGAGAGAAAAAATCGTTGGTCTCCAAAATCAAAATTTCCACTCACATTTTACGTTTTAGACCATTCTGAACAACTTTGGTCCCGTGTCTGTGTGTCAGTGTGTGTGCGTGTGTGTGTGTGTGTGTGTGTGTGTGTGTGTGTGTGTGTGTGTGTGTGTGTGTGTGTGTGTGTGTGTGTGTGTGAGTGTTTGTGTCGTGTGTCCTCAAATCTTCGTAATAAGCTTATTTTCCACAGTTTTCATCCAATTTGGATGAAATTTTCAGGTGATGTGCGGACTTGGAGTTAGACGGTCCCGGATCAGTTTCATCAACCTTGACTCAATACCTCACTCTCCGCATGCGCAAACGTAAATTCTACTTAGCATAATTTTCTCACGTCAAGTCGTCCGATCTCGCTCAAATTTGGATGATAGTTGGGGGATGACGATTTGATCACCCCTTATCAATTTCAACATAATTGTACCATTAATAGCTACTGCGCATGCGCCTATGTGAAATCCTTGTAACGATCTTAACTTCCACTGTTTTTATCTGATTTCGACGAAATTGTCAGAGAATGCGCGGGTTAGGTTGTACATGTCTCCTATCAGTTTCATTGTCGCCAAATCAATACTTCAATCTGCGCATGCGCAAACGTAAATTCCATTATGCTCCATTATTTCACACTCTAGTCGTTCGATTTCGCTTAAATTTGGATGATAGTTGGAAGAAGATGACTTGATTACTTCATATCGATTTCAACACGTTTGTACCATTAATCGCTACTGCGCATGCGCCGATGTGAAATACTTGTAATGACCTTAATTTTCACAGTTTTCATCCGATTTAAATTTAATTGTCAGCGAATGCACGGTTTAGGTTGTGGATGGTCTCGTACCTATTTCATAGGTTTCACCTCATCAGTTCATTCTGCGCTTGCACAAACGTAAATTGCATTGAGTATCATTTTTTCGTTTCTTAATTGACCAATTATGACATTTCACGCTACTTCTTGATTTGCTCTTTTCCGCTGTGGAATTTTTCAAGATCATTTAAAACTTTTCAACCTATGAGTTTGGTAGCGAAAATATGTGCATTACCTCAAACTTCGTGAGCTTCGTCAGGAATTGAATCGGTTAGCCGCTGTTAAGTCCCTTTTAAATTCCATTGCCTTTAGAAGATTAGTACCTATAGGTTACGATATTCAAATATTTTGTCATCAACCAATTCTATAGTATTCCAATGTCTATATACGTATTCCATGAATTACTAGGTACCAGGGGCGGCTGTGGAAGAGGTGATGTACTGTGATGAATGGTGCGCGTTGCGTACTGGCGAAAACAGCACAAGCTCGAAATTCTCTCAATATTTTATACTACCTACTATTAAGTTTTGGCATCAGAATTTAATTTCTGGTACCGATTCGAAATGGATTTAATTTGTTCTTGAATTATATGGAAAATATAGAAGTTCCAGAAGTGCGTGAATTCCATTAAAAAAAAGTTCCTAGTGTGAAGGGTTTCTGAACTGAAACAATTACTGAATCAATTAGATATCCGAGTATTGTCTTGAGTTACTCAATATTGAGTTGACTTCGATTAGTTTCTACTCAGGAAAGAAACTGAACCTGTTAGTTCAACTATGTTCTTCCGGCTGCGAGTTTCATAACTGAAGCGGAGAACATTTTTTACACAACGGTCCAGTTATTATGCATTGAGAAAACACGGACATCGATATCGGGCGTCTCCCACGTTCAGTAAACTGATTCAATCTAAATGTGTCATAATGTAACATTATTAACATTAAACATATTGGTAAGACGCATGCATTACAGGAACCCTATGTCTGGTTTGTATATGATTTTGGTGAGAACAGTGAATAGATCATGATTTTACTTGTTCCCCCTCAATTACAACCTAATTTGCCTGTATTATAATCAACTCCTCCCCGCTCCGTCCTCCTCGCAAACAATCCGTCATCAAAATTAAATCTCCGATTTTTCCCATATACTAACCGAAGATTAAATTTTGCAAAAATAGGTGAATTTCGACCAAATCGTCAGTCCAAGTCCTCATTAGAGAGTGAGTAGAAACTCACACACCCTCGCTGTCCAGTGAAGCTGTTTTTCTTCGAGAAATATGTTGCTCCTGTAAAAAAGTGGCGTAGCTGTTTTCTTCTCTGAAGACGTACTTGCTCCCACTGCACTATGAAGCAGTTTTTCCTTCCTAGAAGTACTTGCTCCTTCGACTTTTTACTGAGGGCTGTTTTCTTTTGGATGTTCTTTGCTCCTATAGTAGCTTTTTCCTTCCTTCAGAAAAATTTCTTGCTCCCACGCTGTACAGAGTAGCCGTTCTTCTTCGAGAATAGCTTTGCTCCAGTATAAGCATAGTGTATCTGGTTTCCTTCTGGAAGTACTTTGCTCCTGCACGGGGGGTTCTACCTTCCGGAAAGTACTTGCAGCATCTATACTTTACAGTGAGTTTTTTTTCTTGGGAAGTACTTAGCTCCTGTAAGCCGTGGAGTTGCTGTTTCCTTCCTGCACAAGGTGTTGTTGGTCCCACGCTGTACTGAGTAGCTGTTTTCCTTTGGGAAGTACATTGCACCTGTACAAGTGGTGTGTTTGTTTTCTTCTCTGAAGATGTACTTGCTCCTTATACTCTTTATACAGTTGTGGGTTTTTTCTCGGGAAGTACTTTGCTCCTGTAAACCGCCAAGTAGGTAGCTGTTTCCTTCCTTCATAAGGTTTTCTTACTCCCACGCTGTACAGAGTAACTGTTTCCTTTGGGAAATACTTCCTCCAGTACAGGTGTAGGAATATCTCTCTTTAAGGGACACTACCCTCATGGCGAAGCTGTGCCAAGGCTACTTAGGGTTACTTACTCCCAAACAATAGAGACTTCCCCTTTATGTGGTCAGCAAACCAGGGGTTGCAAATAAATGTAAATAGTAAATTTTAATCGAATTTAGTCAATAATAATAAGCCCCTGAATTTAAAACCTAAGTTGAATAAATTCCCTTATTATAAATTTCAATGAACTACAATCGCACCACTAACCATACCGATCCTAAGATTTCACTTGTACACAACACCGTGAATAGATTACTGAACTCGAATGTAACTAATAAAAATATGATCCTAATGATCTTCAACGTGTAATAACCAGAAAATTTAAATTATAACTTCGGAAACCAGTTATAAAGGAAAGAAGCTCAAAATATAACACTTGGTCAACACGTTAGCAGACTCCCGATTGGAAAAATAAAGCTTAACATTTGTGGTATAAACATTGTGATAATGTCCTTAACCACTTAGAAAGTTTCTCTAATATTCTGAATGAGGCTATCCTCTTGATTTATCGAGTTATCGAGTAAAACACACACAACTGCGGTTATTCGTTCATTTTGTGTATGAGTGTGTGTGTGTGTATTTATGTATAATGTATCTCATACAAAATTAATGAGACTTCTAGTCTATTGAGTTCTCACATAAAGGGGCTTCAGGCAAGTTGGAGAGTCGATCCGCCGTTTACTTATACCTTCTTGTCTGTGGTGCCTATCTATTTTATTATAGCCGGTTTGTGGCCGATCAGCTGTGGGACGCGTTCAACGTTTACAACCCACTCCATCATCGCATTATGAAACATGAAACAGCTTTGCGAGTCGCCGTCAGGTAAAACGAGGACTCGATTCGACTAAACAGGCGGATAAATTACTGCCCATTAAAGGAATCAATGGAAGGTTCGCGGATGGTACAATGACCCTTGTGGTCGAGTGATAGGAAAACTGTAAATATGAATGAGCAATTGCTTGTTTTACGGTTCCCAGAGAGATCGACCGTTGATTGGAATAAAACATTTTACAAGTCAAACAAGTCATTTTAGTCAACTATTTTCAATAATGAGCCTTTGTAATCGACCAAGAAAAACGCTTGTTCACCCCCCTCCCTCCTCAAAATTTGTTGGTTTACGCTTTAAGATACGAGGACTCCATAAAGCTAATAGAAATTCCGTCTGTCCGCCGTACGCCGTCAGCCGTTCAGAGCTTTTCTTCGAAACCGCTGGACCAAACTTTATGCAATTTCAGTTGCATAAATAAATCAATTAAATAAAAAAAATTAAAATTTTCATTATTTAAATTAAATAAAAACATCAATTTTGATCAACCTTCATGGCAGTGATTAAGAGTTGAAATATTGAGAAATCGAGATATCGAAAACTTTCGAAAGGACGCATTAATGTTTTTTGTGTCTCATATATAGAATCCAAAGGATCGGATGAAACCACCCGGGTCCCATTTCGTTCATTCGTTTGATCTTTCTATGGGCTAGAACATTGACAGGAACAAAAAAAAAAAAAAAATATATATATATATATAAAAAATCAACAACATGGGAGCAAATCATAACCGGTAAAATGTAGCAAAACTCCCCTTGTAACTACGATGCTCGTATCAGCTGATATAATTCCAATGGCATTTTCACTTCACTTAACAGGGTTCATTTATAACCTTTGTCGCCTGTAGGTGGACTTTTGAAGCTTAGGTAGGAGGTATATTTTATATAATTAATTTTAAGTTGGTGGGTCAAGTCGTGTTAAATAGTAGGAAAGAGTAGGTGTGTTACTTTAATTTCTGTTCGGTAGGTGTCTACACCTATATATGGAGATTTATTCAGATACCTAATGTATAATACACTTTGTTTAATATAATTATATACAGGTCTTCTGCGTAGAAGGACTATCCAATACAGAAATAATAAACCCTCGTGTTATAATTAGCAGCGTTTTTCGATAAGAATAGCAACTATTTTGCTGTTGCCTTTGCGTGGGGGATCCAAACGATTCCTAAAAATATCACCCTCCTGGAAGTCGCAGCAAGGAAAGGAACAACTGATATCAGCAGCGGTCGATCGTCAAATCAAAGCACGAGATCTAGTACAATCCGACTGCCGAGAAGTTAGCACCGATATTGCCTGACTCACGCCAACAAATCGTCGAAACTTCGAAGGTTTGTGATACGATGGTTGTATTGTTATGAACACGTCGCATAAACGCCAAACGTATTGATTTCGGAGAGCTGAACGGACACGGAATTTCCTAATGTTACAGCTTTCAGGTCAGTTACCATTACTTTCCCAACGCTCCGAAGGGCTAATGGTATATGGGGCTAGTTTAGGCTCATTGGAAAAATGTTTCTAGAACCAACTCAATACTCATGTGAAACGGAAGACAAATATTCATGAAAGCAAGAAGTGCATTGGTATTGAAAGTATGCGTTACTCTCCTTTGTTTCGTAAATTTTGGTCTAGTGATATGGGAAAAATGCTTCGGACGGCCAAGCGTACGGCGCAGCGGACAAACGGATTTTGGTTTACCTTTTATTTTCAATAATGAATCTTTGGCTATAGACCCCCCCTTCCCCTCCTTAAAATTTGATGATTTACAATTCAAGATGCGTAGATTCCAGGTACCTCATTGGGTGGATGTTCTGTCCAGACCAGACAAGGTCCAGTTTTGTTGGTGTACCTGGAAAGCCACTGAGCTTTACAACGAACTGTGATATTCTGATCTGTGATATATTTATTTATTTATGTACATCTAGTTATACCTTTATTTAACTAGGATGATAGTATTTATCATTATATATTTATCAATAGTATTTATGTATTTATAAGGTTCATCTAGTCGTAGTTTAGTTTTTATTGCGGGGTATTTTTATCCGCTGTAGGGGTTATTTAAAGTGGTCATCGCTGTATCCCTTGAGGCAGAGAGCGGCGATGCCTCGCTTTGCGGGTTATTATTATTATAATTATTTCTCCCTCTCTGATCTGCCAGTGGAGCCCGTGATGGCTATCCGCTTAGTGACGGACGGTCATCATGACTCCCCTTAGAAGCGTGCCCGTTGCAGTGTCCCTTTGATACCCTTTTAGATTGCCGCTAATGACCCTTCTGATTGAGGTGCGGCTTGGATCAATAAATTAGCTACAGCAACAACAAAATTAATTTAATACAATACGTTGTTCACTTCACCCACAAATTTCGCAACTAATTTTCGATCGAAAATTCGTCCTAGAGATTTTTGTAACTCTTTGTTTTCGAGTTATTAATTTTTTAAAGAATTTTTTCGTGTTTTCAACCTTAAGTTACTAAAGTGGAAATCACTACCTCGATTTTAGAGTAAACAAAAAATTGAGGATGCCGTTGGAAAGAGCGTTAAATTTCCTTTGAATAGGCTTCTAAACGTGCTGGATTATGCAGATAACAAAGTCAGAAATCCATCCCGAAATCAGAAAAATGAAAAACTACGTATTTTTTAACCCGCTAGACGGCATAGATAATCCTACGGAATTCTCGTGCCTGCTACTGTAAAAGCTTCCGCTATTACAGCATGATTTTTATGTTTAAAATTTAGTATCAGGCACCTCAAAACTCTCTCCAAGTTTCACTTCGATATCTCAAAAATTGTGGTGAAAAAGTGGGGGGTGGGTTAACTGTACATAAAATCGCTGTTATACATCACCACGAGATTCGGTGTGAAAAAATATACCAATATCATGTAGCATAAAATCATAGTTTCGTTCGGGATTCGTCGAGTAGAAAGATATCAAGGCTACAAAGTGAAAAGTATTTGTCGGCTTCGGCAATCGAAGTTAGAACGAGTGAAATAGTTTCGTTGAATGTGGTAGGTAACACTTTGAGAATAGTCTATTGTAGTAGCTTTGTTAGCTACCTCTCAAGGAGCTTCTTTCTTTCTCTCGATTTCTTTTCCTAGTAGGTAGGAACTTTCAAGTCGGTCTCACATCACCTCCGGGATGACACACCTGTTGGAACGGAATAGCTCGATTAGTGCTAGTCTCTCCCAATCTCCTTAGGAAACGGCCTTTGGTCACGGCGAATTTCAATCTATATTATACCCCATCCCTAAGACTCTGTCACATTCATCATAACTGTATATTAGGTTCATTTGTAATTCTTACTGGGGACTCTCTCCCTGTAAGAAGTCGTCCGGGAGAGTTCAGCTAACGAACTGGACGCCTTTAAAATCGGACTTTATGAGGGAACCTGCTGCACGCTCTAAGATTCATTGGACGGTCAAGGGACGTCCTTTACGCAAACTCCGTAGAAAACCCGACTGCGGTGAGCTCATCGAGACCTCTTTCCTGCTTTCTTTGATTAATTATTAGTGAAATGAGGGGAAAGGCGGCAGCCAGCGCTCTGGGCAGGCAAAGCAGGAAGTGCGCTATGGCGGTTTTTGCAGCAGAGTCCGTGCGGTGCCATCACCAGATTCCAACTTAGAGCTTGACCTTTGGACCTCAGCCAACCACTTTCGAGGGTCATCCTCAGATGGTCAGATCGGCCGTAAATACCTAGGAAACGGCAAGGGAAAGTGTTGTTTAGCTTGTTGTGCAGGTCACTCGTGTCAGAATTGCTAATGGAAAATCATCACGATTCGTTAATTTATTTTTTCTTCTAAGTTGATGAAAATACATGTCTGAAAATAGCGAGGAATCGAGAAGGCTCATGTTTTAATAGTCGTTTGAAAACTGGTATTTCGAGAAAGAGCGGAGAAAATAAATAAAACACTGAGATAACGCAATGCGTTGTGTGCGGTGATTAGCTGGTGAACATGGACTAACAGAAATCGTTTCTCCATTTAGTGATATCCTGTGTTGCTGTATACTCGTACCTACCCCCATAATTACCCTCTCTGGCCTCGTGAGACCTTCACATTTTTTCACTAAAGTGGTGGTTTGTCCGTTGCTTACGATAGATTTCGTCTCAATGAATCAAATATGAGCCTACTTAGCACTGCACGTTCTACTGTTCAAGCTCCAAGTTGCCTTGAGTGTTGGGATTTTAAAAACGTCTGCCAAGTTTGGTTTTGCCCATAGCTTTCTCGTACGCAATACGAATGAATAGATCATTGAAATGTATTAAATAACCTAAGAATGATTCCATAGCGGTTTCCTGCGTTCGGAGAAAATAGTAAATTAAGATGGAGCGTAAATGTCAAAATCGATCTATTCCGTATCTACGTATCATGTCTATTATTTATGTAGTCACACGAATTTGGTGGTAATTGGTTAACGCCAGGCTCCAATTAATCCCTTTCTTGGTCACATGAATGTTAGATATCGCCCTGGAAGGCCTGGTTACTCTCCGCTAATCAGGTGATTATGTATTAAACTCCCATGTAGTAGATGTAGTTCACGTGTACATACGCTACAGTGTTTTCCTAATAACGGACGGTTTTCTTTATACGTTCTGAATTGCTAGATAGAAAATGCACAATGTTTGAGTTAGTCGCATGATAAGGGGGAGCGCCGGGAAGAAATGAGTCGTTGGAATGCAAGCTATCTACGAAAATTTCTCATCTTTTCACATGCAGCGATTTATCCTAATTTCGCACTTTCTACATTGTACTAAGGTAGAAGGTAAACAGTTTTTGGAGAATTTTTTAGAAAAAAAGTTATCGCAAATCGCTCCAAAAAGTTTCCAAATTGTTCTCCACGGAAATCTATTTTGCGGCATTATGAAAAATTCCAGAGGATACTTTTTCATTTATATATGTGTGTGTATCATTACAGACGATAAGACGATATCTTATGCGTAGCCACGAATTTATGATAACGCCGATTTGGTGGTAATTGGTCGAATTCTATACGTCCATGTTGCAATAAGTAAGTAAGCTATACTGCCCACACCTGACATGGCAGAATTTTTTTAATTTCAGGAAAAACTCGTAAACTTCCGAATATTTTCAGAAATTTGTATTTTTCAAGATTCTCCAAGTTATCGTTCACGTTGTTGTTATTTGAATAGAGGAAGCCACTCGCGGTTTTGGGCCTCCTTGACCGACGTTAGTTCTATGTTGGTATGTGTGTTCCTTTGTCTTTGTATGTCCGCCTATCATTGCCACTCTCATAATTCTGGATGATTCGTTACAATAACCACCTGTCCATAGCGGTACTGTAACCAGTTCTCCCCTAACTTAATTTTCCAACAATATTGACGGGCTGGTATGAATAAATTCACTGTTTCCAGCGCTCCGAGCTATTCAAAAGGCATTTGGCAACTAATTCACGTGAAATCATTTCAACCCTGCAATCCCGTTCCGAGCCGGGCCCCCAACGCGTAATTTTTCACAGCCGATAAGAAAACCCGAAGTACCGGAACATCGGTGATTTCCGAACTGGTTGGCGAAGTCGGTGATTTTTGAGGGCAGAACGAGGGAGGGAGGGGTTGGGCGAGGGCCCAGGGCTATCGGTGCCCAGTTGTTGATCGGAACAGCTTTTTGAGCGTCAATTTTGATGAAAGAGCTGCGCTCAAATACGCTCAATTCGTCCGGTAAACACACCGTTGCCGTCATAATGGGGCGGCGATCTACCGGTGCGTCTACGCCATGAGCTTTCTCTTGGGCGTCGAGCTCGTCCCTTTCAATTCCATTGATGAACTATTGTTCGAGTCAGGGGGCAGAAGGAAAAGTGAGGATTGGCGGAACGATCTGAGAGAAATGAGACCTCTTTAGAGCTGTTCTATCACTTGCACCTTCTGCAGAGATCGGTTGTGGCTGAGATAACTTCGGCGTTGGCCGACATAACATTCTTTCATAAGTTGGTCTTGAGTGTGATAGATCCTCCCACACATGGTTGGCAAGCATGCTGTAACTTATAGTTGACGGCTCTATTTTTGATAGCTCCATACAGGGTTTCCCAAAAGTGACTCCCTTCCCCCCAACTTTTTCTACCATTTTTGAAATATCGAAGTAAGACGTGGAAAGCATTTTTAGGATGCTTGACACTAATTTTTAAACTAATAAAAAACAGGAAAAAAAAAATCCATTAGTTTTTGGACACCTAATTTTAAAGATTTATTAGTGCTGAACACGATGGTGAAACCATAATTGCAATATCTTATTCAGTTCTCGGATTGGAGCCGATGAAGTATAAAGAAGCGCGATTTTGTTTAAAGGTAGGGGGAAAACCATGAATTTTCCAAGTACTCTCAGGATTTTTTCCATGTTGAGACTTCATATTAGGAACTCCAAAAACCCTTTAAATTACACTTCGATTTTTCAAAAAATGTGGAAGAAAAGGTAGGGGTGGAGGGGGGGGGGGGCTGCTTTTCATATCATGGTAAAAAGGCCTAAGTATATGATTTATAGCGCTTAAATTGACCATAATTCGAAAACCTCTCAATATTTTGTTGAGCACTTGGAGAATTCGGGCATTGGAAACTATCTTGTGAGCTTAGTTTTATAAGAATTCTATGAAACCCAAACCCCATAAGAAAAGTGCGACGGGCTCCTTTATATTTCCAGGATTTTCCCCCATTTCCTTGAAAGTCTCCAAAGAGGTTAACTTATTACTCAAAGTCCCCAATGAGGGCAAAATCTTTCCAAGTCTCCAATGTTCGCATTTCCTGAAAAATCAAAAGGCATATCTTAAGTTTTTGACCATGCCATGCGTTACTTGAAATTTTTTAGAGTCATTGCAATAGTACAGTTTCTTCGGAAATTCGCTAAAATTGGTGGTGTTGGTACAGGTAGGTCACATGCCAGTTGAACACCGTTGCTTGTTTGTGGTTTGACTCTTTGTTCTTTCACTTGGAAATGTTCTTCACGTGAAATGTGACTTCACCCAATACCCTTCACACGGGTCAAGTGACCAAAATATAGAATATTCTTCTTTCTATTGTTCGAATACCATTAGTTCTAAAATTATGGCACCTGGGGCACAAAATAAGTGAAATATGTTTTTTCTTGTGCTATTTTGTTGATTTTTTTTTTAAAGTGGGTTGAATCATAATTTATGAATAGCAGTATACCTACTACCTTCAATATTGTGGATTAAAATTTACTGGACTCCACATAAATCTAATCTTAGTAATACAACTTTCGCTAACACACAACGGGCAATATTTGGGGCAAGCCTCTGCTCTCTTTGACATTTTTGCCCGAGCACCGAATCGTATTTTGTCGTTGTACTAAACATTGTAGATTAAATAATACACACGCAACTATATATTATAGGAATGTAATGAAAGCATCGAAAGTAAAACTTTTTATATAAGATTGGTTATAAATGCAAAATTAAATTAACTTATTCTTCTTTTATTATATTATATGCACACCGCCTTTATATACAGATATATAGTACAAGAAAACAAAATTTAGTACATATAGCAACCCTATTTGAATGGGAAACATGAAAAGGAAGAAAGCCCCAACTGAGCGAGGGCGGCGTTTCACTTCATATGATGAAATGTGTTTTTTTTTCCTCATTCGTTATTGAAGTATTTGGGCACGAAATGGATTTCTGCGGGATGAAGGCACTTCAAATATTCCAACCTGGCGGGAGAAATCGGTGGAGTCAATCTGTATATTGAACATCGGAGGTTTATATTTTTCCATTAGAGGAAATTAAAATTATAAATCCGAATTCATACGTGGGTGAAATTACTATTGATTTTCTACTTAATGAACTCTTTCGTTCCTTTCCATAGATAATTACCTCTTTCGAGCTATAAATTAGATTTTTATCATTCAGTAATCATTCCATTAAGCAGTATAATTTTATTGGAAGGATTTTTGCGGTGTCATCTCGGATCCCCATCTGTATCCTGCTGATGGCACTGGGGGCACTACTCGCACATGACAAGTCCGTGTTAAGATCCACGAGGAAATCTTCAAGATCTTAAGGTGGTAAAGTGGTAATCGGATCTAGTAAGATACCCGCAAGGGACCGCACTTCACGTTATGTGGGATTGAAATCTCTCCTCAAATACAAATATTCACCTTCCTTTTCTCACGTTGGAACTCCGACTGGAACTGTTTAACTCATTACTTCAGGCCGAGTCCTTGAGAAATTTCTTCAATTCTGTAGGTCCATACTCCCTCCTCTGTCTCTCCTGTTCTTGTATGATTTCTTTTCTTTAGGATGTGTTCAACATAGACAGCTGCAGAAATCCAATGTTGCCCTCGTTCAAGCATTTCGGCAACTACCGCCTCACATGTGTCTCGTCTTGAGGTGTCACTTCCAGAGCATACTGAAGTCTTCTTCTTTCGGTAGCCCATCGCTTACTCACAAAGAAACTGTGAAGCTCATCATCGTCGAATTCCTGACAGTTGGGACATATTGGAACTTCTACTTTTCCCATTTTATGTAGGTAGGCGTAAAAAATAGCCCATATCCTGAGAATAAAGTGTTAGGAAAAAGTGCATCTCTCTCTCTCTCTCTCTCTCTCTCTCTCTCTCTCTCTCTCTCTCTCTCTCTCTCTCTCTCTCTCTCCCTCTCCCTCTCCCCCTCACTCTCTCTAACCGAAATTTTGATCTGGGGGAAGGGGGGGGGGGGGGGGTTCAAGCGCGCTGTCCATCTCCGTCTTTGCTCTTCAGTCCACATTTCCTGTCATCTTACCAATAAGTTCTCTCTCTTCTCTGGCTACACGAAAAGGACCTGAACCTACGATCCCTGAACCTGCCAAGGCTTGTGTCTAGGGTAGCAATCTGATTGAATGGTTTCTGGGTGAAGGAGTGGATAAAACGGGCTGGCGATGTGGGCTACGTGCTTGACTTCGATGCTGGACCAACCTGAGTCCGATTAGTAGACTTAGAGAAAGAAGTGCTGATCGAACGGAGTAGAAACTCTGCCTATCATGCACACAAAGGAAGTTGTGGCAATGGAGGGAGTGCCTGGTTATATGGGCGGCCACGACCTGCAGATTGTCCGATGGATCTTTAGGGCATGAGGGGGACCTACTCACAGAATTGGAGAAGTGAGGAAGTCCGCAGGTGTCTATCCTCGGCGAAATCCGAAACATCTGGTTCGGAAGATGGACATTGAGCCGTGAGGAATGCATTTGGATATGGAGGAAGCCTAATTTCAATAAACTGGCCGGTTATTGTTGGCAAACATAGTGGTATAGGTGGGACCTCATTCAGGAATAAAATTCCGATGGTACCAAGGCATCTCAAGACCAGCGTAACTGGGAACTGGAAGGAGAATCTTGTTTAATATTTATGTAACTGGTGACTGGTGGTAGTTCTAATTAACATAAGAAGTGAAGTCACAGTCCTTGTGGAAAGGACTGGTTCTGGGTATTTGAGTCTTAGGTTTAAATTAAATTCTATTTCATGATTTACATGTGAAAGTATACCAACCCGTCTGACGAGATTGGAAAATCCATAGAGGTAAAAGATCTAATTTAGTTGAGATTTATTGATTTTATTTTATTTACAGAATTGGATTATTTTATACTGTTCTTATATTGTTTATAGAATGTGCCTTTTATTCATTCATTTATTCAATTCAGTTCAAGATTCAAAATATCTACAAAAGTTGTTTGAAGTCTCATCAATTTCATTCAATTTTCATCTGCACTTCCAGGATATCATACTGTATTACCTGCCCTTCAATTTTTAGCGAACTTCATCAGTGAAACTATTACTCCTCAGAATGATAGTTTTTTTGTCTCTATTTATCTCTTTTCAAACAGTTCCCACTATTAGGTAAGGCAATAAAACCGCAATAAGTACTTTATTCATTTTATGATTCAAGCCACACCTCTACCAGAAGGGTCATTAGCGGCTCGCGCTACGTGGTTACTATCAATTTTCGGTTCGTCTACCAAAACCCTCAGGGTCGAAACACTGTGCGGCATCTGTGCCGACTTCCGAAAATTTAATTTTTTCGTGCTAATAGTGCGGTCTGGCCCAACGTGAGCCCGTAATTTCATGGCCTAACGAGGAACCTCGAAGGATACTTTTTCCGTCTTTCTGGAGAGAGAGAGACAGAGAGATATTGATTGATTGACTCGTTTATTAAATAATCTGTACAAATGTTAGGGCTGAAAAGCCCTCTCTTCCAAATTGCACAGAAAGATAAACTCAAAGTATTTCCTCACAAGTCAGGTGAGAAAATTTAAAAATAGGTAATCGTTGTGTTTCATTTGAAGAACAGGTCAAAAGTTTAGGGATTTTTATAGACCATACTATGAACTGGGAACACCAGGTATCTATTATGACGAGCAAAGTTTTCGGTAGTCTATATCAGTTGAAAAATCTTGCAAATTCGTTCCCCCAAAACGTAAAAGTACAACTCGTGCAGTCACTGATATTCCCTATCTTTGACTATGCAAAGTTGGCATATTGCGATATATCCAAGGAAAGAAAATCGATCTTGCAGAGAGCTCAAAATGCGGCTATGAGATTCATTTTTAACTTGAAATTTGATGAACATGTCACACCATATTATAGAAAACTTAGATGGTTAAAAATCGAAGAACTTTCAATCGCAATAATGATTTTCAAAATTCTAAAATTTAATAAGCCCCCATATCTCGCAGAGCTGTTAGTTCGACGGGATATGGTCCACGATAAAAATACACGCACTGCAGGGAAATTTTTGAAATGCCGAAGTTTAACTCTATTTTTTATGAAAGATCATTTTTGGTGCAGGAAGTCAAATCTTCCTTTATAATGAGCACAGTACTTATTCCGACCTAAATAGCTATTACTGAGATGCTGTTAAGAAGATATGTACCTAGTCCAACCTGGAGCACTTAAGGGCAAGAACACTTTCATTAGTATCTAGAGAGGGAGAGAGAGAGAGAGAGAGAGAGAGAGAGAGAGAGAGAGAGAGAGAGAGAGAGAGAGAGAGAGAGAGAGAGAGAGAGAGAGAGAGAGAGAGAGAGAGAGAGAGAGAGAGAGAGAGAGAGAGAGAGAGAGAGAGAGAGAGAGAGAGAGAGAGAGAGAGAGAGAGAGAGAGAGAGAGAGAGAGAGAGAGAGAGAGAGAGAGAGAGAGAGAGAGAGAGAGAGAGAGAGAGAGGAGAGAGAGAGAGAGAGAGAGAGAGAGAGAGAGAGAGAGAGGGGGGAGAACGCATTTATTTGTTTTAGGTGCACGTTGATGCTTGGGTACATAATGATTTGAGATCTCGATTTTTGAAAGTTCAGCCCTTTAATACAACCCTTCAGCGTTGATGAAAATTGATACCGAGCTTCTAGGACCATCTATACCCCAAATGTGATTTTTAACACAAGGTTCATCAGTTTGGTCCAGTATTTTCGGAAAAAAGCCGCGGACTGCGGATGGACGGATTTTTTTTTTTTTTTTAATTCGATTTTTGGATTTTACGCATCTTGAAACGTAAAAAAAAATTTCTGAGGGTGTTGAAAATTTTTTTTTTCTTGGTCGATTGCGAAGGTTCATTATTGAAAATAATAAACCAAAAGGTGTTTCGTTCTCTTGCCGATTGCACATACTACATCTGTTACTCAAACCTTCTCTCCACTATCGATAATTTACCTCTACCCTCTCTGTCCGCGCCCTACAAGTCATCCTAATTTCAACCAAGTCGTTCAATTTTATGTATGCAAGGCCATTTTCTAAATTTCTATCGTGTTTCGCGTAAAGTTGGTGATGGGTAGATAGGTTCACCTCGGCATTAAGTGTTTATATTCATGCATCTCTGTCAATTAAAGTCTCACCAACGATCTTCCATACCGTACTATCCACTGCAATACCATACTTGTCCCCTAACGAACTGTATTCTCCCCACCAACCCACGCCGACTTCCGAAACTTGAATTCAGTCGTGCTAATAGTGCGGTCTGGCCCAACGTGAGCCGGCAATTTCGTGGCCTAACGAGGAACCTCGGAGGATATTTTTTCCGTCTTTCTGGATAGAAAGCCCAAGCGACGTCTCTCCTGCGATTAGCATGAGATTTCCACTATCCGAGGGCTCCACCTCTCCAATCAGCTGACGGAGCCGACCGCTCTGAAAATCCCCCACTTCAGTAGGTAATTGAAGGCCCGTCGACCTGCGTGAAAACGGGACCGCACACCCATTCCAGGCCCACTCTCCTGAGCCTCTTCGAAAAATCCGACCGGTTCCGTTTTTTTTTCTTGTTTTACTGCACCCCTGTTCCGATTACCTATATTTTTTTATATTAAGCTTCCCCGACCTTGTTTTCGATAGACGCGCTCATCCCAATTTGAGGGGGGAATGCGGTTTGTTTCTAGTCCCCGAAATTAGTGAATGATCCGAATCGAGCAGGTTTGAATTTCCCTGATGATTCAAATCAGTAATTATGAAAATTGTCAATGTTACATAAACAAAACTGACGCACAGCGGTATTCACGCGCCTGATTTAGGACGACATGAGAAAAAGTTGCAATTATCTGCTCAATAAAGTATGATAAATGTAGTACTATTACAATTGCTAGCATGTGCGTTATGTGGTTACTTGTTTATATCAAACTGTTATGGAAACCCAATTTCTTACACCTACTCGTTCTGTTGCATTTTATGTACAATAAAGCCTTCGATACCTCCGTTTGTTGATACGCTGAATCGAATGGAACTGACCGCAATTCGCTACGACCAACCGTTCCAAAGATATTGTATTGCATGTTAATATACCATTTATCCGTTAATTGCGTTAATTTATCAGAAATTCATGAAAACCTACTACAGAAATGCTATATTGAAAGCATAGATTTTATTTTTATTAGTTTGAAATATTAATATTATTTAATATTAATAGGTATCCACAGAAAATAGCGCAAATGTATGTATGTGTGTGTGTGAGTGTGTGTGTGTGTGTGTGTGTGTGTGTGTGTGTGTGTGTGTGTGTGTGTGTGTGTGTGTGTGTGTGTGTGTGTGTGTGTGTGTGTGTGTTTGTGTGTGTGTGTAGTTTTTATAGATTTTAAAGCAAATATTAATGTAATTCAAGTTCGTTTTTCAGGTAGAAAAATACAAATGCACAAAAATACAAAAATGGCACAATAATTTTTTATGTCCCAGTTAATGGCTAAAAATGTTGTTCTGACTGAGAGTCTGCTAAAAATGATAAATTTAACGATTTTTGGCCGTTTTGGCCATTTTTAGTGATTTTTTAGTACATGTTTTGGAATTTAACCAATTTAATGTGCTCTAAAAGTGCTGGCCAACGAACTCATCCTTTCAATTGGAAAGCTTGATTTTTTGGCGCAAGAACGGGATATTTATTCCAACGCTCCCCAATTCGTTTCGCCTCCACGAGGCCTCCTGCAGTTACATTGCGGACTGCAGTTGCACTGTGGTGCAAGAAGATGAAACAGTCAAATATTTAGGGTTGACCTTCGACAACCGACTATCGTGGGAGAAACATGTCCAGCAGTGCCGAAAAGAAATAAATAAATTAAATTACACGCTGAAATTTGTAAGGCAGTTCTCCGATAGAGCCACAGTCCTTAAAGTATTCGATGCCATTTACGTAGGTACCGAAAATTTCGTACGGCCTTGCACACTGCGGTGGAATATTCGATTCAGTCATAGGGACACTGTATACAGGCTATCTATATAGTATAAAGATCATATACGGATGTACTGTTGACGAACACCTTACCCACGAGAAACGTTTGGCTTTGCT
Organism: Adelphocoris suturalis; assembly: GCA_030762985.1. Taxonomy (NCBI): domain Eukaryota; kingdom Metazoa; phylum Arthropoda; class Insecta; order Hemiptera; family Miridae; genus Adelphocoris; species Adelphocoris suturalis. Next base: position 57,093,122 of record CM061045.1, read on the forward strand.
GAACCGCCTAGACTTCAGAGCAATATATTATTATCTGTGCTTCAAGTCCGTGCTAAAACACCTCACTAAATATGAATTAAAGCCAAAAGTCGCATGGACCCGGAGTAATTATCACATGGAACTAAAAATAGAAAACTTTGTACACAAGCATAGTCGACACCAATCACCGTATACCCTCCCCAAAATCTATAACACACTACTGCCTACAATATCTCCTCCTTACGTTGATATGACTCCAACTAAATTAAGGGAGGCTTGTAAAAATTACTTGATAAAGAACCCTAAGTTTAAGATAAATATATTGAACAATACATTGCAATTTGAAATATATATTTATGTTGTATAGTTATATATAAAACAACCACTGTAATTAAAATTATTATACTAGTATTTAAAACGTATGATGCAAATTAAATTAATAAATTATTATTTATATACTGTTAATAACATACACCCCACCCGCGCCACTTTCTAGTCTTGGGTGGTAAATTAAAAATTGTAAAAAAGGAAGTTGTAAATAAAGAGTTTATTCAGTTTATTCAGTGTGTTGTGTGTGTGCGCCTATATCCACGCACCGGTATTGCACCGGAACCACGCCCCCTGGCCAGGTATTTATACAGTCCTGTCCGGAGGGAAGGTAGCCCCCAAGCCGGGCAAGGTTTACAATGATAAGCTCCACGGGTCTGGTGTGTATACTACACAAACAAAACGCCGTTCTTACACCAATAAATCAAGCATTCCAAAAGAAAAGACGAGTTCGTTGGACAGCACTTTTTAAGTACAAATAGGTGTTCAACTTAAAAAGCTTGATGGCATTTACGTTTGAGAATGCGCACCATGGACTATCCATTTACGGTTAGTGAAACTGGATGGGGATCATCTACAGCCTAACATGCACATTCACTGAAATTGTCATCAAAATAAGATAAAAATAGTGGAAATAAAGCTTGTTACAAGGTTTGGTGGACACAGGGACAGACGCTCTGTATTTAACAGACATAGAGATTATCTGTCGAAGACGTATAGACTTTTGCCCTTCAATAACCCCTAGCTACCTCAATATTGGTCTGATTCGATTCAGGGTTAAATGCTTTCTAAAGTTCGTTTCGAGCAAGTTTTCCCGTTTGTAAGTTGTAGGCCGTTTCCCATTATAGTAAAAAGTAAAAGGCCATTTTTGCGGACTTTAGGTGTAAAATGACATGAAATTCAAAAGTTCGGCTGTAAGTCTATGGGGAAAGGCCTCAGCTAGAATATGCTCGGTACGAACTGTGGAAAGTATTCGATTTTGAAGGGCAAAGGTCATGACGGGGGGGGGGGGGGGGGGGGGGGGGGGACTCCAAAAAATTAGCCCGATTTTTAATTGTTTGTAATTCGCTTAATTTGAGAGATGATTCAGAGTTTTGGGATCTCATCAATTCGTTGTTTTATTCTCTACAACTTTGCTACGTATATCAATTTCTGCAGGATATACGGTTTAGGAATTATTTGAGAAAAACTAAAATGGGTAAATTAAGCCATCTCAATGAGGCCGCGATTTCATATTCCACCAATTTTGAATGGCAGACCAAGATTTTCTCACTCAGAACGGACTAAATTTTCAAAATCTAATATCAAACCTTCTCCTCAAATTACTCCCTATTTTCGACCCTGGCTCCACCACGCCCCCCAAATTCAAGTGTGACTTTTTTACATTCAGATATTAGTGCACAGTACTGTGCCTGAAAATGAACATTCATTTAATTATGTGTTCAGAAATCGATAAAAACTGGCCACAATTGTTTTAAAATCCTCTAATTGATTTAAATAGCAGGCAATTTTTTGGATAGTGTTTTTTAAAGCGTTTTTTGTAGAAAAACAAGCTACTGCAATGGCTCAAAAACTTTTAAAATAAAAATTTTCTTCATTGAAATCCTTTTTGCGGCGTTCTGAGACGAATCTCACAGTTTAATTGACTTTCATAAATATATATATATATATATATATATATATATCATTCCAGACTATAACTTGCCTTAGAATTGAGATAAAAATTCCGTTCTTGCGCCACATAATCAATCATTCCAAGTTGAGCACATAAAATTGCTCAAATTTCAAAAAGTGTGAGAAAACATCATAAAATATGCCAAAAAACAGTCAAAAATTGTCAAGTTTATGTTTTCTCGCGGAATTTTAGTCTAAAGTAATTAGAACATCAAAAAATGTATCTTAAACTTAAATTTTAAACTTAAATTTTGATTAATATTAAGGTGGAAAATCGATAAAAACTTAAAGACAACAGCTAAAAATTCCAAATTCCTTTCGATTCGCAGAACGTGTGTTTTACTATAAAATTGGTAGTTGAAAATTTCTTTGCACTTTCTGTGGTGAAATTTCAAAACAATATATCATTAATATAATACGATAATTTACGAAATTTGCTCATACGACCATGCTGCATACTTGATTGTCAATAATTTATTGAGATGGTCAACAATTTTTGTGCATAAAATGTGCTCGAATTTCAAAAACATTGTCATGAATATGATGCTTCATAATAACGAACGACCTTATCTAATATTGCCATACTGCCTGACTGAAACAATTTCTTGGCACCTCCGTGGCTTCTACCTACTACAGGACCACTTCAGGTTCAGCCTCTCGTGAAACTAATGACCTCTCACCACGCTACTGAGGACCTCCGCTGCTCCCCCTTGCTCATAGACCTCCGCATCCGATCCGACTAATCTCCGCGGTGAAGGCTAATGAGTGTGAAGCCCCTCCGTCGCGAAGGGGGAGCTTGACCGCCGTGACAGGTCACTGAGCAGAGGCGCCCGTGAAACATCGCCGTGATGAGAGAGCGGTCAGTGGAGCGGCTGCGACGAGGGTTTGGGGGGGGGGGGGGGGGGGGGGGGGTCATTGAGTAGTCGCCCTCTGGTGGGGGCGTCATTGAGCGCACGCTCAAGAGTGAGTAGGCAGACATCTCTCTTCGTAATCTCACTCCCTACGTTGTTAACTTGCTGACCACTCACTATTACCTTCCCACGATAAAGATAACCTTCAGAATATTTCCCTACTTTTTTTTTAATACAATTTTATAAGGATGCTGCCTAGTGGGTTCGCTTACTAGGTTCCTCGTGGCATTTGGTCAATATTTTTGGTAAGAAGTACCTAGTCTGTAAAACAACCAACCATACGAACTAAATCCCTCGCGACGAAGTTATGGAAACCCATTCCAAAACAGAAGTTAGTGAAAAAACGTTGTCTATTTCCACGAAAAATAAAGAGTCAAAATGTTAAGTCGATTTCGACGGTTAGGCCGTCATCAGTAACAAACAATAACCATTTCAGGTTGGGGCTTTTATTCCTACTGCCTCGAGCCTCGCGGACATTAGCTGTCCTCCAAATTGTTGATCTCTGATGAGTTCGCTTAAAGCTACTCATTGCCTCGCCTTCTAGTGCGGAGAGGGGTTTGCCTTATAGAAGCGTGAAAACTACTCGGAAGGGAGACCCTTACCTGCTCACAACGCTTGATGTTGCTTTACTTCACAAGTCGCATGAGAAAAGGTTCAATGCAACGTCAAACCCCTACGGCCTTGGTAAGGATGGTAGACTGATCTTTGAATAAGATTAATCCATTCATCCTATCTCAAAAAACATGGAAAAATACAATAAATACCTATTTTTAAGAGATATCATCCAATATCCTTGTCTATTATTGACGATAATATCACAGTTGCGTCGAATCGGATAGCTCTGAAAGTCATCTCAACTTGACAAACACTATCTAAATCCATCCATACCTAATAAGAATTTACTCCTGCGGTGTCTCGTTCAAAGTAATAGAACTTCAAGTTGACAGTTCAAGTGTGGCCAGCAGAATGAGACAGACGGAGATCCAACCACTTTTATATATCTACTTTTTATTTTTATCTATTTTTTAAAAAAGAAAACCCCCCTTAAAGAGGTACATCATTTAATAAAAAATAATAGTAATAAAAACTGAATAATGTGGGGAGTACGCTCTTACGGGATGAAAGAATGTGCCCCTATAAGATAACCACCACTTGACAGCTACAATATGTGGTACATTTCTTCCTCTCTGCACCCCAACTGCTGGATGACATAGCACCTGCAATCTACTTGGCAAATGCATAATGACATAGGATGCGGCCACCATAAGTCTGACAGGCATGGCTAAGGGACACAAGAACCTCTAGAGCACCTCACCAAGGTCGCTAATGTTGCCACCTGGAAGGCTTGAAAATGCCAATTGTCGTGGGCGACAATGCCCTCTGAAGTGCATTCAACACACTGGGAGGAACTGGGTGATTCAGATCACTGTTGGGTTCTTTACCATCTACTGATTCATGTAGTGCAGCTCAGCAAATGAGCTTAGGTTTGGAGCAGTTGGTGTGCCTCAGTCGAAACCTAGCAACTACTTACACTTAACTACTTACAAAGTTAAGGTCAGCAGCATTGTGGGCGACCCTCCCAGCTCGAGACCCTAAGGGCAAACAGGCACTGGGGGTGTATAGATGGAATAATGGCAGAGAGGGTGACAATACTCAGCCCACCAGCCAGGACTGGTACATGGATGTTGGCACTTGGGATACCAAGTGGGAAGCTTAGCTACAAGCGCACACCACAGCTAATTTCAATATCTAACTCAAGCAGCCTCCCTGCAGTAAGCTATCCAAAGACTTACCAACATGTTAGCTTTGACAGTAAGCAAACAAGCAAAGAAGGCCCAGCTTTTGCAGAGGCTTCAATGGAGCCTTGGTAATAAGAGCAAGTCCACCACCTAGGCACATATGGGTTGCGGAAATGGTCACACCCACCCACCTTCCCCTTATTCTGGCCACCCACTGGGACCAAGTTGACCGACTCATTCTTATCAGGACAGACGGCTAAACTCATCTGGCAGACTGATCAGTGAAGGCATTAAGGGCGATCTGCAAGCCCTAGCGGATTTCTACGAGTAAGATGATATCATCGCCAAATGCCATTGGACCGACTCGAAACCCATGGGCGATATCAAACCCTATCACTGCTGGCAGCTTACCCAAGGCTGTGTCCACGACCAGGTTAAGGAGGAATGACGGCAGAAGATCCCCCAGCGTTCCCTGCGCCCATAGAAAACATCCCTCAACATCTCGTCCCGTGTCAAGAGGACTGTGCCAATATTATCTCGTCTTCGTGCTACAGACAGTCAATGTATTCAGTTAAACGCAAATACAACAGAAGATAGTACAAACACAGACTGACGCAGGCCAAGTCAAAGTATGGACTCACTTCGGTCGACTATATTAGGATGATCTAACGATTGGCAAAAACCGAAATGACGAAATTTTGGTGTGCTTTGCGCTGTTGAGTTAAATGTGTAAGTCTGTTTTTTTTTTTTTTCTTTTTTTTTTTCTTCTGATTAGTATAGCGAGTATTAATAAATGACACGATTCAGCGTGAAAAACCCTCCAAAAACTTGATATTTTTCATATTGAGCTTAACAGCGCACGATCTTGCACAATCAAATTCTGGAGTCATGGGTCATTTTTCTGTAAACTGGAGATCGGTTTACCCTGCCGTGAAAAAATCATGCTCGATGGATTTGACGTTCGCGCATGCGCAGAGTTGAGTATTGATTCGTGAACAATACAACTGATAGTGGACCATCTGTAAGCTAACTCGCAAATTCCCCTGAAATTTAATCAAAATCGGATGAAAACTGTAGATATTTCAAGCTTATTGCAATGATTTGACACAAATCGTAAGTTGTTCAGAATGGTCTAGAACGTTCATGTAAGTGAAAATTTTGATTTTGGCGGAAAAAAAAAAAAGTTTGTCATCTCCCGATTGCCTGCTTCCCATACCTATAGGTAGACTCAGAAGCAATAATAGATGTGCTCTGTGATTTATTCAACTATAATATGTTGAACACAAATATTTTCCAAATTACTCTTACTTATGAAGATTAATTAACAATCAGTGGAAGTAATGATTGAAAATAAATAAAAGTAAAAAACATTATGTATCCATTTACGGTCAGTTTCTGAGAAGAAATCATTGACAAAACATCGTGATTTATTAATAATTTGAAAAATCATTACCACCCGTTTTTCAAGCGTTTTTAACCGTACGTAAATTGAAAACTATAAACTATTGAATAATTATTACCTAAACCTCATCGGCTCATGCTTGAAAAAAGAAAACTCATTATTCGTAAGAATAGCTTTCTGAGGTTCTTTTATGTGTCTATCAGGGTACCTCTACCTATTCCCATTTGGCGACAATAATAATTATTGTTCTTTGATTGAAACTCTAACGGTTTTGTTTGGTTATAATGGGATCGGGAAGGGAGGAGTAGGTAATTGCGTATGTATTTATTTGGGTGCTGTAGAAAATCTTTTCGATTTCTTCATTGTCTTGGGACATTTCAATCTATGATCCAAGATTATTTTATTGATTTAGATTATTGTATGATTTATTTATTAAGGTGCCCAATCAGTATTGTGATGTGCCAAAATGCTCCATTTTGTTTTCGGGGAATAACAGTTAAAGAAAACTGTTGGAAAATGTCAGCACCTTTCGATGCATGGTGGATCAATGAATTGGTGGTTTTGTTTTAGGAAAACTGCAGGGAGGGCAACATCTTAAAATCTATGATTTCACAGTAAACTCGCCAATATAATAACATAAATAAAACTGAAAGAAATAACAATAGTAATAATAATAACAAATCTATTTCATAACAAGAAGAAAACTCAAAGAAATAATAATAATGTTTAATAATAGCAATAATGAAAAAATTATAACAAATAAAAAACGTCGGTTATGGATGTTGAAACTAGAATATTCCTTAATACGCTTGTGGCATTTTCCTTTTGTAAAACTACCCTTAAAATTCGCTGCCGCAAAAAGGATCTCGAAAACTTTTAAAAAGAATTCCTGTTCTGTACACCATGGTTCAAATGTTTCAATAGCAAAAGGATCAAACGCGTACTGCCGAATAATGGCTTTCTGGTATTTCTTCCTCTTCTTTCTTGCTGCTGCTTCAGCTGCTTTCCTTATTGATGCTGCAATAGCAGATGTTGATGCTGCAATAGCAGATGAAGAAACAGTTATCTGTGCTCGTAGCATCCTACACTAAAGGCTGACCGTTTCCCAAGGTATAATGGTTTTAGCAGTTTGCCTTTTACCGCCATTGCTGCTCAAACCTGACGGTTTCAGTGCACTTGGATAATTTTTAGAGACAAGAGCTCTTCTAATGGTGTCATTAATGATAATAATAATTCATTTTCAATCGTCAAATGCCACAATACAATATATAATGTTGTTATTGTATTTATGAATTTAACTGTTGTAAATGAATTATTATTATCATTATCTACTTATATTTTAACTGCCAGATGTTTATTTCTTAATTTCAATTCTACAATAAACCTGATTTTTAGTTCTTCACCGAGTTGCAGTGCCCGGTTTGTGTGTGAATGGTATGGTTTCACTCTATAACGTCTTCTGAGCCCTGAAGAAGGTATTATATTTACCGAAAGCTCGGTGAATGAGGAAGAAGTGTTTTTGTTTGGACCCATCCCTCATAAACAGTTGACGAGTTGCTGAGTGTTGGGTCGATCTACGTATCTGCTATATCCTATGCTTTAGCCAACGGTTTCAGTACCGGGTTCTTCCTACTATCAATGGTTCAGTACGAGTCGCGTGCTGTAACGTGGCCGGTTTTCCATTGAAACTACACAGAAAAGTCATGCAGCATGATCTTATAACCGAATTTTCGTAAATTATCGTATTGTACAATGTTAGTGTTTTGAAATTTAAGCTTTTTGAATGCTACTAAAGTGCTTTTAAGCTACTAAAAACAATAACTCACGGTAATTGTTCGTTACTGATGATGACCTAACCGTTGAAATCGATCTTAATGTGTAACTCTTTATTTTCCTGGAATTAGATAACGTTCTTCATAAACTTCCGTTTTTCATTGAAATGGGTTTCCACAACTTCGTCGTGAGTGATTTAGTTCGTCAAAGCTAGACTCACTTAGCTCTGCACGTGTACAATTCACAACAAAAGCGTTTTAAAAAATCTTTAGGAGAAACTTTTTTAGAAAATTATTTGTAGAATCGATTTCTAGAAGGTTCTCTACCAAAAGTGTTAGTTTCGGTGTCCTGCGCTGAAGGGCTATCTTAATACAGACATAATAAATCGTTGTGTAATAATTTGCAGCGTTGTTTTGTCGCAGACAATTTTTGGAATAACTGCTATTCCTAAGTGTCGCCAAATAATCCATTCTCTTAACATCTACGGTACAGCATGATATATAAATTAAAGAATCGACGTTTCCATGACCCATCACCAATTTCAACCCCAGCCGGAGAAAGCGGCCGCGAAAATGTTAAATACTCTGGAGCTCGAGGAAGGCGAAGGACGGCTTTCGTTGGATATCAGGTTTCCTTCTCTCTCTTTTTCTCTCCATCGCTGTTGAAACGGGAGAAGCTGATCCTCACAACTCGTCCCGTTCACGGATCTTTTTTCCCTCTATTTTCCCCTTATTTAATCCGCATTTCAATTAAGGAAATGCTGCGTTCCATAAAGAAATCGTCGCAAAAACGCTCAGTTTCTCTCCATTTACACCGTTATCGCTATTTCCACCGTTATTACTTTCATGGCGTCACGAAAGGCTGAGAGGGTATTATTTAATTGACCTGGAAATATTTTATCCGCACTCCCTCAATACGTAGGTTCGAACAAAAATTGGGAACATATCTTTAGGAATCAGAGAACTGTAATGTATGTTTGCGACTCTTGTCAGTCCTAATTGGTGATACGCTGTTCAACTTTCTAAATGTCACGAAAAATATATTCATAAACGTGGCTTTTTGAGATTTTTCCCCCCTCATACTAAAATAATTAAGAAACTATTTTGGGTACTGTAGGGACATGGGTTATTTTCAGAATCGCTGTATGATTTCCTATAAGTTAGGGGCACTTTTTTATTTTTTTTACTCGTCGGATGTAAACTTGATTTTTAGGACGTCCTTCTGGACGACCTATTGGAATTGATCAAGGGGGGTGTAGGAAAACCCAAGCACGAGAAAAAACCATAAAAATACCATCTAACCCAAACTAACCGTATACGAATCCGTTTCAGACCATTCCAAGACCGAATCCATGAAAAAACAAAAAACCATAGGTGAGTGTGTGTGAAAAATTTTGTTGGCGCTGCCCAGGCCGAAATTCTCAACCGAAATTGAGATTCTTTCGTCGTTCGATCTCTATTATTTTAGTGTAGTTGTGCAAAAAAACCCGAAAATTTTGAATTTCAGAGGGGTAATGTCGAAAAAACGTGGTTTTTTCGACACTTTCTGTTGACACTTTTTGTCGACGCCACCCAGGCTACAATTCTAAACCGATTTTTCTGGTTCATATTTAGTTCGATTCCAATTTTAGTCTAGTTGTGCAACAAATCTTGGGAATTTCGGATTCGTACCGAGGTGGGTGATGGAGGGGATAATAATTTTACCGATTCTTTCAAGCGCTGCCCAAGCGACAAATCTTGACCGATTATCGTGATTCTTATTTTGTTCCACTACAAAGTTACTATCGTTTTGGAACGCATGTCAGGATTTTCGAAATTCAACGTGAGGGGGGAAGGGGGTGAATGGAGGGGATAATACTCATAATCATGATGTTATAACTATTCTCGTTTGATTTTCAAGATTATTTTTTTGTTCAACTATGAATTTAGTCTGATTTTGGAAAGTATATCAGGAGTTTCAAATATCATTATGGAAGAGGGTGAGTGGGGGAGGGTAATAGTGATAAATCGTACGAGTATTAACTATTCTTGTCAGATTTTCAGATTCTTTTCTTGTTCAATTTTGAATTTGGTCTAGTTTCGGAAAATATCTCAGGATTTTCAAGTTGCATGATGCAAGGGGGTGAATTGAGGCGATAAATCATATTTTTAGCAATTTATCTGATTCCGGTTTTTATTATTTGTTCGAGATAACTCTCCTGAGGATTGAGATGAAAATTCCGGTCTTGCGCCAAAAAATCAAGGTTTCCAAACGAAAGGATGAGAAAGTGTTGTTGCCCAACACTTTTTGAGCACATCACATTGGTCAAATTCAAAAAAATGTGATGAATAAATCACTAAAAATGACTAAAACGGCTAAAAATCGTTTTTAGCAGAATATTGCTCAGATAAAGTTTATCAAATTTAAAATAGAACATCAAAAATTTTGTATAAAATTTTCTGAAAAATGTACATGAATTTCATGAAAATTCGCTATAAAATCGATAAAAAATGCAATAAGCGCTAAAAATCCAAAACCACTTTTTGAATAGCAGATCACTATTTAGAATACATTTTTTGTCATAAAAATAATAACTAACATCTTCTTTGCACTCAAAAAGCTCAAATTTCAAAACAATTTAACATAATATACTTAATACGATGACTCAAGTAAATTCGCTCATACGATCATGCTGCATGGCAGGATCTTTCTTCAATGAAATCGAAGGTTTTCTTGAAAAATGACCCTTTATGAAACCCCAAAAAAGTCAGTAGTTTATCCGAAAAATTTATTTTTTCAACCTGTATATCGCTGCACAGCGCCAAAAGGACGAATCATGCACTCACCAGTAGTGCCAAAAGGACAAAACTTAGGTTAGTGTTATCATGCACCACCTATTGGGAAAAGGAGGAATTTCTGGAATAGATTAACGTTTAGAAAAACTTTAAAAACCTCTTCGAATCGGTCTGGTGAATGAGAAACTTCAAGTGACACATGGGTGAAAGTTAATGAAAAAGAAAAATTCCCATTGAGCTGGCTACCATTTGAATATAGTTGTGCCAAAAGAACGAATCTGGGACGAAACTGACTTCAATGTGCAGACCAGTTATTTATTCTTCCTGTGAATCTCGAAAAATGTCAGTTTTGTCTTTTCGGCACTGAGGGGGAGTATGAATTTCGTCCTTTTGGCACTGAGTAATAGATATAAATATAGTTACTGCCAGAGCACATGGCTACGAGACAAAAATAAAAAGTAATTGTGAACTGTGAAACGAAGACCGTAGTCATTTGGATAAACCAAATGAGAGAGAAGTTGGTCGTACATATCGTGACCAGGATAAACAACAGGGAATGGTAGAAACACGAGTTATCAGACGGGATCTACTCAACTTGATGACAGCAGGTGGACAAAGGAGGTCACAAATTATTCATTGTTTATTTGCCAGAAGTCTAGATAAAGATAAATAGCGTGAGTACATTCAAATATCACGAGAACACGAGTGAACACGACCGGCTTTCGATGTGGAGCAGATATTAAATATAATTCTAGAAAGAATATAAATCTATGAACACAAAAAAAAAAAACCCATGATCCATAGTAAAAATATCAGCACAAAGATGTAGACAGTTAAATATGAATATACTACATATAATATATACTATAATGTAATGTGTGTCGTACTTTATGACATTAAAGCAGCCATAACTCCCCTTAAAATCACTGTAAACTCAAAACTATACTAAACTAAACTAAACTAAAACCATTAAAACGGCCATAACTCCCCTTAGAATCACTGTAAACTCAATACTATACTAAAACAGTTGGAAAGGACGTTGAATTTCCTACCTACGTGATGCCAAACTAATATTTTGTGAGCCGACTTTATACGTTAAAACGTCCAGTTATGCAGCATGACCCCATGAGCGAATTTTTGAAGAGTAAACTCATCAGTTGTGATTACATTTTTTTTTAAACAAGCACCTACTTCCTACGTTTTAAACAGCATGGTTCTAGGATTGGTTATACAGGGATACTTCCATAAGAGTAGTTCAATCTGAATTTGGACAATGTTTCATGCAAATATTACCGATTTTTACAACTAGCGAACAGCATTATTTCGACTTTTGACTGATTTTTCAACTTTGAAAATTTTGAAAACTTGATACATATTCTTATAGGAAATTTTACGCTGATTCCGAATATACCACATGTTAGTATGCTGAAAAAATTATTTCGCACGACAAATCGCAAAAAACAGGCTATTTTGTAATTTTTGAATACATTTTTGAAAATTTCAACCCGAAGATGTAATCCGATCAAGCTGGCCAACGAACTTGAACTTTCGTTTTGTGCCCTTAACATTTTATAATTTGTTTGAAGTTTCTAGCACAATTCTACGGACAGTTATCGTCTGGAATGACACATACATATATGTATACATACATACATACATATATACATACATACATATATACATACATAAAAAATGCGTTAAACTTCAGAATATGATTCAGAATAGCCTGAAACGGATTTCTGCATAATTTTTTTTCAAAAATTCACATTCTACAAATTTTGAAGCGAGAGCAATAGCTTAATTTTCTTCAAAAATTCGCTAAAAGAAGACACAACAAAACTGCCTTCCAAACAATTCCAAGACATGGCCCGCAGACCCCTCAGAGCTCCACCAGCTGATTCTAGGGCTCCGTGACCACATTTATAACCTGAAAGATGGTACATATTCGTAATGTTTCAAATACAAATTATTGCCAGTTAATATGTAAATCTTAAATAAAAATATAAATATTCTGCATTTCTGCATAAAGATTTCTGCATAAATTTTTTTCAAAAAATCACATTCTACAAATTTTGAGGCGAGAGAAATAGCTTAATTTTCTTCAAAAATTCGCTAAAATCATTGTGTTTTCATTACCAACTTATTACTGAACGAAAAGAAAAATAAATTAGGTACGAACTAGGTACGAGGTAAATATCAAAAAGTCCAGTCATGCAGCATGACCCCATGAGCGAATTTTTGAAGAATATTACCGATTTTTACAACCAGCGAACAGCATTATTTCGAATTTTGACTGATTTTTCAACTTTGAAATTTTTGAAAACTTGATACATATTCTTATAGGAAATTTTACGCTGATTCCGAATATACCACATGTTAGTATGCTGAAAAAATTATTTCGCACAACAAATCGCAAAAAAACAGGCTATTTTGACATTTTTGACTACATTTTTGAAAATTTCAACCCGAAGATGTAATCCGATCATGCTGGCCAACGAACTTGCACTTTTGTTTTGTGTCCTTAACATTTTAAAATTTGTTTGAAGTTTCTAGCACAATTCTACGGACAGTTATCGTCTGGAATGACACATACATATATACATACACACATACATACATTAAAAAAATGCGTTAAACTTCAGGATATGATTCAGAATAGCCTGAAACGGATTTCTGCATAAAATTTTTTCAAAAATTCACATTCTACAAATTTTGAGGCGAGAGCAATAGCTTAATTTTCTTCAAAAATTCGCTAAAAACGAGGCTAAAATAAAATTTTGAAAATTTCTCAGGATTTTACTTTTTTCAATTTGACTTAATACAGACTATTTTGGAATGGCGCTTCACTGGGAAAACTTCCTCAGAATCTCAGCTTCCCAGCGGTGTAGTCGATGTTACTTATACTTAGCTAATTACGGCAAACAATATGTGTTAATGTTGAAAAGATGGGTTTTTAATGAAATCGACGATTTTTGTGCAAATTGACCCTCAATGAAAATGCAATTTTGGGGCCGATTTCTACGTATTTTTCAGCGTTATAAAAACCGTTTTTCGCGTTTGATGCCTGGCGTCTAAACTCCCATTCACCTCTATGGGGCTTCCAAAAAAAATCGTTTTTTCTTCAGTTTTATTTCCGCTTCCTAAAGGAATGGAGTAGGATCATTTAATGAATGTGTTAGCTGTTGTTGCAGCAAAAACACCATGCATTCTGAAACATCGATCGATCGTTGATCTTGAGTTCACTCAAACAACCGCTTACGACCTAAGGTTTTCCATTTTTTTTTGAAAATATAGGTAACAAAATAAGGTGATGAGTTTTATTATTATATGTAATCATACCATTTCATCATACAATGAACTGGCCGAAATGTTGTTTTCTCTCATCACCAAGCAAGCAACTTCCTTTGGAAACCCAATTAGCGCAGAAGAAAGGCTGACTATCAATCACTGTCAGGTGATTACATCATTTTTATATCAATGATTAAATATTATGATACTTTAGAATGTGTGGGAAATGACTTGAAGATCGATGAACATTCCTTTGCAAACGGAAATGCATGCTTTCTCCTTTTAAAATGTGTACTTATATCCAATGTACCGTTTGTTCCTAATAAATAGGTGAACCTCAATAAGTTCCATCACTTTTTCACTGGACATTTCCATTTCTTTGAGGTTATATGAAACGCACTGCATTGACCCCTTAATCACCTTTGTCTCGTCTTAACATCAATCTCATCATTGTCTCACCAAATTTACTTGGTGAGTGTAGTCAAGTGAAAGTATTTGTCTTACAAGAAAAATTATGGGAGCAGAATTTTTAGGAAATTTTATTCTGTAAATGTTATTTTCCGAAAAAAATCCTTGAAAAACTCAAGTTTTGAAGTAATAGGCAAAAAACTGAAAAATAGTACGGTATTCGAGCGGCTTAAACGGTTCTGGCGCCGCAGTGTCACATCTAATCGGCACCAAAAACTATACTGCAAATTCTGGGTATATGAGGAGTATACCCTCAAAATTTCAAGTCGATAGGTCCAAAATTGCGACCTTTATCGCGTCACAAACAAACGAACAAAAACACAAGTGCAGATCAAGTCAACAGGGAAGACTTCCCAGTCCCCACCTGTTCCATTCAACTGCATTTTTCTCTTTTTATCTTTTTCCATAGTACACCTAACTTGAAACCTAATATCACAGTACTGTTCCAAACCAAAAAAAAATCACCAAAGACTAAAACCTGTTGACCTGTTGGCAGTAAAACATGTCTAGGGTTACTAACTCTGAGGCTAATCAAAGACTTACTAAAGGCCGTATCACACTTGCGTTTTTTCAGTTTTTTTCTCGAATTTTTAATGCTCGAACGCGAAGAAGGCAAAGTGCTTTTTTCCAAGGTCAACTTTTTCGACCATTGCGCTTTGTTTTTCGGCGGAGCATTTTTAAACTCACTTGAGAAAATTAGAAATGTTCTAATTTTTACCTCGACGCGAAAAATGTTAAATCGTAACCCTTGGGAAGGTAACAATTCAATGGAAAACCCCTAGGAGCCCTAAACTGACAGACTTAAAAACTGCATTCTGCCAGATTGCGCTGTTTTTGCACTTATCCTCTTCAACGTATACATTTCTAGTCTTCTTCAGTTGCTATTTTCGAACCCGCAATACAGCAGAAATGCCCGCAATACAGCATTAAAAATGCGAAAAAAAAAAAAAAAAAAAAACTGAAAAAATACAAGTGTGATACATCCTTTACTCCCAACTAGAAGTGCATGGTGAAACGCAAACGATCTTAACTCTCGGAGATAGATCAATTCTCTCAACTCCGAAAGTTTGCTATCCCTCATTTTAGCTTTTGGATGGTGAAACCCGCTAAAACGTAAACCCAGTAGCGTAAGATCGATTTAACCTCGATACTGTTATTTTCGTCGAAATAGAGAACGTTTTGTTTCTGTTAATCCACGGCTTCATACAAAATGTCTGTCAATTTTGAGCTGGTAAGCTGAGTTTCGACGCCTTCCAACCAGGACGTTATGACATGTGACGGTTGATGAGGGTTCACACATTCCATTTAGGTTCGCCATTCCACAAATAGAAGTTAACATGCAGGTGATTTTGACGTGGAGGGCTCACGAGCTCATACGAGCTTCCCATTATCCACGTCGGTCCCTGAGATCGATATCCTACCGTGGCCTGATGCCCCCCTTCCGCCGTCTGCTCTGAATTATTCACGACGTCGACATCGAGTTTTCAATGTTTGGCAAAGTGAGAGCCCCCCCCCCCCCACCCTCTCCCCTCACCACTGTCCTTTGCCGCAGCTGAATGGATTTTCGTTGGAAAAAAAGGAAAAGAGGGAAAAACGCCCCCACAGCAGGGTCCACTTGAAACTGTTGGTCCCGCTGTCGGCTTGTGGGAGTCGCCAACTTTACCCGCTGCCCGCTTTCAGAGCTCCCCCACCCACCTCTGGTTTCACCTTTGTACTTACAGCCGACCGCTCTGATCCATCATTCCTCCGCCCTGACTTTATTATTTATTCATTGAGAAACCCTTTCAGGTCTGAGCTGTAACGTCAGGCTCATTGAATTTTCCCTATTCAACATTGAAGTATTTCTTTGCGTGCACTGTGAAACTTCTACTTTTCACCTCAAGTGCCCTGGACAGGGCCCCAAACATTGTTGAAATCCCACTACTATAATGTATCGATGGTTCACGTTCAGTCAAGTAACCATATAAAAATATATGTACTACATCGTAAAAGAGAAGGTGTGTACGTGTTGGCCAGCACTATTTGAACACATTAAACAGCTCAAACTTCAAGAAATGTGCTAAAAAATCACAACAATGACTAAAAACGGCTATTTAAATTTAAAATTTTCGATAATTAGAGATTGATTAACGAACTAGAGCATTAAAATTTTTCACCACAAAATTAATCAAAACTACAATGATTTCATTAATATTTATAAAAATGATTAATACATATCTCCCTGAAGAAGCCCAGAAAAATCAAAACACCAAATTAAGGACAGACAGGACTTTTCATTAAAGTTTTCTATCAGAAAGCTTATAGCAAAAAACAAACTGGGCCTTTATTAGTGAATTTCGTATAAACATAAAATTTAGAGGGATTGAGTGAGTTTGACAACAGATCGTTCCCTGCGAATCATTGCCATGGGTTCATAACTAGCCACTGAACGTTTCTTGGAAACGCTGAATGCTTGAAAATTTTCGACTCATTCCATAGCAGTGGGAAAAGCCAGGCTATGATAGTCACTGTGCATGCGTAGTAAGTGAAATGCGTAGTAAGAGAACTGTCAGAACGCGCACTGAGAACGAAGCTATTGTATAATGCATGTCAAGACCTGCTGGGGCCACACCTTTCAACTCGGAAATTGAATTTTGTCTAGCTAGAAAAGGAAGTGGTTCTGAACCACTGTGCGGCGTTGTCCATACGTTCATGCAAACAAAGTCTATACATCAGTCAGGAACCATTTTAAATGTAAATACTGGTGGTAGCTGGTTTTATGTTAAGCCGCTGTTATTTTTCCCGCGTCAACACGAACGCAAAGTTTGCCCCATTACTCGTGGTTTGACCCGTTCCTATGATTTGTCTCGTTACCAGTGGTTTGTCACGCTACCAGCAGTTTGTTCCTTTACCCGTGGTTTGTCCCGTTACCCATGATACATCCCATTACCCACAGATTATCCTCTTACCCGTGGTTTGTCTGGTCATTCAGAAACCTGTTGTCATGTTTACTCTAACGCACCTACAAAGTTGCAGTATATAGGTACCTACCAATTTATCTACCTACAGTACATACAGTTTTAATTTCAATCAATCTTCAAAAGTTGCTTCACTCGTTTAAACGTGGCAGAAAACACGTTACTTTTGAGTTTGTTTGATTTCATTCAGGCGTTAGAAAAAGATCGGTACCGTTTCGACCCAATTGCGAAGTTGTAGAGACTAAAACTGTTTTTTTTTTCCGACCGGAAATAGTAGGGAAAAATGGAAAAAATAGTCTAAAACCACCTACAGAACTTGCTGATTATTTTCCAAAAACCTATTTCGAAATCGGTCCAGCCGTTCTCGACTTATAGAGCGACCAAAAGAATAAAATGCGTACCAGATAGGACGAACTCGATCGCGAAAACTTGTGTACGTGGGGAGAGAGACTAATATTCTAGCATAGTAACTTTAGATGCCACTATGAAAAGTACCTACAACCTTCCTCGTACAAACATGCTGGGTTCAATGTAGCTCCTGGTTGGAGGTACCGATTTTGACGCCTCGCTTTCATTGTTTTGTGGTTCAGTTACTACTAAGCAGAATATCAGAAAAGTACAAGACTTCACAAAAGCTTTGTTTCACTAAATCGGGCGCTTGAACCACAATATATCGGTGCCAACGTCTCTAACTTGCTTACAGAGGCGGTTATTTCTTAAAACGAGAACAGGAAAAACGAAGGGGATTCCGAGCCTGGGCTCAGTTGAATGGCAGCTCGACAATCTAATAGTCGGTACGTACGCGAGCTTTTTCACTTGAAAACTCGTCGAGTTCTCTAACGGGTCAAGTTGGTTTAGCAAATATTTTTCCTCGTCGTTGGTCACGGGTGGCCAATTACTTGACAAAGCGAAACCGGAACAAACTGTTCAACTCAAGTCCGTTTACCCATCACCTGTGACTCCAGTCGTCGAGGTGATGTCTAAGTGAGTCTACCGCATGGAAAGTCGACTGCTTTCACCTCATGTGCTTATTGAAACCTAAGTGTCGTGAAATAACAAAAAAACCTGCATGTTTCCATTCATGTACGACGTTCTCTTTCCGTCTCTCAGATGCCTACTTTGTCTGTTGAAACAAATTGTCATTATTGAGGTTATGTATTGTTGTTGTTATTATGTCGATCGAATGAAATCAGAGATCAGTTGCGTTGCAGCCACTGCTGGATGTCGACATGCATTTCCACGTTAGTTCGAAATAATTTAAAGCTAGTTGTTGGGAAAGATTATTTTCCTTGTGACTTGTGGCCATCATTGAGCCCCTGTTTTATTTTTTAATTATTCATAAAACGGGCAAAGCCCAATTTGACAATATATATGATATGATTGTATAGCAACATTATATGGATAAATAGGTAAATGTGATATGTAAATATTAGATGCTAACTTAGAAAAACGTATGAAGGAACATAGATAGCAATACAACGAATACAGAGATAATAACTTCTACTGCATATTATCAACATGGGACAGTAGGCGTTTTGTATGAGGTAGAAGTGGTGATGAAAAGGTCCAGACTGCTGTCGTCGCAGAGCCAGCCAGTCTATTGAATTCATCCTGCATTCGAAGGACCGAAGTATTACTGAGTTAATTCGTATGTGACCGTGGTATGCAGAAAGGTTGATTGAGTGTATGGCAAGGTGGAGCATAAATATTTAGACTAAGGGCCGTCGAATATCAGCAGAAAAGAGTTGTCGACTCCGCTTGACATCAAACCGTGCATAGCATCAGCCTCTCTTCGCCTCTGCTCCAACTAATAAACGTCTGCCAAGTTGGGTGGTCAGTATAGCTTCCTCACATATTGTAACATGGACGTATGGAATTAGTTGAAGAACAGAGTACGAGTAGATATAATTGACTAGTCTACGGTATAAGAAATTAATGTTTGCGCATGCGCACAGACTGACATTAATCTGATGGTAACGTAATTTATAAAAATTTCAGCACAGGCTACTGTTGATTAGTCTAGGTGCTAATCCGCACAATCCCTGAAATTTTAATCGGAATTGGACTGAAATTTGGTATAGTTTTGGGCGTGCCAGGATGTACCACAGATATACAGGCAAACACCGAATCAAAATTGATCAGCAAGCTCTGAAACGCTAAAAACGAGTGGAAATTTTGATTTTGGATTACAAACTTTTATTCGACTTCAATCACGCACATAAAGCTTCCCTACCTCCGGTGGTGAGGAAACAATAATATCTAGTCAACTGGATTTTTGTGAATTATTCATTGTTTATTTATCTTTAATACAAACGTTCTATTTCTGTCCAGAAATGCGTCTGATTCGATTTCCACGATTTTGTGAACTTAGTGCCACTCTAACGTTTGAGTTAACCATCAGTTAGCGCCAACATATGAGCGATTTTTCTCTCACCAATACCCGCTGGTTAAATTGTTCGTAAAAACTAGGCATTCTAATGGGCGAAGCATTACGGCATTTTGTTGTCAATCGATGGTGCCTTTAGGTACCATGTTAGGCAGAATGTGTGATAGTTGATCAATGAAAATCTATACGATTTTTGGTATGTAGAGAGGAGTTGCAGGCAACCTTGATTATGAATAAGATGGAATGTGAATCGTAACTTATATGGTGATTTACTGAATTACAGGAGTGCTGGGACTAGGTTTCCAATTTCCTAGGATTGGTTCTAATATGAATAGGTTCCTTTTCGCATAATTTCCACTCCCAGAGCTCTAAAATCACCTTTCAATTATGTATATGTTACCGGCAAAGTATGGAATGCAGGCATTGTATACAATGACTAGTCGTTGTATGCAATGCCTGCACTTTTTAGGCAAAGTATGAAATTCCTTCATTTTTAAATCTCTTTAGGCACAATGGCAAGGCAATGTACACAATGCCTAGGCAGTGCATATAATGTCTACCATTGATTTCGGCAAAGTATACCAAACCGTATGCCAAATTAATCTGAATTTTTACTAAGGGATTGACTACTTGATGTTATGTATTTTTGAGATGCGAGCTTGTGAGCATCCAGATAACCGAATTATACACATCATTCTGACCTACATGTCCAACTAATCTGAATTTTTACTAAGGGATTGACTACTTGATGTTATGTATTTTTGAGATGCGAGCTTCCAAGCATCCACACCACCAAACTATACACGTCATTCTGACCCATATGTCCCAATAAGGTGCCCAGATCAGGTAAAGATTGACCAGAAGGACACTTTGTCGAGTGCTGGATCAGGCATTCTATACAATGCCTAGGTAAAGTATAAAATGAGATTTATTTTACACATTACCTGCTCCATTCAGGTATTCTACACAACGACTAGGCATTGTACACAATGCTTTAGTTTAAACTTTGCCGGTAACATATACACAAGATGGATAC
The DNA here is from genome assembly GCA_030762985.1 of Adelphocoris suturalis. Taxonomy (NCBI): domain Eukaryota; kingdom Metazoa; phylum Arthropoda; class Insecta; order Hemiptera; family Miridae; genus Adelphocoris; species Adelphocoris suturalis. The sequence continues at coordinate 57,113,836 of CM061045.1, forward strand.
GAAAAACTTATGTATGCCTGGTTAATTTCAGTTGGATACATCTCCTTAGATGAAATTATGGCTTACGTTCATGGCATTATGGTTTATGTTTGAAAATTTCCTAATTCCTCGTAGTAATCCTATATATATGTTGTTTTTTCTCTTTTGTTTCTTTTACTAATATTTATTTCTTCATTTCTCAAGTTCCCTGTAATAACAGAAAAATAATTTACTCATATAAGATATTTATTTTTACTCTTAAAAGAAGTGATATTTTAAAGATAGGTAAGATAACAATTCGTGGATGGCGTTTCTCTGTTTTGTATTTCGAGCGGAGTTTCGGCTCTTGTCGACAGCACGGGCTTGCCTATAGCCGACAATAAGTTGACACTAATACTAAGTATGATCAAATTGTTACGTGCTGATTTTTTAATTTTTTTTTAATAAGAAGTGTATCATTTTCTTTTTATATTTTCGCTATGTCAAGAAACGTTCATATATCTATTGTATCCTTCCATATTTTCTGACCAAATGATATCCAGTTGAAAAGAACATTTATTCGTTTCATTCGGCCGTCCCTCCTATCAGCTCAGTTATCAGGTACCGAATTTGTAGGTACGTGCCATTTATGTAGCCTTGGATCCGTGCCATACTCGTCTCTCTGTATAGGAGATGGCTGCCCACAATCGTGGCTTGGTCTCGTCGGGTGGTGCGGAGGTTTGCGAACGCTGTTGAATGGAGGTTTCAGTTCGGCCGCTCGTAAATCAGTGCTCGTAGCCTCTCGAATTACCGGCTCCCCGCACCCGCAATGCACGCAGGTCCTTTACGCGTTCCGCCCTCGATCGAGTGAAACAAAACCATCCCATCGGAAAGAAATTTACCGGACAACTGCGACCGACCGCAGGCTGAACCTCCGACCGCAAACAGAACGCTGACTACCCGCTCGCCTGCCGCTCACCATGGAAAATCTAATACGCAGTCGGCTTCGACAAACCCAGTTTCCGTAGATAGCGACCTACTGTCCGTAAAGCTGAGTTGAAAACAAATTATTACCATGTAATAACACACGTTTCAACTGTATTTGCCTTATAACACTTACAATGGTAGGTAGAGTAGTCGGCATTACTGAAATTGAAAAAGAGCACACACCCATTAACTAAAAAATAATTACAACCAAATTGACGTTATCAGAAATTCATGGTTACGCATGCGCACACGCTACTATAAATTCTACGGCAATGAAAGTTGTAGGTTATCATCAAGGAGCTAACCCACACAATTTCTGAAAATTTAATCAAAATCTGTCCATTGATTTCGGTGTTTCATGTGTATTAACTATAACTTAAGTTTTGCACTTGCGCAATAGTTATAAACCATGAATCCCGATATTATTCACTGAGAACCTTTCTGAACTGCATACCCAACTAACCTCCGAGCTTGCTCAAAATTGGACAGCTAGATCTTGAGGAATCGACGTTATAGGAAATTTAAGTTTGCTCATGCGCTCACATCACTATTGTTCCGACAACAATGAAATTGATAGGAAACCATTCAGAAGCTAATCCGCACAATATCTGAAAATTTCATCAAAATCGGGTTTTTACGTGTGTCAATGAACTTCATTTTTGCACATGCGTAATAGTTATTCCTCTACCAATAACGATTAAACTCATAGGGCACTTCTCAGAAACCGATATTCAACTAGCCTCCGAATATGATCGAAATCGGACAAATAGAGTGGTTATCAGAAACGCGTGGTTACGCATGAGCTCACGCCACTATTGATCTGACGAAATGCAATTTATAGGGGACCGTAGGAGCTAATTCGCACAATTTCTGCAAATTTCAATAAAATCAGACTAAGACATGGTGAGGGGGGTCCACCAAACGAACATTCCTGAATCCCTCAAACTATTATTATTCCATTCTGTATACTTCGGGGCACCAATCCTGAAGGTTTTAGACCGAAAAGTCACTAACCTGATTTTTAAGGGCTGAAGAACTAGCAGGTTTTGAGGAAATTCCAATAGCCGTTTTTCCTATACCTATCTTTGGAAAATCGTAGCAGAATCATTCAGCCCTCTAAAAAAATGATGAAACATAAAATTTGATCAGCATAAACTCAGGTACAAGGTAGTTGTGAGGTATCTCTCCAGTAACTCATAAGGAAATATACCACACAGATTTGAAACGCAGAACTATTAAAATTGAGGAACAAATAAAATAATGTCAAATTAGAATAAAATGGATTTTGGTTTATTATTTCCAATAATAAGCCTATGTGATCGTGTAGCAAAAAAATTTTATAAACCTCCCCTCAAACTTTGTCACTTTACGTTTCAAGGTGCGTAGAATCCAAATTTGAAATGTGAGAGGAGGCGCCGCGGCACCTTGTGGTGGGTATGGCGTTCCTTCGAGGCATGAATATATGTTTTTTTCTAGGTCATATTTGTGTGTTAATACCAATGCTTTTCCTACGCATATTTAATAACATATCCTCTCGACTTTTCGTAAGTACTTAGATAATGATATTATTAAGGCAATAGCTATTTGAATAGATAGGAGCTCAAATCGAGAAATATAAACATGCGTATATAATTATACGCATATAGGTTGTGGCAACTCGAAATAGGACACGCCGAGGAGTCTGGACGGGCCTGATGACGTACGCAAACCAACTAAAACTACGATCATACTCAATTGAAAAAATAATAAATCTTTGTGAAATAATTTGCAGCGTTTTTAAATTGGAACAAATTACTCGAGCGAGATCTCAGAAGCGAATGAATTTTTTACTGTTTGAATTTCACTGGTCACTGGTTGTAATTAGATGATGAAATCAAAACTGAAGAATAAAACAATAATTGATTGATCTTGCTGAAGGTAGGTCCCCACAGTTGTATTTTGTATTTTCAGGAAACACGCTGTCTTTAGCGAATTTTTATGGGTAAACTGCATCATGTTTTGTGCATTTAATTCTATACATGGTGTTCGATTTAAGGCAAACGAAACTTCAGGAATCGATTTTAGAACTAGTTTCCGATCGAAATTTTGTCTTCAATTATTAAGATCCTTATTTTAAAATAGATAAGTTCCTTATTCAATTTTTAAGATTTTTTTCGTGTTTTGTACCTTATGACATTAAAACGGCCATAACTTACTGTTTTTCCAGTTTTTCCGAATTTGAGGATACCGTTAGTAATTCCGTTAAATTTACTATAACCCTGATATAAAATAAAGTTTTTTTGTGGTTAGTTTTAATTTTTCAAAAAAAAAAAAAAAAAAAAAAAAAAAAAAAAAAAAAAAAAAAATTAAAATCGACGTTTTTTCTTACGTCAATTTTACTTTTACTTTGCTAATTGAACTTTCAGCTTTGAGAAAAGTATTTTACTTTTACTTTGCTAATTGGGTGAGAAAAGTATGTTTGTATGTCGAAAAACAAAAGGAAGGGTTTTCGTGAAAAATTACCTCCAAAGAAAATACGAGATTGAGGCCGTTTCCACGTAATTTTTCACGCTTCCTCCTCAATTATCGAGTTTTACACTTTAACTAACTGGTTTAACCCTTAAAAACACATAAAATTGAGCATAACATATAAAGTAAATGTAAAACTCGCGAGTTTTCAGCCTGTTTCTAGGTCGATTGAGGTTTACTATTCAAGGTAATAAATCTTAAATCAATAGAAATGCTATTTCTTCAGCCCACGGAGGTACTTTCTGTGTGCCGAAGAATATAAGCAACCTGCCGTGCGAGAATTTGCAGGTTTTTTTTCGGAGTTGTTTTCCCGTGACACGGCGAAGGTGTCCTGTCGTTATCATGGGCTCGGGTACTTATCCCTCCAACGAGAACGCCCGAGTCGTTCCAACGACCATTTCCACAAAGAAGATCCCATGTAGTTTATGTAGAGCGGGGAAAGGTGGCCAACAGCTGATGAACCGTTACCCCCGCCGAGCCCGGAGACCCGGGACATTACTCTTCGAAAAAAGGAGTGTGTAACGTGTTGTAATAACCGTGTGAATGGAGGAGAACGAATCCCAAGGGCTGGTCGAATAGGTAAATGTGTGGAGCAGAAGGCGTTTGCGGTAGATCTTGAAGATGCATAGCCGTTATATTAGAGGCTTCCGTTCCAAGGGGTTTTTAGTGTCTAACCGTAGGACGTTAGCTCATCCGTTAGGGCGTCCAGCGGATTCTAAGGCTCTAGTCCCCTTAACGAGGCAAAAGGTGATCCATAGCGTTCCACGCTGAACAGAAAAAACTGATAGCCCTTTCTAGTGCTACTGTCATTCTGGCTTTTTGTGCCCGCAGACATATACTAACTGGGGTGATGGCACCAGTAGTAGACACTATTGTGAGACTCTCCAAGTAGTTCACTAATTTATTTTTAATTTCCATATTTTAGGACGTTCCCCTGAAGATAAATCATTTAGGTATGGCTTCGACTATACGAGGGAGGCCTTATTGATCCAGTTAAGGGTAACTTGCTTAATTTGGTAAGAACGACGTTTATAATTAGTTGAAGAAGAACGTTCGAGTTAAAATGATTGAATGCAAAGTAGATCAGTACTATATACGCATACTTACAGAAAAAGAAGGGCTATAATTTATGTTTGCGCTTGCGCACCCTGCCATCAATCATATGAAATACATCATCTAAGGTATTAGGGGACCAACTAAGAGCTAACTGACACAATCCCGACCATTTCATCAAAATCGGTCTATTAGTCTCGGAGTGTCGTTTGTAACACCAATTTCAGGCTTGCACATGTGCAATGGTTACTACCACCGATTGCAATGACATTCATGAGTTACCATCTCGAGACTTGTACCTGAGTACCTACCCTCCGAATTCGAATGAAATCGAACCAATGATAGATCTTGAGAAATCGAAGTTTAGTGAAATTTTCGTTTGAACTTGGCGCATAACACGTTACATGCAGATGGTGGTTGGTACGAGATTTTCTAGGGGTTAACCTTGAAGATTTCATCAAAGCCGGTCCATCATTCGCGGAAATTCGCCTTGTATCGAATAATATTGGTTGTGCTCATGCACAATATTTATTATTCAACCAGTCGCGATAAAATTTATAGGGCACTATCCTACCTCTAACTATTTACCGTGTTTGAACGAAATCGGATTTATAAATCATGAGAAGAGTGAAATGTGAAAAGTCAGTGCCAACTTTAGCGGATTCAGTTTTATAAGTAGAAATCACCACCGCACAAAAACGTTACGAGGCCATGTTGACATCATGACTAACTGAGATTAGGGAGGTTAATTTGCCGGATTTCGGGGGTTTAAACTCGAGCCGCCTCAGAGGGAGTTTAAACTCACGCCGCGCTCTGGTGAATGAAAGTGAGAGGTAATCTCTGTTAAAATCCAACCTCTACGAGTAGAAACTTTTTTTAAATTTCTGGTGACATTGGGCCCTAGAGAGTTAATTTTTAACGATATAACCCAGAAACTAAGCTGGTGAAAGATCTTGTAAAAGGAAAGACCTTGTTAGAATGATTTATGCAGTGCACTGAAGATGTATGCATATTCAAAATCGACGTACTTATAACGTAATGACGTGATAACCGCACGTGTAAAGGCCTTGGAGGAAACTGCTAAGTAAGTTATCTGCTGCTCTAGCCTCCCCACTGCTGTAGAATATCCCATCAAAAAACTATAAAGTTAACTAATTCAATTGCACCATTATGAAGCTTTTTATGCTGGATGGAATGAAAGAAAACAAATTTCATTCAATTGCATAACCGCTGATTCCAGAGCAGCTGTCACAGTCGTACTTTTTATTTTTTTAGTGGTAAGAATTTGAGGTTTTAATTAGATTTGAATAGCTAACTTAAATCTTAATGGTAAATAGCAAAAATATTATTGTTTCACCAAAAAACGTGGTATTTTAATCCAAAAACATTACTTTTGAGACACTAGGACCAGATTGGGCACAATGAAAATATTATTTGTTTTGTTATCTACGTCAAAAGGAAAATCCATGAAAACACAAAAAAATCATTCCGACCACCCAAACGCCCATTAGACGGAGAAAAAAAATTGTTATAAATTTTCCAGCATAATTTTGTACATAATGTTTTGAATGTTCTGTTTTATACTTAATAAACTTTATTCGAGCAATATTCTGACAAAAATTAAAAATTTTAAGCCGTTTTTAGTAATTGTTAGTGATTTTTTAGTACATTTTTTGAAATTTGACCAATTTAGTGTGCTCAAAAAGTGCTGTCCTACGAACTCATCCTTTCGTTTGGAAAGCTTGATTTTTTGGCCGAAGAACGGAATTTGTATCTCAATCCTAAGGAGAGTTATCTTCTGGAATGAAACACACACGCACACACACACACACACACACACACACACACACACACACACACACACACACACACACACACACACACACACACACACACACACACACACACACACACACACACACACACACACACGCACACACGCACACACACACACACACACAAACACACACACACACACATATATATATAAAAGTGGAAATTTTGATTTTGAATGACAACAATTTTTTCGACTTCTCGCTCGAACACGAAGCTTCCCAACCTTCGGTAGTGAGAAAGCAAAAAATAGTCTCATCATAATAGCAGATGCCGGCACCATAGCCTCCCCTTGTTAGTACAGGAGAGTGACATAATCCATTTATTAACTCGTTAGTTATACTCGATGGCTAATATATCATCCGACTGTAATGCACTGCGTAATATTCACTTAGTAATCTGCGAGGTGTCAATTACGATTAAATGATTAACAACCAAAGCAGTTGCTCATACATCAATTTGTAATCTGCAGCCGTCTCGGGAATCAAACGGGGAACGTGGCAGTTGATACGAAGGTAGGGTTGGTGGACGATCCTTGTGCGAAGTGCAATCTACGACTATATCTGCGGTTCTTGTTTACATAACACCTAATGAATTATGATTAGAATGATTCGTGAAACGATGTGATGGTGATACCTGTTTAGGCAGCCAATGTTTCTGTTATTGAATTCCTTTCCCAACAAACGATGCCGACAAACATGATATCCACAACAACTGATATAGTTGGACAAAGGCCATTCTCAAAATTTTCACACATAGGTTGTTGTAACTACTCATATATAAGCAGATTCTTCGCCCTATCTTGGATACAGCTCTGGGGATGTGCCAGAAAAAAAAAAAAAAAAAATCTAACTTCTCTGAATAAAATATTGAGAAGCGTTGTTGTTGCCCCATGGTACATGAGAAACAATGATATTCATCGAGATTTAGGGATAGATACCGTCAATGAAAGTATGGTAAAATACGCATGGAAGCCGTGGTAACCAGTCCTTCCAAGATTTGTTCAGGCTACCCGCTACTTAATTGTCAACTGATTATCGCAGTTGTTCTGTTGTTCGTTGCAGAAAACTGACTAGTTGTCCATCACACCGCGGTAATCAGCAAAAATATTAGTTTGTGTGTCATTCCAGATGATAACTCTCCTTAGGATTGAGATTATATATATATATATATATAATGAAAAAACGCAAACTTCAGGAATCGTTTCAGAATGCCTTGAAACGGATTGGAATAAAGAAATTTATTTCTAAAAAAAAATATATATGTATATATTTTCTTTTTCGAGCCACTAGAATAGCTTCATTTTTTATGTAAATTCGCATAATGCGTGTGTTTTCTGATTTTTGTTCATCCTGTCCAAGACCCCAAAAAATTAATGCAGAGTTAAGCGTTCATTGTAAAAACCAAGTGATCTTCGTTAAAGTACAAACGAACAAATATTTATTAAGAAATTCTGATTCACAGCAATAGCACATTGGACAATATTTATAAAAATCGTGATGTAAAACGTGGATGTCATAAAATTATTTCTAAGTCATTTTTGTTAAATAGAAATCATCAACATTATTATTTTTTTTCCAAGGCTTTTTCTATGGCTCACAGGCGAGTAATTTTGCTGAAAAAATCACCCGCACTGTTAGTTTTGTTATTAGATGAATTATTCAAGTGCCAGTACCATCATCAAGTTACCTGAGGGCCCCTTTCCACATATATCTTTAGGAAGCTTCTTAGTACTGGCCACGGTTGAAGTAGACAAACAGGGATCAGACGAAGTCCCCGCACACGATTTCATTGGTAATAATCTGCTTAAAATAAATTAAATATCTGAAAATTCCTTGTAAAGAATGTATGATTAATCAAATAAACGTCATCGCTCGTGAAGTGGATCATTATGGCACCCAATTCCAACGAATTCCTATACTCTGATGCTATGCTTACAATCAATGCCGAATACACAACCAATTTTTTTATAACAATGCTTTCATGTTCAGTAATAAACAATATTTATGCTATCTAACACCACTGCGATACCCGCCGACTGGATGAAATGAACTGAAAAGTTTACATTCTCGTTTCCAGAACGAATTTCTGTTACTCCATACAGGTGTAGATTGCTGACGAAAATTTGCCCTTTTTGAAGCGCTGCGTGGTGGTCCTTTTAGGAACTACCATGGCTACCTAAATTTATCCATCCCTAGTTTGCATTCTCCCTCTTCGAAGTCAGATAAGGCAACAATCATCCTCAATTTTTTACAAGAAATGTTTTCACCGGATGGCAGTACAATCGGGCGCAACTGCATTTCTCATATTTCTCATCTCCATTTTAACTGATTTTGATGAGGTAAACGGGAATGAACTTTATGATGTTTATCACTGAAACAACTGTTCTTTGGAGATTTCTGAAGGAGCTACTAGGTACCTATTTCCCACGCTAATGCTAGCATGGGATGATCTAGAAGTCCTTAATGAATGTTAGGTAACTCTTCAATTAACGAGTTTTGGCCAGGCTTTTTGCTCTTCAACCTTTATAATACGCCCCTTTTCCTTCAAAAAGTATATATATAAAAAAATAAGGAAAAGAACTTTCTCTACAGCTGTCATGAGAGTGAGCTTTCAATACACGAACGATTTCGATCGAGCAAACAAAATACGCTTCCTGTATTACGTTAGCATTAACATGATATACGCAGGCGGCAGGCTGGGAATAGGATGAAGAGTTACAGTTCTCACGGCCTCCGATAATTAGGAAAATGTGTAAACAAAAGTGGGCGCGCTCCATCTGGAGCACGGAAGATCTGAAGGCTCGAGCCGAAGCAGCGGCGGAACAAAGGCCACCTTGAGAACGGGGTCTCGGATCTCCGTCATCATAATCGACAACAAGGAATATTTATAAGAATTAGCAGGGTCACTTGCAATTGGCATGTGTTAATTGCCAACGATGCAATAAACGATTATTCCATGAATAAACTTCCATTATTCCATAAATTCCAACAATATAGACAGCCTTAGTACTTTAACCCGATAAAGGAAAATATGAGTCCTCAGACGAACCTCATGCATATGCATATTTCCCATTCCTTGGAAAATGCGCAACTTTCATGAGCTGGAATTTTTCATTTCTGACCTAAAAATCGGGTTCTGCGCCCTTAATGACTGCTAATTTCCAGCTCAAAACTCCAAATGGTTCGGTCAAAGAGCCCCTATATAATGAAACTGAATTGACGTCACAGGTGGATGGCGCTTTTGGTTGACATCGTTCTCCTATGGCGTTATTGGGCTTTCTATACCTTTGTTTCGACAAGTTTTCCGTAAGCTTTCGGGATTATCTTTCAGCTGATGGAATATGAGCTAACAATGGTAGAATACATCGAACACATGACTTGATTTTATATAGAGCATTGAATGTTAAATTTACTAAAAAAGTCACATTAGGTAACATTAGTAGTAATATTAAGTAACATTAGTGACAAAATTTACATATTTCATTAGGTTTGAATAAACAAGTAAATACGCCGTGTTTTACCATAAAATTGCTTCTTAACAAATTCTGTGAGCACAAAATACTGAATTATTAAAACAATTCAACATGAATAGATACGAAATATATGGAAATTCTATCATATGGTCATGTTGCATGACTGTTTTCAAAATGCCCCCCCCCCCCCCCCCCCCCCCCCCATGGTTTATTGCAGATTCGGAATATGTATCACAGGAATTTTTGAGGGGATTTACGTATCTGGGGATTGTGGGTTGAAGGGATTTACGAATCTGGTCACTTCCAGATATAAACACATCCATATTCACTATAAATGCTTCTTTAGTATAACCAACCGTTTGACCATAGGGCAGCGGTATTTGTTAATAAATAATATATACATAACAATGTATAAGAAATTAAATATTACAATCATACGGCACTTGGGACTGCGTCAAACAAAATTCGTATTTCACTTTTGGTAATTCCATACAAAGGTTTACCTCTTAGAAACCTGAAATTCTGTTAAATTATGTTATGTTGCTATCCATATATTTATACATATACCAAGTGTATAGTGGTTGGATACTCAGTGTACCCATTCCAGAAATAAATCATACGTTAGGTATCTTCGGGCTACTGAACCCATATTTTTATATTTTCTTTAGTAGAATGTATGATATATAGTGAAGTGTGTCAACTCTACTTAACCTTTGTATACGTGGGATCGGGCACCTGACCAGTTGAACGCATGGGTGATGTAGACACAAGAGAAGAGCTAGAGATAGGGAAATCCTGTCCGCAAACAAGTTCTACGTATTTACTTTATCTCTGGCGGATCCCACGTCGCGTCCGCGTCCAGGATTGAATCGCTGCCACTGTTGATTATATCCTATATCCCCCCCCCCCCCCCATCACCACTGCTTCACCACCGACAATACCACCTTGAAGCCGCAGAGAAGATCTAAAATCGTCTAAAGGAAAATATCAATCCATCATCAGTATTCGAGACTACGATATGCAACTCAAAATACGACATCCTCGAGACCGGCAATGACTCCTCCGTCATAGGAAAGTCAGTTATGTGTGATTACCACAAACGAAATAAGAAAATATTAGAACAGGTATGAATGAATCCACTTGAGAAAAAATCAGGGTTATGAAAACTCTTCGAGTACAAGGAAAAATAAAACTATATATACCTCAGGGTATTACTGCACAATAATAATGATGCAACACTAGAAATAATAAGTGGTTGCTATGGTAAACCAACTAATTGCAAAGCATAAAGTACCTACCTTTTTGGTATAAGTAGTTTCCTTGATAGAACCTGTTATGATAGAACTATGAAATGCATTAGTTATAAACATAACAACTAATTTAATTAGCAATGCCTATAGGATATGCTGATCATAATTATTTTGATCGGGATGAAATATAGGGTACTGAATAGAGGTATCGATGCAGAGTATAGCGTTTTCATAATTTTCAGAAACGTGTCTCTACTTTGAAAATTTGATTTGGTTTGAGAATTTCCACTTTGAACGTTTTAGTGTGGCCTCTCCTCACTTCTAAATACGTTTAGGTTCATGTTTTGTTATATTAATTTTTATATCTGTTTAGACTAGTCTTCGTTATCATTGATTTAGCCTATAATAGGGATAGTAGGATACTAGGATAATAGGGCCTGTAGGTACTTAGTATGGGGGTTACATACTGGGCACTGGATATCTATCCAAGGATCGAATACGTTTCGTTTCTTTTGTTCAAGTTTTCTTCCAAGAAACCGACTATGGTCGCTCTAAATCGGTGGTTTGAAACTCTGAGATCCGCTTAAACAACGCCGAGTGACCCTTCCAGCACCCTTATTCCTAGTTCCCGTTGTGGATATCTCAATACAAAGCAAGTGGTCATCGGGAGAGCAGGTTGATCTGTTGATGAGAAGCGGGGCCTCCTTATCCAGGCCTTCTTAGGCCGCCTCCTCCAGGCCGCGTCCCATATCTGATCCAAATAGCTTGGGATAACAAGTCCCTCTTCCAGGTCAGGGGGTAGCGGTCCCGTTGAACTGGCCAGTGATCTACATCCACTTCCCCTCCACCACCCTACCACGCCCTTGCAGACCTACTAGAAAACGACTTGCTGCCAGGCACGTGTTCTCGAGTAATTAACTAACGCCACTTTGTGTTGAATTATCTGCACAGCTATCTGCCGTAGTTTATTCCTTCAATTGACTTGCCCAGACCCGTTCCTATAACTATCTGACTCAGGGAAACATCTGATGTGCCATCCATTGAAATTCTGAGCCATGATAGGTACATGCTTACAGGTAGGTAGGTAAGTAGGTAGGTACACGATTTTTTAAAATATAGGTAATTCACGAACGAGTGCGTCTCTCTGACTTGGCTAGCATTTGTCAGCGTTGGTGCGTCTGTGTTCCGCGCTACATGCCACAATTATGGAGCTATCGACTTTAAATTTGGTTGGTGGACTCTTTTTGGCTGTATTGTTTTTTGTGGCACCGCGGAACCAAATGGTGGCGCCAAAGCGTCACCTCCAAGTTAAAATAGAAATGGTTGAAGCTATCGACTTTTGTAGGTGAATTCCTTAGACACACAGAATTGGCTGTATAGTTTTTGGTGGCGCCACGGCGTCACCTCCATGTTATAAATAGACATTTCAAGACTACGATTTTAGGCATGTTACCATGAATAGTAGGTAGAATGAATATTTGTAGTAGGAACCTTAGTTATTTGATGGGGAAAACTGTTGCCACCACAATGTGGTTCTTTTAGAATCAATATAAAATTATTATATTATATAATCGCTCAGTAAGAAAAGAAAACAGAAAATAGCGACACAAAATTATTTTTAATATTTCGGCTTCTACCTTTTTCGAAACTACAAAAGAAAAGGATTAATTTGGATTTGGAAGGAGTTTGTTTGCAACGCTGGCAAGGAAATTGCGTAACTTTGGATATTGCTTCAACGTTAAACGTCAACGGCCTGGAGGATCGTAAGCACCCAACACATTATTACGAGCTTTTTCCGATTGGTGAAGCATTCGATTGTTGTCGTTGGGTGTCATTTTCTTTAAGATCTTAATGCCAAAACAAACATCAAAGGTTGAATTATAGGCAATTTCATGTCGGCTTGCATGAAGATCATCGTCAGACCGAACCAAGGATGATCGATTGGTTTTCACCCTCAAGTTTAGTGGAGTTTCTGCTTTCCCCACTTAAAAGGCAGGACTCTGAAAATCAACTCATACACACACTTTGGTGTATGGCATTCTGCTGATCCTTTGCATTTATATGGGTTGGAATTGTTTGGCGACTTGAAAACTTCCTCCTCTACAACTATAGGGCAAACTTTATTTGCCTAGAGCTCGTTCTAGTCTATCTGATAGCTGGTGTGTCAGGATGTCTCCAAGTGTGGATGTCTGACGGTAGGTGAGTGTAGGTGTTTCAGGAAATACATTCCTTGTTTGGTGAGAGGATAAGATTGGGTAGAGATCCTTCAAGATTTTATTCATTCTCTCAATGCCAGAATAGAATGTAGTTGTCAATTGGACCTTCTCACTTTTATTGCCAAATGCCGGTCGGTAGCCTACATTACCGCCTATACACAGGCGATCAGATAGACCAGAACCCACTTCAAGCAAAGGATCGCACCCATGTAACATGTGCGGAAGAAGTTTTCTAGTCGTCGAACAATCCCAACTCGTACTCATGCAAAGGATCAGCAGAAAGTCAGACACCGATGCGTGTGTATGAGTTTGTTAGTAAAGAGTGTCCTGCCTTTTACGTGGGGAAAGCAGAAACTCTACTCAACTTGAGGGTGAACAACCATTGATCATCCTTGGTTCGGTCTGACGATGATCTTCATGTGAGACGACATGTCATTGCCCATAATTCAACCTTTGATAATTGTTTTGGCATTAAGATCTTAAAGAAAATGAGACCCAACGACAATAATCGAATGCTTCACCGCTCGGAAAAAGCTCATAGTAATGTTTTGGGTGCTTTCGATCCTCCAGGCCGTTGACGTTAGACGTTGAAGCAATATCCGGAATTTACGCAAATTCTTCGTCAACGTTGCAAATAACAAATCCCAAATTAATAATTTTCTTTTGTAGTTTCGACAAAGGTAGAAGCCAAAACATTGAAAATAGTATTGTGTCGTGATTTTCCTTTTTCTTTTCTTACTGAGATGAGTGATTACAATCCAGCTCTTCAAGAGCCATTCAACAAGTGATATATATATATATATATATATATATATATATATATATATATATAAAGCAAGTCGAGTACATTATACTAGACAACCTGTTTTTCAAACTTTGTGAGGATCCTGGTCAGCGGACTAACTAGTACAGTTGGAACCTCCAATTCGTACTTTAGTTTATGTGATTTGTACAAATAGGATGATATATCGAGAAAAAAACTCGGTGTAATCCGTTAACATTCGTTTGAGTTATGTTAACGTTAGGGGTAAGATGCAACAATATATATATATATATATTTTTTTTTTAATTTTAGACTCACAATTTTTCATTTCAGCCAGGTGATATTTGTTGTTATCATTTGAAGTTCTTCTCTTGAGTCGATAGTTGAACGCTGTAGTCGCAGCCTCTGGTCCTGGATGAAGTCCAGGATCCAGGAGCTAATTGGCCATAAATCCAGGAAAGAGCGTCTTCGCATTCTCCCGCTGGGGTCCCAGGGGTGGAGAGCAGGATTGGCGTCGTGTGTGTGTGTGTTGTTTGTCTTCATGACAACGTGTCGACCACCGTGTGAGTGGAGCTGTAGTGGGTGGGATTCTGGCTGCGATTCAACATCCCCTCGCAAGAGGTCCCTTCCAAGTTGGTGATTGCGTTCGCAGACTGTCAGGGGGAATTCCCAAGAGGAATAAGGCTCTGTATGCTCCTTATTTTGAAATGAAACATCTAATCTATTTTTCGTGTTTCAACTCACTCTTCAATAACATTATGTCTTATAGTGTGGGCCCCACCTTTTCCCTCAAATATCCCAAGAATAAATAGACACCTCAAAAGAATTAAGGGATCACTTTTCCTTGTAGACGCCAAAGACCCCAGATCAATCGGATAATGTTCACATTATATCTCATGATTAGGTGCCTAATGGAGATGGGATGTACCCTGTTCCTTTTTGATTTTTCTCAAACACGGAAAAAGACCAGCGATATCAAGCTCCGACTTAAGCCAAAACTGAATGAATCGCGCTTCTTCATGGTTATTAGCTCTAATCTGAGAATGTAATAAGATATCGCAATTCTGGCTTCTCCATCGTGCATTAAAAAATCTTTGAAATGAGGCGTCACTCGGCAAAAAACGGAAAAATTGTTTTCTAAGTAATACTTTTTTTCTGATTTTTATTTACTTAAAACTTAGTGTCAGGCACCGTATAAACGCTCTCCAACTTTCACTTCGATATCTAAAAAATTATGGGGAAAACATTAGGGGGGAGGGGGTTACCTCTCTCGAGAAAAATGCTCAGATTTCATTCTGTTTTGGCTGAAGTCGGAGCTTGATGTCGCTGGGCTTTCTCAGTGTTTGAGAAAAAACAAAATAGGGTGCATCCCATCTCCATTAGGTACCTAATCATGAAATTTATTGTGAACTTTGTCCGATTGATCTGGGGTCTTTGGCGTCTATAAGGAAAAGTGATCCCTTAATTCTTTTGAGGTACGTATATAAATATATCATCAAGTAAATATTTGAGTTACTGACCGGTATCTTAATGAATTTTTAATTATCTTGGATTCCGGTCATTTGAAAAAAAAAAAAAGCAGTAGCTTGTCCCTTCATAGGTAGGGGAAAAAACTAAGAATCCCTACATACCTTCATCTGAACAACCCATCGAAATTTGTATACGTTTCAAAGGGGTTGAAAAATAAAATAAACATTTTAGAAGCATCGCATAAAATACTGAATTGTTTGTCAGCTGACTGGACCTCAAAATCATCCAAAATAAATTTATATATATTGCAATATATTTTGCAAAAACCACACAGGTAATACAACAGTGAAACAATAATTAATGTAAGCATTCAATACAAAATATGAATAGTGCCAACAAAAAATCAAAAGTGACCCCGCACTTTTCTTATGGGATTTGGGTTTCATAAAATTCTTATGAAACTATGCTGACAAGATAGCTTTTGATGCCCTAATCAAAAGTCTTCATAGGCTCAACAACAAATAATGACAGTATTTTGAGTTGAACCTGATTTCAGAGCTGGAACTCGTACATTTATACCCTTTTATCATGGTATGAAAAGTAATTTTTTTCCCACAATTTTCGGAGTATCAAAGTGAGACTTGGAGAGCGTTTTTGGGGTGCCTAAGTCTAAGTTTTAAGAAGAAGAAGAAGAAGCGAAAACGAAGAAAACAGAAGAAAAAGAAAAAAGTTCCAGACATGCAGCATGATCGTATGAGCGAATTATCGTACTATATTATGGTAAATTGTTTCGAAATTTCAGAACTTCAAGTGAAAAGAAATTGTAAACTACCAGCTTTACGGCAATGAAAGGAGTTCTAAATAATATTTGGCAATTACAAAAAAGAATTTGTAATTTTAACTTTTTTGGCAGTTTTTATCCATTTTTCGCCAAATATTAATGAAATTTGAGTACATTCTCAGCATGAATTTCTGCATTATTTTTTTAATGTTCTAGATCATTGTCAATAAACCACTTTTGGCTAAAATTCTGCTGGAAATATAAATTTAACGATTTTTAGCCGTTTTTAGCTGTTTTTATTGATTTTTTTAGTACATTTTTTGAAATTTGACCAATTTAATGTGCTCAAAAAGTGCTGGCCAACAAACTCATCCTTTCGTTTGGAAAGCTCGATTTTTTGGAGCAAGAACTGAATTTTTATCTCAATCCTAAGGAGAGTTATCGTCCGGAAGGATATATATATATATATATATATATATATATATATATATATATATTTATTTTATAAATTCGCTAAAAAGAAACAAATTGAAATATTTTCAAGGTACCTACCCAAGACCCCTCCCCCTCTTCGGGAGGATTTGGCCAAATAATTTTAGGGCTACAGTACCAATAGACAAGAGCTGGATTGGAACGATAGTGGTTATAAATATACGAATTCATCAAGAATATTTTTTCCACCACCGGATTTCTGTTTATAGGCGATTTGTCCTGATGAACCGACAAGCCCCTACTTACTTATTAATTTGGATTTGTAAAGGTATTCCGGCTGTAAAGATTTAATAACTCCAGTTTGAACTTCAACTTGCCGAGGAGCAGTATGATCCAATAGATGATGCAGCCTTACTTCCGCGATCCGTTCAGTTACGCTGTGTTATTGTTCTATTTCCTTCTTGTTTCTTTCTGAATTAAAAATGCATTTTTGCTTTGGATATAACCATGTCTTGATAATGCTCTATCTCGTTATTCAACCTACATAGGGAGCGTAGTTGATGGTTACATCATGCAAGAGGTATCCCGGGGAAAGATAGAAAAAATTAGGGATTTCATCAGGAAGTTAGAGGTAGTAACTTGAGAGCAATTCTCTTTTATTTTCCTTCATTTTCCTAATCATTACAATTGTTCGTTCCTTAGAAAAAAACACATTTAATCATCAATTGTTTATAAGCTAGGCTAAATGGTTGTGCCTTTTTATTGCAGAAAATAATTAATCTATTTTATGGGACAATCTCACATAATTAAAATACAATTTTCGGCAACAAAAATTGTTGTAAGGGAAAAGATTTTATGGACCCAGTTGTTCGGATTCTACGCATGAAACGAATGAGGGACGCAAAAATAAATTATTGGGACATTCATCAGTGCTTCTCGAAAATGTACCAAGGAAACATGACCATTACGAATAAGTGTGTGGTTACGACATAGGTGGGCGACGGCTATGCCAAGGAGCAGACTCGGATCCAAATACGGCGGGCAGGATTTTTTCCAGGTATATACTCGTATATGCAAGTAATTCTTCCCGCTGTATCTCCTGAACTTCCTTTGGCACGCACCCCATGCAAAAGCGTGCCGTCCGCCACAAACACCCAACACAAACATTAAAAGGCATCCACTGCTTTGAGGGCCCCAACAGCTGATGAATCGACTGTCAGAGTTACATTTTCTTTTCACTTTCTGAACTTTGGAGATCGAGGGAAATGTGGACCCTGCTTTCGATCCAACAACATTTATTGATGTCTGGTCAACTTTGCCTCCATTATCATGACAAGAGCTTCCTCCCTGGATACCTTGTTTTCCGTGTCTTGATTCTTTTCAATGTAGGGAATAGAACTTGGAACTGGAGGAACAACAGAATCGTTCAATAGCTTACTTGTATCGACTTGCCTAGATACTCTCAGACTCATCCGAGTCAGGTATTCCAACTCCTCCACCGTGTTCCCTCCTCTTTCGTGTGTCCTCAGTAGGACGACCAATTTTACTCGGCAGTATCTGTACTAAGTGAGAAAATTTCCCTTGGAGTTCAGGTCGAGAAGTGGAAAAAATTATGAGCACAGCTCTATTCTAGATATTATATAACCATCGAATTGCTTGACTCTTTGATAAAAACAACATTATGAAAACTGAATTTGATATACCTATCTCAATTTAGGGTAAAATCGGGCAACTTTTTCTTTTGGACTGTGTTTGCCACACATGTTGTTACCTTTTCAAACTTTTAGCATAGAAACCATGACTCGATCACGTTCGAGTCGACATTGAAATTAACAGTCCCTTAAATATAAAGCAGAGCTAAAATCAACAAGCAAAATCGCAGAAAAAAAAACCTTGGCTAAAACAATAGTACACATTATTTTACTTACCTTGATGGACAGTTTCCATGATGAAAAACTTTTTTTAATTTTATATATATATTTTTTAAACCGAATAACGAATATTTGCCACCACAAAATATAAAGAAGTGTTTTTGCGCTTGTAGGTGGGAACGTGTGCACCACGACACTGCAGGTTGGAATGAGACCATTTACCTAACTAGGAGAAAACCTCCTGAGTGAGATCATGTTTATTCAGGTGCTCTACCAAGGGTTAATCTTAAGAACAACTCTTTTCGGTGATTTTTTTTGTTGAGGTTTTGCACATGAAAGTGGGCATTTTTCCTACTGAATAAACATGACATACACGACTGCACCCTTGATTACATCAAATAAAAAAAGTCCAGTCATGCAGCATGACGCCATGAGCGAATTTTTGAAGAAATCTTCGACATTTCAGTCGCTATTGATCGTGCAGAGAAATTTTAGTTTATGATTTTGATAGACAAACATGGAATCAAATTATTAAAAATAATTAGGAGGTACTCATACATAAAGTATTAAATACATAAAAGTAATAAATATTATTAAACTAATCTTGTAGATTTAAAGACAAATGTAGGTAAATATTCATAGATTTCGATGTCCAATGTGGTCAGTATTGAAGGTAGTTGAAATCTTAACAGTATACTATCATAACATCATCAAATCTTGACATAAAATAAAATAACATACCGACGTCATATGAAAGAAACGTATTTCCACAGCCAATCGATGATGAGGCTTTATATTACGAGTGATATAAAATCAGTTGCATTCGAATCTAGTATCCCACAGCAAGAAATTGACAGACAAACTGTAGTCTCTGTTTCGAACAAATATTACCGATTTTTATAACTAGCGAACGGCATTATTTCGATTTTTGACTGGTTTTTCGACTTTGAAATTTTTTAAAACTTGATACATATTCTTATAGGACATTTTACGCTGATTCCGAATATACCACATGTTAGTATGCTGAAAAAATTATTTCGCACAACAAATCGCAAAAAACAGGCTATTTTGAAATTTTTGACTACATTTTTGAAAATTTCAACCCGAAGATGTAATCCGATCATGCTGGCCAACGAACTTGAACTTTCGTTTTGTGTCCTTAACATTTTAAAATTTGTATGTATTTTACAATTCTACGGACAGTTATCGTCTGGAATGACACTTGCATATATACATACATATATACATACTATACATACATTAAAAAATGCGTTAAAATTCAGAATATGATTCAGAATAGCCTGAAACGGATTTCTGCATAAAATTTTTTCAAAAATTCACATTCTACAAATTTTGAGGCGAGAGCAATAGCTTAATTTTCTTCAAAAATTCGCTAAAACAACCGCACAAAATGGGTTAAGAATTGTGGCCTGGCCATCGTATACAGACGAGTTTTTAATGTCTCACTCTCCCTTCCCTATGCCAACGGTTTGGAAGGCTACGGAAATTTACGTGCGTACCGATGATTTCATTGAGCTAAAGGTGCCTTCCAGGTGAACAAATAACGATGATGCAGACGTAACTATTCGTATAAAACCTGGTTTCGTTCACCGGTACCATCAATACTATTGAACAGCTTTTAAATAAATACATGCTCATGATTTTTTCCACTTCTCGACCTGAACTCCAAGTGAAAAATATGCTAATGAACAAGTGATAAATCTAGCAGTCGTTTTCGAGCATTTGCAATATTTTAATTTACTACGAAAATTTGCTAATAACATTGAATGTAAACCTGAGCCCATTTTTTTCCCCGTTACTTACGTGTTTCATTTTTGTGTGTTGCAGAATGTTCTTTAGCGCCTTTCGCAACTGGCAGCGTCCTCCAGAAAGTGCCTTACGTTTTCCTTCCTCTGAAAGGACAAATAATCAATCCTAGTTCAGAAATAGTTTTATCAAGTGAGTACCTATTTGACCACCAATTGCAATGTATAAAGAATGACGTTAAGATTTAAAATATGAAGTGCATTTATTTTATGACAGTTATTGCAATTTCTAGTTAAAATTCCATTTCCATTTTTCCAAGAAATAATGAATTTATTAGAAACGACCTAACGAAAATGGTTCAGTCATACAGCACAATCGTATGAGCGAATTTTCGTAAATTATCGTACGATATTATGTTAGATTGTTTTGGAAGTTCAAGACTTTATGTCCAAAGGAATCATTTTCAACCAGTTTTATCGAAAAAAACTTGTTCTAAATAATTTTCGGCAATTCAAATAATATTTTGAATTTTCAGCTTTTTTGTAGTTTTTATCTGTTTTTCGGCAAATGTTAATGAAATTTAAGTACTTTTTCAGCATTAATTTCTGCATAAAATTATCAATGTTCCACTTCATTGTTAATAAACTTCTTTTGACTACAGTTCTGCTAAAAAATCTAAATGTATTAATTTTTAACCATTTTTAGTGATTTTTTTTACCACATTTTCTAGATTTGACCAATTTAATGTGCTCAAAAAATGCTGGCCGAACTCATTCTATCGTTTGGAAAGCTTGATTTTCTGGCGCAAGAACGAAATTTTTACCTTACTCCTAAGGAAAGTTATCGTCCGGAACACACATACACACACACACACACACACACACACACACACACACACACACACACACACACACACACACACACACACACACACACACACACACACACACACACACACACACACACTCACAATGAATAAAAGTTTCGAAAATTCGTATGTATTTTAAAATTTTTGGAGCCGTTACAATAGCCTCATTTTCTACGAAAATTCACTAAAAGGCTGGTCTCTAATTTTGCCTAAATACTTTACCTACAGAGCATGCTTTTTTATTGCATTTGTTGAATAGAAAATTAAGTTGAATCAGTTAGTGTGAAATAAAAATATTAGGAAAATAGAGTAAGGAAGTAGTATTTTTAAAATTTTTTATGACTTATTAAAAAAACCACTTTGTTTATTGTGCGCACCTGTGCGTTTAGTTTCTTGCAATAAACAAGATAAGAATCCGACTAGGCCTAGTAGGTACCTAGTAGAGATGAGACAGCACATACCCTGGAAAGGGAAGACACCAATGGGGGACAGGATATAAATATAGACGCTGCCCGGATGAAAGGTTCATATTGTTCTAGCTTTCAAGCCAAGTTCTTCTCTCTTGAATCTCCTGTCGCTCACAAATATAATTCTTTTTCATTTCTCAGTAATGTTAATCAGTTTGAGAAAGAATTGAAAACAAAAAGGAAAGATAAAACTTGACCAAGTTTGTTGCGAAACAAAGCCTGTTACATCCATTAAAAAGTCGCCCCCACCCCTATAATTACCGCAATTCCGGAATCCCCTAGGTTTGTGGCACAACTAGATTAAAACCAGTATTGAAAAAAATTTGATTTTTTGTTTGTTAATGTTTCGAGAATTGTGGCCTGGGTAGCGTCGACTAGATTTGTCGTAAAAACCATGTTTTTTCCGGCTTTATCCCCTCCATTTCCTCCCATCATTTTATCATCCCATATCAATTTCAACATGATAGTGTCACTAACAGCTACTGTACATGCGCCTTCTAGTGAAATCCTTCTAACGATCTTAATTTCTACAGTTTTCATCCGATTTTGATGAAATTGTCAGGGAACGCGCGGGTTAGGTTGTAGATGGTCCCCTATCAGTTTCATTGTTGCCAAATCAATACTTCACTCTGCGCATGCGAAAACGTAAATTCCATTATGCTCCATTTTTCACACCCTAGTCGTTTGATTTCGTTAAAATTTGGATGTTAGTTTTAAGAAGACAATTTAATTACCCCACATCAATTTCAACATGATTGTATCATTAATAGCTACTCCGCATGCGCCAATGTGAAATACTTGTAACGATCTTAATTTCCACAGTTTTCAACCGATTTTGATGACATTGTCAGTGAATGCTAGGGTTAGGTTGTAGATGGTCCCGTACGTAATTCATTGCTTTCAACTCATAATTTCATTCTGCGCATGCGCAAACGTAAATTACATGGAGTATCTTTCTTGTTTCTTTGTTCACCAATTTTGAAATGGAATATTTCAAGATCATTTAAAACTTATACACACATACACACACACTTACTTTATACATTCATGATACATAAACGAGGAAGCTATGCGCCACGCCCAACTTGGCAGAAGTTTTTTATTTTCCTTTTTTATTCTTTCCTTCTCGGATTCGGTCAGAATGGATTGGGTCGATAAAAACTTCAAAAAATGCTTTAATTCCAAAATCTTTGTTTGATTAGTAATTAGTAATTATTTAGAACTCTTTTTTGCCATAAAACTAATATTCAAAAATTTCTTTGCGCTATAAATGGCAAAGTTTCAAAACAATTCAACATAAATATAATACGATAATTTGCTCATACAATCATCCTGCGTGACTCGATTTTTTTTTTTTTTTTTTTTTTTTTTTTTCGAGTTGGGACACATGTATTTTGGTTCAGTTGGGAATTTCATGATATCCCATTACTTACTCCCACTATTTTTGTCTAGTGACGCCCCTGCTTTCTACCCAATGCATCTCCACATGCTCTATCGCCCAATTGCAACAACTGGATAACAGATGTATAGCGTTAGTGTCCCATTGTGTTTCTACTAAGCAAATTCTACTGCATTTATTCATAAGAATGTATTGTTATTATGTTTGTTTTATCGTGTTGTTTCAGGTATCAGTAACCCTATGTGTGTAATATCTAGTGCCAAATACCTGAGCCCCTCCGGGTGGGTAGAACTGAAAAACAAAAGCGACACTTACGAGCCTCCGTTCAGGCTGTACAGGGACGAAGGGCGGAATTACCTCCAGGTAAGTGAGGTGACTCTGTCGAGACAACTCAATTTGCTCTCAAGCGTCTTCACTCCAGCTGTTTGAGCCCGCTGAGCACGTCCAACTTCCTTACCGTCCCCCGCTCACTTCCTTCCGTATCCCTTGACACTCCACCTTTGAACGGGAATTTAACCCGTGTCTTGCTGAAATTGAATCGTAGTATTCGAGAAACTTCCCTTCGCGAACCCTTCATTGAGAAACCCTTATCCGTCGACTCCCCGTTGCGTATACAGTCTGGTTACCTATCTACACCACGGCTTCTCGCCAAATTGGCTTGTCTACATATTTTAATATCAATGAGGATTGTAATAGGGCAGCCCTCCCCCTTTCCCTGCTTATTTTATTGGAGGATTCGTTTTCGGCGGGATTCGAAGTTAACGAAATAATCATAGCGACAATGAAAAACTATAAAAATGCAAATTGGTGCTGCAAATTATTACAAAACTGTTTATTAAGATTGTTTCTTTAGAATTTAAACTGTACTTATGTAAATCTTAAGGACCATTCTCGGTATTGTGAAAGGTGTCAAAAAGAACACTGCAAGGGCACGATTGTAAGGGGAGCCATGTTGGCCCTCTTGTCAGCGGACGAACTGCCGTCATGGTCTGCACTGGCGGATTCCAAGGGGAGAAATAACAATACTATCTCGCAGAGCCAAACCGATGACCACTCTGCGATAGGGATTGGTAACGGTACGAGATTTTTTTAAATAAATCGAACGATTTACTTCAATAATAGATTTTTTGAAATCGATTTCTAAATGGTTGTTGAAAAATCAGGGATCGGTTCTATCACAACGATCCTTGAAAAACTCTAACATTGATTTTTCTGACCAAATTTTAAGAAAATCAGAAAAAATCAATAAAGTGTGGCTAAGTTTCTTTTTTCTGACCCTACTATTTTTTTTCTTCGAGATAAAAATGTTCAAAACGAAATACGAATTTCTGTTTTTATGCTTTTTATTATTTTTATTTATGCTTTTCTACAAAGATAACTGATCTATATCTGATCTGATTTATTTTTTTACAATCTAGTCATAGTTTTATTCACTTTGCTAATTATATACAGTGACATATATTTAGTTATTAGCCTATTCTTGATCTAGTCTTAGTTGTATTATTTTATTTTTGAGGTTTTTTATCCGCTTTAGGGGCTAAACAGTGGCCATCACTGTTCCCCTCATTTTTCCCCCTCGGATTTTCCAGTAGAATCCGTGATGGCACCCCTTAGAATCGTGCCACTCGCAGTGTCCCTTGGGACACCTTGTTCAGTGCCGCTAATGACCCTGCTGGTTGAGGTGCGGCTTAAACCATTAAATAAAAAAAGTATTAAATAATTACAACGACATAATCCACGAAAGAAATTCTATGAAATAAAATCAAAGGAAAGTCTTTTTCATGTACAGTTTTGTTCATAAAAAATAAAATAAATACATAAATAGGTAAATAAATAAAAATGAAAGTTCGAAAACTACGTTTGGAAAACTAGGTTTCCCAAATTACGTAAAATCTGCTTTTCAGGGGGTTTATTCATGTCTCAAACCTAAATTCATGAAGAATGTCAGGTACCCGACGGGAAATTTAATGCACTTTCCAACGGATTCGAATTTACACAGCGAATCAAGGGAGTTATTAAAATTTCTAGTGAAAAAAGGTCGAAACCACGAAAAGAAGCGTCGGAATTTTCGAGAGTGCGTGCGGGCGCCAGAGCCTGAATTAAATTCCGCTTTTCAATTCTGGTTGCATAGTGCATCGGATGAATGATCGCTGTGCTCATTCCAATGTACCAATTTTATTCAAATTTTGACAGCATATTTTAATAACCCTCAAATATATACCCAAAAATTTCAATATGTTGTAATCAGTGGTTCATGATTTATTGCTACAGTTGTATATACAATAGTTGTATTACATTTTTACACTAAAACGTAATACAACTATAGTTATACTAAAACGAAAAGTTACTATGATTTATCGATTTTTCCATGATTTATAGCTGCAATCGTATAGGCACTATAGTTGCCTACACTACACTAAAATGGGAAGTAAATATTTCCCTGATTTCATCAGAAAAAAAATCTCGTTTAAACTGAGAATGAGACTTCCGAGTAAAGGCAATTTCAAGAAAATCAAAACGTAGTGAACTTTTGATCAATGTCCACTAGAAACGTGGCTAACAATCAGACTTCCCCCCCAAACACGAAACTAAACGGCAACATTCAGAGAGTCTATTTATTTCATTAAAACACCAATAAGGTGCAGGAGTTGCGATAAATGGGGTGTTGTTGCGGTTACAGCCAAGGGTGACTGGAAAGGGTTAAATACAAATTCTCTAAGAAGAACTTTCGATCAGGGATGAGCTCTAGAATCGACCTCTGAAGTACTGACCACCTTATCCTAGACTCCCTGTATATGATGGGTAGCAAATTACAGGATACTTTGGCTTAAATTCATCTTCTTTCTCATGACTCCTCCACAAGATCCTTTTTCTCCTATTGCACAACAAATATAATTAATTTGAACTTATATTACTGCTGACTGTAACTAACAACCTGGTTGTATAATATTTTATATATCTTTCCAGTGGCTTGGAGGTGCAGACCTACGGCTTTCCATGGAAGGGCGTCTGCTTCTGATCAATATGATGTGCAAAGACGGCTTCAATACCAACAACGTCTTGCTCGACCTCTGCGTCGCATTCAGGGTGTCGGGAACTCCGAGTAAGTGACACAACTGCTTGTATATCATTTAGCTCCTAGTATAGTATGTGATGCATCTCCAAGTACGACATGCAGCTTCTAGTATGAGACACAGCTCCTTATATGTCTAATAATTAGCTCCTACTGCGTGGCACAGCTCCAAGTTCGTCCTACAGCTCCTAATTTGAAGAAAACTAAATTTAGTGTAAAACGTTATCAACAACTGACGTTGTTTGTTACTCATGAAGGCCTAACCGTCGGAACCCATCCAACATTGAAACTATTTGTAACTATTTCATGAGAACTAACAATCTTTTTCGTTAACTTCCGTTTTCCTCATTGGAATGGGTTTCCTTAACTTCGTAGCGTATCTGATGCGAGGCCTCACTCTGCTTTCCTACTTGTATTCATTTTACATGGACGCTATCACGATGGATCACATCTTAGAAGGCTGTGGTTGTTATTCGATTTGTTGATTTTCATGTATAGGATTCCATTAGCCCAGGTTTCTTAAGGTGGCTGTCAGTAAGAGACCGATGAACACCGATTATATGACTTCCTGTATTTACTTTCCGGGCGAGTAGGAAAGTGATAACTGTCTTCTAACCATCCCTAAAAATGGCAACAAACTCCTGGTTTTGGCAGAATATTAAACATGAATAGAGTAAATTCAACATTGAAAACTCTTGCTCGCCTGACGTGTTGAAGTTTGAATCAATTTGGAAATCCAGCTCAATTAGTGTTTTGTCGTATAAAAACTCGTTAAGTTATGCTTCATTTTAAATGTTTGATACGGTAAGTGGTTACTACTTTCCGATTCGCCCAAAGTGTAATATAAGAAAGTCGTGGAACCTTCTTAAAAAAAATGTCTGCAACTCCCACAATACATGAGTATAGCTAGACCTTATATGAACACACATCTATACGAACCGAAATCATACTCATCACTTCATTCATCATACTTTAAAGCTATTTTAAAAGTCAGCAAAAGCGAGATAGTAACACTGGTAAGTACTTATATAAGAAATCGTTTTTGAACCTGCCCTAAATGGCCATTTTTTGGTACTTCTCGGCTTATTACCGCCTATAGAGTATCTTTCTGGACATACATATATGTGAAATGGGTATAATTTTCATCTATAGAAGAATCTCTTGAGCCATTCCGACGGGAATTACGTTTTTCACCTATTTTGGGAAGTTTTTTTGCTAATTACTGCTTTTTTTATTCTAAGAAAGTGCTAAAAATTATGTTTTTACATCTATTATTTAGCTTATTACTGTCCTGAGGGCATCTTCCTGGCCATGACGAGTATCTAATATCATTTGTATCCATCAGAAAAGTAAGAATTGCATCAATATCCTTCGAGCCATAGTGAAGGAACGACCAAAATGACGCTAAAAATTACGTTTAACCTATTTTTGGAAGTATTTTGCTAACTACCTCCCTTAGGTTATTCTCCCAAGCATGAGGAGGTTATTTGTACCCACAAGAAGAGTAACTCCTGTGAATTTCATCAAAATCCTTCGACCCATTTTGGAGAAAAGGCAAAAAAAAAAAAAATAAATAACCTTAAAACAACGTTTTTTCACCTATTATGTTTTTTTAACCCCTTAAAAATGATCATTTTAAGCTGATTTTTCTACAGTAGCCAGGTCTTAAGTATGGGAAACCAATCCCGAAATAGGAATTTTTTTTATGTTGTACCGTAAGGTCGCGATCGTGTACACGAGTTACATACACACATACATACACACACACACATACAACATTTTCATGAAACGTATACATATGGGTTCAGTTTGCATGAGTATGCAACTATGGGTATCCTAGCATGAGTTTCAAAAAATGATTTTCAGGGTGATTGCGGGTTAAGCCCT
Source organism: Adelphocoris suturalis (assembly GCA_030762985.1). Classification (NCBI taxonomy): domain Eukaryota; kingdom Metazoa; phylum Arthropoda; class Insecta; order Hemiptera; family Miridae; genus Adelphocoris; species Adelphocoris suturalis. The sequence goes on from CM061045.1 coordinate 57,141,894, forward strand.
TCGGGTTAAGTAAGGAAAGTAATAGCTAAGGGATTGTCTTTTTCTTACTTTCCTTACCTTTTTCTTACTACGTTTTTTAACCTATTTTTGGAAGTATTTTGATAATTACCTCCCTTAGAGTATTTTACCAAGTGTGAGGGGTATCTAATATCTTTTTAACCTACAAGAAGAGTAACTCCTGTGAATTCCATCAAAATCCCTCGAGCCGTTTGGGAGAAAAGGCAAAAAGCGCAAAAAAAGACGTTTTTTCACCTATAATGATTTTTTTATCCCCCTAAAAATGATAATTTTAAGCTGATTTTTGTACAGTAGCTAGGGGTAGTCTCTTGGGTATAGAAATCCAACCCCGAAAGTGGAATTTTTCCATGTCTTAACTAAGGTCGCAATCGTGTACACGAGTTACATACACATATACATATACACACACACACACACACACACACACACACACACATACATACATTTTCATGAAACGTTTAGATATGGGTTCAGGTTGAACAAAATACCCATCCTAGCATGAGTTTCAGAAATTGATTTTCAGCGTGATAGCAAGACTTTCCCTTCACTCTTCGGGTTAAGTAAGGAAAGTAAAAAGTCTAAATATTAGTGAAACATATTTGTAAGTAATACATGCATTACAGGGGCGTCCCTATGAATGGATTGTATATAATTTTGTTGGGGATTGAAATAAGAGAAAACTTCTTTGGCATTAAACCCCTCCACCACCACCACCATCAACAGTAAATATGAAACTTCCACTGTTGCATTAGTACTACAATCTGGATAGAACAAATCATAGAAACTTTAACGGAATCAGATCAATATAGTAAAAATATCACCATTTATCTCTAATACCCCTTCCATAGTGAAATTTGAAACTCTTCCATAACTCCACCAAATTGTTCCAAAACTTGACCAAATTCATAATCGGAAAAAAAAATCTCGAAAATTTGACGAGAATAGTTAAAACATCACGATTTATTACTATCGCCCCCTCCATCCACCCTCTTCCATAATGAAATTTCAAACTTGTGATAGGTATTCGTTCCAAAACCTGACCGAATTCAGAGTTGAACTAAAAAAAGAATCACGAAAATTGTACAAGAATAGTTAAAACATCATAATTTTTTCGAATACTCCCTCTATTCACCTCACCCACGATGAAATTTGAAACTCGTGACACAAAATCTGTAAGTTATGCATGCATTACAAGGACATCCCTATGAAAGGATCACACATAATTTTGGTGTAATAATGCAGGGTGTAACATTTGGAAACGGGCAAAGGGCCAGCAACCGATTTTGGTGCTTATTTCGGATCGAAAGTTCCTCCTAGTGATTTTTTAAACGCTTTGTAATCTAGTTACTTAATTTCCAACACGTTTTTCGTGTTTTATACAACATTAAAACGGTCATAACTTCCCCTAAAATCTCCATAAACTAAAAAATAATGATATCGTTGGGAAGAGCGTTAAATTTCCTATCTACCTAATGTCAAACCAATCTTTTTTGAGCCGACTTAGTACGACTAAAATACTAATTTTAAAAATTTTCCAGAATTTGATTTTCTTGATTTGACATCCTAGGTACTCCTTTTAAAGACTATTTTGGAAAGCCATTCCACGGAAAAATTTTCTCAATTTCATTCAACTTACTTACTCAGTAGTCAATTTTACTTTTACTCTGTTTACTAGGGGAGAAATTTATGCTTTAATGTTGAAAAATATTGTTTTTTTCAATGAAATTGAAGGTTTTCTTGAAGAATTACTCTTTCTGAAACGAGTTTGTGGCAGGTTTCCGCGTATTTTTTCTCGCAGAATCGAATGTCAACATTTGCACATCTCCTCAACTCCATTAAAACCGAGTTTTACACTTTAACTAACTATAACTATAGTTTTAACCTTAAAAACAGATAAAACTGAGCTTAACTAATAAACAAGAATGTGTGGGTTAAAATGTCATAGAGGGCAATTTTACAAGAAAACCATCGATTTCAATAAAGAAGAGAAAAAAAAAAAAAACACATTTTTAACATTATAATATGATTGTCTCCCCTAATAAACAAAGTAAGAGTAAAATTAACCGCACCGTTGGATAGCTGACATTCTAAAAAAGATTTCCGAGGAGTGCCTTTCTAAAATGATCTGTATTAGAAGCAGAACAAGAAATGGAAAAAAATCAAATTCTAGAAAATTTTCAAAATTTGATTTTCAGTCTCCGTTTTTACCTATCAAGTTGGCTCAAAAAATATTGGTTGGCGTAAGGTAGGTAGGAAATTTAACGCTCTTTCCAACGAACGATATCCTTAGTTTTGGGTTTACATTGATTCTCAGGGGATTTATTCTAATGGGGGGGGGGGGGGGGGGGGGTTATGATTCTTATCGATTGGTTCAGTACTAAGTAGATATAGCGTAATATAGATAATATAGCGTAATATAGATTAGCGTAATATAGATATTAGCGTAATATTAGCGTAATATAGATTAGCGTAATAATATAGCGTAATATAGATATATAGTAATATAGATAATATAGCGTAGGCGAAAATTAAAATCTGTTTTCACGGCCAAAACTCCGAGACAAATGGACCAATTTCGATGAAATTTTCAGGGATCGTACAGTACAGGTTTTTGATTCCTTCCTTTAACTTTCATTGCCGTCTGATCCATAGTATAACCTGTGCGCTTGCGCAAACTTGAATTTCTTTTTGACTTGTACTGTGTTTCAGAACTAACTATACGTCTTTGTAACAATGAGTGAGGAAGCTATACTGCCCATCCCACTTGGCAGACGTAATGTTACAGTGATCCTAAGGGAATTTATGGCCGTTTTAAGGTCATAAGGTAGAAAACGAAGAAAAAATCTTGAAAATTAAATTACTCGAAAACAAAGTTGAAAAACAACTCTACGATTAATTTTCGATCAGAAATGAGATCTAGTGAAACCCCTGGAGTTTATATTAGATTTTAGATTATTATATCAATTACAGTTCGGACAGGGTTATAGTATATAATGGTGTACGATTAGTTGAAGTTAATCTTGGCCTAGGAGGGATCACATTCCATGTTATATATCGAGTTTGATGAGCTGGTTACGATATAGGTACACATATGCTGTACAATGATTAAGTGGGTGTTTGTGATAGTGAAGCAGTAGATTTTTCTAGCTCGTTACAATAGTTCAATATTGAAATAAATCGGAACCTGCTCCCCCACTGTGGGTTGCCAGAACTGTTTCTCGCATTGAAATGGTGGAAAACCTCGTTCGCTAAAATTGGAATCGATCCCCAATCAGCCCTCGGATTAGCACCAGAACACGAATAGTTGTCAGATACTAAGCGGGGGCTTCGAAGGGAAGTCGGACACATTCGTGACGTCTGGGACAGTGAGAAGTCTGAATTTAAAGAGATTAGCGATGCTGATGCTGTTGGGGCCTAAAACGGGACGCGCTCAACGAACCGCCCCGTCACCTATCGCAAAGGGCCGAGTCATGAGACGAAATTTCTCCGCCGTTTTATGCAGTCATTGCCCCAACAGCAGGTTGAGCATCCTGGAGGTCCGTCTGACTTATGGCCACACATTCCTCCTCCGAGCGGCATTTCAATGTTCCCAGCTGCCGCCGAGAGTGCAGCATCACGTTTTAATAGTCTTCTCCAGGGTCAGTGGGCCAACTTTTATGTGAACCAAGGTCGTGGAAGACTTGACGACGTTTTTGAGGACGCTGAAAATTATTACACAAGGGCTCATTATTCCCTAGGTATTATACAGGGTGTCCTGCATAAGGTGGTCAGTACTTGTAAGACTTAAATTGTTATTGATAATCCCATTTTCCTGAATGTGTGTGGAAACAAGTCCCCACACTGGAAGTACACTCGCCAAAGATTGGAAGGAGACATAGCCAATTACAGCGGCCCATATGAGATATTAGAGAAAACTAGTACTCACAATTATAACGTCCTATATGAGGATTCCTGATTCTTCCAGAACAAGCCCCCTAATGAAAGGTTAGATTGAATCAGCATTAGGTTGGGTTCCGTCGAATTTGATTTTTGCTGCTTTTCAGAGCAGGTGATGACTCTTGGACGTACTGGGTAGAATGAATTTTCTTCTGAAGTTCCAAAATCGTCCAAGAGTCATCACCTGCTCTGAAAAGCAGCAAAAATCAAATTCGACGGAACCCATTTTGATTGTGAGCCATATTCGGGCTCACAGTACTTCGGGGCGCGATTCTAGAGCTGGTATCTGATCAAAAGTTCCTCCAAGAAATTTTTTTAAACGCTTAGTTTTCGAGTAATTAAATTTTTGAGATTTTTTTCGTGTTTTCGACCTTAAGTCAATAAAACAGCAATAACTACAATAATTAAAACAGTACGTTTAAATTTGAGGATACCGTTGGAAAGAGCGTTAAATTTCTTTCCTATCTAATGCCAAATCAAAATTTTTTGATAGGGATCGTTTGGTGGAAACACTGCCTGAACATAGAATTTTCACGAGTATGAGAAATTCTAATTTTATTTCCCATTTCTGAATTGTTTTTCACGTACCTCACCTGTAAAAACTGGCCTAAGATCTCAGTTTTCTAGCGGCATAATCAATTTTTATTTTACTTTACTAATTAGAGGATAAAAGTATGTTTGTATGTTGAAAAACATGGTTATATCTATGAAATCGAGGGTTGTGTGAAAAATTACCCACTAAAAAAATTCGAGTTTGGGGCCGGTTTCTACGTATTTCTTAACGCTAAATCGAATGGTAACACTTGCTGATCTCCCCAACCCCGTTGTAACAGAGTTTTACACGTTAACTAACTAGTTTTAACCTTAAAAATACATAAAATTGAGCATTACAAATGAACTAAAAATTCGTGAGTTGAAATGTAATATCCTAATGTTAATGTTAATGACATTTTTAACCTATTCTATTTCTATAATAGAAATATGGGGGAAGTCCTGGACATTGATAATTTTTCTCCGGTGCAAGTGGCACAAGTATTCTCATATGTATCACAGCTTATAGCATTTCCAGAGCAAATTAAACTTTTCCAAACATATTAAACATTTTCCAAATCAAATTAAACCTTTTCCTAACCAAATTAGGTTTGGAAAAAGTTTAATTTGGTTTGGAAAAAGTTTAGTTTTAGTTTTTATATCATTAAACTGAAAAAATCGGCTTCATTTGTTAAATTGTGAAATTTTCGCCATGAATTTGTCGTTAAAATTGTGTTGATTTTATTCGTTACATTGTCCTTAACTGCCTGTTAAAAATTGTGCTCATGGTTTCAATAATGAGTTGCAGGAACAAAGATTATTTTAATTTCCAAAATGATTCAAACTATCTTCTTTACCTCATTTCATCGAGTTATCGCAATTAGAAATAGAAATTAGGACCGTGATACGATTGTTTTTCAATTTTTTAGTTTTTGTTTTATTTACACTTTTTTCCACCTAAACCCATAGGCTTGAAACACTACGATCTCTCAAAAATTGTGGAAAAACACTTAAATAATAAATTATTATTAAGGGTGATTCCCTCGTAACTTGATATAAAAAACTCTGAACGAAACCAGACCGTAAATGGGGTAGAATTCCACCAACGGCACCTTACTGCCTCAATCCGTTGCCAATATTTTTATTTATTTTAGGAAGCCACGTTTTTTGACATAAAACCCCTCATTTCCCCCCTTTAAAACCACTTTCCTTAAATGTTGACCATATTTTTGGATTCAGGGTTAAATCGTCCTTGTGAAAAAATCATGTTAATATTTATTTAGCACCAATCAGACTTGTTCATTAAAAGCAAACTTAGATCTGTAAGAAATTGGGAATTTTAAAAATGTTACAAAATTAACCACTCCTTCAAAATATATCTTAGAAACTGGCAAATTTCAGAAAAACTGATTCGATGGTAATATTTCCAACGGTATAGTCAATTTCACTTTTACATCGCTAAATTGAGAAGAAAATTATGTTTTAATGTTGAAAAAACGTTGAAAAAGACACTCAATGAACCTACGAGATTGAGGTCGGTTTCTACGTGTTCTTTCACGCTGAATCTTATAGTAACACATGCTTAATGTGTTCTCTTTATGTACCTAACTCTCCAATTCCGTTATAACCATGTTTTACCCTTTAACTCACAAATGACGATTATAACGGAGTTTGGAACATCTGCAAGCGCTACCATTCGATTTACATATTCATTATCATTTTTTAGTGAGTTAAGGACAATGTTTTCAAAAGTTGAGAAATGAATGCCTGAATACGGGTTTCCATGAAGAACATTTTTGAGAATTTAATTTTTTTTTAAATTTTTGACCCATTGCAATAGTTTCATTTTTCCACGAAGAATCGCTAAGAGGGAGAATCGTTCAAATTTAGCGTTTTGTTTCAGGCGACACGAATAAGTGGTCGCTGGGAGTGAAGGAGGTGTCGTTCACGACAGAGGCGCAGAGCGGCGGCGACGGCGATGACGGCGGGATGGGCTCCGGCTACGTGGCGGTGGCGCTCTGCTCCCTCGCCCTGGGACTCGCCTACGCCGCCGGCGTCGCCTGGTACCTCAAGAGGAAGAACTCCAAGGAGGCCCCGTCCCCCGAGGGCGGTCACCCGGGGGTAGTGGAGGAGGGAGTCGTCAAGAACAACCCGCTCCTGCGTCACTGCCAGGAGGCTCAGCCGCCCTACCCTTCCAACCCCCCGGAGTCCGGGTGCTCCGACTCCGACGACTGCTCCGAGATCTTCCACATCAACGAGGAGATGACTCCGAAATCCTCATCCCCAACCAACGTAAATCATCTCCATAATACTAAACTACTCGGTTTTTGTTTCTGGCTGAAGAGGGCATTTTTTCATCCCGTTACAGTGTCTCGACTATTGTGTTTCAGGTGGAAAAAGTTCCAGCCATCCAGCATGATTTTATACAGGGTGTCCCATCTAAACGGGCCCATCGGGATATTACAGACTTACGGTGCGAGCTATCGAAAAATTGAACTGGACCTTTTTTATAGTATTTCAACTCAGCTTCACGATGCGGAAGTCCGATTTTTATTTTTACATGTTTTAGGGTCTCAAATCATTTATTGAAACTTACGGTTTCCTCTTGACCCCCCTTTTTTATTGCTTTTTTCGATTTTAGGTTGAATTTGGAACAGAAAATGCCTCTATGAAATTTTCTTTTCGGGGCTTTGTTTCTGAGTTATTCCACTTTTTGCGGAAGTCCGATTTTTATTTTTCCATGTCTCAACATTGATTGAAACTTACGGTTTCCTCTTGACCCCCCTTTTTTATTGCTTTTTCCGATTCTAGGTTGAATTTGGAACAGAAAATGCCTCAGTAAAATTTTCTTTTTGGGGCTTCGTTTCTGAGTTATTCTACTTTTTGCGAAATACAGAAAATCGCCGATTCCTTTTGAAATCAGCATTAAACTATCTATCATCAGACCCCAGCGTCCATAATCAACAATCACCATCAGGGGGATGACATGACACTTGAACCGCTTACGATTTAAAAAAAGTTTTCCAAATCGTCGTTTTAAAAAAAAACCCCTCAAACTGTTCAGTACACACAGAATCACTGTTCAGAATACAGTTTAAAAAATGTACCACAAGGAGACTTCCAGTCAGTTGTGTTGTGATAAATCGAAAATCCCACCTGCTCCATCTGCAGCCTCTGCTCCTTCTCGTGCAAACTGTATTCAAGGGTAGAAAACAACAGCTTCTTGATACTTATTGTTCAGTCTACACTATGATCTTTATTATTTAAAGAACCTTCCATTAGTCCAGAATACGGCGTCTCATACGTTCTTCTAATAAATGAGTAATAGTACTGAACAGAAACCGTAAGTTTCAATCAATGATTTGAGACCCTAAAACATGGAAAAATAAAAATCGGACTTCCGCATCGTGAAGCTGAGTTGAAATATGTACTATAAAAAAGGACCAGTTCAATTTTTCGATAGCTCACACCGTAAGGCTGTAATTTCCCGATGGGCCCGTTTAGATGGGCCCTGTATACAGATTTTCGTATTATATTATATTATATTATATTACCTGCTATTTTAGCCTTAATTATAACTTCAAGTATATCCACCAGGAAATCAGGTGGTGTCTAAGAAGGCTGCTTTTGTGTACTATCTCTCTAATTACTCATTCCCGACGTTTCGCATTGATGGGACATTGCATCATCAGGGGATCTAAGAATAACAAACAGGTAATCAATATCTGAACCCTCACCACAAAGCCAAAAAATCTCAGTACCTGCCAAATTCTAAACTAATATACTCACGGACATTCAGAAAGTCAAATAATCTACGTCAAATGGTTCAGGAAGGTGGGTTTCATTCACCACTGCAGTCATCAACAGGTAAAATGGGGATTCTCCTAATTTTAAACAAACCATTAGTGCCAAATATTTTTTTTGCAAAATTATCCCAGTAATACTATAAAATATATGAATTTTACCTTACTTTGTATATAACAGCATCAGTAACATTTCATTCATTATCAAAAATCATCAGCCTAAACAAGTAGATCGTTTGACTTTTTGAATGTCCGTGAGTATATTAGTTTAGAATTTGGATGGTACTGAGATTTTTTGGCTTTGTGGTGAGAGTTCAGGTATTGATTGACCTGTTTGTTGTCCTCAAATCCCCTGATTATGCAATGTCCCATCATTGCGAAACGTCGGGAATGAGTAATTAGAGAGATAGTACACAAAAGCAACCTTCTCATCACCTGATTTCCTGGTGGATATACTTGATGATATTATATTCATGTTGTTTTGAATGCTTTGTTTACTGTTGATTCTATGACTAAAAAACTCATTCTAAATTGTAGTCCGCTATTCAAAATAAGGTTTCGGATTTTTAGTATTTTACGGTTTATGATTTCGAGATTATTCTTTGCATTTTTTTTTTTTTTTTCGATCCCAATGTTAGTCCAGTTGTGCATCAAATCCGAGTATTTTCGAATTTTATGATGAATGGGAGGGAATAGAGGGGGGTAAAGCCGAAAAAAGGGTTTTATTTCTCTATAAATTTTATAGACGCTACCCTGGCCACAATTCTCAACCGATATTAGTGATTTTTGTTTTGTTTCGATTTTAGTCTAGTTGTGCAACATACCTTGGGGCCTTCGGATCTTCTATCGTGATGGGGGTGGAGGGGGTAATAACCGATTCTTTCAAGCTACGATTCTTTTCTTGTTCCATTGAAAAATCGGTTTGGTTTTGAAACATTACTTGATCTGAAGTTTCAAATGTAATATTGAGGTGTTTAATGGAGAGGGGGGGGGGGGGGGTTAATATAGATAACCCGTGGTGTTTATTATTGTTGGTTTTTCTCGGTTCTTCTTCTTTCATGCTGCATGACTGGAAATTTTTCTTATCTCCAAGTCCATCTATGGTGCTCCGAACATGAGAGTATAGCGCAGAACGAAAACAAGGACCCTACCGACTTGCGCTTCTTGTGCTGCCTATAACAGGAGTTTTGGCGGACAAAAGTTGTTTTTGATTTTAGTCGTTTGTTTGTGTGTGTTTCTTTATTATACTTAGTAATTATTTTTTTAATAATATAATTCTCATTTTGACCAGTACAGATGTGTTTGATGGTACTGGGAACAGAATGTTGAGCGCAAAAATGGTGAAGCAAAGTATCAACAAGGGGAAAGTAATGTCAACCACCATGTTCCTTAGGTCCTCCGTCCCCTAGCGCTCCTAGCAGCGGACCTTGTGAGTTCGGAGCCCCATTGGAAGACCGAAAAATCAAGACCAAATAATTATAACACCATTAATTGTAAAATCTTCTCTTGGTGCGACCAGTTTTGTTATGTATACCTAAAACTAATGGAAGACCTTCAGATCCAAAGGGCCTAAGTACCAAAAACTTCAGAACAAAGTTATCGCAATTTTAAGGTCTTTTACCTGAAGTTTTTCAATGGTGGAGATGTCATAAATTTAAAAAAACATTTAGATTTGTTAAATTGAGACATTCATGTTTGGTTTGTTTTTCGAGAACAAAAATTGTTCGAGATTGCACCGAAAAATCGAATTTACTACTTGCAGTCGGCCTTATTACTCGTTATTGGGTCAACGAAGAAAAATTGACTAAAAATAGTGGAAATCCTTATGTAGATTAACTAAGCTTGAAACCTAGTACCTACCCACAAATTTAAAAAACCTGGACGAGCTCATACCAACAAATCAAATAGATTTCTGACCGACAAGTTTCTGCGGATGCTAGCAGTTTCACAGTCATGTAGGCATCAGTGAGTGCAATCACTGTCCACTGTCGGTTTAATGGAACATATCAAATCGTTAAAATTTTGATCGAGTCAGCTTCAAGGTCTTCATTCATTGAAGTATCTACAGTGAACTGTCCAGGCCTTAAATGTAATTATTATCGTGCACTAATTTTGGGTCTTGGACAAACCAAAGCACGGGTGTCAATGGGATCGCTGAAGTTCAAATCAAACCTAGGAAATCTCATCTCAAATTCACGCTACAAGCTCTTGTAGATCCCTAGTTTTATCTCATCCAGGGGATAGATGTATTCGGAACCCGAAGAGGCACCTGATAATTGGGAAGGGAAATATCCAGACAGGATCTCAACCTATGAAACCCCATTTGGGGGGGGATCTTCCTCTGGGAACAGCCTAAGGAGCTCATAATCAACTATCGCGAAAGATAGTTTAAAATTTACTTCTCCCCCCTCTCTTGGCAACTTACTTACTTTTAATATCCTTTCACATTTGCGAATTTTAATTTGTGATTAGGCTTCTACGACCAGCTTGGTTTGTGAGAAGGTAGCATCTTAACTCTTCAAACTCGATGGGAAGCGTGCTTGGCTTTGGAATTTTTTTCTCCATTTACTAGTGGTTTGGAAATCGGACGGTAGAGAACAACACAATTTAGAGGGTTCAAAAAATTAAAAATTGATGAAAATTCAATCAATCTACTAGACAATAAATTTTGGATGTACTCGTAAAAATTCCAAGTAAGTGAATAATGATTACACAATTTAATGAAGAGGACCTACGTACAAAGTCGAATAACCTCATCAGCAAGGCAGGAAGCCACTGTCTTTGCCGTCTCCAAAATCATACTTTCATTATTAACTGTACATGAACTTGATTGATTTCTTTGAATTTATACAGTTCATATTTTAATATCGATAAAATATTTTGAATAAAACAAATTTAAACCTAAAGTTGTTTGATTCAACCAAATAAGTGTTTATAAATTTAAAAAAAAACAAAAAAAAAACATCAAAATTGTTAAAAATAACTAAATTGTTTTAAATCAAATTGACGAGTGAAAAAATTGTTCCGAAGGAATGTTTGTAACTTGATAATCGGCTTTAACAATAAAAATTAGTTTCATAAAAAAATGGCTCATTAGTCATGCAGCATATCTAATATTTTGCCAATGATTTTAATGCTATTTAAAAATGTTGGGACTATAATTGATGAAACATCCTATTCAAATCTAATCTAAATGTAAGTTTATAACAATAATAAGAACTTTGGTACTTTTACATCCTCATTCATTTGCTATTTCATTCTACAACGTTGAATAAGGCGGTTAAGTGAGCCAAATGAGATTGGTTCCATAAGGGCACGCGAATAAAAACTTCTTCAATTAGTTACTCAACTTCCATTATTTTTATCACTATGAAAAACTAAACAGAACTAAGGGTGAGATAACGCTGAGTGAAGGAACCAGCACATTTTAACTGTGGAATACGACTAATTTGGGCCATAATCCGCTTACAATTATGTAACAATCGAGTTGGCTATTCTGCTCGCTTAGAGCCTGGCTCATTGCTATCTACCATCTGGCTACCTGCAATATGCCATTTGATACCCACCACTTTAAATAGGAACTTTCATATGTTGGAATGTCACACTTTTGACCTCATATGCGTATTCAGCGCAATTGAAAATCTCCAATAGCAATTTTCAGCTCAAAAGACCGTTCAGTTTGGCCAATATCTGGGAAGGAAGATCACACATGACGTTGTGGCGCAATGGTGCTGAGGGTTCCCTCTAGATGGGTGGGGCCGTGACGTCATCATCCAAATGAATTTCAAGAGCTGTTTACTGGTCAGAAACATCATATAGCACCTATTAAGAATGCTCTCGCTCAGCTCTTTCTATTGAGCAAATAAAAAGTAACCATGCAAATTCCCCATTCTGAAATGCAGTAGGCGAGTAATTGACCAGTTAGGCTACCAGTCCTGCCTCACTATGTTTTTACTCTTATCAATGGTTTTTCGATATGACACACTTTTACTGAAAAAACACACTTGGCACACTTTGATATCATTTAACACATAATTTAATTAAGAACGATATTATGTGTAAAAGAAAAAAAATGTTATCTAGTTCCAATGTTCAGAAAATTGAAAAAATTGCATATTTTCCTTAACTTCTTCACCTTTGTACGCCATCTTCTATAATACAGTCCATTTTTTATTCAGTTGCAGGTGACGTCAGCAATGGTCCACCCCAGATGCGATGTATTTGAGTGCAGGCAGGAAGAGCTGAGTGACAATGACTGCGAGGAAACAGCTGATGGCTCCAACATGGAGCGGCACCCTGAAGAGAACGTCTCCATCGTTGAGACCCATGAGAATAGGGAGGACCGCCTTGGAATGGTCAGCAGCCAAACTGGCAGACGCAAACTCTACTTCAACCCCGCCTATTTCGAGCATGAGCTGCTCCTGGTAAGTGGATCCTTTTACAGCACATTCATTCAACTATCGATCTTTTCAGGAAATTCTACCTTAGCCGAGCCATACTAATCCTCAATACCTACATGACAATCAGGTTAAACATAGGTACACAATGTTGCGTACCATCGGTGATTGGTGTGTGTAACAAAATGCATAGGAACTTTCCTAATTTCTGTGTAGTCTAGTCCTTCCCTGAGTGAATGTGCATAATTTCAACAAGATTTAGCTATGAAAATCGGCAGGTCAATCCATTCCTCTTCTTCCCTCTAAAAGGAGTTTCCTGCATCTTAATATTCAATATTTCACTGTTCAAAACTGAATTATGCCTCCGGTGATATACACATGCCTTGAGTGTGTTGAATATCATCATTTCTCCACCCTAGTTGTCCTTGTGAAAGATAAATACGAAGATTGTAAGAAAGGTTCAATAGGGGAACAAGATGCTAGGAATGGGCTGACCAATAAAATGATTACTTATCAACCAAACACTTGGTGACAGTGACAAATAAGCTAACAATTTCAACTCAGAATCTTCCACCGACCAATGTATTACTTGCTTGTCAGGCAATTCAATACAGTCCTCCCTGCACCTTGCAGGCCAACCCTCAAATTCTTTGTCATAGACGATAATATTAGTCTAAATCTAAATCCACAAAGCCACCTAGGTGAAATTGTTTATTCAAGGTTAGGTATGCTAAGTTCTAACAATTATTTACATCTTCATGTTTCCATCCTGTTATTCAATACCTTGTGTGATTATGTTTTCGTTTGTTTGATCTTTCAGGCACCGCCTCCAGCTGCTATCGAATTTTTAACTAAAATTCGAGAAGTTATGTCCATTGCTAAAGCAAAGATGGAAGCCAAGAGGTTCTTGCCAAGTCTGCTGGGAATAGCAGAAGAGAAAGATGATGAATGCGAATCCGCCATGGAGGTCGTTGACTGCATCTCTTGTAGGAGCAACAAAACTAATAAAATAAAATGCACCAAAGGAGCTCAGTGTGAAGGCAGCACGATGTCTTGTCATAACGACCACAACTGCACCAACGAAAACAAAGTCAACAGCATCAGGAAGTGGCTGGAGGACGTTCCGTGTATCAAGCCTGCATTCCCTGTTAACAGCCATACTCAGCCTTCCGGCCAAAATGAATACACAGCTAGTGTTGCTAGCAGCAGCAGAGGAAGTTCCAAAGGTAGTTTCTTATCCAGAGCTAGCACTATTAAGGAAAGTGCAAAGTATGCTGAGAACCTTTACACAAATCACGATATCACACCTGATACTAAGGGAGCATTGACTCCTGTACTCAACATATCGAAAACTGATAACATATATGAACCAAATGAGTATAATGTCAATAACTACGAGCCGAATAAATATGATCCAAACATATATGAACCAAATCAATATGAACCCACTTCTAATGAAGTGGAAGACTCTGCTAGTGAAATTGATGAAAATATATATATGGAGCAAAGATATGAGCGATTCTCCCTCAGATCATGTAGAGATGAATCCATGAATTATGAATGTATAACTGAAAATACATGTAAAGAGTTGGGAATTGGTATAGCTAAAAGCGGTTTCTCGACTCCAACTGAGTATGCTGACATTAGACCTAATATAATAGAAAAAGTGAACTGCTCTATCGTGTTCAACCGAAATAGTGGGAATGAATATTTGACTGTGGGATCTGAACCAGTCCCTGTGGGTGATAATAGGGAAGATCATGACTATGAAATGATTATGGTTGAGAGTGTTGAACTCAATGAAACTAAATCGTTGCCTGACTTCCCAAATGACAATCACTCTTTCATCAGTGAGATTTACGTTCAGCATTCATTCAGAGATAATGTGTATCCACGTAGTGATTCAAGTCTAAACAGCAATGATTCATCAACTAATTCTCTATTGAGCAACCATGCACAGAATGATGACCAAGGATTACTGACAATCAAGGTAGAAGGCAAAGCAGTACCCAAGGAAGAGTATGAATCCGATTACTTTGAGCCAGATACTCTTGATCGTAAACCTGCTAAACTCACAATCCATGGAGAGCCTCCCAACCCTGCAGATGTGACGGTTGATTTCTTTACTGACTCACTTGAGCGACAACCTCAGATAGCTCTCAAATCGAATGGCAGTTTCAGACATAATGACCCTGTATCTGGACCTCCTCATTTAGCTCAGAGAAACCGCAATGTTACTCTAAATAAAGCATTTGGTAGTTTGAGGGAGATTTTTGTGGCAAAGAACAGATACAACCAGTGTCACCATAGGCCACCCTTTTCTGGATTGCTGGGATCTAACAGGACCTTGAACCAGGTGTCGAACTTCCGGTGGAATAAAGAAAGGTACAAGACTTTGAAACCTGAATCTAGGCAGGCAAAGAGGCAAAGAGCTCCTTCGCCAAGGAACAACTTACCTCCAATCCCAATAGAAGTGGAAAGTCATGAGTACAACAACATTTCATTGGATTTGGACAAACCTCCACCACTCCCCGCAAGGAAGGGGAGGAAACCTGTGGCACCACCTCCACCTCTACCCGATTCTGCTCCACCCAAACGGGAGAAACGGCAGAACTTGGGAATAAGAAATGGAAGTGTAAGAAGTTCTATAAGAATGTTCAACAAGCTGCCCGAACTGACCAATGGCAATGACCTCAGGCAGTTACGTAGTAGGCAGTTGGTGACAGCTCCTGGCTCAAACTCAACAACAGAATACGAGTTCATGACAAACGAGAACAGAGAGAAAAAGCCACAGTTTTATTTGAGGAAGACAAACCAGGAGAACGGCTCTGAACGGAGCTCTTCCAAGAAAATCTACCGGCAAGGACACAGAACTGAGGACTCTGGCTATTTGAGCACAGACTCCAACAACTCATATAAGGGTGGAAGACGAGGTGAGCACGAAGGGGCTGGCAGTGAGACTGACGATTCATTCTTCGATGGTGCCAGCGAATCAGGAGCTGAGAGTATAGCCACTGATTCTTTCTCCTTTGGAAAGCATTTACACCCATCTACCTTACCCCACTACTCACTTCATGATGGGCCAACTGAAAACATATGACAGCACCGTTTAGTGTTATGCTTGTGAGATCAGCAAGAATCGACTGGTGTAGGTTCCCTATGTGAATTTATATTATTTTATGGCTATTTATTAAGTGAGTGGCCATTTACATAAAACATTATTTAGTGTTCTTCTCACTGGAGTAATTCATTTAGAAAATACTGCATTTACCAACATGAATGGAATTATATCACAGCTCCAACTCATTAACCAATTGTTTAGGTAGATAATCCTTGCCTCATTCACATGGACTGGTTGCAACATTACGTGAATGATCCAAGTTCACTAAAGAGGTCAGAATCGCATTTTCTCTTGATACCTCAATATTAGTGGTAATATAATTTTACTTAAAGAAACCCGTCTTCCAAAAGAACTGCTATATTTTAATGTAAAAAATGAAAAGGTACCTGTTTTAATATTTATTTTTATGAAATATTTATGTAGTTAATTTTATTAATGGATACTGTTGTAGACTGTTTGACTTGTGGTTGATGATAATAATTTATTGGTTTAAATTGATTCTTTTTTGTATACCCATTTAGTGTTCTCTGAATTTAGATATATGTTGAAATCCAATATTTGTGTCAACAACCCTTTCATTTTAACGATTAGAAGAAACGGATTGTTGATCTTTTTTTTTTTTTTTTTTGAAAAAAAAAAAAAAAAAAAGTTTATTAAATTTCATGACGTTTTTATTTAGTTTTTTAATGAATTTGTTCTAATGAATGTTATTGTTTCGGTTGATGAATAAAACCTTATTTTGATGTACATAATTTATAGAATCGATATGTTAATTAAAAAATATTGTTGATGTGACCATAATCATTTGACCTAATTATCTTATCAGCATTATAAATACTGAGAACTTCATTTATTACCTATTAGGTATATTAAAGCTTTTCAGTAATCCTTCCAATCATGTCACCTACATAATCTGCCCTACCTACTCAATGCTCAAAATATGACCAGAAGGAGGTGAGGGAAGTCCTGGCATGTGTAACTTTCTCAAGTAGGTAGCTCACCGGAATCTGTGATGTAGATTTTGGATTTTGGTGTTACGATTCCAATGGCTTTTTTTCATTACTGGCGGATCCAGCTTTTTTCATAATTAGTTCCAGAGTGTAAAAATGTATTGGAAAGCCTAAGAACAAAAATTTGCTGTTTTTCCAGGCCAAAGAGGCATCTTTCCTGGAGCATTAGTGGAAAACTATATTCGAAATCAAGGATGCATTAGAAGTCCGCCTTCAAATCAATACCTGCATAGGGCAGAGCATAATTCATACACTTGCGTCTCCGCAGAGGTAGTGACTAGCTCCCCAACGATTTTTAGTTTTCAAAACTTCCGCTATTGTGGCGCTTCAGTCGGTGTATTTCCTACTGAGTAGTGAAGTACTGTGATTGTTTCTTGAAACAGTAGTTGTGGCGCAGCTCATTGATTATGATACCGGTCTCGTGAGCCGAAGGTCATGGGCTCGAGTCCTGATGCATGATCATTTTTTTGTAGCTCGTACAACTCCCGAAATATACTTCTAAAACGTCATTCTGACCTGTATGTCCAACTAATCTGAATTTTCACTAAGGGATTGGCTACTTAATGTTATGTATTTTTGAGATGCGAGCAAAAACTAAAAATCGTTGGGGAGCCAGTCACTGCCCTCCGCGGAACTCAAGTGTAGGGATCCCCCACTCTTCTTTTCTGCCATTAAATAGTCTCGATAGTATCGATTCAGCCTCCCAACTCATCGATTTGCCCATTTTGAAATCAACAGGAGAGCATGGAAGAAGAGAAGATGGAAGATGATGTGTATAGTTTGGTGGTCTGGATGCTCGCATCTCAGAAATACATATGACATTAAGTAGGTGGTCAATCCCTCAGTAAAAATTCAGATTAGTTGAACATGTAGGTCAGGATGATGTGTATAGTTTGGTGGTCTGGATGCTCGCAAGCTCGCATCTCAAAAATATATAACATCAAGTTGGTAGTCAATCCCTTAGTAAAAATTCAGATCAGTTGGATATATAGGTCAGAATGACGTTTAAAAATATATTTCGGAGGTTTGAAGTACGAAGCATATAAAGTTTCAATCTGCTCTGGATTCAAACGCGGGACCTTCAACATGCCAGGACCTTTTTTTGTGTTAAAAAAGAACACAATAAGTATTTATTTTACAATTTTTCAATTTTATATTTAGCATTTCGTCTCCCTGAAGAAGCCGCCCCACTTCCTGGGGGAAAACGTTGAACATAATAAAAAACCAATTTAAAGACAGTAAAGGCCTTTTTTGAAAAATCATAAAAAGGTCTGCAAACGAGGTAAGTAGGTAAGCAGTATTTTAGTTTCAAGTTTAATTAAATCTAGTTTAATTTTCAAGATGGCGTGTGAGCCTTGATTGGGTACCTACTCCTCAAATTCTCAGCAATGAACGCCAAATTCGAAAGTAAATCAGTTGTATAGACTTTGACTCATGACACAGTTTAAAGTGGTATGTATATGGATCCTGTTGATGGTCAGTTAGCGTGCTTAATCTAAATGTCAATTCCAATAGACGGTATTGAAACGTGTAATGGAGTGAATATGGTGACCCAACTTCTGAAATAATTGAAATACTAGGAGAATTTCACATAAGGACCAGATATTTTCTTATCAGCTCAAGCATGGAAATAAATAAATTCCATTATTAAAGACGATTGACTAAGTACTTTGTTTCACCTCCTCTTCAAGGAATCAGCATTCAACACTTCTGTCCTCTGACGTCATTACTTTGTGACAAGTCACAAATAGGAGCACTCGGCACTCCTCGACCAACACAACCGACTCACCTAGCCTTCGCAAGATGCATCACTACCTTCCAACATCCATGAGTGAGAATGTGGGCATTTACTACCCTGAACGACTGGGACGTTTACCCGGCACTGCAGGGAGGGGTCTATCAGTATAAAACCCCTGGCAGATCCCATCTCCAGTCAGTCTTACGTCTCAACTCATTGTCTGTGTTACTAGTGTTTGGAAGCCAGTAACCTTTTAGGGTAAAGGATCCTGTTTAAATGTGTTAGGTATTGATCTTCTCATTCACCTGAATTTTTCTCCCAAGCGACTATTCAGTTCTTTAGAAGTCATCCAAAACTACCAACCACCAAAAAAATTGGAGAGTGATTATAAACTATTCACACCAGGGGAATAAGCTGACTAATACAAAAAACCTCAACCGTGGAAAAAGGGAAAAGGAAGATTCACTTGATAGGATTCAGCACGCAGCTTTTGACAGTAGCGCTACCTGTATAGTAGGGGGTACTCCAATATAGTTTCATAAGCTTGGTATGGTCTCTTTCTTTAATTGGCAGAGTTCAATGTGGCTTGCGTGGCGTTAGCCATTGTGTAGAGGGGGTCGAGTATTAATTGCAAATCGGATCGTTAGTGGCATTAGTGGTTCCTCTCTGTCTGAACCTCTGTCTCCGGCAGTTTCTCAACGAGACTCTCTTCCAGGGAAGTATCTCTATTATATTATAAGAATGAAACTCTGTCTGTCTGTGAATGAGTCTGTCTGTGTCGCTTTCACGGACAAAGGTATCCGAATGGGTTTTTTTTATCATGACCGAAAATCCCCCTGTCAGACTGTAGGCTATGTTTTATTCGTTTCCCCCCTCTCTTTTGACCTTAAAATTCCGTTTTTTACCTAAAATTTGACGTTTGTCGGACGCCTTTTCCCGTTCTTTTCGACTTTCCCGCTTCCCCTACCCCTCTAAATTCCAGAAAAATACCGGTTACATAGGTTTTTGTACGAAGAAGACGACTTCGTTTTTTTTTCTCATTAAAATATACCCCATAAAAAGACGTTTTTCGGGACGGTGAATGCAGACAAAATACAGTTTTGATGCTGCCAAATCTGAATCTGAAATCGCATATCGAAAAAAGTGACGGGAAGTTGGACAAAATGCGAGGAGAAGGGAGGCAAAGTGATTAAAATGAGAAGTTAATTGAGCAAAGCGAACACCTTGCGAGCGAAGCGAGCAACTTAATAGGGGGGTCCGGGGGGCTTGCAAGTGCGAGCGAAGCGAGCCGGAGCGGCTAGTAATAACTGTTAATGTCCTAAAGAAAAAAAAGAAAGAAAGAAATGTCCATACGGCTTTAGCAGGATGGTCATGGTCTCAATGAGGGAGCTGCAATTCTATGGTTTAAATGGACAACCGCATACTGCGTTCACAAAAAATTTCTGAATGCTGGTAGCATCCTGGAAGAGGGCAGGAGCAGTGGCACCCGCAGGAAAAGCTCAATTCGGTCGAAGAAAACCCTGGAAGGACAATAAATCAGATTAATGAGATTATCTCATCCAGGTTTGGTATGAATTTGAGCAAATCGACCATCGACAATGCCCCGAGGAAATTGAAAGTTACACTAAAGAAAGCAACTATCCAAATTAATCGGATGAAAATCTGCGGAAAAGAAAGGAATATGTTTACACCTTGTTCAACGATTGGGCTCCTGCTGAAAGAAAAAATTTGTTATACATTGACGAGTCAGGGTTCAATCTCCACCTTCGTCAGACAAATGCTTGTTCTCGGCGCGGCGTTCGTGTGGTCCTTACTATACCAGCAGTTCGAGGCAGGAATGTAACTCTAGTAATAGCAATCAATGACCAGAAAGTGGTACACTTCAAAACAATCAGTGCTGGTAATTGCAATGTGATCCGTTTTTGTGAGTTTCACGAAAAACTGGAAAACACCAATGATGCCGTTCTGATAATGGACAATGTCCTAGTAGATATGCCGGTCTCAATACGGCGTGTGGTAACGAGAAACATTTACCGCACCTTAAAGCCACGTTCGTTCCTTAACGGATCTAGTTGTAAGGCTAAATCCATGGAAGGAGGAAATTATCCCGTGGAGGTTATTTGAGTCCATGGAAGGAGGTAATTTTAGACGATTACGTCTTTTCCAAATGGCGATCCGTTAACGTATCTGTACGTCAGGATGCGTCACCGTAAATCATTGCGCCAGAGTTACTGCGCCGGATTGTCAATTTCTTCCCCCACAAAATTCCTTAATTTTCAAAACAATGTAACATAATTTAGTACGATAATTTACGAAAATTCGCTCATACGATCATGCTGCATGACTGGAACTTTTTTGTACTTTCTTGGTTATTTTTCAAATAGATGGATGGCTCGTCGAAATTTAGTGTCTTGCTTCACTATCAGTGGCTTAATCATTTCATGAAGCTCAAAAAACTTTTCTAGAGACATCCTGAAATGTTGGACGAATTTCCTTTCAACGCTCAATAAATCATGGAAATGAGGGATCGAAAAATTAAATCCTCCCCACAGGGGACGAACCTCATGATTTTGGAGTCGCGTCGCGCCGCTCTGTCGACCTAGTGGACAGCCACCGGCCACCTTAAAGGCCCGATCACACAGGACGCGTTATAACGCGACGTTATAGGAACGCGCGTTCCCTCCGACGTTCGGCGATATAGCAACGTCACATACTTATTATTATTGGGCGTTATCAGGGCGCGAGACCCAGTCTTGTCTGTGAACTATTTCCGCATGTCGAGACAAAATTTCGAGGACTTACATGAACTACTAGCGGTGAATATCCAGAAGACAACCAGAAGGACCGAGGAGAACGCCCTCAGCGCGCGATATTTTGTAATTTTGTACAACCCGCTTGGCTGACGTCGCGTTACTGTAAGTATCGCTGAGAGGTACCGCCGTGTGTGTGACGGGGGTGATGCAATGTACCGTATCTCGGTAACGCGACGTTACTGGAACGCCTAACGTCACGTTATAACGCGTCCAGTGTGATCGGCCTTAAGCCTCCCGACCACAATTGAAGAGCCTACAGCGACAGTAGAGCTGACAGACTGCGCAAACTGGGTAATGGATATGAAGCTGGAGCTTCCAAAAGTAGCGGCGAGCCGCCCTCTCCAATAATTTGTACAGTATGCAACCATGTGTACTCTACTGTGGAAGTTGTATTTTTACTTTTATGGAAGTTTATTATATTTTTTAAATTCATGAATAAAATGTGTGTGCTCCCCACTCACTTCCTTCTCTTCAACATACTTTTTCTAGTTCCTGCTTGGTCGTAATCCCGTTGTTGGTTCAGAACTCTATCAATAATCACACAAGTGTATTGATCACATTCTGAAATTGAAATGAAAAATTCTGAAATTGGTTAGGAAATGTTTGAAACTGGTTTTGAAAATTATGAATTTGGTTTGCAAAATTCTGAATTTGGTCTGGAAAATTCCGAATTTGACGTGGAAAAGCTATATTTACGTAAAATGGGTTTGTAAGGGTCAGCGAGGTTATTAGAGTCAAAACTTCATGGTCAGCCTTGTATGTTCTGGAAGGTCGAAGGCGCATGTTGAAGGAAAATGTGTGTCAATCACAGGGATGTTAGAGGACACTAGTATCCACCTATCACATGAAGGTAGGAATCGAAGTTCATAGATGAAGTGTGCTATTGATAACAGTAAGTTGTTTCATTTTGTTGTCCTGTTTCGTAGCTACCAAAACTTTGTCTGTGTAGAACTAGCTGATTTGTTATCACTCTCGCTCTTTGACCTTCGTTCCCGACCTTCGTTCCCGCCAGTCCTTGGCTACATATACTAACTCCAAAGACCCATCGAGCACCTAAATCAAAATTCAATACCTATTTTCTTCTGATGTCATCGATAAAGAGGCACTAAGAACGAGAGAGAGAGAGAAAAAAAAAAGAAAAATATTCGTGTGGAAGGAGCATCTGCGTTGTTCATTCTTGAGAAATTATAAGGGAATATCAGTTTCAGAAGGCAACGTAGGGTAGGGGCTGTACCGGGCGACACTTTTAGGTTTATGGTTTTTCCTGAAGGTAATTATGGTCCGATTTAATCATTTTCGGTCTGCCAAACAAATATTAAACCCTTCGATGCACGATTTTGGTTCATTATTAATAATGAACCTTTGTAATCGACCAAGAAAAAAATTTGTCAACCCCCCCCCCCCCCCCCCCCCCCCCCTCTCAAAATTTGTTGGTTTACGTTTCAAAATGGGTAGAATCCAAAAAAAAAAAAAAAAATCCGTCCGTCCGCCAATCAGAGCTTTTCTCCAAAACTATAGGTACTGGAACAAAGTTTATGAAATTTGGCTCAAAAATCATAAATCAGCCGGGGATGTGCCAGTTTTAGCGGCATCAGTTTTGATCAACCCTAATGGGTAGCAATTAAGGGCCAATACATTGAAAAATCGAGATCTCGAAAACTTTCAAGGTAACAGTGATGATTTTTTGCTTTTCAATGATAAAAAATGTAATCCCAAAATCGATTAAAACTATCAGCAATGCAGTAGGTTGAACCATTCATTTTATATGAGGGCTAGAGTCAAAAATGTCGTCGAAAAAACCTTCGGATTTCCTTCCAGGTGCAAGAAGATGATGTTGTTAGCACAGGTGAATTGGTAGCTCATCTGATAACGTGTCGAACCCGATAGCTGAAGGCGACCGCGCTGTGACAGTTCGTATCCCGGCGGCGGCAGCACAAATTTTTAGTTCCTGGTCACTTTCAAGATTTTTAAAATATTTTTATTATTGAGTTTATCGTAACTTTTGTCACCTACAGATGATCAGTGAATCTTAGGTGTCTTATTTTATCTCATAAATTTCAATTCGTGGGTGCCTCGATCGATGTCGATTTGTACCTTCGATATGTACCTACTATTAAACTTAGATTTCAGCTCTTGTTACGTTTAAATAGGTGAATAATAATAATAATCATTTTTGATTAATTAAGTAATATTGATTTCTCCGTGTTTTTGCTTGTCAATGATAAATATAATCCCAAAGAATTGTTTAAAACCACCCGAAACGATGTACGTTGAACGGCTATTTTCTTCAATCAACCAACTGATATAAATTACCTAATTGTAAATAATGTGCAACGAAGAAATATAGTTTCAAAACAATATGCAGTAAATGCTACCCTTCTACTTGACGGGAAGATGACTTAATCACAGATCATTTTGTTCCTCAACTTTACTACAAAACGTATGGGGTCCTGGTGCTGTAATGCAGTGAACCCAATATTGGAAGCGCGAAGCCTCGAGTTTCGATAGTAAATATACTATAAGGGGGGCTTAATAATTACGGCCAGTGTTCTGCGTAGAAGGTCTGTCTAATACAGAAATAATAAACCTTTGTGTTATAGTTTGCAGCGTTTTTCTTTTGTTGTGAAAAAAAAAAAAAATGAGTGGTAGGAATAGGTCTCAGGATAGCCGGAAAAATAAGGAAAAAATGTCATTACTGTTTTTTCCCCTAGGATTCCAAGAAAAACTGAAAGATGCCTGTAAGCATCATTGTGCATATATGGGTGGTACCTGGCCCTGGGCCTCGGATGGGTGTTTTCGTCAATGAAATCCAGTACTTACGAACATTTTAATTTATTGAAACATGTAAGAATCTTCAAAAAACGAATGGTAGGTGTCCTCTTGTTTAATATTCGTAAAACTGTTTCAAAATTATGTATGGTAATCTTTAAAACACGTTTTTCCTTTGGTTAAACACAAATAAACTTCACATTCCTTACAATAACCACAAGTTTGGCTCTTGTCGTTTTCCATCTTGCATCTCATCTTCTTATTGGAACTGAATACCGGCCAATGGTGTTGCCCATCTTTTCTTATGTCAGCCATAGGATGTACTCTTAGTCGTCCCCTTTTCGTTTTTGGAGATATTGAATCAGATGATGAACAAGATGGCCGGCCCCTTTTTCGTGGATTTTGACCTGGTTTCAGAAGACAAAAGAGCAAAATCCTGAAAATTTTCTGAGTTATCAGTTTCCCCCACTTTGCTAACTGACATCTCCTAGAAATTATCCATGAATTGACTACGGTGAAGTCCAGCAAGTGGTAGAATATCTTCATGTACCATTTTCTTGATTTTAGTATAGTCCTATGACGTCCAATGTGGCTGTCCATCAAATCAACTCCGCCCATATGACGATTGTAGATCTTCACAATAGCTGGGCACCTGACTCTCTAATATTATTTTCTATTGCGAAAATATCTCCTGATTTCTCCAACAGGTTCAGCTCCACAGAAATTTGAAACAAGAGAGACAACTTTGTTGTCTACCCATAACATCAATGAAGTAGTAGAATCAGGGCGTTGATTGAAATATTCTATTGAATCTGCTCTTTCCGCTACTTTCATCAGATCTTTATCTGATATTACCTATTTCTTTGCAGTTGGAGTTGTTCTCTTCTTACAGTACTCAGGGCCAAAATAACTTTTTCCTCTTTCAAAAATTGCGTTAAAGAAATTGAAGTGTAATAATTGTCAAAAAATACAATGTTGTTAAGGAAATTAGGAACATTCCTCACCATTCGGACCACAATTTGAGCTGAGACCAAGATCGATATCATCAGGTGCCAAAGAAGTTTTTTCTCCATGAATTTCAAAGTGGTATTTCCATAACCAAATGTGTCACATAAAACTTAAAGTGTAAAACTCCATTTATGGGGTTGCATTGACCGAGTGGATGCCTAAACTGAGAGGCTGTTGTCTGTCAGGTTCGTGCCTGTTGTCTTAGGTAATGCTGAAAATTTTTCATTCAAATGGTACATAAAAGGCCTCAATTTGAAAAATGGATCACGTTCAGGTTCTTC
Source organism: Adelphocoris suturalis (assembly GCA_030762985.1). Classification (NCBI taxonomy): domain Eukaryota; kingdom Metazoa; phylum Arthropoda; class Insecta; order Hemiptera; family Miridae; genus Adelphocoris; species Adelphocoris suturalis. Next base: position 57,167,319 of record CM061045.1, read on the forward strand.
CGACATTTCTGTATTGTCATTGAAGTGAGTGAATCAACTAATTTTCTCGCACTTGTTGATTGAAATGTTACTCGTATTATGTACCATATCAACGCCAATATATGGGTCCCATAAGTCTCAAAGACAAACGCATCAAGATACAGAGCTGATAATGGTGACCCCTAAAAAGTTTTGATATCATTTACGCAACAGTCATACGTATGATCTTCAGATATCTACCATAATATTACCTTTAGAATCAGTGGTACATTTTCAAGATTCATTCTTTACAACTATCCAATTAAGTACCTACTCATTTTAAATAGGTGATGCTTACGCTTAGTGAAGCCAGCAGGGTGAAACCTACTTCTTTTTTTACTTTTCTTGAAAAATTACTACAATCAAAATTTATCAGTTTTTCCACCTTTTACTCAGTAATTGAGTGTATCGATCAAGTTGAAACATTTCCCAAGGTAATTATGAGAATGAAGTTACACCACTAGTAAGTGGTGACACTGGTAGCTCAGGAGTTAACGTAACATTTAAATAGATTTCTAAATTTTAATTTGACTGAAAATGAAATTTGTGTGCTCTATAAATGTAGAATTACATGCTCTATAAGAATAGGACATGGGCCTTTGTAGGCTGACCAAAGTCACTGGCCCTTCCGATTATATCGGGCTCCCACAATTGACGTGTATTACATGCTCTACAATTCCTATTGAATGAGTTTTCACGTATGAGTAGCCATTTTTGAGCTGCACACATTCCATTTATAAATTATCTTGATCTATCTTGATTTTTCGTAGGGTTGGACGAAATAGATATTTTTTGATGGACCACTTCATCTCTAAGGTTGGATGAATTTCAATTTTTAGGTAGGTACCTCATTCGACGTAGAATTTTATGAACTTTTATTTACCAAACAAAATTATTTTAGCTAGGTTTTAAAAATATTTGCAAAAAATAAGAAAAATAAAAAGAATAATAAAAATAATGATCCTCCCATAATTCAGAAGAGTAAAGTCCCCTGGAGATACCACTATTTTCTACCACTAGGTTTGGATTAATCCATTACCTACGCCCTTCCAGTCCAACGTGTTACACTGCCAGGTCATACGCCCCACATAAAGATCTCTAGACGTCTCTAATCGTCCTTTCCCAATGCCGAATAAATCCAAATGTCAGTAGCTTGTTCTAGTTTCTCTAAATTAGGAGGTAGCTCATTGTGTGCATAGTTAGCCTGTGTCAAAAGGCCAGGCCAGGGGTCTAGTGTGTTTTATCTCAACTTTTGCAGTCATGGATTTAAGCAATCGAGGCTGTTTGAACATTGTGTGGGGCGAGTCTGTGTGAATAACTGATCCCATCAAGAGGGTTAACGCCTGTACCTTGCAATTAGCAACGTAGACAAAGACAAAAGAGTGAGAACACTATCCTACAAACGTTGGGAACAAATTGGACGCATCTCAAACATTTAACCATGTGTAGGTATTGATAATTTGTTCGCTAAGCTTATGAGGCCGTTTATGCTAGTTTAAAATAACTGATCGCTCATTGTGAGTTTGAAGATCAGAGGATACCTAAGGTTCTGAGAGCTTGAATTATACTTGCACATAATGCTAAAAGTGCCCTTGTGTATTTAGCTCCTATCCTTTCCGAAGGATCTGAACTCAGCTTCGTCTCCTGGACTCGGGACCCTCTCTGGGGGACCCTCTCCTGGCGCCTGCAGGCGTTGTGGTTATACTCATTCATCAACGTGCGCATGTCCTGCGGGTGGCTAGAATCGTATGAATTGCAGTGAATTCATCCGTTTTGCGCGGGTCTGCCCTAAAACCTTGAAAGGAGCTCATTTCAGATGGAATTGGCTTTCAAAAATTTATTTTTTCTTACTACTTAATTTGGCTCAAGTTAACTACCCATTTGCCATCGACTATTTACATCACTTTACAACGTTTGTTGCAGAAAGTACACAATACATTCACAATTAAAACATTAACTTTGAAATTTAAACTTTTAGTTATGACTCAATTTATGCTGGTTCTAATACTGAAAAAGGTTTTCGTAATCGTTCGTATCGTTCTGTTTGTGTATGGCCGTTAAACTGGCTTTACATAGTATTGGTGCTGGTACTGGCTTTACATAGTATGTGGGCAGCAACATCCCAAGAGAAATGTGATTTATTCGCCTCAAAATTGAGCGAGCAATTTCGCCCATATGAAGTACAGGATCATGCATTTAATGAACTGACTGAAGAATTCGTACGGGAAGCTTTGCCGTTGAGTGTTTTCACTGATTTCTTCACCCCTGGAGAGGTCAGAAACGTAATAAATAGAGCGCAAAGAAGAAAATCTCCAGGGTTGGATGGAATTGGGCAGCCTCTACTTAAGGCATTACCGCGAAAAGGTATTGTCTTACTAACCCAAATTTTCAACGCAGCTCTTCGTATGTCTTATTTTCCCAAGTCCTGGAAGCATGCAAAAGTTATCATGATTAAAAAGCCGGGCAAGTCCAAATCTGATCCTAGCAGTTACAGACCAATAAGTTTGTTGCCGTTGTTCGCCAAACTATTTGAGCGCCTCCTCCTATCAAAACTGTACGGGTTCCTTCACTCACTGATTCCTCCCACTCAGTTTGGATTTCAAAGTTCCCACTCCTGCCCTCAGCAGCTTTATAGAGTAATTGAGAGCATCAACGACTCTCTCGAACATAAAGACGTTTGCTTGGCATTATTCCTCGACACTGAGCAGGCGTTCGATCGAGTCTGGCATGTGGGACTCCTCTCAAAGATAAAAGATCGTTTGCCGGATACGTTCTATAGAATTGTTCTTTCGTACCTCTCAGACCGCTCTTTCACTGTTAGCTGTGGCGAAGCTATATCTGAAACATATGACATACACGCAGGTGTCCCACAGGGCAGTGTATTAGGACCTTTCCTGTACCTTGTTTTTGCTGGTGACTTTCCTCGTTCATCTGTCCTCACAGTCTCCCAGTATGCTGATGATGTAGCCGTTCTCAGCTCAGCAAACAACTGCAATGACGCAGAGAGCATACTCCAGGAGTATGTTGACCGCGTCTCTCTATGGTGTCGCAGATGGAGAGTGAGCATGAACCCTCAGAAGTCTGTATTGGTAGCCTTCACTAACCAAACTCGTCGCAATCAGCCTTCAATTTGCTTTGGCGGTCAGCAGGTACCACAGAAGGACACCGTCAGATACCTTGGATTGGAGCTTGACAAGAAACTGACTTGGAAGTGTCATATTCATCACCTGGTCACGAAGATGCGTCAACGGTTAAAACAGCTGCATTTCCTCCTGGACCACAAACGTTCACCATTGGCCTTGACCACCAAGCGTATGTTATACCTGACATTAATTAGACCAATTTGGTATTATTCGTCTGGATTATGGGGATCGGCAGCAGACAGTCACATTAAGAGGGTGCAAACGATTCAGAATCGTGTTCTCCGCCTCATTACAGGTGCTCAATGGTATGTGAGAAACACAACCCTGCATAATGATCTCGACATTCCGTTTGTGAAAGAAGTTCTACGTTTGAACTCTGTCCGTCTTCACCTGTCGATGGAAAATCATCCTAATAGTCTTATGGCTGAAATAATAGACTGTTTGCCCCCCCCCCCCCCCACGTAATGAGCGTCCACATGATCTCCTAGTTGATTAAGTCCTAGATCTATTTACTATATTCTTATCGCACCTAGTCTTTACAATTACGTTATGTTGTCTATATATATATTTATATAAATACTTTTTTTTTCTTAAGCAACTTGTAAATATCATGTGTTTTAAATATAATAAGTAATAATATAACCTTTAGTTTCATGTTGTTTGTTATGTAAAATATAGTCAGGTCAGCTATTGAGCTGTTCCTGCAATCAAATATCAAGTTAATTAGGGTTATGTCCCTACTATATTTAATTTTTGTTTTCAAAATTGTAATGTTTAATTTGTTATAAACAATAAAATTAAAGAAAGAAAAAAAAAAAAAAAACATAGTATTGGTTTCAAGTTGCATGTAAAGATCGCACTAGAGAATAGTAGAATAGGTACTCTCTTCAACTGCATGTTCAGTGTATTTCTCAGCAATACACATACAAGGATTAGTTTTTTAGGACGTCCCTCTGAAGGTATGACTGTATGACTAATAGGCAACGCTTCGTTAATAAGAGGGACGCCTATTGGAATTGATCGGGGGGGGGGGGGGGGGGGGGGGGACAACCCAAGCATAAGAGAAAAAATAATCGCATACAAATTCGTTTCAGACCATTCTAAGACCAAATCCGTGGAAAAAACCATAGGAGGTGTGTGTGTGGTAGGGTAACTGTTGGTGTTTTTATTTCTTCTGAGCTCCTTCATATCCCTACCCAAGTCAAGGACATACGTCCGTCCCCGCCGTGCAACCCTGGCACCCTCCAGTGTACTGGCAGAATGACCCAATGGCGATTAGGGGGGGAGGCTCATGTCAATGAGTCTCCTGTCCCTTTTGAATGTGTCCCCCCGTTATGAATACAAACAACACTGAGCCTCATAACCCCCGCCGGCCCATTGGTACACCGGCTCTAGGGGAGGTGCTCGGTTGCGCCCACCAGTGTGCCTATTGTGAAAGAACCTTTACCTCCAAACAAGGCCTCAGTGCCCACGTCTGGCAGGAGCATCCCGAGGAGGCCAACACTGCAATTGACATAGAGCAGGAGCAGCCCAGGTGTGCGTCAGAGGATTTGCGGCAAATGGCAGCAGAGGAGGTAGAAGCAGTGCGTAATGGGGTACATCATATAAATGTTTATTTGCAGCAACGTTTTCCCATGTGCACGCTTTCTGCCATTCAATATCTTTGCCTGAGGCCCCACTATAAGCAGCTTGTCCGGGATGCGATCCTGACAAATAGCCATGGGGCCTCTCCCGCATCTCCTACAGGTGTGGGGCAGCAGCCCACCATTCAGCAATCCTTCCCCGGGACCTCCGGTCTTCTGAAGACTTGAAGACTGAGGTATTGTGGCTCTGGGAGCAGGTAGGCCGTATTGGAGGTTATGAGAGCGCCTACCTGCAGGAACTGACAAGGCGCCCATCTCGCCAGTTCCTGCAGGTAGGCACTCTCATAACCTTCAATACGGCCACCTGCCCTGTTCAGGGGCCTGATGGCTTGGAGGAAGAGGTTGCGGCCTGTGTGCAGAGGATATTTCCACAGGTTGAGGAAGTGACCCTGGGGGGGCACCAGGAAGGTTCATCCTACATTGGTGCCTCATGGAGGTCTCAGAGCAGCGAAACAAGCAAGAAGGCGGCAATATCAGCAGGTGCAGAAGTTGTGGAGGAAGCATCTGGCTCGTGTCACTGCGGAGGTACTGGAGGGAGCTGGGGATGACAAAGTTTTACCCCCTCTCCAGGAGTTTTTGGACTATTGGGAACCACTCTTGAGTGCTCCCAGTCACAACCCTGGTGAGCTGTTGGTGCCCCCAGCTTCCTCTAGGGATTCCTTACGCAGCATTATGTTCACACCGGTGCTTGTAACAAACTTAGATCGCCCCCGAGATGCGATGGGGCCTAAATCCGCACTCATACAGAGAGAGGGTGTGATAGTACCATAAGAGATACAACTCGTACTAGTAGCATATGTGCTATGTTCGAAGAAGATGATTTACCTGTTCTCGGATCCTCATCTATTGACAAACGCAGCATTTCAAGAACACAAGGATGATGCCCGGCGCTAGAGTGACGGATGCGCATTCTCTTGGATCTCACGGGAACTGTCACATGCATGATGAGGCACATAAGTGCCGTGTCAAAAACCCCACGTCTGCCGGACCTGATGGTATTTCTGCCTGTTGCTGGAATAAAGCCCAAATAATGTCAAGCTGGTCATCCTCAACCTGTTACTTCTGTCGGGAAGACCTCCGAAAGCATTGACCCATGCCCAAACCATCTTCATCCCAAAGGGCCAAGGAGCAAGTGGGCCTGGAGGCTACCGACCCATTTCTATATGGTCAGTAGTTTTTCGCCACTTTCAAAAGATCCTGGCATCTTGCTTCCAAGTGGCTGGTGTCATAGGTGACGTCCAGAGAGCATTTCGGCCAGCAGATGGCACAGCTGAGAACCTAACAGTTCTACAAACTGTCATTTCGCTGGCCCCCATCAAGAAACGGCAGCTCCATTTTGCCGCTCTGGATGTCGCTAAGACCTTTGACACAGTATGCTATTTTACCCTGATCGATTGTCTTCATGGTGTCGGGGCACCTGCTCGTTTAATTGAGTATGTTGCCTGTCTGTACCATGAAAGCATGACGGTCCTCGAGGCACGAGGTGAGATGTCAGGGGATGTTGTCATTGTGCACAGGGTACGCCGGGGGATCGTCTGTCGCCACTTCTCTTCAACCTGGTCGTGGACACCGCCTTGGGTAAGCTGCCAGCTGAAATAGGGTTTCATCTCGCCCCTGGGGTGCGAGTAGGTGCATTGACTTTTGCTGATGATGTCATCCTGCTCACTGAAACCCACGTGGGCTTGCAAATCACCCTCAATGCTTTTGCTGAGCAGCTAGCCAGGAGTGGTATGTTGGTTAACCCAGATAATTGTGGTTCAGTCTCCTTGGTCCCGTTGAGTCACCAGCATAAGGTGAAGGTGGTGGATCAGGAGTGTTTTGTCATAGGACAGTCACCCATTCCAACCTGATCCGTGCTAGAGGTTTGGCGGTACCTCAGAGCTGACTTCATGCATGTTGCCACCATTGCTGCAAGCCGTGTGGACCTTGGTGGGGCTCAAGCTTGTGTTACCAAGGCTCCATTGAAGCCACAGCAGAAGTTGTGCCTTCTTCGCACGTACTTACTACCAAAGCTAACCTATGGGTTAGTCTTTGGCCGGCTTTCTGCGTGGAGGCTACTTGAGTTAGATCATGAAGTTCGCTCTGCTGTGCGCTCTTGGCTAGGCTTCCCACCTGGGGTTCCAAGTGGCTATATTCATGACCCGGTCAAGGCAGGTGAGCTCCCTATAGTCTCTCTCTCAGCCTGCATCCCATCATTAAACCGCCAGCGCCTGCTTGCCATTAGGGGCTCGAGCTGGGAGGTCGCCTGCACTGCTGGTGACCTGGACTTTGTCCAGCAGCAGTTGTTGTGGTGCGATCGAGCAACACCAACTGCTCCAAAACCCAGCTCATCAGCTGGGTTCACTGCTGCACTGCATGAGTCAGTAGATGGTAAAGAACTCCAACAGTCCTCTGAATCCCCCATTTCTACCCAGAGGGTGGAATAGGCTTCAGACTATCGCCATTTTCACGCTGTCCAGGTGCCACCATGAGCCACCTCGGTGAGGTGTTCAAGGGGTAGACACCCTTTGCCGTGCCTGTTGGGGTAAAAATGAGAATCTTTATCATGTGGTGCAGCAATGTCCTCCTACTCACGGTGGCCCCGTTTTACGTCACGATGCGGTTGCCAAGCAGATAGCAGGTGTGTTGTCATCTAGCGGTTGGGATGTCGAAAGGGAGAGACTATATCACATGCAGAGTGACCGGGGCAAGAAGCCAGATATTGTTGCTGTAAAGCCCGATGGGTTTGCCGTTTCTTTCTGTGATTCTTATTCTGTTCCATTTCAAATTCGATATAGTTTTGAAACGTATGTCAGGGGTTTCAAATTACATCATGGGAGAGGGTGAATGGAGGGGGTAATACTGATAAATCATGATGGTTGAACAATTCTCGTCCGATTTTTGTAATCCTTTTTTATTCATCTACGAATTGGTCTAGTTTTGGATCGTATATTGAGAGTTTCAAATTTCTTCAAGGAAGGGGGTGAATGGAATGGAATACTATGGGTAATAGTAATAAACCATGATGTTTTAACTAATCTCGTCAGATTCCCGTGATTCTTTTTTTGTTAAATTATGAATCCGGTCTAGTTTCGGAAGGTATATCAGGAGTTTCAAATTTCATTATGGAAGGGGGTGAATGAAGGGGGTAATGGTAATTAATCACGATGTTTTAACTACTTCCGTTAGATTTTCGTGGTCTTTCTTGTTCAATAATGAAATCGGTCTAGTTTTGGAAAATATTTCATGCTTGTCAATGTTCATGCTGGAAGTTTTATGATGGAAATTTACTCGTAGTGTCGGTGGAGGGCGATAATGGGGTAATTTCGAGAAGTCGTGGTATTTTCTATTATTTTAAATCTCATCAAAATTATATACAATCCATTCATAAGGACGACCCAGTAATGCATGCATTACTCACTTGCCAATATGTTTCAATTTCATAGTCAGCTGTGTTATGTGGTGTTCCCAAAGAAGGTTTTGGTCGATAATGACCCCTAAGTATTTGGTTTGAGTAACTTGAGAAATGATCGGACGTTTAGTTCAATTTGGACGATTTTCCATTTTATGGCAAGTGGTGTTTCTGACGCCAAGAATAACGGATACTTTTTTTTTTTTTTTTTTTTTTTTTTTTTTTTTTGCGTAATAGGGATGAAATTAGTTTTATTAAAATTTAATTTTAGAGCCTGTTACTCAAACCACTGTTTCAATGCTGTTAGATTAGTCGAAGTATTCCCCCCGACCTCCTTCCATATATCCTTTCCAACCTTTCATGTATCCATCTCTACATATCACATATCCCATACATATGAAACTCCCCTTCTTATCATATATCCCTCTCATGCACCCCATGTATCCCCGGATACAATCACAGTTGTATCGTCAGCAAATGATAATACCTTCCCATCAATATAGATCTTAAATATTCCAATTACATGTATCAGATAGTATAATGGTGTCAACACTGTTCCTCGGGCAATTCCATAGGAGAAAGAACAAGAGTCACTAACACAATCCCCGATTTTAACCTTCCGCTCTCTATTTCTCAAATAATCCTGAGCCCGGTTTATGAATGCAGAATCAAAACTTAACCCATTTGCGCCCGTAGGGTCCATATAAATATTGCAGAGATGCGACATTCAATTCGTTCGCGCGCTTTCCCAGTCGAGTGGGAAGAGGTTTGTTTATGTTTACGTCGTTATCCAAAGGATGAACTTCGATTCCCAACTGTTCCATGCTTCAAAACTCCTATTCAACCCTCAGTTTTTAACCGTCAATGATGGGAGATGCAGTTGACGTCGACCAGCACCGTGATATATTGGAGTAACTAGTCATTTTCCATTATTCATGAAAAAAAAGTCTTGTGATTAATTCATTAGGTATTAGTGCTGATTTTATGCATTTAATATGTTAGTTTAATGAAAACAAAGGGTGATATTCACATCTTTTTGTTCATGTATCCAAATGGACCCATTGAGCAGTGCAGCGTCTTTTCCTATTCTCCCTGTAGCATCATTTCTGATTTTTCTCTTCATTACAGGCCGGGTTTCCCACTGCAAGAGGCTCTTGACATTTTACTCGGATATGACCAAATAGCTCTTCCTGATGCAGTTTATGTTGAACCGCCTGCATTCAACGAGTTGACGGACGAGGAGTCAGGTGACGAAGACGAGGGTGGTACATTCCAACATTTGACAGGAGGACTTGGAGGACCGTGTGATGACGCAAATGTAGAGCTGACTGCTTTTCCAGCTGATGAATTTGAGATTTCCTCAAATGAATTTGAAATTTCCCCAAATGAATTTGAAATTTCCTCAAATGAATCTGTCAATCCTTCAAACTCCCTACCTTCGGGGAATGATTCTTCTGGAAGCATTTTTGGTCGCATACATGGTTTATTTTCGTCTTGGTTGGACGAAGAAAAACGTAATCGTCAAAGTGTTAGATTTTCGGAAGGTGTGATAACATCCCCTTTCAGGAAAAATACGTTTGTCCTCCTCCTCAAAAAACTCCTTTTCACATGTTTGAAATATTTATATCGGAAGATGCTATTCAGTTGTTGGTAGAAGAAAGCGACAAGTATGCGTTCTATAAATACGGTGCGAATTCTGCTATCGCCCCTTCTGAGATAAAACGTTTTATTGGAATTTCAATTTTGAGTAGCTATATTGTACCCCCATCTAAACAGAGCTATTGGGAGAAATCGGAGGATGTCCGAAACTTGTTATTAGTCAAGGCGATGAGAAAAGCGAGGTTTTTAGCACTTATGCGATTCATACATTCCTCAGACAATAATCAACTCGACCCTGAAGATAAATTTGCAAAACTCTGTCCTTTATTGAAAAAAATCAAACATATTGCTTGAACAACTTTGTCCCAGTACAAAATATGAATTATGACGAAAGTAGGATTCAACATTTCGGAAAACATGGAGCAAAACAGTTTATTCGAAGCGAGCCAATAAGATTTGGGTTTAAGGCTTGGTGTATAAACACTAGTGAAGTGTTTATATGTGTACACTGCGTGAATTTCGATTTGTACCAGGGAAAAGATAGAGGGGTTGCTGATCGGTACGGCAAATGTTTTGGGAAAGCCGCCGCACCATTCATCAAGCTAATTGACCAATTACCACCAACAAAAGAAGAATACCCATATACTTTTTATTTTGATAATCTATTCACTTCAGTGAATTTGTTCACATTTCTCCGTTTATGCGGTTTTGTAGCTACTGGGAGTATGCGATCCAACCGACCCCCTAGAGAAAGAGTACCTGTCAACAATGGGCGGAAAATGCTGCGAAGAACAATCAAAAGCAAAGTGCAGATGAAGAAATTCACGAACAAATATAAAAAAGAATTTCCGGCTATGCTCGCACCTACATTGGTGAAAAGTAGAGGCCAGTACTGTTCAGCAGTTGAGAGGAAGTTATTTTATTTTATTCATTTATTTATTATTATTATTTTTTGAAGTGGCTGGATAATGGGATTGTTACCGTTTCGTCCACCGCTCATGGGATTCAATCCGTGAAAGCAGTGAAAAGATATTCCAAGATAGAGAGGAAAAACATTGTGATTTCCCGGCCAGCTGTAATCAGCAAGTACAATGAGGTCATGGGGGGGGGGGGGGGGGGACCAAATGGACTGGAACATCTTTAAGTTCGGACTCAGTATCCGTGCAAAGAAATGGACATGGAATATTTTAACCTGGTTGATTGATGTGGCACTTCAGAACAGGATTGGCAGATGGTATGGGGCAAAAAACCGGACACTATGACAAACTTGCTAATAATACTCATCAAAACATCAAATGGTCATTAGTTTCATGCATGCGCAATTATTGATATGTATTTCCATATTATATTATGCCTAATGGTCCTAGCCAAACGGGACATAATGTTTATCTTATCTAAACGTTCCAATAAATATCACTTAACATAATGGATGAATTCAGATAAGTTTTAAACAACTTTTGAGTTAAACTAGTTCGAAAATGGAGCAGAATACAGTCATTTTCTACCTCAATCGTCAACCATATTCGAGATGATGATTAAAAGCTGAAGATGAGGATAATTTTTTAAAGAGTTTTTTAGTTCTCAACTTTAATTCAACCAAATTTGATTTTCGAGCATTCATTCGAAATCGCGTTGAATTTTCTAATAGAATTGTGTCTTTTGATCTTTGAGAAATACCATCTAAATATCATACCACCAGCTAAAACATGAATTGTTTTTAAAAGTAAACATTCTTCTATTTTTGAAAATCTATGAAACTCCAAGTTTAACTTTGCCGATAAGATAGATCCTGAAGATAGTCGTCTTTACTGTCTCAAGCAATAAGCTTTTGACATTCCGATTTCGATTCAATTTGGTAGATAAATTTTAGCTGGAATCTTAAAAAACGTGGTATCTGTTGTAGCAAGGATGGTGAAGGAAGTGTTACTATATGACCGCAATCATTTTCAGCTTGACGAGGTTTAAAAATAATTCATTCTTGGATATTGCGAAAAACCTGACATTAAGCGTCCGCAGCGATTTTCGCCCGGACACCTCAAGGGAAAACCGGACTGTCCGGGCCAAAATCGGACACCTGGCAACCCTGTACAGGCTCATGTACAGGTATCATACAATAACATGCCCCAATTGAACTTCAGGAGGAGTTTAGTTCAGTACCTCCTAACTGCACACGCGACACCGGTACTTAAACCTGGACCTTCTAATGCTCCATTGGCGTATACCTCAAAAATCAATATTGACTGACAGACATTTTGATGGGATAGGCCACCACGTCGGTAATACGGTGGGGGAACGAGAAGATGTGCCCACGAAAAATGCGACAGCAAAGGGAGAACCATTTGCAAAAAATGTGATGTAGGGCTGTGTATTCCACATTTTGAAAAGTTTCATTTGAATTGAGAAAAGACGTGAAAAAATATATTTATTTCAGTAATTTCAGAAACTTTTTTTTGTACTGTTTGATTATTGATCCTCACGCACTGTACCTACTGATTAAATATCATGTTACCTAATAAAAAATAGATTTGAAATAATGATTTGTGTTGCAATTAATTGACTTCCTTCCCGCACAAGTATCCAAGTTTGCTAGTAGGTAATGTTCATGTACTGCTCGTGGGGTCCATATGGATACAGGCAAAAGTTTTAAAAAATGCACAAAATGATTTTTTTCATCATTTTCCCCATGATGTAGAGGCTAATTAGAGGTCAACCTCCAAAAATTAAGAAAAAATTCGAACATCAATAGTTGCGAGCAGTAATGGATTAATTCATGCATTGCTTTTATACAGTATAATCTTAACTGTATGATTTACAGTTTTTTTTTAGTTTTTTTTAATATTAAAATTTAAAATTGTTTACGCTCATGCTGGTAACGACGTTTTTTCGTATGTTTTACTTATTCGCTGGTGACGGATATAAATTTAGATTCCATCAATGAAATACGAGTAAATTTTGCTCAAATTTAGAGTGTAGGTAGTCTACAGAAGTTAATTGAATTTCAATTTTTTATCTTAACCATTTCTAGATACCTATATCCTTTTTTGCAATTTTGATTCTCTTCCTACAATTTTGAGATTATTGAAGTGGTATGTCCTAAAGATCTGCAATGGGCAACCAACGCGTTTTTTGTATCTTCTTGTCGTAGATTTGTCTGGCGTCCAAATTAAGGAAATTGATTTATGTTTTTAACAAGATTAAGATGAACCTACCACTGGAGGTAATGAGGACCATGTATTGTGCGCTTGCACAATCTCTACTGCTCTATGGCCTCCCGCTGTATAGTAGCGCATACAAGTATGTATTTGGTAGAGTCGAAATTCTGCAAAACGCCCTAATTCGATTAGCTTCTAAATCTCACTATCTTGCTCATACAGGACCTATCTTTCAGAAAGAAACCGTTTGGTCTCCTGTTTAAAATGAGATCAGTTAAACTTTATTTGAAAAATTACCAGCCCATAGTTCCAGAACATGATGTTTTTACTCGTATTTATCAAACCAGCACTTTATCAATTCCGAGGTACCGCACCACATTGTCACAAAACTGCTTTATTTATCAATCGATAAATATTATTAATACTTTCTTCTCTGATTTACGAACTAAACTGTTAAGTTCTTCTAATAATAATAGTTTTAAATTCAAATTATTAAAGGACTATTATAATGAACTTAATACAGAACGAAAATAGCATCATTTAGAATTTTTATTTTTTTATTGTATTTTTTATTTTTCTAATTTTTTTCTCTCCTTATATCATCTGTATGAATATAAACTTATCTTCGAAAACGAATACGATTGTAATCGCGATAATTATTCGTTGATTCTGAGTCAACTGCGATTGTATTCGTATTCGTGTAATCGTATTCGTCTGTCGGCGATTACACGAATACAACCCATAACAATGCGTCACGGTCATCAATTTCAATAGGGCGTCCCTCCTATAATATGCGAAGCCTTACTAATATTACCTAGCATCAGAGGGAAGGCCTATTGAAATAGATTTGAGACAAATAGGCTGGGCTCCAATCGTTGAATTCACTTTAAGGACGTCCCTCTGACGCTTGGTAATATTAGTAAGGCTTCGCATACTATAGGAAGGACGCCCTATTGAAATTGATGACCGTGACGCATTTTTATGGGTTGTATTTGTGTAATCGCCGACAGACGATTACGATTACACAAGTGCAAATATAATCGCAGTTGACTCAGAATAAACGAATAATTATCGCGATTACAATCGTATTCGTATTCGACGATAAGATTGTGACCAACTCTGCTTTTATACGCTTACTATGGAAGATGACATCAAACGCTTTCGTTAGACCCTTGAACACCACAATGTACGTTTTCCTCTAAGTAGTCCATTTTCATAATAATTTATTTTCAACCAACCATACGATAGCGTCCTGAGCACTTCTCCCCACTCTAAAACCAATATATGTTTCAACCGGCGGAAATGGGTTATGTAGAAACACCACTGAAAGTTTGATTGCGATATGCGCCAGGACGAAGGAACTTCAGCTGTTTCGTAATCATTTTTAAAAGTAAAATAATATTTTCTGGGCTCTTGAGGCCCATTTGACGGAAATGGCCGAATATAAGTGTTAGAATTGTGTTAACTATTGAAGAATTGGAAGAATAGGTCTTCGTATATTAATCCATATAATTCAAAAGTTTGTTAGAACAAACAGATATGTCACGTAATTTCAAAACTACTGATAAGAATTTTTCGAACATAATGTTAATATCCAGGTGCCTAGCAAGCAAAATTCTTATCTACTTCGATGCTTCAACTTTTACAATGAGTCCTTGACTAACCTGTAAAATTCTTAACGGAATCGGGGAGAGGAGAATCCGAGATTAGACCCAGTAGGCCGGTAAGTAGGTTTCACGAGGCATCTTTCCCTTCAAATATCGCGACAGCCCTCATTCACCCCTATTCATTTCCTTATTTGGGCAACTTTAAGGGTTTTGGAACCCACCCCAACCCTTGTTTCCTTATTATTCTTGCAACCTTTGAGTTATTATCACGTCGTCAAGATGAGCTTGGAGTCTCATTCAGAGAAATGGGGATGCGATTCATCAGCCAAGCAGCGGTAAGTGATAACGACAGGTGATAACGACTGGTGATAGCGAAGGGTGATAACGATCACTTTTCCTGCGTCAAGAGTGAAACGGGGTTAGTGGGTCCTTCCAAACGCTTATCCGACAAGAACAGCGCCGCCCCCGCGGGGGAGATAGGCCCGGGGGTGATGCGGCTGCCCCGGCGGCGGAGGAGGGGGGGCGGCGGAGAATCGTTAGGGGGCGGCGGGGCCGGCGGCGGCGGGGGAGGGTTAGTACTGGCGCAGGGAGTGGCGCATTGGAGCGGCAGTAGTCCAACGCCGGCCTCGTACGACACATGCTAGCGCGCTTCTTTTCCAAGCCCATTGTGATTCTTGTCCTCATCGCAACATGCTTGCTCCCAATCTACATCCTAGAAACATCGCTCGCCCTCCACACCCACCGCCCTTACCTCAAGGTAACATAAATATATACAAAATTACATATTTAACCACTTATTAACACTAATTGCTAAAATTCCAACCGCACTCGTTAATCCTTCACCATATAATTTATAATACAAATAGAAAAATTACCTAATTATACATCTAATGCATGTCTTCATGATCTCCCCATCAATTTTACACTAATACATACCTCATTAATTATGAACTAACCGCTGTCCAATCAATCACGCACCAAATCACGCAACGTTCAACCGGCTATTATCGTAGAGTTTAATTGGCTTGTCATTAAGACAATTGCGTAGCTTAAAGTCTTAAAAAACTTCCGGAGAAGTCGCGGACACATCATTTTTGTTCGGCGTTGCAGTTGCCATGGTGCCGGGCAAACCACGCCGCCTCCTGGCTCAAGCGGTCATTGAGTTATTGGCGGGCCGTGGGGACCTCTGCCGTCTCCACGGGGGTGTTTCGAGGGGTCTGAGGGTGCGATTGAGCGGATATGCATGCGATCAAGGGGAGTAGCGTGCGATCAAGGGGGGCAGCGTGCGATCAAGGGGAACAAGAAGAAAACAGTGCGGAAAGGGAGGGATTTATGTTTGAAATCGCGATGTTGACAATGGAATGCAGGTAATAGAGTGAAAGAGATATCGTTTAATTGTAAAAAAATTGAATTACGAGTACAACTTGTCAACAAGTACATCAAAACCGACCAATTCAAAATTCCAATAACAATTCAGTGTGTCATTTAGGAAACTCGATCATAACCCAACTTCCACTAAAAGTAAAAAATAAAATTGAAAGATCGATTCGATAAATAAGTTAAATATAGTAGAAAAAAGTCTTGCTAATTGGGTGTGGCACATAGCTTCCTCGTATCCGTAGGATGAATGTATAGATCATTCGAATGTTAATTTATGATCTTGTAAAATTCCATAGCGCTAAATAGTAAATCAAGATGTTGTAGATAAATGTAGATCAAATGTGAAAATCGGTCAATTAAGAAACAAAACAATGATGCTTGAAGTAATTTACGATTGCGCATGCGCAGAATGGTGTAATGATTTGTGAACAATGAAATTGGTAGAGGACCATCAACATCCTAACTCGTAAATTCTCTGGAATTTCCATCAAAATCGAATGAAAACTCTGGAAATTAAGCTCGTGACAAGGATTACAAGTTTACGCATGCGTAGCAGCTAATGATACAATCATGTATGATTAGCAGCCAGTAATGATACAATAGGGTGTGATCAAGTCTTCTCCCAACTATCCTCCAAATTTGAGCGAGATAGGGCAATTTGGGTGTAAGATATTATGCTGGTGGAATTTTCATTTGTGCATGCGCAGAGTTGAGTATTGATTTGGTGACAATTCAACTGATCGGATACCATTTCCAGCCTGACTCACTAATTCCATGGAAATTACATTGAATTCAGATGAAAACTGTGGAAATTAAGCTTATTACAAAGATTTCACATTCGCGCATGCGCAGCAGCTACGAATGATACAATCAAGTTGAAATTGATGTGATATGATCAAATCGTATTTTATTTTATTTATTTTTATTTATTATACACGGGCATGTGCCCAATTACAATGTAAATTACATACCGTGAAATATATATATTTAAAACATAAATTCAGATGATAAACTCGAAGAGCTAAAACTAATAAACTATATTTATATCTTAAAACAAGATACAGAAAAAAAATAACAGAAAAATTAGCTATACTGCAAAGAAAAAGAAAACTTCAATTTAGTGTCCGCTTAAGTGCAATTATCGGATCAAAAAATAAATCAAAACTATCGCTCTTTATGTGATTGAATGCTGTTTGAGCCCTGCGAATCGGACTGTTGAGGAGGTAATTCGTTGGTGATGTAGAGTTATAAAATAAAACATTACTTCTAGTACTGTAGGGAGGTACATGAAAATTAAGCTTTTGGAGTAAATGGGGACAATCAATTTTGTTGTGAAATAGCTTAAAAATAAATAAACAATCTGCAGTTTGACGTCGACTTTCCAGGGTGGAAAGATTGCATTGTTGTAGAACATACCTATGATTGAAATCTGAAAATTCTACACCCTGCTTAAAAGCAACATACCGTGCAAATCGACGTTGCACTCTCTCAATACGCTCAGCAGCATTAGCATAAAACGGAGCCCATACAATAGCGCCATATTCCAGAATGGACCTCACAAATGCGTTATAAAGGACCACTAAAGCACTTATGTCACTAAAGTCCCGCGTATTTCGCTTTAAAAAACCCAGGGATTTCATTGCTTTAGCACAAATATTGTCAATGTGAGGCAAGAATGTCAAATGAGCATCAAAAAGCACACCTAAGTCCTATTTTCCTATAACTATCCATCAAATTTGAGCGAGATAGTAGGACTAGAACATGAAGAATAGAGCTTAATTGAATTTACGTTTGCGCTTGCGCAGAGTGAACAATGAAACTGATAGGGGTCCATCTGCACATTCTCTGAAAATTTCAAAGGGTCCCTACAGTGGAAATTGAGCGTGTTACAAGCATTTGCGGACACACGACAGACACACAGACACGGAACCAAAGTTGTGCAGAATGGTCTAAAACCTCAAATGCGAGAGGAAATTTTGATTTTAGAGACAAAAAATTTGTCTTCTCCCGAAAGTGAAAACAATGTTCCCGCTACAATGTATACTCAGAAACATTGAATTTTCACAGAACTTTTACATGATCTATTTATTTATTTTATTTATTTATTTATTTATTTATTTATTTGGCAAAAAATATAAAACTTTGGATACATCTACAAAATGAGAAAAGAAAATGTGCATTAGTAAAGTAAGAATTAAATAAAGAACTAAATTTGAAAATTCAAGAGTACCTACAGTTTGCCCACCTAGGTTTAAGTTCTGATGAACTTGTGTTCCCAGGTGGAGTCCTGAAGTTGCTTAAACCTTAATTAATATTATTTACAAAAAGGTGTTAACAAACAAACAAAAATCAAGCTTTTCGCCCAAATAAATCACAATGAAGAACATAAAATTAAAATTATACTCACTTAATAAAATTAAACATACATAAATTATATATCATTTGGCACAATATGAAATAAATGTTTTTTAAGAGAATCAGCGGAGCAAAAGTGAAAGGGATTAATTTTGAGGTCATAGAAAAATTTCAATGCTCGAACATATGAATTTCGCCGATAAAATTCAGTATGGCATCGTGGCAGCGAAATATTAGACATAGCTGTTGTTCTAGAGCTCGATAACCGGGATATGTGATCACTATTGATACCAGACCTAAAAACTTGCACACATGATTCAATTAGAAAAATATCTTTTACTTTAAGAACATTAAGGTCCGAATACAATTTTGTAGTAGGGTATCTGAAGGGTTTTTTATATAATATTTTTAATAATGCGTTTTGAACTGTCTGTAGTTGATTGAGATGGGTTTTACAAGAACTTCCCCACTCAGTTATGCCATACTTAATAAGAGAAAAAGCCAAACCAAAGTATACAGAACGCAGCTGTCTTTCAGTCAAAAAGTTTCGGACTGTTTTGAATACAAAAAACAACTTACGTACCCTGTTCATTAGTGTCTGAATATGTGTTTTAAATTTTAAATTTTCATCAAAAATAATTCCCAAGTATTTACAATTTTGTTTATAAGGCAAAGACTCACAATTGCAGTTTAAGGAGGAGCCAGTACAGCAATAATCATGGATCTACACTTTAGTGTTTCTTACCAACCGAAAGAATAAAGTTAAAGACCTGTTATTAGACAACCTAAGTAAACCAACAGCTAATCTACCGATTTACAATTTACGTATATTATTAAAAGAACTGTACATTTGAATATGTACATTGAATATAAATCAGAAAGTTATAAATACAACAACAGGTACAGAAAAACTTTTATAATCACATATTATCTGCAAGGATAATTGAAGAAAGATATGATTTGAACTGAACGAGATTGAAAAAAATAGGTATTTTGGTCTTGAATTTTAAAAATATAAGTAGTTCTTTTACATAAGAATTTATTTTATAAAATCTGTGTTCCGTTTTATGAAGTGAAACAATACAAGAGGTGGGTGCATTTCTTGTAGAGGGAAGATTAAAACAGTGGTTAGGATCTGCGCCAGTTCTAAAAACCATTAATCAGGATTCAGTCTAGAAAATATCATCTACGAGTATATTACATACGTTGAATTCTTTATATAAGAGGCTTCTTCAACAAGATCTAAATCGGTTCATTTTGATTCGTCTGTGATGGCTTAAGATAAGATTTGAAAGTCTCTCCCCATCCCGTTATTCCGTATCTTATCAAAGAGTTAGCCAGCCCGAAATGTATCATGCGTAGCAGGTTATTTGGAAGAAATTGAGGTTACAATCAAACGTAAAGCCTAAATATTTTACACTTTGGATAAATGGAATAGTTTCCTCCTGTAATAGTTATAACCTGAAAGATGGTACATATTCGTAATGTTTCAAATACAAATTATTGCCAGTTATTATGTAAATCTTAAATAAAAATATAAATATTTAAATTCTGGATTTTAAATTAACGATATTGTTGGAATTTTTTAAAGCTCTCTTTCCCCTCCAAGGTTTTGCTCCCCTCATGAACATGTTGTACAGGGTGTTACCTCTTCTCGAGAAATTTCTAGAAATCGATTGGACAAAATGTTTTTTCTAGAGTAGGGCTCCTCACAGTGTGGCCTGTCGCGAACGCGAATTTATTTATATAGTTTATTTATTGATTTTGATTTCTATTAATTTCAATTTTGGACATTAAAGTATGTTATTTAGTTACTACAATTTTATCCCAATTTTAGTCCCATATGTTATTTTTTACAAACCCCAAATGTTTAATTATATATTCATTACTTCAAGAAATACAGAAGAGAAAACATCAAACGAAAAATCATTTTGTATTCATTACTAACTTATTACTGAACGAAAATAAAATAAATGAGGTACGAACTAGGTAAGAGGTAAATATCAAAAAGTCCAGTCATGCAGCATGACCCCATGAGCGAATTTTTGAAATCTTCGACATTGCAGTCGCTATTGATCGTGTAGAGAAATTTTAGTTTATGATTTTGATAGACAAACATGGAATCAAATTATTAAAAATAATTAGGAGGTACTCATACTTTATTATTATTAAACTAATCTTGTAGATTTAAAGACAAATGTAGGTAAATATTCATAGATTTCGATGTCCAATGTGGTCAGTATTGAAGGCAGTTGAAATCTTAACAGTATACTATCATAACATCATCAAATCTTGACATAAAATAAAATAACATACCAACGTCATATGAAAGAAACGTATTTCCACAGCCAATCGATGATGAGGCTTTATATTAAGAGTGATATAAAGTCAGTTGCATTCGAATCTAGTATCCCACAGCAAGAAATTGACAGACAAACTGTAGTCTCTGTTTCGGACAAATATTACCGATTTTTACAACTAGCGAACGGCATAATTTCGATTTTTGTCTGATTTTTCAACTTTGAAATTTTTGAAAACTTGATACATATTCTTATAGGAAATGTTACGCTGATTCCGAATATACCACATGTTAGTATGCTGAAAAAATTATTTCGCACAACAAATCGCAAAAAACAGGCTATTTTGAAATTTTTGACTACATTTTTGAAAATTTCAACCCGAAGATGTAATCCGATCATGCTGGCCAACGAACTTGAACTTTCGTTTTGTGTCCTTAACATTTTAAACTTTGTTTGAAGTTTCTAGCACAATTCTACGGACAGTTATCGTCTGGAATGACACATACATATATACATACATACATACATAAAAAGTCCAGTCATGCAGCATGACCCCATGAGCGAATTTTTGAAGATGTTTCATGCAAATGTTTCATGCAAATATTACCGATTTTTACAACATAGTATGCTGAAAAAATTATTTCGCACAACAAATCGAAATTATTTCGATTTTTGACTGATTTTTCAACTTTGAAATTTTTGAAAACTTGATACATATTCTTATAGGAAATTTTACGCTGATTCCGAGTATACCACATGTTAGTATGCTGAAAAAATTATTTCGCACAACAAATCGCAAAAAACAGGCTATTTTGAAATTGTTGACTACATTTTTGAAAATTTCAACCCGAAGATCTAATCCGATCATGCTGGCCAACGAACTTGAACTTTCGTTTTGTGTCCTTAACATTTTAAAATTTGTTTGAAGTTTCTAGCACAATTCTACGGACAGTTATCGTCTGGAATGACACATACATACATACATACATACATACATACATACATATATATATACATACCATTGGCTTCCCTGGTAACTACATCACCTAGAGTGAACCATTTGTGAGAAAAATCAACTGAGTATTAAACTAGGGAGAAAAAACCCAGCAGAGTAGTGGATTGATCCAGTAAGAGTCCCAAAACTAGTTTGTATACACAAGCTAGGACTTCTCAGAAAGGTTGAGGAGGGGGAAATTGGCCCATTGGAATGTGGAGTCAAGTGTTATAAATTCACAGAGCAACTTCCCAACGAGCGATTTTCGTGGGATGGGAAATCAGGAAGTTTTACTCTCTCTGGCAACGATTGGTAGTATGTGAAAAAAAGTGTGACATTTTTTGCTGTCGGACGAAAATTTTGAATTATTCCCAGAGCTAAGAAATCCATGTAAGGAAAAATGTACTTCAACAAATACCTTCAGATCGCAAATTGAGAGATCATAAAATATTAAATAAAAAGTCATGCAGCATGATCGTATGGATGAATTTTCGTAAATTATCGTATGACATTTAGGTTAAATTGTTATTATATTTGTGCACTTCGAGGGCAATGAAATTGTTAAATGTAAGTAGACTAAATATAAGTAGTCTGTTTTTATCCTTTAAATTATACGATTTTCGTTTTACAAGCATTAAACCACCGTTCTGAGAATTTTCGTAACACGTAAAAGTTGTAGACGATTACATTTTTTCTGCGTCAACTAATTACCAGGAATTGTAAAAAAATTGCGAAAATAAGAAAGTTACCTATAGTATTTTGTGAATCGGAAATTTCAAACTCGCTTGGAAACGTTCTCAGGTGGACTTAGTATCGATCTATACAGCACTTATGCTTCATTACTCTTAATTTAAAATTTCATTATATAATGTGTTTCAATGTAAAATTTGCAAGGCAATAAAATTTACAGCAATAAAATTCTACTTTATGCGAAAGATCTGAAACTTCGCCAATCTCCTGGAAAAAGGCAAAAACTAGAAAAGATTTCCTAACGAGACGATTTGACAGGATAACAAATAATATCGGTGAGTCAGGTCTCCGAGGTTTCATAATGGAATCTTTTGCACGAAGATCGAGCGATCCTGATTGGTTGACTAAATCGGTTGTGATATCAGCCAACCCTGATTGGACGACCAGATCTGCCATAAAAGTCTACCAATTAATGAACGAGAGATTACTTGAACATCCTTCGGTTTCTTAATCGCGTAAAGTGCAAAATGAATTTTCATCTTGATTTTGGTCTTTCCATTTAACTCAAAGTGAATCTTGAACGGTAAATCTTGCATGTTATTTTGTGAGAACTTCCTAGAATCTTCAAATCCTAACGGGCTTGGGTTGAGGGACCGGGTCCACATCACCATGTGTTCTCCGTGAAAACGTTAGTACTGCATTAATGTGCTGCCGAAAAATTCCCTTCCCAGGTTGTTCAAGGTGGAGCCAAATTACTGCATTTAAAATACTCGAGAAATAGCCTAGAGAAAAAACCTCGAGAAATGGTCTAGTTGTTTTCTAAATAATAATTTAAATACAACAGTTTTTGGAGTTAAAGCAATTTTGCTTAGGTTTTATCAATTTTTAACACATTTTAGAAGTACATCATCCAGCACAATTTTGTGCAGAAATTTCTTTATCTTGTAGTTTATAGTTGATAAAAATTGTCCAAGTCACATTGTTGATTTTTTGTTGAAAGAACGGATTTTCATTGCAATTCCAGGGGGAAAATACCGCTTAGAATGATTTGTTTTATTAACAAAAATTTTTTTTATGAATGAGAAGGAGGGAGAGTGGGATGAAAGGAAGTGCCCCTATAAAATTTCAGGATTAATATTATTTATATTACACTCCCGCCAGGATGCCTTACTCGAATAACTCCGTGGCGCTTTTCTCGCACCTCACCCCGCGCCATGACCTTGATGTTATTGGTCGCCACTCCTTCTAGCTCGGAAATCGCTTGCCGCAGGTCATTTCTGTCGTACGTATTCATTTTAGCCCCCCAGGTCTGCTCCATGTCTTCGCTGCCACTGACAAACTGGACATCCAGAATCATGGCAGACCTAGATTTTAACGTCGTATATATATATATATATATATATATATATATATATGCTCCATTTCCTCGCTGCCACTGACAAACTGGACATCCAGAATCATGGCAGACCTAGATTTTAACGTCGTATATATATATATATATATATATAGGGTATAATTTCCGACCATAACTCCCTTTAAAAATGGCGTAAAAAAATCGTTCCAACGTATAAAAATCCGTATTGGCAAAAGATAGGTCAAGTTCGTTGGCCAGCCCGATCGCTCCAGAATTTCTGGCTCAAATTTTCAATTAAATGGCCCAGAAAATTCCAAAATTGTTTTTTAAATCAAAAGGGCATGTGGGGTGTAACAGTCGGAGTATTTTTCTAGCGCTGAGACGATTACAGCCTCTCCCAGATCTCTAACATGCATAAATAAATGAGAAAACCAGATTTTGGTGAATAACGCCCATAATTGTCTCCATTTTCGAGTTCGGCTGCGTGTTCTAAAAATTTCTTTGCGATCTCGTCACACGGCTGTCCCCTCAGTTTTTTTCAGGACATGTTTGGCCTCAACGATCAAAATTTAAGTGCCTAATTTAATGTTATCCACAACTTTTCTTTGAAAATTCGCTCTATTAGTCGTACTGCACGACTGATTACTTTTTCAATTTTGAGGAGCCATTGGCATGATTTTTTTTTCTTCGCTAAGACTGCGAATAAGTCGGGAGATAAGCGATATTGAAAGAAAGAAAACTGCTACGGTTCGTATATCACTCAGTTTGGACCAATGAATTATCTCCCCCTCCTCCAACGGTTGATGTCTCACCTGAAAAGTTAGGTTTTCTAGTTGTGGTTTGATAAGGCATGTTCATAGGTACAATACTTCAAAACAGTTGGCGCAGGAATGGTCTTCAAGGAAGTTAGTTCATCCCATCCAAGCAAATGATCACTACTCTGTTACTACGGCATTTCAGGTTGACGTTATCATACAGTGTTAAGTTCAGGTACTTTGTATTCTAAACCGTTGGCTGCATCTAGGGGGAGATATTCCTGCATTGTCAGAGCGGAGGCTCGCTAAGGTTTCCGAACGGACGTTGAGGGCAGATAAATAATCTTGTACCAACAAAACAAGACGAGTCACTTCTCACACACCGCGTCGATCGGTCCTTATCTCGTGGGATAATGCAACAGTGAAAGATCATCAGTTTTTGTTATTCTTCTTCAAATCGGCATATAACACAGCTCAGATCCATTACGTGTATTCAGTTCACTATTATGTTATCAACTGTTTTTAATCGTAATAGCCCCTTAGCCTTAAAGTCGAGGACACTGGGAATTGCACTCCGAGCGGAACTAGCTGCACTGAGCTGGATAACTCCTCGAGTCGATTTCATCCTCTGCAGGCAAACATCTTTTAAAAAATCCTAATTCGCAATCCAAAGAGCATCTTTGCATTGTTTTCACCGAAAGCCTCTATGAATATTTTGAAACGATTCCTGGATTTTAGCGCGTTTCAATAGGTATATATATAATATGTTCCATTTCAGGCGATAACTTACTCTCCTTAGGATTGAGATTGAGAAATTCATTCTTTTGGCGAAAAATCTAGTAATCAAAAAAAGGAAGGGTTCGTTGGACAGCAATTTTTGAGAACAGCATCGCATTCAAACCAATGTGCTAAAAAATCACTAAAAATTGGGAAAATGGCTGAAAATCGTTGCATTTATTATTTTTTTATTTTTTTTTAGCGGAATAATACTCAAGTGTATCAACTAAGGACTAGAACATCAAAAATGTATGCAAATGTATGTAATTCCACACGACTTTCATTCTGTTTTAAAGACATGATCCCTTTTCATGCGGGCTAAATGCTTGATGGTCTTCTACAAGAATCAGCAATCAAAGATCAATTGCAGTCTTTGCGCATGTACAAGCGTTGAATTCCAAAGTTCTAGTCATGGAGCACGATCGTATGAGCAAATTTTCGTAAAGTATCCTTTATATCCATGTTGAACTGTTTTGAATTTTGAACAATTTGAGTGCAATGAAATTGTTAACTATCAATTTCATGGCCAAAACTCGTTCTAAATGTAATATAATATTCTGCAATTCCAACAATGATTTTGGATTTTTAGCCCATTTTGCAGTTTTTATTGATCAAATTTAAGTAAATTGTTTAGCATAATTATGGGCATACGTTTTTGATGTTCTAGTCCTTAGTTGATACACTTGAGTATTATTCCGCTAAAAAAATATAATTGCATCGATTTCCCAGAGAGTCTCCATATCTAATTTCAACATCCTAGGATGAACAGGAGAGCTTTTAGCTCACTCAGCTGATTAGGATAGAACCAATAATTGCAATCGTCTCCTAGTGTCCCAGAGAGTATCCCTATCAAATTTCAACTTTCTAGGATGAACAAGAGACAATTTAGCTCACTCAGTTGAGTAGGAATGAGCCAGTCATTTCAATCGTCTCTTAATTTCAGCTTCAGAATACGATAGAAATCATCAGCGTTAGGAGCCCATCAGCTTTAGGAGCCCACCAAATGATCAGAGGTCTATGCACCGTCTAGTACCTACTACTTACAAGTACCTACTACTCAATAGTATACCTACACTGTAGTGCCTTCTTTTCACATTACTAGTTCATTATGGTTACTTAGCAATATTATTTTATAACTTAGCGTAATAAATCAGCTTTCCTTGACACAAAAATGGCTTAGGGATCATGAGATTTGTGAAAGGAGAGCATTCCAAAAAGTGGCGAACGATTTTCCCGCTATGATAACTAAGGGAGTTACACTCCGCTAGTAACACATTGGTTGTACGTGGAAAATCGATAGAAATAGAAAAAAAACTGTTGCATTTTATAATACCAATTTTCGCATTCACGTAGGCCAGCCAATAGACATATCCATGTCAATAAATCACAATACAATACAATATTGTAATATATTGCAATATTGTAATGTATTGGTATTACAATATTGCAACGATTGATAGCTACCAAGGTACATCTGACAACTTTGATCGTGCCCCCAGGAAACGAGCTTCCTAGAGAACAAGGCGGAGGTCCCGACCTCCCTCACGCTCGGCACTATCTTAAATTGGTGGTCACATTAACCCTTTGACACGGCGAGGTCTGTTGCGCCTTCCACACGACGTCACAGGTTGTTGATGCCACTTCGATAAAATCAGCTGAAGTGAAGCCCTTGAGAGCCAACCTGCCGATTAATCGAGCGCTCTTAGCTGCCGATAAATTCCTTTTAGTCAATACCGGTGAAACCACTTACCACTCACCACACTGACCGAACCAGCCCTTAAAGGAGATTCATTTAATATAATATGAGTGTTATTATTATTATTTATTTATTTTTTGTTTTGCAAAATGCAGTTGAGTTGGTTATTAGTGTGTGTCGAAAAACCGTTTTTTTTTTAAAATCTTTTCGTAATGCCCTAGAAATGCTATCTTTCGATCTTGAAAATCACCCTCTCAAAGGGCAAAAGTTAAAAAAAAAAAAAAAAAAAAAAAAAAAAAAAAAAAAAAGACCACCTCCCCCAAGCTAAAAAAACGAAAAAAAAATCCGCTTTTTCTACAGTTTTTCGATGATAATAGAGCGAGTTTTTGTCGGATTCAGATGAAAAAAGAGGATTTTGTAAGTTTTAAGAGAGAAATCTATTTTTAATAAAAACATTTTGAATTACTTTCTTCTAGACTGTGAAAAACGCGAAAAAACGATAAAAAATTTGTAAAAAAAGGAAATTATTGACTTTCTTCAATTTTCATACACATAAAATGAAGTGTATTTTTTTTTTTTTTATCATACAAGGTTGTAGAGCGACAATTTTGTGATGTTTTTTAAATTTTAATGTAACCTTGCACAAAAAGCCACAGCTTAAACTTAATACAAAAATTACACTACTTTACAAAATTAAGGGGTGGTCTTGCATCCGGCCGGAGCTAGTCGGTTTCTAGCGTTATTTGATGTGCTAAATCCAAATCCGAGGTCCGTTTTTTTGTTTTGCTCGTTTTCCCATGATATAGCTTGTTTTAACTTTTTTTGTGCACAAACTTTACAGGATTTTTCATAGAACACACTTCCAGATTAAATGCATTCCAAAGGTGCCTAACTTATGTAAAATTTATCGCTGATTCCGAATATCAACTCAATTTTTCAATTGCACCACTTCGAATCCCCCGTTATCTCCAAAAACTTGCGAAATGTGAAAAAAATGACAAAAAACTAGGATTTTCCCATACTTTTTGAAAGTGTTTTTGAGAAAACAGGGAGTTGGAAGTGGTGCAATTGAAAAATTAAGGTGGCATTCGGAATCATCGATAAATTTTACTCAAGATAGGCACCTTTGGAAGGCTAATCGAAGTGTGTTGAATGAAAAATTGCTGCACAAAAAAAAAGTTCCATTCATGCAGCATGATCGTATGAGCGAATTTTCGTAAATTATCGTATTGTATACCTAATGTTGGATTGTTTTGAAATTTGAGCTTTTTGAGAGCAAGGAAATCGTTCACCATTAATTTTATGGCAAAAAACGTATTCTAAATAATAACCTGCTATTCAAATAGAGGTTCTGAACTTTATTTGAGCAATAATTTTTAGTGCTCTTTTTTTGCAGTTTTTATCGATTTTTTAGCAAATTTTGATGAATTTTAAGTACATTTTTCAGCATAATTGTGTATATACATTTTTGGATGTTCTATTTTATAGTTATTGAACTTTATATTTGAGCAATATTCTACCAAAAAATATAAATTGAACGATTTTTAGCCGTTTTTAGCCATTTTTAGACACGCCGAGGAGTCTGGACGGACCTTATGACGTACGCAAGCCAACTAAAACTACGATCATACTCAATTGAAAAAATAATAAACCTTTGTGAAATAATTTGCAGCGTTTTTCACATTTTTCACACTCAAGAAGAAAGTAATTCAAAGTTTTTGATGGAAAATCAATTTTTCTCTTAAAAACCTACAAAATCCTCTTTTTTTCATCTGAATCCGACAAAAACTCGCTCTATTATCACCGAAACACTGTAAAAAAGCGGAAAATCAATTTTTCTCTTAAAAACCTACAAAATCCTCTTTTTTTCATCTGAATCCGACAAAAACTCGCTCTATTATCACCGAAACACTGTAAAAAAGCGGTTTTTTTTTTAGCTTGGGGGAGGTGAAGGAATTTTTTCAAGTTTTGCACGTTGAGAGGGTGATTTTCAAGATCGAAAGATAGCTTTTCTAGGGTATTACGAAAAGATTTAAAAAAAAAAAAGGTTTTTCGACTCACCCTATTGGTTATGGCACATAGATCCCACGTACGTATAGATAATTGAATTATGATTGAATAGATTATTGACATAGTTTATTGATGATTGATCATTGATCACATGACAGAAAATGGTTAACCAAAAGCATAAGTTGAACAATTTTTTTTTTTTTTTTTTACTTTTCATCTAGCAATACTTCATTTAATCCTCATTTAATTCATTCATCACCCATCTGTAACGTAGGTTAACAGCTAAACTAATCCTGTAGCAGGAATGTTAACACTTTGTTTCATTGCAGTGTATTTATCTCAACAAGGTCCAGAGGTTTAACTCGCAATGAGTTGCCGCATTTCACCTTAGTTGTCCAGGACGTTCAGCATCTCCAGGTTCTCATGTTAAAGAGGCATTTCAGACCCATCAAGCGTGGTGTAGGAGTGTTCAGCGTTAAATTTCCAGTACACCTGTTAATTGAACATATATCATCTTGGAGTTTTTTAACGATTTTTTTTTTTAACGGGCTTCTGAAGGATGTGTTTGTTGGCCAGCACTTTTTGAGCACATTAAATTGGTTAAATTTCAAAAAATGTGCTAAACACTGAAAATGGCTAAAAACGGCTAAAAATCGTTAAATTTACATTTTTAGCAGAATATTGCTCAAATGAAGTTTATAAACTATAAAATAGAACATTCAAAAATTCATATACAAAATTGTACTGAAAAAAGAACCTTAATTTCACTAAAATTTACTTTAAAAAAATCGACAAAAACTGCAAAAAAAATCCAAAGCCTCTTTTTGAATAGCAGATTATTATTTAGAATACGTTGCATGCCATAAAATTAATAGGTAACAACTTCCTTGCTCTCAAAAAGCGCATATTTCAAAACAATTTGACATTACATACGATTAGTTAGAAAATTCGCTCACACGATCGTGCTGCATGACTGGAACTTTTTTACTTTTGGGAGATGAAAAATTTGTTGTGCCCAAAATTGAAATGTCCAGTCGCATTCTACGTTTTAGGCCATTCCAGACAACTTTGGTTTCGTGTCTGTCTGCGTGACTGTCCGCGTATCCGCAAATCCTAGCAACATTAATAAATTCTACAGTTTTCATCCGATTTTGATGACATTTTTAGGGAATCTGCGAGTTAGTAGTATGGAATCTGCAAATGGATCCCTAACAGTTTGCTCACAAATCAATGTTTCACTCTGCGTATGCAAAAACGCAAATTCCATCAAGCATATATAGCATAATCAAATCGAAATGTTTAGAAAATTTTCATTTTAAATTTTTTGGATCCATTGCAATGGCTTAATTTTCTATAAAAATCTGCTAAAAGATTGTCAATACTACTTTTAATAGCAAATTGAGTTGATTAGTTACCGATAGGTATTGATTTATCACAAATGTAATAGTGGTTTGGTTTTCTTTCTGCGATGCTGCTGATATTCTTTGTCGAATAGTTCTATTAAAGCATCTACATTGTGTTTCACTGTTGGAGTGGATAGAGCGTTAATTCAGTTAATCGAGTGGGAGTATGTAGGTACGTCTAATACTGAAACAGTAAACCCTTGAGAAATAATTTGAAGTGTTTATTCATTAGTCTTTGAAGATCCATTCTAGCGAAAGGAGAATAATTATGCTCCTGACAAGAATTATCGTTCCCTATGGGTAATTGGATTCTCTGGGTTGAGATCCGACACTGAACAAAAGAAGTCTCTTTAACAAAATTTTCTCTCCATTCCTTCATTAGCGTGTTTTTGAGCAAAGTTATTAAACAACGATGTAAGTTGGACAATGAAGCAGAATCTTTCAGAATCGAAATTCCCGATGAGTGTACCACTAATTTTTTATCATCTAAGAGGAGAGAAAGAGATGGGGTATCTTATTCATTCATTTATAATAAGTTGTACAATGGAAAGTAGCCATCATATATCTGTAAATAAGAAAACATTTTTAATTACGGATTTTATATTTGCGCATGCTCAGTGACAACTACTAATTTTTGAGAATTGAAATTTATTGTGGTCCATCAACCTAACCGGCACATTCCCAGAAAATGTCATTAACATCGAATGAAATTTGTAGCGGTAATGCATGTTACAAAGATTGCACATTTACGCATGCGCAGCGGCTAATAATAATACGATAGTCTTGAAATTTACGTGGAATGATTGAATCGTCTTTCTTTGACTGTACTCCAAATTTGAGAGTTCAGGAGATTAGAACGTGAAAGAATTATGCTTGATGGATTTTACGTTTACGTTTGTGAACACACACAGGCACTTTTTTTCTTTTTAACAAATCCCCCCTCAAAGGCGGAGGGGCCCACCATTAAAGTTCAAAATGAAAGAATAAATGAAAGAAATGAGGAGGACGGAAGAGAAGGGAGAGTGGGATGAAAGGAAGTGCCCGTATAAAATGACCACCAGTTCAAGTAAGAACCCCTCAGGACGCGGGTGGTGATACCACGGAGCGCTCCCGCTGAGATGCCCAACTCGAGTAAATCCGTGGCACTTTTCCCGCACCACACTCCGCGCCACGACACGGTCGCAGCCATGACCTTGATATTATTGGTTGCCTCTCCTTTTAGCTCGGAAATTGCTTGCCGCATGTACGAACTCACACACACACACACACACACACACACACACATTTCAAAATCACGTTTGCGCACCCTATTATCAATCCTATCAGGTATATTAGGGGACTAGCTAATGGTAAAGTTTCCCCTACGCGTCCGGTGGCTGCGGCTGCGTCTCCCTGCCCGCCTCAAACCTAAGGCAAGGCGCAAATAGAAACGCATCTTAGTGAGGTGACGCAGCGCAGGAATAACCTACTCGCAGTTCCTAAGCGCAAATTGAAACGCAGGTTCAGTTGGTGAGTCACACCAACGGTGGTGCTTCTCCAGCCGCAGCGCAGAAAGTCTCTTTCCTGCGTCTACATCCGGGGTTTGCTGGGACGCGTCGCAGACGCAGCCGTGGGACGAGTGGGGCGAAACTCTACCTTAACAGCTAAACGGTACAATCCCTGAATATTTCATAAAAATTAGTCGAATGATTCCGGAGTTTCGTCTGTAACAACCAACTAGTCAACTTTTCATGGTTAATTGCAGAGGTTCATTATTGAAAATGATAAGCCTACAGAAATACTGCATCAAAATTATGTGCAAACAACGTAATATTGTATTCATATGGTCATGCTGTATGGATGAAACTTTTTTGGCATTTATTTTTTAGAATGATGTACATCCTTTCCACGTATGAAAATGAGTAGAAATACAGTGTTCGATTCTAAATGCCTCAAAAGATATAACAAGCATCCAGAGTCATGGTTTGACGTGGAGGTTTGCCAGACAACTTGCCGTTTCCCTTTCGAGGCGCGTCCCAATTGTTATTTACAATTGATCTCACTTTGCCATCACCTTTTTGAGTTTTTCAGTGACAACGGGCCGAGGTCGATCCGAAACGTTCCCTGAATGGAATGATGCGATGAGAGGGGTTTTTTCCCCTGTCTTTCCCCTTGAGACCGATTCCCGATGAAAGAATAGTCTAATAGTACGTAAGTAAATGGATTGCTTATTTTCCACTAGTGTCACAGACACCAAGCCGAGGAAGGTCGTAACATTTAACGCCGGAGGGATCGCCTGCCTCTGCGAGTTACCGAGTCTAAATTAGGGCGTTCCTGAGGTGCTGTCAGTCTATTATCACTAGACATCTACAGTTTTCAACTAGTTGGGCTCACTCCTACGAGATCACGCGCTGTAACGCCAATTCAAACAAATTCCTTGTACTGAGCTCGGGATAGGATAAAAAAAGTCGAATTTGGAAATTTTCGTAGAAAATGAAACTAATGAATTATCTCTAGGGAAATTTTTGTTGCAAATTAGTTGTATTCTTTGTGTGACACCTGTTTCGGAGACACCCTGTACATCTGCAGAATTAATATATCTGATTCACCACAGCTAAGCGGATCCACTAATTGATGGATACATTTTGCGTCATCACGTGCAACCAGACATTGAGGAAATACATTGTTGATTGTTTGAATCTGATCACACTGATATTTTCAGTTGTGCAAGGGATCGGAGTTCGGATTTTTGGCATTGTAATTTATTGATGATGATTGTTTGAATGATGCATTCCCGCATTTACAAACGATCATACGTTATATTGATATGCTATATATATTGATAGTATTGATGCTATTGATATGCTATATATATTGATACTATACTATATACTAGATATTGATACTATACTATATTGATAAATAAACTAAAACGGTTCGTTCAGCTGAATTTCGTACTTTCCCAGAGTCCCGATGCGTATAAAGAATGTACTACCGATGGGTTGTATTTTTGTGTATACGGTCTTCAATTTCTGGTCCTCCCATTTCTTCTTGTTCCACTATAGGCAAACTATTGAAGGAAATGAAGCTATTGCGTGCGCGCACGTATGTGTGTGTGTCATTGTTGTATTAAGTTAAATCTGACGATACTGATTCATAAATTAAATGTTAAAAAAGCATAATTTTCAGGTTTGGATTCTTGGACTGTAATGAATTATCATGAGTTATCTGACATTTGGTGACCAACCACTAACAAAAACATATGAAAATAGAAGTCTTAGATGATATAAGTTGGAGTTGATCTCCAACATTTGCTCCAACCCACATAACCACATAACTACATAGTTGCCAGGTGTTCGGACGTTTGGTTGGTGTTGTTTTCAACAACTAGCTTTGCGAATTTTTCCCAGCTTATCTTTTAGAGTATTTTTAAAATTTCCATGATTTGAAGAACAGGTAGCTCGTCGTATTGGAGAACGCCGAACGCCTTTATCTTCTCTGCTTCCTTTTCGGACACATCTTCTTGATATGCATATTTTAAGCAACTACTACGCACCATCTCACCCAACCACTTTTATCAGGGTTTTCTTCAAAATTCGTGTTCGATCCAAAATTTACTTTTAGTCTTGCTCCCAAACGAAGTTTCCGTCTTCCTCTTCCTCATTTTTCCTTAATATGTATTTCTTTCCTACATTTCTTCTTCCACAACTTCTAACGAAAATCGAATTTTGGATGACTAACGTGTGATTCTTCCTTATCCATTTTAGCCATCTTAGCCGGCTCATTTGCAACTCAATTGCAACAGCATTTCGAACTCCACATAAACCTCAAATATTTGTCTCCTTCGTCAATTTTTCAGTTTTCGTATGGCTGTGCGTTTACGATTGGGTAGTAATGTGATGGGTTTCCACAACTGCTGTTTCCCACTTCTTGCCACAGGTTTTGTGGTTCATAATTTCAAATATTTATCGTACCAAAAGGCCTTCTTTCAGACGTTCGTTATGGCGTCCGTTCGTTATGAGGTCTTCCTGCAGCTTGTCGACCACTATAAGTCTAGCGACATTTTGGTGCAGTGATGATTCATTCTACATATTTATTTCATTTCCGTCTGATGATATCCACTGGGTAGCCTGCAAGTGCGCATCATTCATCACTCGGCTTGCAGGGTTCATGAGTGCTTTTCCATGGATGACCAAACCCAAACGTGTTTTGCTGGCAACTGGGCCTTTCCAAGGACCGTAAACCACTTTTAGAGGAACATACAGTCGCCAGTTGTCTTCACCTATCGAAATTCTGGGTTCAGCATCTCGGTACGGTGAAACTTCTAAACCTTTTAGAAGTGTTTGGATAGCCGTTCTACATCAACTGTTTGGATGGGCAGGTTCAAATGCTTAACAATTCAGGCGTTGTAAATGCAGAAGTTTTTCACATTTTCTTCTGTACCGGCAATTTTCACACTAACTTCGCAAGAATCGGCGGGTTCTTCCCCTATTGAAACGTCTGTCCATCTGACTCGCATTGGTCTTTCATTACCTCTCAGACCTAATTCGTCGGCTAGGGCTTTTTCTAACATGGTAACTGTAGAACCATTATCGAAAAAAGCAAAAGTTTCTCTGGTCTTATTTCGCCGTACCAGGGGGGGGGGGGGGGGGGGGAATTCTTCGCTGTGCATTCATGTTAGATTATAATGTAGGGGATACAACCAGTAAAATCAAAATCTGTTCGCTACTCTCTCCAGAATAAAAAATGCATGCATTACTTACCAATATAAAATTTAACAAATTTATTTTGCTCGAAAAGGTTGTCCAACGAACTCATGCTTTCTTTCGGGATGCTTAATATTTGGCTAAAGGGCGAATTTTGACGAGCGAAGTGAGTCTAATAATCTTTAACTCGGCTTACGGTCCTCTATCTTTGACCCGGCTGGCATTTGTGCGTTGGTGTTCCGCGCTACAGGCCGCAGTTTTAGAGCCATCAACTTAAAATTCGGTAGGTATACTCTTTATACATCTGGGATCGGCTGTATAGTTTTTGGTGACGATCCGACGACAGGAACTTGTCGTCTGCGACTACAGTCATCGTCAAATCACCGAAATTCCAGTTTGGTATCGCTTTCAAAAGTTTTCGCCGCATAGAATCGACTGAAACCACTATAAAAGCCTTAAAAGTTGTCTTTGACGACAATCGTTGTCGGCTTTGACGACCTTTGTCAAATCAACCAAAAATCGAGTTTGGTATCGTTTTTAAAAGTTACCGTCTAATAAAACCTGGAATAAGAAACGAAGTCGAGTACTTTATACAGGGCAACCAGCTTTTCAAACTTTGTGAAGAACCTGGTGAGCGGATCAACTATTTTATTTCATTCCAAAGGAGAGTTGTCGTCTGGAATGACCCATAATATATGTAGGTATATGAAATTTAGCAAGCTCCATACATTTTTTCAGAATGCCTCAAAACAGATTTCAATGAAGAAATTTTTAGAAAATGTAAAAAAATTACGAAAATTTGTTCATATGGTCATCCATAACCATCACTGGAACTTCCATCTACACATACGGTCTCCCCCCGAATCAGTGTGTGTTAGTAGGCCTCCAGAACGAGTGATTTTGTCCGCATCGATATGAACATCTACGTGTGGAGATAACGGGGCGATTGCTCATTGGACAGAGCTAATTTCCGAGTGCCCTCGTCGAGTCCGATTTCGTATTCAGAGGAGCCTTCGGAGGCGTTGCGTGACAGTTACGTACCTACAAGGGAGCTTAGGCTTCAGGGAGGCGTTCCGTACCTATCGCCATTCACGGCGGCCAACATCCAGCCCTGAGCTTCACAATCACCAATGTAGGTTTTAGCGATCAATGTTTGATTGCTGTGGGTGAAGGCAGTCAGTTTTTTTGCCGAATCATTTGAAATTTGCATACAATTCAAATTATTGATCTACGACTCTGGCACAATGAGTCCCGGTGGTGATGGCCTTCATTGTTGTCACCAGTGATGTTCACAATGTATGTCAAACATTGTTTCCTACGCTATATTCTCCAGTTGCGTTATTTGAGCGTGCTGGTTTTTGCATTCAAAATTTAAATTTTATATTTACAATATTTTCATACATTCTGTGTTGTTGCCATTTCTGTAGTAGCTGGTGGTGGTAGTTTGGAGTAGAGTAGGCAGTCTTCAAATAGCTTTCATGTTTTGATTTAATACAATTTGTCGAGTCAGAGATAAGGGTTGCCATTGAGTGGAACGGGTAGGTACCATTGGTGGTATGAAGGCATACATGCCTTGAACGGTGAGATGCATGAATTCAAGTGTTATAAGATGTCATTTTATACGTGTAGCTCAAGTCTTGAAAACATAACAATAGGGAAGACATTTAACAATAAAAAGAAAAGAGTTGATGTATTTGGTGAACCTAGATCAATCAGCCATAGTTTTATGGTGAACTAGTTTTCAAGGCTTAAACTACATGTATATAATGCCATCTTCTGCCATCAGAAATCAAGCATGACACCGTTAAAGGCATGTGTGGCTACATACCACCAGTGGTACATACCCCTCCAACTCAATGTCACCCCCAACACTAAGAGTCTTGAAGAGGGTCAAGAGAGCCAAAGCGCTCGACAAACGAAATGAGTAAAAACAAGAAAGCTGTTTGAGGACCGCCAGTCTTTACTCCTCATCTCCACCACCCCCTATATGTAAATACATATGAAGCAAACAATGGAAGATAACGTCGCCAATTAGAACATAAAGAATTCTGTGTTGAGGAGCAGACATCACACGTGTATAAACAGTTTTAACTTACTAGAAAACCAAATAAGATCGAGGCGAATTAGCAGATGTTCAGTCTACTCCTGCTTATCAAAGTTGCTTTGCGATTCACATTCTTGCTGATGATTTTTCCCCCTTCCAACATTCAAAACCATCTGGGGTGTTCAACGGTTACTCGTACCTTCTATGCTTCGGGTGGTCTCATTCGACTCATTAGACTGAGTTCTATCCAAATCAAAGGAAAAAATACATGTTTATTTCGGGAGTTTTCGAGATCCTGCTAATTAATGTTTCTAACCAAAGTGAGCCAATATTGCATGTACCTTAACCGAAAATGGACGAATAAAATACTAATGTACTGAGTATACGGTGGGAGTTTCACTTTTAAAGTAAATGGCATCCTGATACATACGTTTTGCTACGTATCTCTTCTTAGTTAATGATTTCATAGTTGCATGTCCTATTTTATTTCGCGTATTTATATAATAAACTTACTAGGAAAGAGTTCTTCGCGCTGAAGTATATCTCAACGATAAATCTGTATAAGAGAAACGCCTAGTAAGTTCACACCTAGAAAGGAAACAAATTTATTTGGACAAGCAGAGTGATGTGTCCCTTGTGGGTTGCCCAATGGCACACAATACTATCTAACTAACTCTTTTCAGTTTTTTCCAACTTATTTGTTTAGAAAGTATTGGATAATTCCCAGGGTATCTCGCAATACTGCCAAACACAGGGCCTGGAGTGCCAAGTGCCCCCCATTTTATCAGTAAATCGTATTCATCGAAGTTTTTTATATTTTTTATCGTTCTGATTAGTTTCGATCGTACAAATATTTTTTTCTAAATCGTATTATGCATTAATAATCAATAGGCAGACGAATGTGAATATGAAAGCGCAAATGATCTAGAATCATCACAAAAAACTATCAAATAATCTATTTGAACTTTCAACAGTTTATTGCACAGTTTTTGTATATATGCAACTACAAATAATATAAATTAATTAAAAAACTGTAAAATAAAAAGCTGTAGCTGTTACCCTTTCATAAAAATGGCTTAGCTAAGCCACACACACACACACACACACACACACACACACACACACACACACACACACACACACACACACACACACACACACACACACACACACACACACACACACACACACACACACACACACACACACACATATATATATATATATATATATATATAAGGCCGGTACACCGGGGATTGAGGTAGCCGAGCGTTAAAAATCCTCGGATTAATGTCAGCCCTCGATCCTCGCTGATACCCTCACAACACACGGACGCTCTCATACCCTTCGCCAACCCACACCTGGACTCGCCTACGTACGGTTTCCCCATTTCATTTACCGACAAACCTCGTTTTATCTCCGTGGCAATTGAGTTTCCGCGACCAACCCTGTGTCAACTTTTTCTGATGTGGTGGTCCAGCGCTTTGAACACGTTGTTACACATCTCCCTTCGGATTTTCCCGCTTTTCAACTTTTTTTTTCGGGTTCGATGGTTTCCAGGCTTGTTTGATAGTGAAGCTTCAAAGTAAATCACAACCCCCAGCAAATACCTATTGTACATTCGAGGACTCTTAATTGAAAAAAGCTCCTGCGAATCGATGGATCAAATGAAATTGATGCCGTCACTCTGCAAACATTGATTGACTGTTATTTATTTAATTAATGGAATTATTTATTTTTTAGGACGCCCTTCCGACGCAAGATCAAAGAGGCAAGGCGTCTGAAACAAGAGGACGGCCTCTTAAAACTGATCAAGGGAGTGTAGGGCAACCTAAGAGTGGATGAAAAAATAACCTAATACAAATCCGATTTTGTTTGTTGTTTGCGTGTGTTCGCATCTCGGAAGGAGTGCTCCGTGGTATTACCACCCACCACTTCCTAAGGGACTTTCAACTAAACTGGTGGTCATTCGATAAGGACAATAAATATATATACCGCCCTTCGTCTCTACCATACCTAAAGACCTACATCTGGGCACGAATTGACACACACCCATTGCTTTGTTGGTAACTCACCAAGTAACACATCAATTAAAACAATACACATAATTATTTAAAACAACCACACTACATTATTAACAATTAAAAATAAAATGTCTGGCTCATAACATGAGTTTTAAAGAGTTTTGAATAGTTCCCTCATGAATCATGACCGTATGAGCGAATTTTTTTAATTGATCGTATTATATTCATGTTACATTGTTTTAAAGTTCGTTTGCACAAAAATGGTTAAATGTGAAATCTAAGGCAAGAAACCTGTTTCTAAGTAATGTTCTGTTGAACATACAGTAGTTTAGATTTTTACTTTTTTTTTTCAATTTATTAGCACATTTTACTGGAATTAAGGTACATGTTTCAGCAAAATTCTGTGAAATGAATGAGTGAATGTTCCAGTTCGGGATTAATCAACTTTTTCTGGGTTATTTTCTGCTCAAATAAATATATAATCAACAATGTTTTAAAATAAACATTTTGAAAATTTTGGAAAAATCCGTTATGAGGCATTCTGAAATGAATCCCAGAATTTAACGCTTTAATATATATATATATATATATATATATATATATATATATATATATATATATATATATATATATATATATTTCCTTCCAGACGATAGTCCTCCTTAGGATTGAGATAAATATTCCGTTCTTGCGCCAAAAAATCCAAGCGTTTCAAACACGACAGGAGCACATGCTAAAACAGCTAAACATGGTTAAATTGATGATTTTCAAACAGAATGTTTAGTCGAAAAAATTTTGTCAACGAGAACAATTAAAAAACTATTTACAACATTATGCTGAAAAATGTACTTAAATGTCATTATTACTTGCTGAAAAATCTGTAAAAACTGAAAAAAAAAAAAAAAAAACACTGAGATCCGAAATATTTTTTGAGTTGCAAAATACATACTGTTTGGAACTAGTTTTTTTTGCCAGAAAATTGGTATTTAACAATTCATTGGCATTCAAAGTGCTAACATTGCTAGACAATGTAACATATTATAACGCAATATTATGAAAATTCGCTCATACGATCATGCTGCATGATTGGAACTTTTTGTAATTTTTTAGCCGATTTTCTGAAATGGACAAATTTTTGATGCTCAAGAAGTGCTGTCCAATGAACTCACCTAGTTTGGAATGCTTGTTTTTATCTCAATTCTAAGGAATTGGGAATAACATATATTTTAATATACTCGTACATATATACATATGACTCAGAATGCCTTAAAACGGATTTGTATGAAGAACTTTTCGGAAAATGTTATTTCTAAATGTTTTGAAGCCATCGCAATTGCTTCCTTTTTTCAAAAATTCAGTAAAACAGGTAGTGTGGGGCGTGGTGGAACTTTAATCCACAGTTCAGCGCAATTAAATTTCGGCCAATATGCCAGTTGAGCGCACGTGTCCTTCTAGTGGAATCAACGAATTGACTCCAATATGAAAGCAGTATAGGCCTCGATTTGTCTACTTTCACTTTGATTATCAACCGCAATTGTATACTATTATTTAGATCATATTTGTTATTGATGTTTTATTATTGCAAATACACTTTATGATTCATGTGTATGAATTTTTTTTGTTTTACTGTTCCATGTTCAAATTCCGATCCCGGCTTTATATTTTTCGATTCCAACCACAGCTTCTGATATATAATATTGTCCAAATAATTATATTTTACTACGGGGTTTTCCATCTGGCATGAGGAATGGCAGGGTGAAGTCACTGGTTTGCGAGGTGTCCTTCAGGACTTTTGACCTGACGCCCATTCGTAACCCAACTTCTAAGGAGGGACTGGATAGTGTTCAATCGGGTTGCCACTGGCCATACCCGTCTTACTCTTAGACACCTGCTTAGCGCAGAAGCTAAAAAAAAAAATGTGTGTGGGAGGTGTGGGGGTGATCTGTCCATCCGCAACTTCCTGGAGGACTGACTAGACCTTGTGGACCTCCGAGTACAGCATCACATTTCACATTTTTCACATTTTTTCTGGACCAGACAAGGTCCAGCCCCTGTTATCGTACCAGAGAGCCGATGAGCTCTAATACGAACTGTGATATCTCTGATCTGTGATATATTTATTTTCAATCTAGTCATAGTTTTATTTCACTTTGCTGATTATATATAGTAATATGTATTTAGTTATTAGCCCATTCTTGGTTTAGTCTTAGTTGTATTATTTTATTTTTGGGGGTTTTATCCGTTTTAGGGGCTAAACAGTGGTCATCACAGTTTTAGGGGCTAAACAGTGGTCATCACAGTATAGACAACCTCATGACCGAAACTATTATATAACTGGGAAAAAAATTTACTAAAAAGGGTTGATTTAGGATATTTTTTATAAATTTGCGATGCGAGCAACCGGACCATCATTCCCCATATACCCAATTGTTTGTGCTCTACCATCCTGCGCCCACTGCTCTCGAACCCCCTCAGCTGAAATGACCGGGTAGGAAGATCCCCAGCAAGGGAGCTGTGGGCTCCTCCCAGGCGGGAGGGGGCAGTGACGACATCGAGCAAATGGTGTTCTAGAGTCGTATTACTTGTCAGATATCCATCACATGGCACCTTTTCGGAAAGCTCACCCTCAGATTTTTATATTGAGCGAAATAAAAATAACCATGAAAATTTCCCATTGCTCAGTTATTAGTATACCTACTCCCAAATATTTCTATGCACACGTTCGGTATTAGAGATTTGCTCTCAATCGGTTCACAGCCAGCTATGTTGCCTCAGCTTGTGTAACGGCAGCATACTTTCCACGATCAGACATTTCTTCAAAAGGCAAAAATTAAATCAGGTACAGGTTTTAAACAGCGAAAATCGTGTTTCTGACTACAATGCGTTGCGTCGACTCGTGGGTCGATCCATTGACCACACGACGTCGGACGTGGAACCACAAAGGAAATGGGTTACCACCGTGTAAAATCCGCTAATTCGGGCCGGGGCTTCGAATCCGTTTTTCCGTTACGAAGGGCGAATTACCATATCATCCGACGTTTCACGGTCAGGTCCAACGCGGGAATCCCATAAACCCACAGGAGAGAAGGTCCTCGGACCCGGATGATTCGTCAGTCTCGGACGACACCGCCGGATTCCGCGTCGCGACGAGGCGTCACCTAAGCGGAAAAGCCACTTTTCACGGCCGCCGGCTCGCCCGAATATTAGCCGGAAGAAACGAACGTTTTTAATTAGCGAACTGAGCGGTGATATGAAATTCCAATGGAGATCGTGACCGAGCGGTCATTGCCACAACGTTTTTCAAATCACCTGAGAACCCAACCTGTGACAACTACCGATGATGCATTAATCCATATACTCAAAGCATTCCCAAGTCCAATTAAAACTTTTCCAACCCAACTGAAACATTTTCGAAATTCAAATTAATAATCATTCGCAAACTAAATGAAACCTTTTCCAAACAAATTAGGAACAGTTCAGTACAAAAATCAATGTATTGTTTTTATGTACACCGTGAAATAAATTATGAAATGAAATCCTTGATGATGTGTACCCGTGCAGATTATAACAAAATATTTGTTGAT
Source organism: Adelphocoris suturalis (assembly GCA_030762985.1). Taxonomy (NCBI): domain Eukaryota; kingdom Metazoa; phylum Arthropoda; class Insecta; order Hemiptera; family Miridae; genus Adelphocoris; species Adelphocoris suturalis. The sequence continues at coordinate 57,209,923 of CM061045.1, forward strand.
TGGATAGTTGATATTGGTAGATTAGAAGCGGAAAATATAATTTGTAGTTTGTATGTGCAGAAATAAATTAGGTTTCATTTGATATTTATTCAAGTTAATTTTTTAATTAGCTTCCAAAATCCATGTTCTTAATGAATAGGAAAATTGTTCTCTTCGCTTGACACCGCTCGTGAAGGGCTCATCAGCCATAGCCTATAGCCCTACAATATTATGTTACATGATCATGTCGTTTTATTACTTTATCCTATTGTGTAACATGCAAAATAAATAATTAAATAAAAACATCTGAGTGAGTTTCAGTTTCGGAGGTGTTTTGCAACTTTAACAACAGTTAACACGGATATCTATCAAAATTTGATTCATTGTCTTGTAGCCATTCTGCTTGCGATCAACTTCATCGATAATGTCAATTTATATAGTCGCCTTATGGATCCAGCAGGGGTTTTATTTGGAAAATAGGAAAACAGGAAACTGAATTTACCTAAATGCAGAAAAAATGGGTCCCAGGTGGGAATCGAACCCACATCCTTTGGTTTTCCGTACCAACGCCTTCTCCATCTAGGCCACAAGGACCGCTGGATGATGAGAGCTTGGGTCTGAGCCAACACCCCCTGAGAACCATTACTCTGCATTTTTCGATGAACTTAACTTTAAATCAACTGTATACCCTTTAGATTAGCCACCGCTAACGAAACGGACCGAAGAATTATTTCTTAATTTATATAGTCGCTGTATGGATGTTTGTTTGGAAAATCGGAAAATAGGAATCTGAATTTAAGTGCAGAAAAAATTGCGTTGATTTAAAGTGAAATTCATCGAAAGTTTCCGAGTAATGGTTCTCAGGGGGCGTTGGCTCAGATCCAAGCTCCCTTCATCCAGTGGTCCTTCTGGCCTAGATAGAGAAGGCGTTGGTACTAAAAACTAAAGGATGTGGTTTCGACTCCCACCTGGGTCAAATTTTTTCTGCATTTAAATTCAGTTTCCTGTTTTCCTTTTGTCCAAACTAACGAGCGTGGGCTAGTCGCCTCCTAATCACCTCTTTTAAAGTTGTATGGGAACTGGCTTGTAGGATGAAGAGATTGATAGCTGGTAGGAGGAGTTACCAGGCAATCGAACGGTGGGTGAGCCACGTCCAAATTGAAAATAGGTTCAGATTCCAATTCAGTGGAGAACACGATAAGCACAGGCCAAAATTACGTTATTAGATATATTTTCGATATTGTTGAATTGGATTATGTTGAGGAGTTTGGAAAATTCATAAATGAATTTTCTCCCTCTATGGTTAAACTCTGAAGGAATTCGTTCCTTATTCCAAGTCCATCAGTCGATTTTAGGATGATCAAAGTCACCAGTTTCATCAATGGAAAAATCAATATAGGTTGACATAAGAACACCCAATTCCTGAAAGTGGTATTCGTATATGTTAGATTATCAGGTAAGTAAATAGTTGATACGACCAGCTTTAAGTCTAGGAAAATAATTATCAAATGCTCACAGAGACCTTGGAATGACGACCGTTTTATTGATTTTATTTCACTAGATATTGCGATGAGAATGCCACCTCCCACGTGCTTGTTGGTATTATTATCGAAAGAACGATAATTTCTATAGACAAGATTAGTTATTCGGACCTAATTCATTAGAATCGAGGTGCTCATTGAGCCAGGTCTCAGTTAATACATATCAAGATTTCATGAGTTAGATTTACTTGTGTACTTTGGATGATAATTTTATGGTTTGAGGAATGTTTATCCACAATGGATTTAACAACTAATTTACTATAAGGAATGAATGAAGATTAATCAATTTTACAAGATTTTTTTTTGCGTTTGCCCCACTGTGCGGCGAATGGCTGACGGCTGCATTTTTTATTATTATTTTTTTTTTTTTTCGTTTTTAGGATTCTATGCATCGTGGAACAAATCGTGAGGGGGGGGGGGGGGGGCAGAGTACTCTTTTTTCCTTAACCGCTTTAATATGTCACCATCTCACAAAAATCTCCTGTAGAACCTACATTATTAGGGTAGCAATGGCAACGGTCTATATGTAGAGTTCCGAGTACTTTAAAGTCAAGAAGCTGTTCTCTGGCCGTACAAAGTGAAGGAACCCGTCGCACAACCGGGCGTGGACACGATGCCGTGCAAATCTTTGACCTTCGCTAATTAGGACACCCAATGATGGTCGTACAATGATCACCCAGCTAGGACAAGGTGTAAAACTCATGCTGCACGCGACTGGAACTTTTAACTTTAACTTTCCAAAGTTCTTTTACAATCACGTTCGAAGACCAACGAACTGATGAGCCACACCCTATTGGCAGGTGTTTTGATATCCTAAGTGAGCGTTCTGCAAGTTTGATGTAGTAATAAGCCGACTGCGTTGATGCGGACACAGAACACCTTATCTCAACTCGACTGTTTCTTTACCTATTGTGACATCTTGCCTTTCTGTGTTCTGAGTGGAGAACAATTAAGTTCAGGGCCTTGAAGCAGATCGATTTGAAGCGAACTTGGAGGAGTTCGCAAAGTGTAATCTGAGTTCTAGGGCAGGGCGATATGAGGGGTTTGCGGAGGGCGTTGAATAGGAAGTAGGCGGGAGGGGGAGGGCGGACCTGTTATCGCTCCTTCCTCTCACCACCTTTACCAGCGACGGAAACCAAAACAGACCGAGTGGGCTTCTGTTATCAGAACCTCGAACCTCCCACCAGAACCTGAGCAGGCAAGATATTTAAAGCCTGCAATTTACTCTTCAAGGGCTTACATTAACGAGGGGGGGGAAAATCCCGTGGAAGAAAGAAAACATCTGGTGCGTCACATTACGTGGCCCATCGCGTGTGGGTTGAGAAGCAGCATGCGGCACCAACCCTTCCCGAGCAAAACACACCCCTATTTCTGCTCATATTAGGAAAGAATTAAGGGCGTGACGCCTTGGGGACGTGATTTTACCGCAACGTGCGGTATATTGCCTCATCTCACCCTTTTCCCAGCTGTCACTGCATCACGTATACAATTTGCAAGGACGCTTAGTGTTTTTATATGTATAAATAATGTAAATAAATTTTTAAATTACGTATATTAGTGCTCCCTAAATTGAGGCTTATGTTCAGAATAGGAAACTTCACATGTAATTTATACCCACGAAAATTGGAATCAAAGTAAATTTCATGAATGCAAAAAAGAAGGCATTTTTCCTAAATTATTTCAGGAGTTTATGAATGATATGAAATTATTTGAATTTACGCATACCGAATTTTTACCCAAGTATTGCAAATTCTATCGAAGTTATTTGGTTACATTGAACGAATGGTTATTCGCAGTTGCCTAGCCCGATGTCTGAATGATAGTTGTGGTAGCACTCTTGTAGAGATAGCCAAGCTGTTCGTTACCATTTCTCTTTGTTTTTGATAAGCCTCTTGTCTTCCTTACTCAGCTCGAGAATAAAGGTTTTTTGAGTCTTGGTTCCATTGATGTTTCTTTGTCAATGATACAGGATCAGCTGGGTGGCCTTGATGTTGAGAAAGGTCTGGGTCCATGGTGTGCTATTCTATTGAAGTCATGTCAAGCAAGCTTATATCTTCCTTTGTTAAGAATTTTTAACAAATCACTGAAAGTGAGCATTTTCCCCAGTAAATGGAAAAGATCGTACGTGACCCCAATTTTTAAGGAGGGTGATAGGTCATATGTAGATCATTATAGACCGATCTGTTCTCTATCGTCGATTCCCAAATTACTGGAAAAACTTTTGGTTAAAATCATCTCGCCCTTAGTCACTCCTCACATTACTCAACATCAACATGGGTTCATTCCAAATCGCTCTACGATCTCGAATTTATTAGTGTTTCAAACATACATTCTTAGTGCTTTTGGTAACGATCATCATGTCGATTGCGTGTATACCGACTTTTCTAAGGTGTTTGACAAGATCCCTCACTCTATTTTGTGAAGTAAACAACAGTCGTTTGAGTTTCATGGAGTTTTTCTTCAATAGATCGAGAGCTTTTGCCTGATAGGAAACTGATGGTTAAGACTCAAAAAATGCTATCAGAACCCTTTCTAGCATCTTCTGGGGTCCCCCAAGGTCTTGGGGCCTTTGTTTTTCATAATTTTTCTCTCCGACCTACCTGAAATACTCCCGGAACGAATACACTTTTTGTTGTTTGCTGATGACTTGAAAATATTCTTGGAAATAACCTCAGTGGATGACTGCATTCACCTGCAGCATGACATTGATCGGCTCGTTATTTGGTGTAAATCCAACAATATATTTCTTAATGTAAGCAAATGTAGTGTTACTACTTTTTTACAGTCTCGTAATACGTACTACTAATTTTGATTACTACGAAGTAGCATTCAATCTCTCAAATGTCAGTATCTGACCTGGGAGTATTGTTCGATAGCCGTTTATCTTTTAATGAGCATATTGATCATATTTGTAGTCGAGCCATGCGATTATTGGGATGGCTTAAGCGATTATTCGTGATTTTGATAATTTAAAACCATTAGGTATACTTTGTAATGCTATGGTTCGCCCCCATCCGGAGTATGGAAGTACCATTTGGTATCCATACTACCAAGGCCATAAAAGGCGTATTGAGTCAGTACAACATAAATTTCTCCGTTATATTGCTTTTAAAAAACGTGTTCGGCATGATGATGTTGTGTATGATTCTCTGGTTGTGAATAGACGAGAGTCGTTGGTGATCTTTTATGTTTGTTCATATTACACAATAAATTACAAAATTGACTGCCCCCAGTTATTATCTTGTTTTGATTTTCGTACGCCGATCCATGCCAAAAGAAGTAACGACTTATTTTCTATCCCCTCTGTCTCGTTTAATAATTTGTTAAGTAACCCCCTTTTTCGCATAGCTAGACATTATAATTTAATAGCAGCAGAAAATCATTGCCTTGATTTATTTTTCAATAGTTTTACCGTTTTTAAAAATCATATAATTTCCTATTGTTCAAAATATCCAACCTAGTAAATGGTATTGTTATCTATTTATTTCTTTATTTTATTTTTTTACTGACAAATTTATCATCTATTTATATTTATATTTTCATTCATATTCTGTATTTCCCATGTATTGTTATCCCTTATTGTATATTGGGCCAATTAGCCCGTGAACAAATGAATAAGTAAGTAAATACATACATTGTCGTGACGTTTGAGAAGGTGTTTCTACATATACTGCTCGTTATGTGAGTATTCGAAAATTGAGAGAGAAACACTCGTAGAACAGTTTTTCATGGACGAATCATACAACTTACTCTGTAATTAAAAGGATGCAAATAAACTGGAGAGTTCGCTCACCAGATACCTCCCGAAGTGTGAAAGAGTATAAAATACTTTTTCAAGTAGAATTAGTGTTTTTTTTTTCTTCATATTTGCTTTCTGAAAATATTTAGAGAAGGCATACCTAAACTTGCACAATACATGATAATTGTGGAGGATGAGATCATCAATGTGATTACCAAAAATAAAACGCTGCAAATTATTTCACAAAGGTTTATTATTTTTTCAATTGAGTATGATCGTAGTTTTAGTTGGCTAGCGTACGTCATAAGGCCCGTCCAGACTCCTCGGCGTGTCCTACTTCGAGTTGCCACAACCTATACTTCTATAATTATATACGCATGTTTATATTTCTCGATTTGAGCTCCTATCTATTCAAATAGTTATTGCCTTAATAATATCATTATCTAAGTACGTACGAAAAGTCGAGAGGATATGTTATTAAATATTCGTAGGAAAAGCTTTGGTATTAACACACAAATATGACCTTGAAAAAAACATATTCATGCCTCCAACGAACGCCGGCGCCTTACCCACCACAAGCCGGCGCCTCCTCTCACTCCACCCCCCCCCCCCCCCCCGGGGCTCACCTCCCCCCCCCTCTCCACCCACCGTGACCCCCTGCCAAGCGTGCCAGGCGTGCGCGCGTCGAAAAATACACTTTTCGCCCGTTTTTGGCCCATAGCATCTATGCGAGTAAAGCGATCGGGATGGTAAAACGTTAGGACCAACTAGACCCCAAATGGAGTCTGTGTGCGAAAGAACGGGTTTTTTAAGTCAATTCTTAGGCCTTTTATGGCCCGGACGGCGAACGGCGGACGGACATTTCAAATTTGGATTCTACGCACCTTGAAACGTAAAGTGACAAAGTTTGAGGGGGGGTTATAAAAATTTTTTGCTATATGATCACATAGGCTTATTATTGGAAATAATAAACCAAAAGCTAACAGGCTGTTTCATCTGGTGTCTAAGCATGATATTTTCAGCATCCCAAAAAACATCGAAAATTGCAATAAACACACATTTTTGAGACTCACTCTCAGATAGATAATCTTCATCGATCCTAATCACAATGGAGTCGTCACAATCGATTCAACACTCAAACTATCAAAATCCATTTCGAACACGTATTTCTGAGGGGTTTTGTTTGACGTCGATCGGCACCAACAATTATACAGCATATCCCAGGTGTCTGCAGAATCTACCTCCCATATTTCAAGCCGATAGTTCCCAAATTGTGGCCTGTAGCACGGAACTGACACACTGAAGGTATTGTCATTGTAGGTCTACACATGCAGACAAATGCAAGCCGAGTCGAAGTAGAGATTCACTTCGTTCGTCCATAAGTATTCTGGGATTAGCGTCAAGAAAAAAGTTATTGAAGAGAGAGAAGCGAGTCCCCACAGATGTCATCCTCGTCACAATAAACGTCAACTCAATTTATGCTTTCACGAAGGAGGCCCACAAGCTTTGACTCTGCTTCTCCAGGAGCAACCGAATCCTCAAGTCCCTTCCACTAAGTTGTCGGTCAAACTGGCTGAGTGTGTTAACTATGCATTTGTTCAAGTATGGGGACCAAATGACTCCATCATAAGCTAATCTGTTCATGGCCGAATAGGAGAATGATTTTCTAGCATCAAGAGCAATAAAACCCCATCTGTGGAAGGGAATTATAGACGATATATTTCTAGTATGACCGCACATTGAGGAGAAACTACAGCTTTTCTTGGGAGGTCGGGATCACTTCCACTTGGTCATATTCCTCAATAAGCAACTACATTTCTCGACGTCACTTCACTCTACAAGAAAGCTTAGTCTCCAATGTACACGCTAAACCCAGGAATTTACAATCACACAAACATTATGACACATGCCACCTTCCACACACAAATCGATCAATCCTGTGATCGTTACCTGTTCGAGGTCGTCGAATTAATAGCAAGAAAGAAAAATACGATTCCTGTCTACAAAACAAGCTGGTTGAAAGGGACTACCCAAAGAAGTTTGTTAAAGATCTTTTAGTGCCTGACCACTTACAGTATGCAGCAACGCCACAGGCTACTTCAGAATGACCCACTCGTCAGTTCTTACACCAAAATTAAATAGTTTGCAATAGTTGTGCTGACGTACAGACTGGGAAATTTTCGGAGACACCACGCGTGACATACCGTTAAAGGAAAAACATCGGCGAAATCTTGTCGCACCGTCACCCTCACCCGATGCGGCGCCTGGGTAACGTCCTTCAGGCCGACTCAGATGCGAGCTTTGCAACCTCGTTATTGAAAGTGATGACTTTACATTGCCAAATAACAAATTTGGGTTAGTCGATTAATACGCTGAAAATGCAACAATAATCAAGAGGCTTTCTACGTTGGCAAAGCATCGCAAATGAATCTGCGTGAGAAAAACCACCGGGCTTCAGTCACCCTTAACCAGCCCACTCCCTATCAACGAGCGTGCAAGATCCCATGATGCATCATTTCATCAATGTTTTGGGGCTGTAGGTTTCGAAAAATATGCCACCAGATTCCAATGACCGGCTTCTCCACACCAATCAGAAAAGGCACATAAGTGGGTTTTCAAAGCATAACCCATCAATTTATAAATTACTTTTTTATTCCAACTTTCAACTTCTAACTTTTGTGAACAACATTTATATTCGAAATATCAATCAAAAATGTATGTCTTTCCTTTCATCGTTTTTCATCATTCATAAAACCAAATTTTATATATAGGTATATAAATACTTAGGTATTTAATCATATTTGAGTCATATATGTGCGTGTGAAAAAGTGCCACAAAACAGATTTCCATGTAGACAATTTTAAAGCCATTGCAATAGCTTTTTTTTTTTTTTTTTTTTTTTTTTTTTTTTTTTTAACGAAAATTTGCTAAATAAAATGACAATCTAATGGGTATTGTTTAAGGTTGAACGATGAACGATGTAAGTACCTATCACCGAATTTTCGTAGAAAATGAAGCTATATCAATGGCTCGGAAAATTTTTAAATCAACATTTTTGAGAAATTTCTTCATTTACATCCATTTCGAGGCATTCTGAAACGACATATGTGTGTGTGTAAATGTATGTGTCAATCAGACGATAACTCTCCTTAGGATTCACATAAAAACTCGTTCTTGCGCCAAAAAATCAAGCTTTCCAAATCAAAGAATGAGTTCGTTGACCAGCACTTTTTGAGCACATTAAATTGGTTAATCATCGAAAAATGCGCTTTAACAAAAAAAAAAAAGAAAAATTTGGCTAAAAACTGCAAAAAACCTATTATATATATATATATATATATATATATATATATATATATATATATATATATATATATATATATATATTTTTAGGAAACAAGGTTACCATATGATAATTTGGTTGCATAAATAAAGTACTCAGTTTGTGTTTGGATTTCAATGAGTGTAGTCTTGTATAAATGGTAAGTTCTTAACATTGGTGAGAGTGGTGGGATGGAGTGGAGACTACTTCACAGGATACCTTTCGGTAATCGAGTACCTGTGACAAAGGAAGAAAATGTACAGAAAATTCAGAAGAGAGGAAATGTTCGGAGAATTCAGAAGCAATCGAATTCAGTTTCATTCAATTGTGTGATCGAAGATGATGAACAGATGTGGTGCCAAGAATGCGGTAGGCCTAAAAGTTTACATTCAGTGTTTTGTCCTTTAAATGTGGAAGCTGCATTGGAAATGGCAAAAAACGCAGAGGAGAAAACTAATAAAGTAGATTATTTCGAAGATTTTGAACTTTCAAAGACCATGGTGATGCATCAAACCTCTTTAATTGCTAAGGAATCGTACAAGCCAAGCAACAGGCCTCAAATTTACAATCACCCTGTCAATAAGTCAATTCAAAAACAAAGTACAAAAAATATTTCTGTACCAAAGAATCAGGCTTTGAATGGTGAAGAGAACAAGGACGATAAAAATAATGAAACAAAGCAACCTCTTGGTAGAGAATACTTTTGCTGGCGGTGTGGTATACCATTTGGGTAATAGATGTCCAAAAAGTCCTCGTCGCATCATTCTACCAAAGAACACGAAGATGCCAAAAATTACAGAAACTGCGGGTGAGGGAGAATGGAATATTGAAAAGCCTACCCAAGTAGATCAGGTATACATTATACTCGTAAATAACAAAAATGAAGTACCCGAGAAAATCAGAGATTCTTCGATTTACGTTAGGCCAGATAAATCAAGATGCAGAGAGGAGCATATCGAAACTTGTTCAGAAGTACTATTCGGGGAGATGACAGAGGAGGGTCCTGAGGAAAAGGTTGAGGAGGAGGCCGCGGAGGAGAATGAAGGAGCGGCTGAGGACCTCAAAGAATCTGGCGAGGAAAATCCACCAGAATCATCTGAACAGTCTGACGAATCTCTAGCTACAACACTTGTTGAAACTAAAGCGGAGACTGATGGAGAAATAAGGGATACAACAGCACCCGAGACAGAAGAGGAAAAAGAGTCTGCTGAGAAAAAAGATTTCGGATTACCTGGCGAAGTAGCATCGATACCTATGGAACCTACAGAAACAGGTGTAGAGATAAAATCTTTGGAACTGAAGGAGCTTGTTGAAGATATGGCGTCAATGAGTGTGGAGCAGGATCTTGAGCCCATTCCTCGCCAAGAAGCAATCAAAGATATTGTCGAGAAAGATTTGGAAACACCTCTGGGTGATGAGGACAAGCCAGCCATCGATGAGGTTGCAGAAAAGGTTGGAACATGGATGGATGAAACTATCCATGAAGTCGAAAATGAATATTCGGCTAAAGATTTTACTGGACCTCCCGTTACACAAAGGTCTTTCTGGAGCAGTAGCATTGGAGATTCGGCCTCACAAATTGAAATTCCCAGTATAATTGAGATCTATATAAATACCGTTCTCAAAGGAAATGAACACGGATCAAGAGCCAATGAAACAGAATTCAGTAACAATGAAGCAACTAGATGGGTCAATGTCATAAGTCTACGTAACAGGAAGGTCAGGAGAATTGAAGGCATGAAAATGAAAAAAATCAAGTGTCGAAATTGGTGGAAGCGAGTTCGTTGGAAGAATGAGTGCTATATTATTGATTCTTTGATTGAGTCAATCAACGAAATCTTGAAGAGATTGTGGTGAATCTGGACTATCCATAATTATAGTCGGACTTGGACTCTTTTGAAAAAGAAGGGGAATAGTGTTAGGAAACAAGGTTACCATATGATTATTTGGTTGCATAAATAAAGTACTCAGTTTGTGTTTGGATTTCAATGAGTGTAGTCTTGTATAAATGGTAAGTTCTTAACATATATATATATATATATATATATATATATATATATATATCACGGTTATATTTTCTCTTTTGCAGTCCGATCTGACAAACATGAGGATAAACCCCGTCCAAAATAGCAACTGCAAGAACTGCTTGGAAGTTGAGTTTGAGTTCAAAAAATGCATTTTTCCATTTTTTCCTATCTATCTGTCCCCATGTCCTAGACGTAAATTCATTTCTGATCAAGAAAATTATTTTGTTAGTTGAAGTATCGTCGTATAAAGTCGTATCAATTTAGGAATTGTCGGTGACATTAATATTGACATTCTTCCCCAAAAAATAATCTAGACAACTCCGTGTAATAGAAGGCCATTTACCACCTGTATTGTTCATACTTGGTGAGAAATAATAAAAATTAAAAAATATATGAACAGGAGATTTTGACATTTTATGTCTTTTCTTTGGCACATGGACGAAAAAAACCATAACAAATAGCGTTAAAAAAAAGCGTTACTGTTGGTTTTCCGATGATTTCCGCTTACAATCGAGTCGTTGCTAGGGAAATGGTACTTCGTCGTTTTTCATCCCACAAAATTCGTTGACCATTCGTTCGATTCTCTCGATTTATCCAAACATATTATGTTAACGCGAAGTGGGTGGCCAACAAGCTGAGTTATGAGCATGGTTATATGAATAATCGTTCACACACAGGTGATCATTCTCAATAATTGATATAGTGAACATGATTGCAACCGCTTGTTAATTTCTGATGATTTCATTGAGCTGGTGTTTCGATGATTTGATTCATAGCAGGTGATCCGAATATTGCGAGAACGGTTTGATTTGTGAAGAGGTGGTTAAATCATTTTAATAGGTAATTTCTATAGTTTACACTCTAGGAAGCTGTAATTTCGTATGTAGCCTCTTTAGGACATTTACTTGACGATGCCCAGGGTCCGGATCAGATGAGTGGCTGTTAAAGCTAATTTCTATGCTTTACACTCTAGGAAGCTGTAATTTCGCATGTAATTTCGTATGTAGTTGCATACGAGTCTGCACCTAAAGACATAAAATGTCCCAATGTGTTGCAGACTCGTATGCAAGCGTTTCTTTAAGATAAAAATCAAATTCCAGGAGTGGGAGGTTTTAACGCTTTTCCTATGGTCGATCTCAATTTTAGTTTAGTTGTGCAACAAACCCCGGAAGTTTTGCGTTTTATGATGGATGAGGGGGAATGGAGGAAGTAGAGCAAAAAAAAAACTTGTTTTTTTTTCGATAAATTTTGTCGATGCCACCCTAGCTACAATTATCAATCGATTTTCGTGATTCTTTTTTTTCCGTTACGAATTCGATATAGTTTTGGAACGTATGCCAGGAGTTTCAAATTTCATCATGGGAGGGGTTAAGTGGTAGGGATACAAGTTATAAACCGTTATGTTTTAACTGTTCTCGTCAGATTTTCGTGATTATTTTTCTGTTCAATAATGAGTTTGGTCTAGACCTGGAAAAATTTGTCAGGAATTTCAAATTTCATGATAGAAGGGGGTGAATGAAGAGGGTTATAGCGATAAATCGTGTTATTTTTACTATGTTCATCTGATTTCCGTAAGAGTTTTTATTATTTATTCGATCCAGATTTTTATCAACCTTGGATCCTATTGGATTCATGAACATGGAGTTTACAATAGGACAAGTATCATAACTTATTTGTGGTCTAAACTACATGGAAGGAAGTTCTATGGATCATGAAAGTGTCTCATTTGGAGACTCTATTTCAGCAATACCTATATATTTATATAAAGCTGAACGGTATAAATTTGCTCCGCAACGCTAGTACCTGACGTGTCGCATGACCGATTTCCTTAGTAAGTGTGCCAGGTTATTTGAGCATTGCTCATGCTTACCGACCCAACAGGATATTCCCATTTACATAAATGATAGTGCAACCTGTTATTAAACTTTATCGTCCGATAATGTAAAACGTTTATGTAGGCACCAACTACCTAATCACCCTATTAAAAATACCAAACTGTTAGAACACAAATAATAACTAATGAATACTTCTTCGTTAACTCACACTAGTGTTTTGACATAGATCTGTCTTTTGGCTGGTGGTCATGGCAAAATAAGCGTTATCGTGATCACAAAATGCAATGGGTAACTAGGTTGTTACCTACTTTCATTACGTTACTAATCATGCTACTTTATCCAGAAAATGAGGAAGTCACTATTTCTTAGCAATTAACGAAACAACGACAAAACAGTACTAATTTTTAATTTAAGTGGATTCACCTACTTATCTTATCTACAAGTTAAGTAGCATAATGGGTCCTACGAAAGACATTTCTATGCATGAGTTTTTTCCGTGCAAGCGGTAAAAATTTATTTTTCTTAGGTCGAAGGTCTGTACTCAAACCTAGCTATCTGATGCCTGTGAAGATAGCTGATAATGCATATTGTTAATGTAAAATGAATTCAATCTTCTTCTACTCGATCTCGAATTCAAGAGAATCGTTGTCATTGAAGATATATATATTTAGCAATTTATAGTTGTATAATTTATAATTTTATTTATAATTATATTAATATCATAATTATGATTAATATTATTATTATATTATTTGCTTATTTTATAATTTATAAATTATCAAGCAATTATAAAAAGGTTTTAGCAGAATTTCTGTGAAAACAAAATTATCAACGATTAACTTGATATTAAGAAATGAAAATTATCCTGGAAACGTAATTAAATTTCATTAATATTTCCTGAAAAATCTATAAAAACTGCAAAAAAAAATCTATAAATCCAAAATCTTTTCGGATCAACGAATTTTATTTAGTGTGAGTTTTTTTGCCATAGAATTTGTTTTCAACAATTTCTTTTTATTCAAATTGCTCAAATTTCAGTACAATTTATCATATTTAATACGATAGGTAATTAAGAAAATTCGCTCTTGCAATATGCTGTATGACTTGAACTTTACCTCTGGTGTCGGTAGTGGAGTTTCCAATTTGATCTAACATAAGTCGTTCCGTTTCTGTGTTGCAGAGGACGAAAGAAGACTACAATGTGAGCCACTACTATGCCGGCTTCAAGGAAGGCATGGCTGCTAGAATGCTGCAGCGGAAGAAGAAGCTGCGCGAAGCTTGTGAGCGTTACGGTTTGAGTAAACCCGGCAACGATTCTCTCCATAGACCCAACCCATGGGAATTTCTAATAAACAAGAAGCACCATTTAGTGTGGTGCAATATTTTCAAAGCTGCGTCTACGTCGTGGATGTACAACTTCAATGTTTTAGCGGGGTGAGTTCCCTTTATTCGATCAGTTAATGTGCCGTATTCTGATAATAATATAAATCACAAAAGTTCCAGACAAACAGTCTGATCGTGCAAGCGAATTTTCGTGAACTATCTTATCATATTCGTAAGTTAAATTGTTTTGAAATGTTAACACTTACCAGAAGCGGTTACTGTGTTGGAGTCGCCGATCTTGACCAATTTTTCTGGCTTTTCTACTTCGAAAAACATATTGCTAAGTAATAAATGCATGAATTACAGGGACGTCCCTATGAATGGATTGTACATAATTTTGGTGAGAATTAAAAGGAAAAAAAAATATATATATATATCATGATTTCTCGGAATCCCCCCCCCCCCCTTTTTTTTTTAAATTCCTTCATGGTCAGTAAATTTGAAACTTCGAAGATTCCATCGTATGGGCGCATTTTCGTATGTTAAATTGGTTTGAAAATTGTGCTTTTTGAGTGCAAGAAAATTGTTTACCATTAATTTTACGGCCAAAAAACGTATTCTAAATAATAATCTCCAATTCAAATAGAGGGTTTTGAATTTTTAGCTTTTTTGCTATTTTTGACGATTTTTAGCAAATTTTAATGAATTTTAAGTAATGTTTTCAGCATAATTTTGTACATACGTTTTTGGATGTTCTATTTTATAGTTAATAAACTTTATTTGAGCAATATTGCACCAAAAATATAAATTTAACAATTTTTAGCCACTTTTAGTGATTTTTCAAGTAAATTTTTTGAAATTTGACCAATTTAATGTGCTAAAATAGTGCTGGCCAACGAACTCATCCTTTCTTTTGGAAAGCTTGATTTTTTGGCGCAAGAACGGAATTTGTATCTCAATCCCAAGGAGAGTTATCTCCTGGAATGACACACACATTTGTATATATATATATATATATATATATATATATATATATATATATATATATATATATATATATATATATATATAAACTTATTTCAATGAAGAAATTTGATTCTTTAAATTTTCCGAGCCGTTGCAATAGTTCACTTTCTACGAAAATTCGCTAACTGTCCCGGAAATCAAATGAATATAATAACATAATGAGTTTTTACTTTTACCCTCTCCATTCCCCCTTTATTTTGAAATCCCTGATATACGATCCAAAACTAGATCGAATTCATAGTTGAAGAGAATGAGAATCTCGAATACTTAATAGAATGAAATAAGAATCACGAAAATTGGTAGAGAACTGTGGCCTGGGTGGCGTCGACAAAATTTGTCGAAAAAAAAGTTTGTTAAGCTTTACCCCCCCCCCCCTTCCCATTCCCCCTCTTCCATCTTGAAATTAAAAATTTCCTAGGCTTGTTGCTCAACTAGACTGAAACTTGAATCGAACAAAGAAAGAATCTCGAAAATCGGTTGAGAATTGTGGTCTGGGCAGACCAGAATTCGTCACACATGCACACACACTTTTTTTTGTTTTTGTTTTTTACAAATCCCCTTCAAGGCGGAGGGGGCACAGCATTAAAGTACAACATAAATAAAAGAAATGGAGAGGACGCCCAGGTATACCTGACGCCGGCCCTTGGGATTTGGGATCAAGGAAACTGAAGGAAGAGAAGGGAGAGTGGGATGAAAGGAAGTGCTTTAATTATGTTAAATCTTAGCTGTCCCTCCGGTCATAGTGCACGTTTGAAAACTATAGGATCCAGAGAGCAATAATCCCGCAGGAGTGTAGAAGCATGATCAGACAATACACGCGCTGTTTATCCCACTTTCTCGCCTTTATTACATGGCCCCACATCAAATCTCGTTATTTCGAGGCCAGTCGTATTATGAATGTTCATCAGACATGAGTTCTGTTGCAGTCAAATATCGAGATCTGTGTGAGTGTCACACAGTGGGAAAAACGAGGAAAAATTCAAATTCCCAAAATTGGAAATTTTTTAAATTTGCTACTTGTTTCTAATTGTAAAATAGTTGTAGAACCCGAAAATAACAGCCATTTATCGTAAAATTAATATAAACCTGGAGGCTAACGTCCAAATTTAGTGGACAAGAAATTTAGTGGACACATTTGTCGTTTTCAAATCATTCGTTGACACTCGGATTGAATTTTTTAATATGATTCTTCCATTTATGTGTGATGAAATTATACCCAAAAGGAGTGTTCCTCATACCACGGGGGTTCAACTCCTTACCCCGGGAACTGTGAACCAAACTGAAATTCCACGCATCGCGTATATATGACAAAAGTGACTATTCCAAAAATGCAAAAAAAAAAAAAATAAATAAATAAAAAATAAAAAATCACTTTCTTACTTCTAGCAACTTGGGCGTTTAGAATCAGTTGAAAGAGTCAATTACTACCAAATCGACATCAGAAATTCATGGTTGCGTATGCGCACACGCTACCCAATACGAAGGTAGTGAAATTTATAGGAGACCATCTAAGAAGCTAACCAACACAATTCCTGCATTTTCCATCAAAATCGGTACATTAGTCTCGGAGTTTAACGTGTGTCAACTAACTTATAGCTCTGCACGTGCGCAATATTCATTACTCGACCAATCGCGATAAAATTCGTAAATCGGAATGATAGGTCATGAGAAATGACGTTATAAAACATCCACGTTTGCTCACGCGAACACGGCATCATCGGTCCGACGGCAGTGCAATTTATAGATGACCATAAATGACCGTAAAACCGCACAATGCCCGAAAATTTCATCATAATCGGTCAAAAACATTTAGTTTTGGGCGTAACAAAGAATTGGCACCGACAGACCCCGAATCAATATTGATTGCCTGATTCCGCCCCTGCTCCTCTTTTCCCTTTGCCAGATAAATTATTTATGAATAGGTTATGCCTCGAAGATTTTTTGCTCTCCCAACACTCAAGAAGGCCAAATGGAAAGTTACGTAATCGTTCTGCACACTTGTTGCTGAAATTCCGCTAATTAGTAGATGTTCAAATTGTTATTACTCAGAGAAATGTGTGCCTGTTTCTATGCCTGTCAGTAGTTGGTGAACCGCATACTGACCCCCAGGAGCGATTAGCTTCTCAAAAACGTTACTTCATTACATTTAAATATTTCATTTGGGATTTTGGTTCGTTTGTTTCAGGTACAAGAAAAACTTCCTGAGAAGGACGAATATCGTACCGCTGCAACTCGCGAGGAGGAGGTACCCACGGCCTTCGCTGAGTGAACTTAAAACGGCACTAAATAATTCTTATTCTTTTATAATCGTGAGGCATCCGTTAGAGAGACTGTTGTCAGCGTATAGAGATAAAATACAGTATGCCTTGCCGAATACGCCTCATCAGAAGTTGGGGCACGAAATCATTGCGAAATATAGAAAACAATTTAAAAAGGTAAGATTTCGTAGTTAATATGGTAGTAAAGTTTGATGTTAACTGAACGAGTGATATCTATGTGATTACATATGAAAATTTGATCAATGTGATTATTTTATTCTCATAAAATAAAAAATGTGATATTTTTTAAATCATATGTGATTTTTTATTTTTATTTATTTATTTTTATTTTTTTTAAGTCAAATTTTGGCAGAACCAGTTTTTTTTCGTTTTCTAGGTTTTTTCTCTATTGCGATGACTTCAAAATATTAGGAAATGAAATTTGAAATGTGAAAATCTCTCAAAATCGTAACACTTCTTGAGAAACTCTAAAGCATACCAAAGTTTTATACACAACTATCCACGGGGTGGTTTAAAGTGTTAAATGAAAAACTGAGAGAAACAAGACAGATAATAGAGTAGAATACCGCCAACCGCATCTTTTTACCTCAATCCCTTGCTGAGATATGATTTTTTTAAAGGTTTTTTTTCGAGAAAGTGCGTTTTTTGACATACAAATCCACGGTTTTCCCCTTTAGATAAATTATTCCAGTCTTTTGACCTCATTTCCAGAATTGGCGTTAAATTGTTATTAACAACAAAGGATTTTCATATCTATTTAATACCATTCAGACTCATTTATTGAAAAACAAATGTTAATTCTTTTAGAAATTGGAAAATTTGAAAAATGTTTCAAAATTAGCCAATCCCTAAAAATTGTTCTTGAGACTGTCAACTTTCACAAGAAACAGTTTCATTTAATACTCTTTCCAATGGTGTAATTAATCTTACTTTTACTTTGCTAATTAGGGGAGAAACCATTGTTTTAATGTTGAAAAAAAATCCCATTAAAATCGTGGGTTACTTGAAAAATGGCCCTCTATAAAACTAGAAGGTTTAACCCCTCTATAAACTTAGCGGTGTTCTCCATTTTTTTCACGTCTTCTGGAATACTTTCCTCGACGCAATAGAGACTATAATGCGTTTCGCAATCATTAAAATTCGTCCGTCTTCTGCTTGAACTTCTGCTGATGTTTTCGTAAAAATGACTGTATGCCCCTTATCTGTCGTTTTGCTGACCGATTTGATCTCAAATCCGGGGCATGTTAGGTTTCATTGAGGTTCAGGATTTTGTTTTCATCCTCTACTGAAACATTCATTTTCACAATACATTTTTCCAAAACTTTCGATGTGGATTTGTTAGCGAGGTTCACACTACTACTACCTGCAGATTCAAGTGAGACAAATCGTTTACCTTTGCTACACATATGCGAACTTCATCCACTGTCAAGGCATCATCTATTCCAATCCGAAATATGCAAGGCCGTTTCACAAGTTGCTAAGAGACTGTCCTTCGTATAGTTTATCACGGATTTGACCTGCTTCTTTTTTCGACATTCAGAAGATTTATGCCCTCTAATACTACGCGTATTGCATTTGAATGGGAATGGTTTTTCTTCCTTTCCTTATTCCGATAGATGTTTACTACCCTTCGGTTTATTCAGTAACTTCTTTTTCACCATCATTGCATACGGATCTACATTCTTTTCACGCCGGGAGTCATATTGTTCGACAATTTTAATTTTCAAAGTATCAGGAGTAGGAAGGTCATCGCGTGCTTCAATTGCACACCTGAAGTTTTCAATGCTATCAGGAAGACTAGAGCAATATTATTGTCAAAAAAATCTTTGTTGATTTCTACCTCCATATCATGGAGCTTGTCAACCGCATCAAAAAACTTTCCTAGATGATCCCTTTCGTCGTCATCCTCTGTCATCTTGTGAAGCATGACTCCCACATCTCCCGAGACGTTCTGCAGTCCTTGATTTGCTTCAATTCACTAGGTGAAATAAATAGCACTAAATCGGCTCGAGCTGATCGGTCGGATTTCATCCACTCTACCTCTTGCTGCAATTCTTCTGGAGAGCTGTCAGGTCTGATTTTTCGACGTTTCAACGTGCCATCCACGTACACAATTACATCATTTTTGACAAGAAGAGCTTCCATCTGATGTTTCCAGGTGTCGTAGTTCTCCTTACCTAAACACTCACTTTTAGTCGCGTTCATATTCGAAATTTTTAACCAAGAAAGCCACTGGAACCTATAACCTCTTATAAAGTAAAATTACTACAGAGATAATACACAGGTTTAAACTCCGAATCACAAAAAACTATATTTTGTGGCACATTGGATTAGACTGGAAATATCATACGTTAGGTAATGTTTGTCAACCATTACAATGTAGAAGTATCAAATCGTCTTCTAATAACAACTGCGGTGAAAAGGTGAAGAAGGATGGATACTACACAGAACTAGACAGGGGGATGCTTTGGGAAGGCACTACACCCATGCTTTACACGATATTGACAAGAGGGAGGGCTGTATTTGCGAGGTTATTCGAGGTTTGACAAGTCTCGTTATGAACTCGTCTAAATTTGCCTTTTAAGGAAGGGATGGGGGGTCGGAACCTTTAAAACAAACGTTATCCGGTTAATTTTTGCTCTATAGCTCTCAATTGTAAACCGATTTGTGATGTTTTTACTTCCCCAACGTCGCGCAAGTGCCAAAATGGGAAGTTATGTATTCGGCCTGAAAAACGTTTTTCAGAACTCTCATTCCTAAGGGGCCTGGACTAAAACTAGTAACATATCTTTACGAATCATTAAAATGTATGTATGTGTGTCTGTCAGACAGTCTGTCTATAACCGGTAATGAGCATATTGACCTCCCTGAGCGAGATAAAAAAAATGGGGTTTCGTTCAGCATAAGATGAGATCTAACCGCAAAGCCACCTTTCCAGCTTCATTTTAAAGGTGTAAAAAAAAATCAAAATAGGTAAAAAACGAAAAAGTTTTCGCCTATCATCTTCATATATTTTTATCCAATTCACTTGATTTCCAATTTTAGTCGATAAATTTTATATCCAGTACATCCCCCTTCACGTCAATATCCTCTTAGGTTCGCTGAGAGTACAAAAATAGAGTAGATAACTGCAAAAATCGACGAACAATAACTCCCAACGCTTGCGCCCACCGTGAAACTTTGATTTTGTACGCGGTTATGTGTTAATATGTCCAAAGTTTCTACGTGATTGCTCTTTATGAAAAGCTCTTTTTGATGTGAGCGCTCGTTATGAAAAGTCTTGTATTTCGACGTGGATATGCGCTACCGTATATAGGTAACTCCGTATTTTATCTGCCGATATCTTTCGACGCCGTTGTTCATCATCATAAATGTTTGTATTTCACCTGTTTTCGACGCCAATTTGTAATCTTCGATGCCGTTGTACACAATCTTATCGATTGTTTATTTGATAAGATTGTACACAATCAATCAATCATTTATTTCCAAACATCATCAATTACTACTTACATTTCACGTGTTTTGGAAATCACCCCTACACTTTAAAACCATAGGCTTTGCATTGTGTAGGGGGAGTCTCTTTTCGAACAAATTTAACTACGCCAAATTCAATAGTAGAATGATCGACCTAGTGAATAATGAAATTAACTTTAAGTCATTGAAAAAGGAAATATTCAATAATTGTAGTAATCAAAGCAAAACAAAAGGATACCACCTTCACGTATAAACACTTGGAAGAAAGCAGGTACACTTCACATGACCAGCATTTATCAACAACCATGTAAATAAAAAAAGTTTGGTATGCTACCCCACTTAAATGTCTTGGAATTCTCAACTGTGCAGGACAACTTCTAAGAACCAATGAGACGTTGAAAGAAATAGTATTTTTTGAGACTTCTAAATTGATTCGAGGAACAGGAATTACCGCACTATTGTTGAACCTTGTGGCATAAAGCCAAATTTTAGCATTTTTAAACTAGTTCTCATGTTTTTGATAAAACATAATGGTGATCTTTATGTAGAGCTGATTTAGTGAGAAGGTAGAAATCCTAGAAAATAACTCAACTGTTGAGATTCTTTTATTTATTTATTTTTATTTTTTGCTATTATTTTCAACACGGCTTTTTGACGTACAAATAAAGGTTCTAATATCGAGGCATACGTCCCACCCCATGCCAGAATACTGAAGCACAAAATCGACTTTAGCACACACAACCATGTAGAAGACATTTTCTGGCCATACAATTGATAATTCTATTGCACTCAAAGTGCTCAAATTTTAGAACATTAACGCGATAGTTATAACGAAACTTTGCCCATACAGTCATGCTGCATGACTGGAATTTTTTCACACCCGTAGGTGATGCCCATTCCAAACCCGACGTAGTACACTATTCTTCTTATTTGACGTGAGAGTATTTCCACATCCACTTGTTTGCTGGGGCCTCCGCGCATCGATATTGTTCGCTCTCCTCGGAGCGAGGTAGAGAGCACTTTATTCAACGGCGCCCCCCGAATCTGAATTTAAAATTCGCAAGGTGGGGAGAGGCGGAAAATGCAGGGCTTTGAATGAATAAGTTCCTCGAAATTATCGACCCAGGGAGGAACTGTGCATGGTTAGGGAGGGGGTTTACAATGGTGACACCGGATATCCAGAGAGAATCAGTGACAAAAACATTCCCTCGTGCTGCTTATAAACCAACCTGTTATTCAGCCTATGTGCGAGTAGTATGGATGAATAAATAAATAAATGAATGAACTCCATTTCAATCGAAGTTGATTTTTATGCGAATCAATTTGCGTCTTACTGTATGTAGTCGGACGGATGTGGTTGGTTTGCCGATTCGCTATCGGAATAGTAATTAGGTGACGCAGTTTATTTTCTGGCAGTGGTGTTTGTACCGGCAAAATTAGCATAGCAAAAAACTCAAGATCCCTTTTACACAATCGCACTTGTTTGGGAATAGGCATTGTACTTTTTATCGCTGGTTTGATAACCATTCAATGAAATCGGGTTCTTTGATCAATAAAATCTAATTTTGGTGTACTGACTTATGCGGCTGATGTGCTCTTTTGATTATGAAATATTTATTTGATGACCTAAACGAAGCAAAGTTGACGAATGATGGTTGAAATCAACGTTGTAATAAATATAACATAATTACAGCTACCATACAGCCTCAGCGCAACCGTCTGAGGATTCAATGAATCAAAATAGGTGTATACCTAGCATTGAATTTAGCTTTTAAAATTAGTAACATCTTGCAACAGATAAATTAGTTAGCGAAACTGTAGAAAATGTTCTTTTGTGTGTGTGTGTGGGTGTGTGTGTCGTATCACCAAGGCTCCATTCAAGCCACAGCAGAAGCTGCGCCTCCTCCACACGTACTTACTGCCAAAGGTAACCTATGGGCTAGTCTTTGGTAGGCTTACTGCGGGAAGGCAGCTTGAGTTAGATCGTGAAGTTCGCTCCGCTGTGCGCTCTTGGCTAGGCCTCCCACCTGGTGTCCCAAGTGCCTGGTGAAGAACTCCGGCAGTGCTCTGAATCACCCATTTCTTCCCAGAGGGGGGAATGGGCTTCAGAGGGCATTGGGGACTGCGACTACCGCCATTTTCATACCATACGGGTGGCTACTTTAGCCACCTCGATGAGGTGTTCGAGGAGTAGTCGCGGCCCTTTGTCGTGCCTGTCGGGGTAAAAATGAGAATCTCTATCATGTGGGGCAGCAGTGCCCTCTTACTCACGGTTGCCAAGCAGATAGCAGGCGCTCTGTCATCCAGCGGTTGGGCTGTTGAGAGAGAGAGACTATATCACATGCCGACTGACCGGGGCAAGAAGCCGGATATCGTTGCCGTCAAGCCCGATGGGTCTGCAATAATCCTGGATGTCCAAGTTGTCAGTGGCAGCTTGGACATGGAGTAGACCTGGCGGGCTAAAATAAATAAGTATGACAGAAATGACCTGCAGCAAGCGATTTCCGAGCTAAAAGGAGTGGCCACCAGTAACATCAAGGTTACGACCCTGTCATGGCGTGGGGTCTGGCGTGGAAAAGCGCCACGGAGTTGCTCGAGTTGGGCATCTCAGCAGGAGTACTCCGTGGTATCACCACCCGCGTCCTGAGCGGTTCTTACTTGAACTGGTGGTCATTTTATAGGGGCACTTCCTTTCATCCCATTCTTCCTCCTCATCCTGCAACTTCCCTTATCCCTAGAGCCGGCGTCAGGTAAACCTGAGCGTCCTCCCCACTTTTTTTAATTTAATTTTTATTTTTCAGTTTAATGGTGTGCCCCCTCCGCCTTTGAGGGGAGTTTGTTTTTTAAAAAAAGTGTTTGTGTGTGTGTGTGTCTTTCCAGACGCTAACTCTCCTTAGGATTTAGATAACAATTCCGTTCTTACCCCAAAAAATTAAGCTTTCCAAATGAAAGGACGGCGTTGGCCAGCATTTTTTTAACACATTAAATTAGTCAAATTAAAAAAAAGAAAGTACTAAAAAATCACTAAAAATAGCAAAAAACGGCTAAAAATCGTTAATTTATATTTTTTAGCAAAATACTGCTCGAATAAAGTTTATTAACTATAAAATAGAACATTAAAAAATTTATGAACAAAATTATGCTGAAAAATGTACTTAAATTTCATTAAAATGTGCTAAAAAATCGATAAAAACTGAAAAAAATTTAAAAATCCAAAATCTCTTTTTGAAACGCATAGTATTTTTTTTTTTAGAAGGAGTTTTTTGCCATAAAATTTTCTTTTCTCTCAAAGTCCTTAATTTCCAAAACAGTGTAATGTAATTTAGTACGATAATTTAAGGAAATTCGCTCATACGATCATGCTGCATGACTGGAACTTTTTCCGAATTACAAAACGGTATCCATGAAAAATAATAATGAAACGTTTAAGTTTATTTACCTACCGTTCTCAGATGTGTGGTGCTAAGTAGGATGGCATTTTCACAATAGCTGAACAGTGTTTCATGATGCTTATATAAGTCCTTCGTGTAGGTGTGACGTCCACTTCTGGTGTCGACTTTATAATTTGATATTCATCGGAACTTTTCACCTCCCACCTACGTTCCGGAATTGTTGATCGAATAGTACATACATATAATCGAACAAATACTTGAGAAATAGAAAGCCTGTTCTGTCATATTCATTGATGTCGTGTCACTCAGGCTTTTGACAAAGTTTGGTCTGAGAGACTCAATTATAAGCTCCGCAAAATTCGGCCAGCGAAGTATGCTGAGCTGCTTCAATAATACCTCAACGGCCGTTATTTCAGAATAGAGCAAGAAGATGCCTACTCAGAACCAAAGCTGATCACTGCAGGTGTCCCATAAGGGGGTGGATTTAGCCCCTCCTGTATGTTTTCCCGCTACCAGTGGTGGTGGTGGTAGAAAAAAAGGAATAGATGTGTACAAGTGTACATGTCTTACAAATGAATCGCGTGGGAGATCGAAACCAGCTGTTTCAACACAAAGAATTGAATTTTCGGTGTTGGTGTTCAATACCCATGTGAGCCACCACCCACCCTGCAAAAATCAACTCTTTAGATATAAATCAGAGTAGGTAGATAGATAGAGGCAGTAGTTTAGATATAAAACGTCATTTTATAGCTCTTTTTTCTCCAAAATGAATATTGGGATTTGGCGACTCAACACTTCTCACAATACCCTCTCAACTTTGCGATAAAACCGGCCATTTCATCATCGGCCCATTTGAAAGTAGGAGCATAACAACCGGAGGAGTCATGTTGCTATATTTAGCTGTGTTGAGTGAAGGAACAATAAACTAGTCGTTAGGAACAGGATGACACCAAGCACACAAACCAGTAAGCACGGAACGGACGCTACACTGGATATTTTCCAGAATAAGGTCCACCCCGCTTCAGGAATAGATTTCAGAACTATTTTCTGTGCTGCCAAGATTCATTTAATTCTTAATTATTTTTTTTGTTGACATTCCCATTTCTTTTTTACTTGTTTCACTGAAACAACAATCACCTTTAGGTATGCTCTGTAAAATATAAATCGAGGGTGTCACTAGTAAGAGCATCACACTTCATACCTTCTTGACGATAACAATTTTTTAAGAGAGACCAATGGGTAAGAAATTGAGTCCGAAAAGTGAAACGTATAACGTTTATTTTTTCGAACGCTTCTAGAGCTTAGTGTGTAGGGATAAACATAAAAATCGAGATTATCAAACTTGTATGCCATAATTCAAAGCAAAAATAACCTGCTTAGCTTTCTAGAGCAAAATGTAAATAAACTTCCTCAGCATCTCCTCTTTCCATCAATATAAGCAGTCAATTCCAATTTTACATACTTAGCCTGTTGGAAGGCAACGCTGAACAGGTCTTTTAACGAGGGTTTTCGCTTTGAACTTAAGAAACTTGGAACATTTCGCCTTTTTTATGTTTCACTCTAAAAACAAGGCACTTTAACTAACTTTTGGCCAAGAAAGTAAAAATAACTCGCAGGAATTTTTACGCCCTTTCCAATCATATCATTAGATTTTCGGTACCTACGATGTTTCTGAGGGATGTTTTGACCATTTTCTGAACTAGAAACGCTTATCGCTGAAAAACGTAAAAATTCGTTATTTAAACAAGACGTGAATATATATATATATATATATATATATATATACTTTTTTTTTTCAAATGGGAACCTTCATTTTCTAGTACGAATCCGGAATCCACGTCAAAAATCGTGAAATTACCCATCAATCGAATTTTTGAGTACGCAAAACATGCACAATTATAGGTTGGCAATGTGTAAAATGAGCATAAAGTAAAAAATATCGAGTTTTGGGGATACTAATAACTGCCACTTGTAATACTTGATTTAGAGGTATTTTTTCACGCTGAATCACGTACCTAATCATATTCATTTATTAATATTCGCAATACCTACTTGGAAAAACATCGAAACTACGAAATGTTAGTGCGCTGTTGAGGATATTGATGGAAATGTGTAATGCCAAACATTGACTTTCTACTTATTCAACAATTCACCAACAACATAAAGTAGCAACTGTGAGACGAGGATGATGACTGATCGCAGTCCTTAGAATATCTCCTGCATTGAATGGAGGGTGGGAGTGTTCCCATCGTATGCATTCTCACTTTGAATGGCCACACTGACGCTTTGTTTCAGTTAG
Source organism: Adelphocoris suturalis (assembly GCA_030762985.1). Lineage (NCBI taxonomy): Eukaryota > Metazoa > Arthropoda > Insecta > Hemiptera > Miridae > Adelphocoris > Adelphocoris suturalis. The sequence goes on from CM061045.1 coordinate 57,236,159, forward strand.
GCTGATGTTAGCCCAGGGCTTCCCGTAGTCTGGTACATGGACTTCTTGTCAGCTATCTCTTGGGGGCCGTATCTTCCGTGTGTTCATACGAATTCCCCAAATTCTTAGAAGCTATAACAATATGCCTATTCCTCTATTATCTAGAACTGATCCATCGAGGATAGGTAATCCGAAATTGTCCTCTGTCATTTAACTAAGAGAGCCTTTTTTTTTTCACGAGAAATAATACAATGTTGAAATTTTTTCGTGAGTGCATTCTGATCAGTTTATTATTTCTATGGGGCACTTTAAGACGGGATCATTGGAGAAGTGGATGGGCAATTTCTCCATCGGCTTCACAGCAAGAATAGCTCTCAGTTGAAATTGATGAGGAGGGCCAAATGATGAAGAATCACATGAATCACCACAGTCGGATTTATTGTGATAAAACTCAGGAAAATGCAACAAACGAACGCTGCTTTAATTTATAGTGCATTCCCTCCTCTCAATTAGAATTGTGGTCTGTGAATGTGTTGAACAAGTGGGAGTAAATCCAGCATCTGAACATAATGAGAGTGCAGACAGTTCAACGTCGTCTGTTAGTTGTTTACTCAACTTTTAACCAAGGACTCTTGATTCGTATTGATGTTAGTGGAAAAATCATACATGAATTGAGAAGCAGCTGTAAATTCCCGTGGGCTTCTAACTGAATTTTAACAGTTACTATCCGCTTGATTGTTAGAGGGCCCGCCGCGGATTTTCACTTGAAAAAGGGATCCACCATCTAAAATATTTGGGAAGCCTCTCCTGTGGCATGAAGTCAAGTGCCCGTTTTGCCAAAGGTCTCAGCGTTTCTCCCAAGAATGGAACAAAGTGGTGCACTTCTTCAATTAATGCGAAATATTTGCTTCTTTTCTTGCCTTTCTTGTGGAAGCTGCTGTCACAGATGGGGAAACTGTGTTTGAACAAGTTGCATCCCATAGTATTGGCGATCCATTCTTCCAGGGGATGAGTCATGTCTGGTGTCTTGCATTCATTCTTACACAAGCGAGTAGGCTCCAGGACACTAGGAAATCTTATATTGAGATTCGTCCAGCATGTTTGACTGAAGACAAGTCCGTGACTCCCTACGTTTTGACATGCTCTTCTCATGGCCAAGTGTGAGGAATACAGATCATATGCTCAAACGCAAAGACATCGAAATGCGGAAATTTGTGTTGTTAAGAAGGGTCCCAATGCTTTTAGCCGGTAATACCGGTTGAGCCATCTATTTGATTTGGGACGTATTTTTTGGGTTGTTTCCCAAGTTGGTATTGCGAATATCAATAAATAAATTTCATTACGTGAGTCTGCGACAAAAAATACCCCTAAATCATATATCACATGTGGTAATAAAACATCCCCAAAAAAAAAAAAAAAAAAAAAAGTCCCAGTCATGCAGCATCGACTAGCATTTACGAATTTTCGTAAATTATAGTATTGTATAATGTTAAATTAGAGCTTTAGAGTTGGAGCTTTTTGAGTGCAATGAAAGTGTTAAATATTTTTTATTACTAGAAACGTATTTTGAGTAATAACCTGCTATTCAAAAAAGAGGTTTTGCATTTTTAGCTTTTTTGGAGTTTTTGTCGATTTCTTAAGAAAATTTTAATGAAATTTAAGTACATTTTTCAGCATAATTTTGTACATACATTTTTGAATGTTCAATTTTATAGTTAATAAACTTTATTTGAGCAATATTCTGGAAAAATTTAATTTGAACGATTTTTAACCGTTTTCAGCCATTTTTAGTGATTTTTTTTTTCAATTTAATGTCCTCAAAAAGTGCTGGCCAGCGAACCCATCCTTTCTTTTGTAAAGCTTAATTTTTTGGCGCAAGAACGGAATTTTATCTCAATCCCAAGGAGAGTTATCATCTGGAATGACACACACACACACACACACACACACACACACACACACACACACACACACACACACACACACACACACACACACACACACACACACACACACACACACACACACACACACACACACACACACACACACATATATATATATATATATATATATATATATATATTTTTTTTTTTTTTTTTTTTTTTTTGAAAAAGCCTCAAACTCTAGGATTCTTTTCAAAATGCCTCAATACGGATTTCCATGAAGACATTTTTCAAAAAATTTAATTTTGAAATTTCCCGTGCCATTGCAATAGCTTCATTTTCTACGAAATTTCGCTAAAACTCAATATATTACAAATTCGGCTTGGAGAACCGACAAAAATGCCTGTAATGCTTCCAGTTTTTTAAATTAGGAAGTTCAGCGTTGAATGTGATAGAGTGAGTGTAGGACGAGCCCTACAGATAATTTTTGAGTCTATAAGGAGACGATAACTATTGTAAACAGAGACCCAGTGCACAGATCACTACACATTCGAACATTAAATTTGCATAATTTAAGAGAGAAATTAAGTGACAAGAAATGAATGTTTTTGGTTATTGCCTTCATACTGGGAATAAATACTAAGTATAAAAATTCAATTTATTGAAGCTTTGTGTCGTTTGTTTTTAATTAATCATTTTTCTTATTTTTCTTTATTCCAGGGTGATAAAAAGTCTTCGTTTCCGCGATGGCCTACTATATCAGAATTCGTGAACTACCTCATGGATTCGAGAAAGAAGGGAGAAGCCTTAGATATGCACTGGGCTACGATGACTGAATTTTGCACACCATGCCAAATAAATTTTGATATTATAATTAAATTCGAGACGTTGGAGGTATGATATACTTATCATTATTTTATTCGTTATTTATATATTTTAGTGAATTTTTAAGGACAAATTAAGCTACTGGAATGGTTTCAAAATTCTGAAAAATTGCAATCTCGAAAAGTTTTTTTTTTTTTAATTTTTTGTCACTAAAATCCGTTTTGGAACACTCTGGTTTTTCAGACATACCTACGTACCAGTTGGGGGAAACTGGGTGGGGGGGAGGGGGGGTTGACGATAAAATAACCAGGGATAATTGGTTTGAGGCAACACCTCTAGGGAGCCAATTGTTATGTCAGCACAACGAATACAATTTTTTTCTTCCTTTTCTGCAACAATACACCATACACTCATCGACCAAATTTATATTTAATACTTGAATAATGAAAAAAATTAAAAAATAAATTACAGAGTGATAAAGATCTAGGAAACACCTAAACCTCAGTATAACTGCAACTTAACTTCATAATGCAAATATGTGTCTATCTCCTCAAGCGGCCATGATATAACATAAATGGAGTTATTCAACTGCCTTGGATGCTTCGACAAATTAAAATAGTAAAGCAGAGCGGGATTGGAGGCTTATAGGATTCATCGAAAAATTAACAACGGAAAAAATGGCAGCGTTTTACCACATTGTTATTTTTAACAACTTCATAATAGCTGTGCTCAAAATGTGCTAATATTCAAAGAACTTTTACATTTAAATAAAAATTGAAATCTATTCCTCGTATCCCCATTGCGACTCCCATAGCAACAGCCTGAATTTCGTGAAAAACGGAAGTTGAAGAAGAACGTTGTCCAATTCCACGAGCGTAAAGTGCTAAAATGTTAGATCGATTTCGACGGTTCAATCATCATCAGTAACAAACAGTAACTTATTAGTTACAACTAAGTTCAACTAAAAACAGCTTATAGTAATTGTTTGTTACTGAAGATGACTTAACTGTCGAAATCGATCTAACATTGTAAGTCTTAAGTTCATGGAATTAGACAACGTTCTTCTTTAACTTCGTTTTTCATTGCAATGGGTTTCCGTAACTTCGTCACGAGTGATTTAGTTTTGGTTATCGTTCTGCGGCCATGTATATTGATGGATATAGGACTGCTGAGCTATCTAGGCATGGTATCAGTAAAAAAACAGCAACCGTGACGTGACGGTTTGAAATGTGCATCCTTCTTGTTGCTATCGTTACATGCAGAAACGCTGTCTGTTCAGTGAGAAGTTATCGACCATTATCTCACCCCCATTATCGACAGCGGGAAGTAGAAAGGAAAATAGAGAAGAAGCTCGTATGAGAGCCACTAGCCAGTGAAAGATTGATACCATACAACTAAATAACTAAATAGGAAGCCATAAACTGACCCGAGACGTATATCTGAGGTGGAAAGTCGTAAGACGAAGGTGAACGCGGCGGGCTTTGTTAGAGGAGAAATCAATTTCTGCCATTGTCGAGTCTGAAAGGGATCTTTATTAGTAAAACCTGTGGCATGTGACTGCGCCATATTAGTTTACAACAATTTTTATCAATTTCGAATAGAAATGGATCATTGTATTGTATTACTAACAGTAGATATAGAAGCATCGATAATGTGAAATTGAATTAGGCACATTTATGTATAGTATAGTTTGGTAGCAAGTATGCGCTTGCGCAATCGCTACGGTTGATCCGAAGGCAATTCAACTCTTACATTGCCACATCGAGGTCTTCCTCCAATCAACCACCGAATATGAGTGGCATCGGTGGAAATTTTGGGAGTTCGCTAATTTTAAATTGTATTGAAATTTGAGAAATTTCAGTAGATTTAAATTGTTAAAAACCAATTTTATGGAGGAAAAAAACTCATACTATTTAAATTCGGTGATTGAAAAGAGAGTTTGGATTTTAAATTTTTTTTTGCAGTTTTTATAGATTTTTCAGCAAAAATTAATGAAATTCAAGTACGTTTTTCAGCATAATTTTGCTCAAAATTTTTTAATGTCCTAGTTTATCGTTGACGTTTTGTTTTGACCGAATCTCTACTTAAAATCATAAATTTAACGATTTTTTGCCGCTTTTACTCATTTTGGTTATTCTTTGAGTACATTTTTTGAAATGTTGCCAACTTAATGAACTCAAAAATTGTCGGACAACGAACTCATCCTTTCGTTTTTCATCGAACTCATCCTTTCGAAAGCTTGATTTTTTGGCGTAAAATCGGAATTTTTATTTCAATCCTAAGGAGAGTTATTGTCTGGAATGACACACTCATATTTATATAAAAAACCGCAAACTTCAGGAATCGTTTCAGAATGCTTCAAAAGGGACTTCAATAAAGAAATTTTTTCGAAAATTTCGATTTTAAAATTTTCCGAGCCATTGCGATAGCTTCATTTTTTGTGAAAACTCACTAAAAAAAATCTCATCCAGAATGCTGTGTGATTTTTCAAAGTCCTTCTTGAATCAGTCGAAAATACAATCATCAGCTATAGAGTCAAATCCGATCTAATTGACGCCGAATCATTTCTCTATTTGGGTGATTCTCCAGAAGGAGGGATATTTGACACTTATTTTTCGAAGTTCTTAATGATCGATTTTTGTTCATTTTTTCACGATATCAATTAATTACACCGACTACCTTGAAAGTCCATGAAAAAAATTACAAAACATGTACTCACAGTTACTGATCAAATTACATTAAGCCAAATTTTACAGTTGACGGCCTGAATTGATGTGAGGGACTCTGTTCACTCCTTAACCGTGCACTTTTCAATTTTAAAAAATCCCATAAAGGTCACCGTATAAGACCCTACCCCCTTAGGAATGAAATACCCCTCCTTTCCGGGAGTCACCCATTTCTGATCAATTGTCAACAATTTCAAAAAAGCGGTTTTTTTTTTTTTTTTTTTTTAAATATTACTGTTAAAAGTGATTATTTTTCTAGTACGGATTATATCGTCGTTAAATGATATCATTTTTCATTTTAATGAAGTTTGTAAACATTTCGTAGAGGAATAATTGACTATTGTATTGCCATTTTAATGGTTCCCGCAGTAAACAACGTTGACGATGTTGTTTGTCAAGCTGATGATCATTTTTAATTTCCTTCCCTATTAGCAATATTCCATTAGTACAAATTATTTGCTCAAGACGTTCTGGTAAGGTCGTCAAAGTCGCGAAGTTTCACAATCTATTGACGTTGACGCGTTGAAAGCCTTGTAAAAGCTGAAGAGGTTTCGTATTAATGGAAGAGGGTTGTTATAATTATATTATTGAAATCGGGAACCTAGAAAGTTGCCTACGGGAAGGTCATAAACGCACCCGCGTCGAAGAACTTTGACGATGTGGAAAGTTGAAGACGACGTTAAGTTATTATTGGCGTTATAATGTCATCGTTGGAGTTGTTTTCCATTTCGTTAGCAGATACCTTGTTTTTAAAGGAGCTCGAATGGCTAGCTTCGTAACACATCAATTGCCTACTGACTACTTAGCGACTCTACTGGATTTTGAAAATGAATTAGATGTTTGGAAGTTCAATCAGTTTATTATTCCTGCAGTTAAACAAAGATTTTTTGCATTGGGGGAAAGCTGTTGGTAGATTGCATTACCAATCTGATTTCACGGTTGATTCACAACATTCTTATTGTTTTCTACTTTATTTGATTTTTGCGATTAGAAATGTTTGTATGTTTTCGGTATCAATTTCGTGATATGACCTAGTTGTCAATTTTACATTTTCTTACCATACACGTTAAGTCATTGTTTCATATCTCTTGTAATCCTTCCCACACCATGTGATCCTGTGTTTTATCAAATTGAAAAGTGTTATTTTGGTCAATATTAATGTTTTAATTTACACGGTGCGGGGTCGTTTGCTTGGCCAGATTCAAGAGTCCTTTTTTTTTTTTTTTTTTTTGTAAATTTTCTTTCTGAGTTATTGGTTACCATCCTTGTAATGCTTCGACTTTTCCAAAAAATCATCCATCTTTCTATCTATCTATAATTATGTCATTGAAATCGAGGACCTAGAAAGCTGCCGACGGAAAGGCCATGAACGCGCCCGCGTCGAGGAATTTGGAGTCATCGTTGTAGTTGTTTTCCGTAAGTCCTAGTGTCATTGAATACCAGGCAATCGCAGGTGACGATGGGAACAGTCAAGATCTTTTATCATCGTCAGTTCTTATATTGAATAGATATATAGATAACACAGCCTAACGCAACTTACACAACTCTACTTAAAAGATAAAAGAATAAAAAAGAAAAATAAATAAACAATAATAATAAACAAATGAAAATAAAATATAAATAACATCAAGGTACACTAGAAAAGCGACAGTGAATCTGCAGTTACTTGAGGAGACTGAATAGGAAAATATAAGCAGTTTTTTTTTTCTTCAGATTAACCCATACTTCCAAGAAGGTAATTTATTATCTACCTACCCATTTAATTGTGGGAGCCCGATCCAGTAGGGAAGACCAGTGACTTACGTCTTTGCCTGAAAAGGCCCCATGTCCTACGCACCTACCTATTCATAGAAATATTTTTGTTCGGTTCAAAGTGTTGAATAAGAAATCGGGCGAAACTAGACAGAAAATGATGTAGAATGTCGCCATCTGCACCTCTCTTTTCAATCCGTTGCCGTTATATGATTTTGCTTCCGGGTCTGAAAAGTAGCGGTAGCGAAATGAAGACAATTTTTTTGCTCCAAAATCAAAATTCCCACTCGAATTTTGCGTTTTATGGCCTCCTGAACAAATTTGTTTTCGTGTCCGTCCGTCTGTCTGTACACATTTCCGTAACACCCATAACTTCCACAATTTCGATTGGATTTCAATGAAATTTTCAGGAATATTGTGGGTTTAGCCCTAGATGGTTCCCTATCAGTCTCATCTTGAATGAATCAGCGAACGCATGCGCGAACGTTATTTTCTTGTTACACTCTTAAGTCCGTCAATGTTGAAGAAATCTTGATCAGATTTTCAGGGATGATGCGGGGAAGGTCCCTTGAGGCCCCTTACGACATTTATCATGATTGAATCAGCGTACGCTGTGCGCATGCGCGAGCGTTTGTCTTTCTATATTACATTGCTGCACCCATAAACTTCCACAATTTTGATCGGATTTCAATGACATTTTCAGGAATAGTTTGTATTTTAAAATTATAAATATATTGTATTATAACAAAATAAATCACATCATAATAACACATTGACAAAACAACACTAATTCCAGCAATGGTAAATTCGTAGTGTTGCATGTCTTATTGATAACTACGTCAAGAATCATAGGGAAATTCGATTGGTAACCCTCAGACTGAGATCGTTTAGTTGTACCTAATATAATTTGTTGTTGAATAACTCCTATATGTTAAAATAACTTTCAAGTTGTTAGTTTAATCCGGACCTTTCCATTTAAAGAGTCAATAATTTTTGACGCATTTACAGTCGATCATTTTCGGTCGAATTCTCAACGTTCAGATCAGAGTTGGAAGGTAATGATTACTTTGAGTAATGATTACTTTTTCAATTACTTTCCTGTTTTGATGGAAATTCACCTCGGGCGACACCAGCTACTGTCAAAAATCAGAATGCAGGCCTTTGAACAAGAAAATTTCATCGAGAGTAATTGCAATTCCCATTACAAGTCTTGTAATGGTAATCGAAATTGCAATTACTTTTTCTGATTACATGTAATGGGAATGGGTTTTTTTGAATTCCCATTACATGTAATCAGAAAAAGTAATTGCAATTTCGACTACCATTACAGGAATTGGAATGGAGTAATGGGAATGGAGTAATCCCATTACACGCCTATACTTGGATTACCAGGGAATGGGAGATTTTATGCAGTGTTGGGCAAAATCAGTCTTTTATTTTTATTGGTCCATGTATTGGCTCATGGAATCCTCAGAATTTTCGAATGTTTATATATTTATATATATATGTATATATATAAGGTAGTGGTGGAATTGTTGAGGTTGACTTCAACAATTCCACCACTACTTTAATACTCTACGATCAACATACTTCAAATTAATGTATATATATATATATATATATATATATATACATATATATATATATATATATATATATATATATATATATATATGCTACTCTTCTATTTGACAACGGCAAAAGCCGAAATGAAATAACTGTGAGTTTCCTTGTAATTTATCTATATATATGTTCTATTTTTCTCCGCATATATATATATATATATATATATATATATATATATATATATATAAACATATATACATATATATATATATATATAAACATTCGAAAATCCTGAGGATTCCATGAGCCAATACATGGACTAATAAAAATAAAAGATTTGGCCCAACACTGCATAAAATCTCCCATTCCCTGGTAATCCAATTACAGGCGTGTAATGGGATTACTCCATTCCCATTACTCCATTCCAATTCCTGTAATGGTAGTCGAAATTGCAATTACTTTTTCCGATTACATGTAATGGGAATTCAAAAAAACCCATTCCCATTACATGTAATCAGAAAAAGTAATTGCAATTTCGATTACCATTACAAGATTGGAATGGGAATTGCAATTACATTTATTCGAAAGGAATGGGAATTCGTAATGGGAATGTGGATTCCTTTTTTAACAACCCTGGTTCAGATATACAGTTAAATTCATGGAAAACGTGTCAATTTGAGTGCAAATCATGCATACGAATCGAAAATAGAAAAATCTTTATCGTAACAAAGTCGTGAAAACATGAAAAATTGTATCCATGCTGTGGATATGACTACACATATTTTTTATGCATATTCATAATTATAGTATAATTTTAATATCCCTCTGTGATTTTTATTCTATCTACTATTATTTTGAATCTACACATCTCCGAATATATGATCATTTTCCCAACACTTTTATACACGACTGAAATTCTGTAGTGATTATTCACCTACAATATTGATAACAGTTCAAATTCATTTTCAGGAGGATCAAATGTACCTTATAGAATTGGTAGGAGTAGAAGATAAAATTAAGCCGGAATGGAAGAACCCTTCGAAAGGAAGGATGACTCAGGAAGTTCTTCACAGTTATTATTCTCAGCTAACAGTTAATCAAGTTTTGGCGTTGTATTCGATTTATAAGTGAGTCATCAACTACACCGTTATGGCATTCAACAATATTTCTAAACACCTGACTATATGTATCAAATATCCAAGATGCGTCCTTATCCACTCCCTCCCTTCATTCCTTGCTACCTTGTCACCGCTTAAAACACGCATGTCACTACTATATCAATAAGAAATTTGCAAACAAATGCAATAAAATGATACGCACCTAACTATTTTTAAGGACATTTTTATTCGTAGATGTTGAAAACTTCTCTACTATACCAAATTTTCCTTTCTCACCTATGCGTTCTTGTAGATTATGTTAGAAACTTCTGTACCATTCCAGATTTGCTGAATACAAATGCCACATCATCCTTGATCAATGACGACTCCTTTCTCAGCTATGCGTACTTGTAGGTTATGTTGAAAATATTTGGTTCAAGGCTTCACACTACTTTTCCAACTAAGTGATCAGTATTTTGGGGTTCGGTATTCTGAACCGATTCGTACACTATGAACTGAGTACGTAACTATATAAGAGATTGTTAGCGGAATTCGCTCATATGATCATGCTCATGACTAGATTTTTTTTCTATCTCCTTTTCAGTAGTCCGTCTGCGGGTAACAGAAGTTGTAACACACTCGATTTATTGACAAAGGAATCCCATTTTACCTACCACCAATGTTGGATAATTCTATTGTCTTACTTTAAATTCTCATTCACACTTACACCGGCGTTCGTTTTTTTCGACCAAAAACTGATTACTCCTTATGAATTCCACCAGGATCATATCATCTGTTGCTGTTACGCATGCGCGAACATCTTATCTTTATAACAAACTTGATTTCTAATATTTTCATCCAATTACGATATTTTCTGAGATTGAACAGTTTAGGGTTGATAGTTCCCAGTGAGCTTCACTTCATCGCCACCTACTCAATGGCAGCTTTTGCGCATTTGCTAACCTAAAATCTATCAAGCATCATTTTCGCGTTGCCTAATTCACCGATTTTGCTCAAACCTGGAATATAGTACTTAAATTACCTTTTAACCAGCCATGGGAAATCTTTTCAGGACTATTTCAAAATTTTCACTGATCTATACATTTTTGTTACGGATACGAATAAGCTATGTGACACACCCAACTTAGCAGAGGTTTGTTTCCCCGATAACGAAAGTTCATTATGGAAAATAATACAAGGTGCGGATTTTTCTTCTTACGAATACTCAGCTTCCCATTCTTTTTACTGGAATTCGTCGTAATTTCCCTGATTCTTCTGTACCCTTAGTCTTTCGGGTCGTCCGAATTTGCCAGGTCCAATTAATATGATAAAGGAAGGGGTTGACATTTGAAAATTCTTCCTCGCCCGAACGAAGAGGCGGTCTTTGGTAAACACTAAAGATCTGAAGGGGGTGGAGGACCCTAGCTGGCAGCTGGGACACCCCGTTTATTTACTTTGTATTAACTGTCCGCTTCAATTTGTCACCGCTGAAGATATCCTACGGAAAATGTTTATTCTTAATTAACCGATTGACCTGTGCCTTGCAGAGTATGCCATGTATAAATTTTGAATCATCGACCTTAAACTCACGGATAGATATCCAATAATTCGAACAGCATTACCGTTTTTGTGCTGTATGAGTTCCCCTGTTGACTTAAAAACGATTGATTCTGATTCCTATTATTCCTTCCCTTCTAGCTTTCACTCAGGAGAGTAAAAACCGGAACCTGAAACTTAATAACTTTCATGTCAAAATTAATTTTTTTCTATTTCGCACAACTTTCCTTTGATCTTCCTGATGTTTGGAAAAAATGGGTATGAGGAAAAACTTGAATTCGTAAATATCGCTAAAACTCATATTTAGCGAATTTTCAAAGAAAAAAATGAGCTATTTAGGTCAATTATGGGCATTTTTCACATAAAAATCTATTTTTCCCACTTATTTATGTATCTTGGAGATCTGGGAGTGGTTGTAATCGTCTCAGCGCTAAAATATACTTCGACTGTCACACCCCACATGCCCTATTGTCAGAATTTGGTCAATTATGGGCATTTTCACCTGCAAATCGATTTTTCTCACTTATTATCAATCTTAGAGGTCTGGGAGTGGTCACAATCAACTCATCAGTCCCCGACACTTCAAACCCACTTTTAAAATTTCGAAGCCATCTAAATGGATCATTTTTTCTTTGAAAATTCGCTAAATGACGATCTATTCGCTATTCTCAGCTAAAACATATACCTACAACCCAAACGTAGGGACATCCGTGGAACACCCTGGAACCAATTCATGAGTTGATATTTAATACTTCCATCGCTCCTTGAAACTTGGATAACAATGTTTATATATGAATAGACTGACAAACTATATTAGCACTCATACGAATGGAAAAAATGTTTGTTAAGTAGTGTGAAGCCTCGCAACTGGTTTTCATGGTTAGATCTTGAGTATTGGCAGGATATCAGTATCTAATCAATGGATCGGACCAGAATACCAAACAATGCACTGTGGCCGATTCCCCCGATCTATGTGGAATTAAATTCCAGGATTTCATGAGGTTTCATTTAAAAAATTAAATTTTCCAAACGATCTTTGTAGATTTTTGCGAAAAGCTTCATTTTTCCGTTTTATCCATATAAGGAAATTTCGTTTTCAGGTGGGCCGAAACTATTCAGTACATATCTAGGTACCTACTTAATAAGAAATATCGAGCTTTGCTCAGAAACGGTTAGTGAAATTGAATTGATTCTTACGAACATCTGCGAAGAAAAGGCTCCTTGAAGCCTCGTGGGACCAACATTTACCTGTTGTCAATTGATTGATTGACATTTTCTAAATTGATGAGAGGTTCATTTAAAATTGGGCGATAGGGCCTATTGTATTCATGCGTTAAAATTGAAGTCATTTTAATGGTCAAAATCACTCATTATCATGAAATTTATTTTTTCTATAATATCCACTGTAAAGCATCACCGTCATCTAATCATCAGCTGACGGCTGCTGAGAGGTGATTACGATTTTGCTTGTAAACCAGAAGCACATGTTAAACACGACTCCATACCCTCTTGTAAATCACTAAAAGACTGAAAAATACTTGTTTCCCATTCTTCAACTACGTTATGAACAATAATTAATTTTAGAAATCTCGATTTTATGAATCGATTCCACCTAGATCGGGGAAATCGGTCACTGTACAGCAGAGTTGGAAGGTAATGATTAGGTTTTAAATTATTTTCCTGTTTTAGTGGAACCTCACCTTGGGCTGACACCAGCCAGTCAAAAATCGGAATGCAGGCTTTAGAACTAAAAAATACATTCAAAGTAATTACAATTACCATTCCAATTTCTGTAATTGTAATTTCGATTACCAACACAGAAATTGGAATGGGGTAATGGGATTGGAGTAATTCCATTACCCGCCTGTAATCGGATTACAAGTGATGGGAACTGTGGGTTAGAAAAATTAGAATTTTCGAGGGAAACGGAGATTTTATGCAGGTAATGTTCTTGTATTTGAATTGAACTAAATTTAAACCCCGAATAAGTTGGAATGTCAATAGACAAATCACAATTTCCATTATACTAAGGCCAATATACGAGGGTCATTAGGAAAGTGAGTACGCAACACGGAACATAAAAATCACAAAAGCGTTTTAAAAATGGAAAAATGTATTTGGATTTTCGGAAAAAGTATTTGGATATTTGATGCCTTATACCATTTATCTATCATCTTCATCTTGCGAGTTTTCGTAGAAAATGTAGCTATTTGGGTAGCTCGAAAATTTCCAGTTCCGAAATTCCGCCCAGAAGGCAGAAACCCTCCCAAAATCCAACTCATCCATCAAACAGATATTCTAGAGCCGACGTCCTGCTAGTTATCTCTATCCAGTCATACCACGTGAAAACCAACTCGAAACCAGCCCAAAACCACTCAAAAACTAACAAATTCCAGCCACTAATCCGCAGATTCTCTCCCCTTGAGATATAGAAATAGGAAAAAAATAATAATAATAATAGGATTTGGCCCCGTACAGCATAGAACTCCCTTTCTCTCGAAAATTCCAATTTTTCTAACCCACAGTTCCCATCACTTGCAATCCGTTTACAAGCGTGTAATGGATTTACCCCATTTCCATTACTCCATTCCGGTTCCAGTAACGATTGTCGAAACTGATTTTACCTATAGGATTTGGAATTGTAATTGCTATTACAATTCTTCTAAAGGAATGGCAATTTTGAATGGGAATGAGGATTTCTTTTACAACCCTGCTGTACAGCGTGATGTATATTACCTACAAATGAGCGTTACCCATGAGTCCGAAAAAGGTAATTCAACCAGTTTTAAATGGTTGAAAATTTCATCCAAAGAAGTTTGACTTCACCAACACTCTCCTTGATGTCAAATCATCCCTCTCGCCTGGGCAGCACCCCCCTGCTCAGTGTGACGTCATCAGTGCAGGAAACATTGAAATATTATAGAAAGTAATCTACTCATCCTAGAAGAGTAAGGACGGCCTTCAATTTCTTAAAATGGAATCTATTTTCGTTTAAAAATATAATATGAATACGTGGGTAACGCTCGTTGTTGCTTATCTATATATCTACTTACCTACTTGCCAAGCTGTTGACCACTGATTTTCTCTTCACTAGGTATGATTTTGATCTCTTTGGATACAGCATTAAAAAATATTTGGAAATGGCTAAGAAACCTTCATCTCCGTCTACACCTTGAGAGTACCGACATTCGTCAACTTGATCCACTTTACGATGTTTATCAACCGAAGCTGGAACTTGCTTAGCTAATTCTACCCAAGTGATCATTTAATCCATAGTTTAAAAAATTGTTATTAAATCGTTAAAATAAATCGTCAATAAATAGTTATCTTTATCCTGTACATATTGTTGTGAATTGTTATGAAAAAATAAATATTTCTACACCTTGACTTGTTTCCAATGTGTCTAAATTTTTTCAATAGACAGAGTATCTACCTACAAGAAGCAGAAGAAGAATGAAACCTGGATGAAGCCCCATTTGAGGTATTAGGCCAAAAACCTTGAGTTTTATAGTGATAATACTTATTAATAATACTAAATAATAATATTTATTTATAATAATATTAATAATACCTAATAATTATTAATAATACTTAATAATAATGCTTGTTAATAATACTTAATAATAACGCTTATTCTTCTTGAATGAACCAAAGTTTAGGAAATCTTATGATAAAATTTGGTGAAAAAATGGCGTCCTCTGAAATCAAAATTTCTTGCCGTATTTTGCTTAAATTCAAGTGTAATTAATATCGTTTAGTATCCACAAATTCTTGCTCCACACGCATAACTCCGCGAAAAAAGTTTCACAAATAGCAAATTCTTTACTCGCATTTTACGTTTTGGGCCACATTTACTCTACCACACTCGAGCACACACACACACACACACGCTTTCTCAAGGGAGGCCCACTCGTAAATACACAACTCTAATTTTGCATCCTGAGTTCTCTTCAGGAAATTCGAGAATAATTAAATTAATTTAAAGTAAAATGAGCGTGCTTGAAGTTGGAAACTCCAACGCGTGCATGTTGGTACTCCAGAAATTGGAAAATTGTAGGTATAATTTTGTCTCTCTTACTCCAAATGTTTCAAAATGTTCATATGAACCTACTGTACGTTAAATAAATTATACTTTAATTGAGGTTTCCCAAATATCAGAAACTATGAGTTGAAAACTGTGCAAGTTAAGTTGTAGAAATGAATTCAAAAAGAATCCACCAAGAACACCGAAAAATCGCAATCTGATCAGTGAGAAGTCGAAATTCCCACGGTGGAAAATCTGAGGATTGGATAGTGGGGATTTGAAAATTAGCTTAGTCAAAAATTCTCCAAGTTGGAAAACAGGTAAAGCCAATTGGGAAATCGAAAACTAAAGAAACTGGTGAACAAAAAATTAGAAGTTGAAATATTGGAAAGTAGAGTTTGTCAGTTGAAAAATCGTACAAAAACTTCCAACTAAACAAATTCAAAATAAATTAGGTTGGAAATTTTCCATTCTTCCGCCTTTAAAAATCGACAAGTTAGACATTTGCAGAGTCGGAAAATTGAAAAGGCCGATAGACATAGGAGGAAGGAGGGAAGCGGGAAAATTGGTGAATGGAAACGTAGAAGTTGACTTGCTCAGAAGACTTGAATGAACGAAACCCAAGAACTAACTGAAATAGTGTTAATCATCAAGCAGTGCAACTATCCTAACAAAAAAGACTAAGTGAACTATCTTAGCACGTAAGAAATCAAAGAATCACCGGTATCAAAAGAATGTTGCTTATAAGTTGTTATTACTTGGCGCAACACAACTTGTCCAAAAAAAGTCGAACAAAGTGATTTTACTTTGACTCGGCTTGCATTTGTCAGTATGTGTATGTATCTGTTTATCTATCTTTCAGTCTGTCTCCCCCGCGACAGGCTGCGATTCTGGAGTATTGACTTGACATTTGTAAAGTATTAATAGTAGACTATAACAGATGTAGACTATAGGCAGTACACTCATCAGACACCCGAAATATGGTGTTGTTTTTGGTGCCAATCCGTCACGATTTTTCGGCGATATCGTCGACAAAACACCCCAGGAATTGTGTTTGAAATGTTAAAATCAAAATTTTTGAAAAATTTCTTCAGAAATCCGTTTTGGGACATTCTGTAACGATTCCTGGGGTTTGCGTTTTTTCATATTATGTGTGTGTGTGTCATTCCAGACGATATCTCTCCTTATGATTGAGATAAAAATTCTGTTCTTGCGCACAAACAAATCGCGCTTTCCTAATGAAAGGATGAGTTCGTTGGCTAGTAATATTTGAACACTTTAAATTGGTCAAATTTCAAAAACCGTGCTAAAAATCACTAAAAATGGCTAAAAACTGTCAAAATTCGTTAAATTTATAAGAATTTCAGTCAAAACAAAATTACCAACGATTAATTAAGACATTAAAAACATTTTGCACGAAATGATGCTGAAAAATGTAGGTACCTATTTAAATTTCATTAATATTTCCCAAAAAATATATAAAAACTGCAAAAAAATCTTTGAAAATCCAAAATCTTTTTTGAATCACCGAATTTTATTTAGTATAAGTTTTTGTTGGCCATAAAATTTTGTTTTCAACAATTTCTTCGTACTCAAGTTGTTCAAATTGCAATTCAATTTAACATATTGTATAGGTACCTAATACGAAAGTTAGTATTTTAAGAGAATTCACTCATACGATGACTGGAACTTATGATGTGTTGAGTCGATTGAGACGACTTTCAGAATGATCCGATCTTCGTTAATTTAAAAAAAAAAAAGTGGTTATTCGAATGGTTTTACCCTGTTCAAAGCTCAATCAATCTTCCTTACCAATAATAATGATCAAGATTTTACTTTTGCAAACTTCGTGATTAAGTAGCGATTATTACTGTTATGTCCATGTAGATCCATTCGATTAACTATCCCAGGAAACATAGAAACAAGTCCAAAGAAAAACAAAATATACAAACAAACGAAACCTCCAAGATCTTCAGGTAGTACCACTCCCGTGGCTGCGGAAGTGTAACTCCGGGGGTTTTCATCCCAAGAAAATCGTTCACCACTCTTTGGAAATCTCTCATTTCACCTCGAACCACCAGATCTTGTAATCAATTTGGCATGTAAATATGTTTTAAATTATGGCGAGAAGACGTCAACGGAAATAAGACGCGTTCTCTCTTTCCTCACACTCGGTATTACTAGGTATTCGACGGCAACATGGAGCAGGTACCTACTAATAATTAGTAAATTATTATTATTAATGACACGGTTGCCACTATTCCTCTGATTCACTCTAGGAATTTTAAATTTTATCGGCAGAGGAACACCAAGAGACGGATACAATTACGGGCCTTTCCCTGATCAGCTGAATGAGCGAAATTCTCTCCTATTTACCCCATAAAATTTAAATTTAACGGGGAGCCTCTCTGGGGAATCAAGAGTAAATTGAAATGAAGAACTCCACCTTGATCGGCTGATTAAGCTCTATTCTCTCCTTTTCACCTTAGTAATGACAACTCCACCGTTTTCCTTCTGGTGACAATACTCGCTTTCGATCAATCACCACCCTCCAATAACCTTCATATTTTCAGCAATTTCGGGCATTTAGTCAGTGGGAAACGGGAGTTTAGAGAAATTGATTATGCGCACACGCACTCTCATAGGGTACCTATGTACTCATAGAACTGAACCATCACTGAAAGTCGTGGCAGTAACAATTTATTAATTAACGTAATTAAGATGCAATCACGTTGAGGTTAGCCATAAACAATCCAACAATTTGGTGGAATTCCAGACATAAGAGTATGAAATCGGTGGTTCTTGAAATTTTTGTTTGCTCATGCGCAAAACAATCTCTGGATATTTCAAAAAGTTGGACAAGTAAGTACCTATGGCCTTTGGCTTGTGTCAACAAGTTTCACGCATGCGTATTCTAAACCCGATTCTAGATTTTAATACTATTAGTGGATGATTTACTTATGTGTATTTATATATTTGTAATTATATCCGTGATTGGGCGCTCTAACTTTCGAATGGATCGAGCTAAAAGGTTGGTATTTGGCAAAAAAAATATATTTCTTCCACTTTCCTAGCTCAATCAGGTGTGAGTAGGAAGGGTAGGTATTTTTTTTTTTTTTTTTTTTTCTTTTAATTTCAAAAATCATAGCTTTGATCAAAAAATCGTTCAGGGTTTCATTTTCAATGCATTCTTGCACGCGGAATAGAATGAGATGAACCGAGCATTGATAGCTCAAACCGATCGCCAGATATTACGAGTTTTACTTTTTGAAACCTCCATATATATCTAATACAATTTTTCCTTCCTCACTACCGAATGTAGGAAGCGCTGTCCGTGAAAGAAGTCGAAAAAAGTGTTGTCTTAAAAAATCAAAATTTCCACTTGCTTTTAGCAAATTTTCGTAGAAAGCGAAGCTATTGCAATAGCTCGGAAAATTTTGAAATCGAAATTTTTGAAAAATTTCTTCATTAAAATCCGTCTTGAAGGAAAATTTCAAGAATCGTGTGGGTTTGCTCCTAGACTTTCCCCTTTAATTTTCAATGCCGTCGAATCAACAGTGGCCTGTAAGCATGCGGAAACGTGAGTTTCACATAACGTCGATTTCTCAACATCTGTTCGTCTGATTTCGTTCAAACTCAGTTGTTAGTTGGGTTCATATTTTACAAAGATGCCCTATAAATTATATCGTGATTGGTTGAGTAATAACCATTGCGCATGCACGAAACTAATATCGATTGACAGTGCAAAACTCCTTGCCTAATGGATCGATTTTGATGAAATTTTCAAGGATTGTGCGGGTTAGCTTCAAGACGGTCACCTATAACATTCATTTCCTTCGCATTTGTGTCAAACGTTAATTTCTTATAACGTCGATTTCTTGTCATCAATTGGTCCGATTTTGTTCAAAATCGAGGAGTAGATGGGTATACGTTCCAGAAAAATTCCCTATAAATTATATTGCCATTGGTGGGCTAATAACTATAGCGCATGCGCAAAACTAAAATTGATCGACACAGACAAAACTCCGGGACTAATGGACCGATTTTTATGAATTTTTCAGAAATTGTGCGGTTTAGCTCCTAGACGGTCACCGATAAATGTCATTGCAGGTATTTCATTTCATTTCAGGTACACACATGTATTAGTTACTGTTATATTTTGCATTCAATCATTTTGACTCGTACTTTGTTCTTCAACTAATTCAATACGTGCACGTTACAATATGTAAGGAAGCTTTACTGCCCACCCTGATTGGCAGTAGTTTTTAATGGTGTAATAGTAGTTTCTTCCTACGAATTTTTCCACGAAGAGTTCATAGGAACCGTTGCCAAAATTTTTTGACTCATCATCAAAGAGCGAAAAACCAATTTCCGATTGAAATCGTACTTCCAACTTTTGTTGTTTCTGAGTTCTGTGAATTTTCGGAAGTTATTTACTGTGCATGTTTCATTTTTAGCGAGTTGATCAATCATAGTATTAGTTATTTGAAGATTCGTCTGTGTGACCAAGACTTCAAGGGAAAGCGATAGTATTGAACTGGTTGCGTGGTTTTTGAATGGCAATTCAATTTAACCTAGGAGAAATTTCCTAAAATTCGATAACTGGGCTAAACGTTTTTAGAAATCTCTCCAAAAAAGTTCTGGAGATTGTAAAATTTCACAAAAACTTCCTCAAATGAAAGTTATCGAACGTTATGGTCAACTTTGCGAATGGGTTTAGAGTCGGTAGAGAAATTCAAGCAGGAATGTAAAAAAACGTGGTCTCGATGAATGGAAGGGGGTGGAAGAAAGTGCATCATGTTTGCAACAGTACTCATGCAAAAACCCGTATTTCTCGTCATCAATCAGTTTCAACGTTTAACCACATTTTCGAAATCAGCGTAAAATTTCCTAAACAATAAGTGTCTATTGGTTCGCAAAAAATTTCTTCACTTTGCTTAAAATATCATACAACTAGCTGAAATGAAAGATTTTGAAAAATAGAAAATCGCGGTTGACGGCATTTCCTTCATTTTCGGTCGTTTCACTAAAAAAAAAAAAATTCACACTCCTCCAAATACCCCGCATATGAAAAATCGGTATAAACACAAGAATCGTTTTAAGATACCTCGAAACGGATTTCCATGAACAAAATTTTGGGAAATTTTTCAAGCAATTTCAGTAGCTTCATTTTTTTACAAAATTCGCAATAAACATATATCTATATGTTATTCACATTTTTCATTGAACATTCTGTGTACTCGTGTTTTGATTTATACCAATACGGAATACACGTGCATTCACATACTAGGTGTGCACAGTCATTTCAGATAAGTACTTACCTGTCTTTTAGAGTGTTGTAATTGGGTTGGTTTGCGACTCCCACATCGTGAATTTAAAGGGTATGAACGATTGCGCTTAGCTTATTTTCAATGGGGCTCCGAACTAACAAGGTCCGCCGCTTGGAGCAGTAGGGGGCGAAGGACCCAAGCAACATGGTGGTTGGCATGACTTTCCTCTTGTTGATACCTTGAGTCACCCCTTTTCGCTCTACAACTCGTTCCCCTCACCATCAATCCTATCAATAATGGTCAAAAATGAGAATTAAATTATTAATAAATGAATTATTAAAACTAAGAAACACACAAACAAACGAAAAACCGACAAAACCAGGAGTGTCCGTCACGACTGCCCTTATCGGCAACAAAAGAATAGCAAATCAGGTGTTTACAAGCAGCGCTCTATCTCGAGCTCCTCATGTTTCGGAGCCCCATTCTTCCGAATGGTAGGCAACTAAACTAAGCTCACAGATTCATTCATTTCAGCCAGATTCATTCATTCCTACATGTCTTTTGTTGTAATTGGATTGGTTTGCGACCCCTACCATTCTGAAACGAATCCTAGGGTTTAAAATTTTTTCAAATGTATATATAATATACTGTATACATATACATTGTACATGTATATGTACGTTTTTTCATATATATATATATATATATATATATATATATATATATATATATTTTTTTTTTTAAATTTACCTATATATACATGTGTCATTCCAGACGATAACTCTCCTTAGGATTGAGATAAACATTCCGTTCTTACGCCAAAAATGCAAGCTTTCCAAACGAAAGGACGAGTTTGTTGGCCAGCATTTTCTGAGCACATTAAATTGGTAAAATTTCAAAAAAGTGCTGAAAAAATCACTAAAAAACAGCCAAAAACTGCGAAAAATCGTTAAATTTATATTTCTCAGCAGAATATTGCTCAAATAAAGTTTATTAAATATAAAATAGAACATTAAAAAATGTATGTACAAAATCATGCTAAACAATGTACTTTAGTTTCATTAAAACGTGTTAAAAAATCGATAAAAACAGTTAAAAATCCAAAATCTCTTTTTGAATTGCAGAATAATATTTAGAACAAGTATTTTGTCATAAAATTGGTAAGTAGTTAACAATTTCTTTTACCTCAAAGTCCTTAGTTTTCAAAACAATGTAACATAATATAGTACGATCATTTACGAAAATGCTCTCATACGATATGCTGCATAACTGGAACTTTTTTATGGTTACGAACGCTTGCGCTTAGCTTACTTTCAATTCCTCAAATCGGTAGGCACCTCTAAACTAAGCAAACATCATTAGTGTCAAGAAGAATTGGCCGGTTCCTCTACAAGGCCTTAAGTACCAGGACCCGAGGGATCATCAACGTGGACGATCTCAGATGATATTCAACAAGTAAAATTATGGACCTTCAAAATTTAATTTCACAAGAACTCTATACATGCATTATTATGACCGATGCAGTCATATTTTAATTAACATATGACCGCTGGTTTTGTCTTTTACTTCGAATATATAGCTTTGATAGAGAATTCGAGCGTTCGCCTTTTTCTACGAGTTTCAGTGTTTCTGAAGTTTATAATTTTCCATTGGAAAAGTGATTGAAAAGTAGTATTGTTTCGAGTTCACGAATCAAGGTGAGCAAACTTTTATCCTTAAAAATTAACAATTAATGTGATGTAATTCAACTGGTTTGCGACTCCCACCTTGTGAAATTTATGAGTTTGAGCGAAAGCCTTTTGGAGGGGCATATTATTGGCCAATTTTGGACAAAAAAATTAAAAAATTGTCAAATTTTTAGAAATTGATTTAAATGTTGGGCAGACAACTTGAACTAGAAGGAACTTTCTCTCAAAACTATTACAGTTGTAGGATTACGGATCATATCCACAATGCCCATGTCGGTCGCCTCCGACGAACGAAGCTTTTCGAAGCTGAAGTTGATAAAAACTTATCTCAGGTCAACACTGCCTCAAGAAAGACTTAACAGCCTTTCAATTTTAGCAAATTTTCGTAGAAAATAAATCAACTTCTTTTTGATTTATTTTAATTAATAAAATAAAAATGTTAATTTATTTTAATTAATTTAAAAAAATCAATATTTTTGAAAAATTCGCTTTTTCATATATATATATATATATATATATATATATATATATATATATATATATATATATATATATATATATATATATATATACGATATGCGATAACTCTCCTTAGGATTGAGATAAAAATTCCGTTCTTGCGCCAAAAAATCAAGCTTTCCAAACGAAAGGATGAGTTTGTTGGCTAGCACTTTTTGAGCACATTAAATTGGTTAAATTTCAAAAAACGTGCTTAAAAATCACTAAAAATGGCTAAAAACGGCTAAAAAATGTTAAATTCTTAATTTTTAGCAGAATATTGCTCAAATAAAGTTTATCAAATATCAAATAGAACATTAAAAAATTCATGTACAAAATTATACGAAAAAAATACTTAAATTTCATTGAAATTTGCTATACCAGCGATAAAACCATTTAAAAAAGAAAAAACCAAAAGCTCTTTTTTAATAGCAGATTACTATTCAGAATACATTTTTTTCAATAAAAATAATGGTTAATATTTTCTTTGCACGCAAAAAGCTCAAATTTTCAAACAATTTAACATAATATAATATGATAACTTAAGAAAATTCGCTCATACGATCATGTTGCATGACTGAAACTTTTTATTAATTGATAACGCGCTGTCTCAGTCAATTCATTATTTCGACATCGTTAATTCATTCTCCAAAATTAAAGCAAGAAAAGCCCTTGTATAAATGTATAATAATAGAGACTAAGTACCTACCTTAATTATAGTTAATAAACTTTTGTTGTGCGTGCCCTATTATCAAACTCCGTAATTATTGGTTCGATGTGTCCTTTTGTTAAATTATCTATAACCCATGAGATATGGAAATTTATCTCAGGTCCAGCTGTCGGTGATTCGCGCATTAGCTATTTATTCTGAGAGCACTTGCAATATAAGTGTAAAAATCATTGTAACGTGACCCAGAAGCTTCCATTAGTTTATTTAACTTAACAGTGGTTAAAGGTACAAGAAAGAGTATTGAACCTATCAAGTCAACAAATAATAAATCAAATTGAGAGACATACATTTAATGTTCTAAAAGGCGCAAAAGAGCACAAAAACTGTGTTTTTAAATCTTACATTTCAAAATCTTTCCAGGGGAGGGCCCCCGACCCCCCTCTTTCACCTGTGGCGTGTAGCAGGGTTGCGAATTGAAGTAATGTGAACATCAGTGAGTGATTAATAATTTCTGAATAGAAATTTTTAATCACTCAAGTGTTCGTTTTTGTAGTAGTTTGTTTACCCAATAAGTCAGTCTCGCTAGAAACACCATAGAGTAATATAGGTAGGTTCTTTATATAGAAAAAATAACATAAAATTTTCATAAACGTACAAACAGTAAGTTACAGAGTAACTTAGAAATCACTATAGGGGGTTTCCATACCCCCGGTAGGGCATAAAATGTGTCTTGCACACTTGCAATTTTCGCCTTAGGCCGGCCCAGCTTTCAATTCTTCATATTGTTAGGCACCTAAGAGCAAGATGGTGTGGTGCCTTCGTCAAATGGGTGTAGACAATCCCGCCATACGTAAATGTATCCCGGGTTTCTCTCCATCTGTGGCATCGATTGAATTTTCATACTGAGGTCATAAGATGAATAAAATACCTACCAGTTGATATAATATCTATATATATATTATAACTATCTATATAAATATAATAATCTATATATCTATAGTCTAAATAACTATCTATAATCTATATAATATAACATCTATATATATATTATATAGCTGGATAATAGAAGAGGAACGAGGTTTGTATGCATTTCACTCACTCGCTCTCTCTCTCGCTCTCTCAATTTTGCATTCATTCATCTTTGTAGAGCTACATGATAAATAATTGGTACCTGCCTACTTATGTGTATCATATTTTACGAATAGACAACGGAAGAATGAATTAGGTTCACATTGGTTTCAATGGGTTTACTACATGTAAGCCCTCAGCTGCGCATCACTTTTGGATGATAATGAGGGCACCCTGCATCCGGTTGGAAATGACACTGTTAAACTTGCCCCTAACAATGATATTTAGATCATCTGCGTAGGCCACAACGTTGTAGCCTGCTTCAGTTAATTTCACCAGTAGCACACTTGCTAGAACTAGAGTAGAGGGGACAGTACCCCAACAACCAGAGTAGAGGGGACAGTACCCCACCCTGCGAGCATCCTCCGTTTGCCAGGACAGTGGCGCTCTCATCCCCCTGTGTTGTTGTAATAACTCTGCTAACCAACATAGTCTTGAATTTCAAGATTTTAGATTTTTTTAATATATAAAGTTTTTCAATTTTTTACTCCTAGACACCCGTGGTGTGGCGGGATCGGGTCGGCGAGACGTTGTTGTGACCAACTGGGTACCGAACGGAGTTTTTGTGAAAAATTTCAGATTTTTCCGATCATCAGGCATCAGGCAGGGGTCGAGAAAAATCCCGGACGGACACTGCAGATTCGGGTTCTAAGCACCTTGAAAAGTAAAAGGACGGAGTTTGAAGGGGAAGGGGGTTACAAAAAATTGTTGCTATACGAATACATTAAGTGTATTACTCCAAAGAATAATAAACAAAAATGAGCTATTTAGATGGCCTCAGAATTTTAGAACAAGAGTTAAGAGGGATTTGGTGGGTGGTGGGGTGGGGGGGGGGGGGGGGCTCTGGAAACTCGTTTTAGATACTCCTGAACACAATCACCGTTTTTGTTGTATGTACATATACATATAAGACACAATCACCGTTTTTGTTGTATGTACATATACGACTGATTCTCAGAAAAAGTGCGCTTTTCATGAAACTGGCGCATTACAAAAGATTGACGTGTGATGGAACCAACTTTTTTTTGCTGACAGTTAATATCCCCTCCCATCTTCTATAAGTACATATGATATGCCCTCAAAAATGTACGTTTAACGTTCAAATGAAACGTTAAACATGAAAAATGTCAGTAACGTGGATGTAACCAGGTCAATTTTTGTGTATTCAACCATCTGTTAAGTCCAAGTACAGTTGAGATCGAGAGACGAAGCGCCTAACTCCAATATCTGGGCATATCCATCAATGATTTCCACGGCTTTTGAATTTCTTAATGCTTTTTAGATTCACCTGTGAGTTCTCTAAACTTTGTAATCGAAAAAATTGTCAGTAGAATGGGCGAATGGGGATATGCTCACCGATTTCCCAAAGAGAAGAATTCGGGACTTTTTGGGGGTTCATGTTGTGGTGGCAAACCTGACTGACAAGATTCCTGCCCCCTTCCGTGCTTGAGTGATGACAGTCGTCCGCCAACAGGCCAGCAGTGCACTCCCAGATGGCCGTATTTTTATTCAGGTCAGTAAAATGCCTCAATGATATACCTTTAAAAAACATAGACTGCACTTTTTTTCTTTTTTGCTGACATTACACTATTTGAGATTGGAACATGCAAGCTCAACTTTTCCTGTCTGCCATCACAGTCTAAGGATTGAGAGAGTTTGAAAGTCCATTTGTCAGTAGCATGGATGAATCATGGTCAGTAGCATGGAAACTTCATTAATCCATGCTATGGACAATAATTCGTCATAATTATTCTTCATAATTCTTAATACAATGAACAAGGCAGTGAATTTGACCTTTAAACTATTTCACCAATGCTCCACCATCGCTTTACAGAGAATCTGAATGATTCAAATCGTTTTTTAAAAATATTTTTGAGACTGGTCTATTTTGGGGAAATATTTTTATATTTCCTTTAATTATTTATAGAGGCTCCATTATCTCCATCAGCTCCAATATCTGATCCATATTGCTTCTCTATTTCTTTTTGCAGACTGATCATGGCGGCTCTAAGGAGGTTCACAACTGCTGAGTTGAGAGAACGAAAAAGACTTGCTGAGAGGCCGAGAAGAGAGCGAAGACAGCAAGACAATGAATTGAAGACATAGGACATGCTGAAGCGTCACCTGGCATACGAAATGAGGAAAAAACAAGGTATTAAGAAGCTCATCCACAAGACGTCTCAGAGGGAACAGCGGGCTCAGAGGAAAAAGTGGAAGGAAGAGAAAAGAAGAAGCAGAGCAAAAGATAAACATCTCTGCCACCATTCCAATTCATTGTCGGATCATCCAGTTCAACTGCCAAACCCTGCTGTAAGTCATAGCAGAAAAGCAGCAGGTCGGAAGCAAGTGGCCCACTACCATTCTAAAGTTGCAAGAGACTAGAAAAAAGAAAAATCGCTAATCAAAAACTCAAGACGCTCCTTGACAATAATACAAGAGTTGATATTTCCGGCTCAAACGAAAGTACAATCAGCATTCGACCAGCACAAACACCAAGGTGAAAGCTGCCCTTTCTGACAATTCACCTGCTGGAAGAGAATCGCTGAAGAGAAAGCTTTTTGTTGGGGAGGTTTTGCAGCGACAATGCTCATCAAGCATCTCTAAAATTAATCTAAAGGACAGGAAAACTTTTATTAGGCTGGTTGGCTGTGAAACAATTCAAAAAATGAAATGCCTCAAGACAGCTGAAGAAGTATTATCACTCAGGTCACTCAAGTCCCAAAGGAGTGGTGGGATTGTTAGAGCTGGAAAATTCTTGCAAGACATGCGGGTCCAGGTGTGCCAATTTTTGGAAAATTATGAGAATAGCCGCTGCTGAACGGGAAACAGAGATTTTGTGCTGTACAAAAAGCGTCGCTTGCAAAAAAGATACGAAAAACGTTTGGAAAAAGTATGTGAAGGAGAACTCTTACCTAAGTTACACCACCTTTTGCCGCTTCCGTCCTATAAATATTGTGAGTGCGTCTTTCACTTCAAGGGACACATGCTTATGCCAAAATCATGAAAACTACCGGTTCTTACTGCACGGCCTTCGCACTCACAATGTAACCAAACATTACTCAGTGAGCAACCTCCTCAAAAGCTTGTGCTGCGAGGAATCAAACGATCTGTGCCTGATGAGAAAGTGCAGGTATGCACAAAGCCATCGAAATAAATCTGTTTGATGATGCTGTGAACTTTCTTAAAATATTTTCAATAAAACGTTGTTAAATGTTGGTCGTTGTGATCTTATTTTCCTCAGATTTTATAATTTTTGTCAGTGTTGTGGAGCTATTGTCCGTAGTGTGGGTCTATCAAAATTCAATTTCGTTTTTTTGGTTGAAAAAAGAGATCTTGATCTCTGGAAACTGATTCAAACTATCAGGCTCCACCATATAATCCAATTAAAAAAGAAAAAACCTGATTCTGAGCACCTAAGTTTTTTGAGATTGTGGAAGCTGAAAAGTGCACTTCTTCTGAGAATCACCCATACATATAAGTATAGCTATTTATAGGCGGTATTTGCAGGAGATAACTTTTAAAAGGAATTAGGTAAAAATTACATTCCAACGCCAAAAAATCGGTGTCCGCAATCAACAGGTCAAGATCGGTGGCCAGCCCAGCTTCATCGTTCAGTTCACTGTAGAGTCCAAATTTTCAATATGGTGGTCAAAAAACATCCCCGAAAATGGTTTTTTTCTTGAATCGGGGAAGTGGGGTGTTGTTAACCAAGTCTTTTTCAACGATGAGTCGATTAAAACTGGTGCCGGACCGCCAAAATGTACACAAGAAGGGGAAAATAGCTATTTTTACGTTGAAAATTGTGGTGAATTTCACACCACACAACGCTTCGACGGCCCTTATAAGGGCCACCAAAGATCAAGCTAAACACTCACTACGTGAGTCAAGCTTTTTAAGACAGCGAAATACACCAGAAAAATTACCTTCCAAACACGACAGGAAAACTAACAAACGAAGGTAACAAGAAACACAAGTTTCAATAATAATGAGAAAATGTCCTTCAAACAGTCAAGGACATTTTACTCAAAGTACTACGGACCAAGAACGGGCGCGCACAAGGTCCTGACGGGAGTCAGTACTCCCAAACTAAAACAAGCCTAACGCTCACTGCGAGAGAGGAGTCCCGCGTGCCGGCAAGTTGACACGGACAACTCGCCTTCCCGCTTAGTGCCCTTGGCTCCCGCAAGGACGCACGCGACGAGGACAAGTCCACCTAAAACGCCCTTGAGGCCAGCAAGGTCACAAAACTCGCAATCCCATTGGCCAGCGGATACTGAGCGCTCTAGCGGCGGATGGGAGAAGTTACCACTTCGCCCTGTCACACACAGGGCACGAATAACTGCCGCCAAATAGAACAGCCAATCACAGAGCACCCGGACGGAGCAGGAGGTATAAATATGGCACCCGACGGCCCTGCCGGATATATACCGATCCTGACCAGCCTACAAAGAAGAACTCCTCTCCAGAAGAAGAACCTCCGAAGAAGAAGCCTTCCTCAAGAGAAAAAGCTGCGATCCAAGTCCACTGGCGCCCACAGGCTTTGGGATCAAGACGCTCATTCAAGCAAGCATACCTACCTACAAAGAACTTCCAGACCTTTGCATAGGTAGCAGGTCAGGCCTTTTTTCCTGGCCGTCTGACCTCCCTATCAAGCCCTCGTATAAAGCCGAGGCCCTAGGCGGGAACGGAATTCTCTACCCTGCTCTGGACCAGCGCCACCGGGTTACACTTCGTAACCGTCCGAGAGGTTCGAGGCTGGGTAACCCTCAAGAAGGTGCATGCACCGGGTTACCTAGTGCGAGGATCCTGGGCTCGTAGGAAGCTTCACTTCCTCGTCTGGTCGAACCCGCAGTGCGACTCCGTGTTCAATAGGAGGCCTCACCTCCTAGCTCCCCTGTCTGCACGTTCAAATAGTCCTTATCAGGACTAAGAGGCTTTAACCTTCAGTCCTTTTCAGGACTTGAGTCGCTCTGTAGGCAAGCGAACTCACGATTCTCCCCGAGAAGGAACGGTCTCCGACTTTCCACTCTCCCAGGACAACACAGAAGCCAGCCTTCCCGTGACCAACCCACTCATCCAAGCGGACCACGGCGGAATCAACACAGCTGGTGTACCAACGCTTGAACCCCCAAGCACAGTGCCAACGTCCGACCATTAAAGGCTTTTCTCTACCTTCTCTATCCAAAGCCTCAATACAAACTAAGCGTCCTTTTCAGGACCTACAAGGGTCTTCCTACACAAACCCTGACTCTGCTTACTGATCCACATTCGACAAAGATTACCTATGTGGCAATTTATTTGACACTCAGCTTTCACCTATACACGCTGTCAAGGAAGCACACGGCCTTCCATTCGACAACTCTTTTCAGAGGACAGACACAGCAGCCTACAAAGGTCCAACCACGGGCTTCCGCCCTCTTCAGTCGTCTCCCACGACACCAAAAGTACCATACGACTACGGTCCTTTTCAGACCCAAAGACTAGATACCATAAAGGGTTCATATCCGATAACCACGTCTCCACATTCACCCCCTTTTTATACCCAAGGGAATAACCCACATGATCCTACAGCGGATCATTATTTCTCACAAAACTTTCCACTGGGAGTACCAACTCTCAGCCAAGTATATATAAATTCACCCAAAGGGGTGGATCCGCATAACCAACCGACAAATCCACTACAAAAATGATCAAAATTGTCTGTACTTCTGTCTTTAGGTTTTGCCACGGGTCCTGGTCCGTTCATTGCAATTCCGGATGAGGTTGATACTTGCTATTGATAATTGATATTTCAATTGGGCCACAATTTTTCTCTGAAAATTTGCTGTCACAGCTGACATGCTGCATAACGAGTACTTTTTTGCAAAATTTCTTTAAAAATGTAGGTAGCTATTAATTAGGCTTGCTAGAACATTTTTAAGCCCGGAAACCCTCCCAACTTCCGAGTCCTGGATCAAAAAGTGACATTCTATGTCCTGCTAGTTTAGGAGACTTACAAAACTCTAGCCACTAGTCCGCGGACCCCCTCCCCCTGGAAGCTTAAAATCCTGCTAGTTAGCCTCTATCCATTAATGCCAGGAGTGAACCAACTTAAAACCAGCCAAAAATCACTGAGAAAACTAACAAAACTCCAGCCACTACTCCGCACTACCCCTCCCCCTGGGAGCTCAAAATTCCTGCTAGTTAGCCTCAATCCAGTCATGTTAGGTGTCAACCAACTCGAAACCAGCCCAAAATCACTGAGAAACTGACAAAGCCCAAGCCACTACTCTCACACGCCCTCCCCTTGGGAGCTCTAAATCCTGCTAGTTAGCCTATGTCAGGTGTAAACCAACTTAAAACCAGCCCATAATCACTAACGAACTGACAAAACTCTAGCCACAAGTCCGTGGACTCCCTTCACTTGAGATATTGACATGGACCAATAAAAATAAAAGACTGGTTTTGCCCTAACACTGCACAATATATCAAATATATAGGGAATTGAAAAAACCCATTCCCATTTCCTACATGTAATCAGAAAAAGTAATTGCAATTTTTATTACCATTACAGGAATTGGAATTGCAATTACATTTCTTCAAATCGAATGGTAATTTTGAATGGGAATGGGCCGCTCGCGGTCCCCTCCACTCCTCTTCCCCCTCACATAGGTGAATTCGCGGATCGTGGGAGCCTGCGGTGAAGACGGAACCGCAAATCACGATCCGCGAATTCACCTATGAGAGATGGAACAGAGAGGGGGGGGGGGGGATGAACGGCCCAGTCTCGCATCAGCCTGCTGCAGCCCCATCCCGCTCCTATTGCACTTCTATAACCTGAAAGAGTTAACCTCCTACCAACCTGCCTACCAACGTAATAAACCATTGTAGGTGATTGGAAAGAAAGTGGACCGCCTCCCCCCTCAAAGTTTGTCCTTCTAAGTTTAAAAATACGTAGATTCCAAAATTCGAGTGGCATAAAAACCTGTGAATTGTTACACAATGGTTCATTTCTGTATTAGATAGCTCTTCTATGTAGATCTGTGATCTATGATTTGGTGTCAAACGTCAAATCTATCAAAATAAAACTCACCTAAGGCACACACCGAATGGAAATTAATTAAATAAATAAAACTACATTGTACTAACTAATTGTAACTATTGTAGGTACCTAGGTACGTAACAAGAGTAGAAATCCAAGTGAGAGGAGACAGTAGTGTAGGTATTGGGACAAAGTTGTACTCAATTTGTGAAGTAGGTACCTACACCTACCTACTGAGAACGAAATAGCTGAACGAGACGACTCCCTCTTTATTTTTCTTAGAGTGCGAGTTATATAAAATTCCCAACGGTTCTAACTCCCGAGCTCTAATTCGCATTCTAAGGAAAATAAAGAAGGAGTCGTCGGGGGCGGGTGTCTCGTGGGACACCTTGTACCTACAGGTATATTTAGCTATGTACACCCCTACAACACAACTCAAAACATTTTTGCCTAATACAAAAGTGTAGAAAATTACATTTTTCGACAAATTAAAACAACCCTAGATACCTCTCCAGCTTCGATGGCAGAGCAGAATTCAGCGTTTCTTCATAGCAAAAGTGGACCCTTTTTTTTAAAATTATTATTAGCGATTCTTGCATGTACGAAATGTCATACTGAGCATACCTAATTATTATGAACGGGCGAAAACCTATGGTAGCTACCTACTAATCTACTGAATACGGACATCAAATGCGGACTTTTGAAGGTGTATAAATTCCCAGAAAAAAATTTTCGACTTCTTACAGTTGTTTTGAATGGAGAATTTTCACTTTGAACCTTTTAATCAAACAACAAGTCTATGCAAGAATGGAACTTGTAGTTGAAACCCTATGTGAAGTACCAAGTTTTGCTCGGGAAATATGAGCGATGTAAGAAATTATGCCAAGCTTAAATTTCAACGGTTTCTATATTTTAAAAATAAATGACCGAGCAAACATTTTTTTGCAATTTTAAAAGTAATTCGTAACTCAAAATCACCCTAATCACTTTCTCTCATAATGGTGAACATCGAATACTTGCCAAATTCTAAAAATTAAAATTTTTTACAACGCAAATTTATTCATAAAACAAGAATACCATCTATTATTTTTGTTTTCATTGATAGATGACACCTTCCTGTCTATCTTATTTACCATAGACTGACTAATTTGAATATGTGGTCAGGATTCGTAAAAATCCAAGTTCCCAGCTTCCAGAAGAAGCTTCGCACAATCATGAGCAATGTACATAAGCACTATTTCTTATTTTGTGCATACGATTGCAAAATAACTAAGTAGGTAGGTACCTACTACTAACCTAACGCTAGACTTGAATTTTGAAAAAAAAATGAATTGAATACCCTTTTTGCGACATTTTCTTTAGCTGTACCAGTCAAAATAGAAGAGAAGACATTAGAACATACAAAATGTAGCAAGTAAATCGGTTTTAAAAAATAATGGCAAGTTTTGAGTGTTGGGATTTCTCATTTTCGATCAAAGAATCGGATTCAGGGCCCTTGAATACACTCGACTGCAAATTTTCAGCTCAATAGGTACTCCAAATGGTTTGAAAAAATAGCCAATAGAAAGAAAATAAACTGACGTCAAAGGTGGACAGCGCTGAGGTTTTTGCAAGGAGGACGCTGGGGTCAGGGCGTTCCCCTATGACATTCCAGCTTTTTTTTACACCGCCGTTTCGGCCACTTCAAATTATTTAAATACCCTCCATATAGCAATTTTTTGGAAAGCTCTCTCGCAATTTCTTTTAGCTAATGGAATAAAATGAAATACCTAAGTGAAATTACCCATTGTTGTATAAAATTGACTGGAGAAACACAATGGCACAAAACCGCAAAACAAAATCAAAACTGAGTAACAAAGGAAAATGTTGTTTGTAGGTATTTGCCCTGGATGACTGAAGCTCTCAACTCAGTTCCACTGGAGTGACCCCGGTGGTATATTCCTTCATGGATCCGAGATCACTTGTTGGTGTTGGGATTTATTTTTGACCTTTTCAGGAGAAAAAAATCGGTTCAAATATTGTGACAATAATATCGATTTATCGGTGGAAAAAATATCGTCAAAAAATATCAATATATCAAGTAAAAAATATCAATATTTTTTCAACATCTGACTGGCTGTTCACAGACCCTCCATTTCGAACAATTCTAATACAACTACAGCTGATTTTCCACTTGGTCATCCCCAGTTGAACTTTTCCATTAGTCTCTAAATTGTATGTAGTTTACTAACATTTTGTTTTATTGCATGATAAAAATATTTCTATATTTTTCTAATGAGAAATCACAATGTTCGTTAGATCAATAAGGACATTTTAAACTACTGCCCACAGAGGTTGTCACAGACTCGGTACTTAAGCTTACATACCTCTAAGACATTCGCGAGTGATGTGTAGCGTTGAAATGGTTGTCAAACAAAAGCCTATTTACGACATTAAAGCCCATTTCACGTTCAAACAGCATGAGAATATTGGACTGCATAACTATTAATCTGTCAGACCCCACGAGGTGTAGCTAAAAATGCGATGTATCAACCATTCAGTGTATTTAGGGCAAGCAACTATGCAGTCAGGCTCAAAAAAGGGGAAATAAAGAACATATTAAATATTATATGTATTTAAACTGCTATAATACTCAATATAAAGCATTTTCAACAATATTTATAATTGTTATTAACAAAATACACAGTTTAATATTTACATAATATATAAATATACATAACAAGCAGAGTGAAGTATTATTTAGGTAACCCACAACAATAATTACATTTAGTTATAAATATAGGTATTTTAAAATCTTTGCACAGACAAGGACACTCCTATATAAAAATTCATTATTTTTGATCACTATTATCGTACAAATTACAACATATTTTCATATATGCTGTTTTACCTAATAAAGGTATAATTAAATAATTGAGGCCAACATACCGCATTACCAATAAATAACCTAAGTAATAAGTACAATCAAAATATATTTGGACATCTCGACCAATCTTGTCTTTCTTTGCAGCTCCAGTAATCCCCTTGATATATGTGTAACACATTTCCTGTAGCAGGCTCCTTTGCTTTCTTAAACCAAATAGGGGTGTAGCTCTCATAAGGTCGTCCTGAAACAAACAATGAATAAACATTATTTTTTCTATTGAGAATTTTTGATTAGAGAAATTCTGTGACTGAATTCCCTTAACTACTGGCCGTACACCAGTCATTTTGACCGGGGTGGAGATGTTCCACCTCCCTCCCCTCCCTACTTACCTAGCCCAGGGAGCCCAGCCCCTCATTACCATCCTAGCAGCTGTCAACAACGATGAGGTGAGTTTTTCGTTTGTAGTTCTAAGATGTATAGAGCTGTTACAAGTTATAACTTCTAAACAATGGGTCAATAATACAGAATGTACGCTAAACGTTGTAGTATTTTTCCCCGGTCAAAATGTACCCTATCATTTCTCATTTCCCCAGCCTGTGTTTACTCTCATCATCTTTCTCGCGTTGATCCTTCTCCAATATTTCATAAGTTTGAAGAATGAAGTGAATTTTCTGAGTGTGTGATGTTTTTAAAACAATATTTTACAATTAATTAGTGTAATTTCTCTTCATTCATTACATGTTATAACAATTTTGAGACGGTTTGGACAAGGGAAATCCATACCCCAGTCTAAAAGACCGAGTGTACCTACCCTTAATGATAGGTGCATGGAATGTATGGGCAGCAGGTTAAAGAAGTAGAGAAATCTGAATTCAGCATTTGGAGCACGGATAGAGCGGTTCAACTTGAAGGGGAAAAATGCTGTTTTTTACTTTTGGTTTATTATTTCCAATAATAAGCCTATGTGATCGTGTAGCAAAAAATTTTTATAACCCCCCCTCAAACTTTGTCACTTTACGTTTCAAGGTGCGTAGAATCCAAATTTGAAATGTCCGTCCGCCGTCCGCCGTTCGGGCCATAAAAGGCCTAAGAATTGACTTAAAAAACCTGTTCTTTCGCACACAGACTCCATTTGGGGTCTAGTTGGTCCTAACGTTTAACCATCCCGATCGCTTTACTCGCATAGATGCTATGGGCCAAAAACGGGCGAAAAGTGTATTTTTCGACGCGCGCACGCCTGGCACGCTTGGCAGGGGGTCACGGTGGGTGGAGGGGGGGGGGGGGGGTGAGCGGGGGGGGGGGGGGTGGAGTGAGAGGAGGCGCCGGCGCCGCGGCACCTTGTGGTGGGTACGGCGCCGGCGTTCCTTCCAGGCATGAATATGTTTTTTTCAAGGTCATATTTGTGTGTTAATACCAAAGCTTTTCCTACGCATATTTAATAACATATCCTCTCGACTTTTCGTACGTACTTAGATAATGATATTATTAAGGCAATAACTATTTGAATAGATAGGAGCTCAAATCGAGAAATATAAACACGCGTATATAATTATAGAAGTATAGGTTGTGGCAACTCGAAGTAGGACACGCCGAGGAGTCTGGACGGGCCTTATGACGTACGCTAGCCAACTAAAACTACGATCATACTCAATTGAAAAAATAATAAACCTTTGTGAAATAATTTGCAGCGTTTTTGTATTAGGAAGTGCTCCATATAGGCCAATAACCATGGTTGTGGTTCTTCAGAACTCGTGAATCTATCTGAGCATTAAATAGACCTAATTTCCTCATCAGGGGGAAAGTATGAAAGAGTAAAGGGAGGGAGGGGGGCTCAAACAGAAAACCGCCCCCCCCCCCTTTTTTTTCATTCTACTTTCCGAACTAGCCCCAGTTGTTCGCCAATTGAAGATAATTTAAAATCACAGAAGTGAACACAAAAAAAATAAAAAAAGTAATGTTTTGTTGGGAACTTTTAAAGCAATACCTTCTCCAACAGTATGTCATATTTTGCTCTGTCTAGCTGGATTTTCAAACTTTAAGTTTCTTAAGTGAAGTATATGGGGCGTGGTCTTGTTTTGCTCTATCTATCTGGATTTCAAACCAAGTTTTTTAATTGAAGTATATAGGCTTCGTCATCAACCCAGACATTTATGAGTGTTTATTGTGGGTGTATTAATGTTCTACACAGAAATATTATCAATGTGCACATCTTCACTTCAGTACCTCACTTTAGTAGGGGGAACCTAAGGACTACCTAAGGACAGGTGTACCCACAAACGAGGCTCATAAAATATAAGGTAAACTTGGCACTCATTGGGGTAGAGGTAAGCCGCACAAGGGATCTCAGCTCAATCAAACAAACTGGAAAGTCACAATTCTATTTTACCATTTTTAGCGCATAAAAAAAAAAAATCAGCTATTGTGTTTACTTTGTCCGTTGATGTATGTATGTAATCTTAAAATCGTTTAAAATGCCACTTCCTGTCTGATTTTGATGAAATTTGGTATGGATGTAATTTGTAACATGGCAAGGACGAAGATATATCAGGGGTCGCTGACGCATGATCAGCTGAGTTTGCTCCAAAGCCATTTAGTATCCCATTCAACACAGGAAGCTGAAATTTGAAAGGGAGGCTCAAGGGAGAATGCTGAAGACGACTGAGAGGTCATTGATCAGCTGAAGAGCTCCAAAGCCATTTTGTCTCCTATTTGAGGCAAGAAGCTGAAATTTGAGAGGGAGGCTCAAGGGAAAATGCTGGAGCACCAAAACGTTACTTTCTTCATCATTAAAGTTCTTGGCCTAACCAGCCAAAGCTGATTCAGCAGGAAGCTGACATTTGAGACGGAGGCTCAAGGGAGAATACTGAAGCCGCATGAGAGGTCATTGATCAGCTGAGTGAGCTCCAAAGCCATTTTGTCTCCTACTCAACGCAGGAAGCGTCTATTTCACACGAATCTTCTTACAAGAAAATGCGCTATCATGTGACTCACTTTGAGAGCACTGATCTACTTGTTTTACATTTTTCTCAAGTTTGTAGTTAGTGTGATGCATATAAGTCATGCTCACTTCAATTCAGTATGAATGAAGGCTTTTATTTTTGATTTTTGATCTACTGCAACCATAGAGCTGAAATGATAATAGACGCCAAAAGTAAAAATGCTGTCAGCCAATCACTATTCCTTGTTAAAAACGCTGATTTTTCTGAAGACTTTAGAGGAGATGGCGTATGATGAGCTAACTAAAAAAATGAAGGATCATTTGAATCCTACACCACTGATTATTCCTAGTCGACATGCTTTCCTGAATCGGAAACAGAAAGTGGGAGTCAGTTGCACAATACATGTCAGAGTTGAGGAGGCTCTCAGTCAATTGTCAGTACAAAGAGATGTTGGATACTATGTTACATGATGTGTCCGTCAGTGGGTTAAATTCAAAAGCCATGTTATCATCATGGATGTCATTCAAGTAGGACAACATAGATATTACAAAAACGTTAAAAATCACCCTTGTGATAGAACTTGCTGCGAAGGGGGCTTCAGAGATATTACAACCACTCACGTTGCCGATGTCAGGAGTGAATACTTTACAAGCACATAATCGTCCCTGTTGGAAAAAGACTGCAAAAAACCGAGGGACAGGTGATCCATTAATTTGTTATAAATGTGCCAAGAAAAACCAAAAAGCCACTGATTGCCTGGAAACTGATTTTCATTGTGTATTTTGCCAGGCAAAGGGTCATGTGCAACAAGTATGCTAAAAATGAAGAAAGAAAATAGGGGATGCGGTGAAGCACAGAGAAGGGGTTGGCTCCGATGCATATGATGAATTCACAGATGTATCTCTGTACGAAGGATGAATCGTTAAATTTCTGTGAGGCTCAATTTGCTTGAACTTACAAACTTATTGACAGCGATTGTTCACATATTGATAATGACTGTCCCCCTCTCATGCTCACTGTCACCATCAGTGGTACTGACATCAATTTAGAGCATGATAGTGGGAGCAAACATACTATATTAAATGAAAATTTACTCGAGAGAGTGGCACCTGGTTTAAGATAAGACTAATCAGGTGCTACATACATGTAGGGGTGCGTACATCCAACCCTTGGGCATGGTGGATTTGAAAGTCTCATACAAAGGACTTACCCGAGAGGCACCGGCTATTGTTGTACGCGAAAACAACCCCCTACTTTTCGGACGCAAATGGATGAACATATTTGATGTTACCTTCAGTAATTTGAATCAATTCAAGAATAGTGAGCTGAATGAGGTAGCCCTTCAAAAGTTAGTACATTTAAACAAAGGAATATTTGATGACAAGGAGGGGAAAGTGAAAAACTTACAGGGGAGGGGAACGTGACATACAGTTGAAACAAAGTACCACCCCAATTTTCAGGAAAGCCAGAACGGTACCACAAGCCATTCGGAGTAGAGTTGAGGATGAGACAAATCGATTAGTGCATGCAGGTGTATTGAAACCAGTCGAAACTTCTGACTGGGCCACTCCTGTCGTCCCTATAATCAAACCATCTGGTAACATCAGGCTTTGAGGGGATTACTCATGTACAGTCAATAGGCACGCATCAGTCACCTAACATCCATTCCCAAGTTTTGATGAGGCCTTCTCCAAACTGAGAGGGGGCCATCGATTTTCCAGGTTGGATGACCGTTCAGCGTTTCTCCATGTCCCCGTGACAAAATGAACAGCCAAATTACTCACCATCAACACCCATTGTGGTCTGTTTCGGCCCCAAATACTATTGCATGAGGTTGGTCCTGATTCACTATTCAAGAAGTTGAACTGTTGCTTTGTTCATGATGACGTCATCATCATGATGCAGATCACCTGAAAGATCGCGAGGATGTTTTCCGAGTATGCCAGGAAAATGGCTTGCACTTGAATTACAAAAAATGCCAATTCTTCCAAAAAGAAGTCACATTTTTGGGATGCCGAGTTGATACAACAGGGGTTCACAAAACCCGGAAAAAAAAATTAAAGCAATCCTTGAGGTGAAGGAACTCAAAACGGTGACTCAGGTGAAATCTTTCCTAGGCCTAGTAACATTCTATGCACGCTTTGTTCCAAATTTGGCAACTTTAGCTCACCCACTCTATGGGTTAACCCAGGAGAGTATGAAATTCTTATGGGACAAGCAATGTCGTGAAAGTTTCAAACCTATAAAACTTGAGAGCATCAGAACAGGTACTTCAACATTACAATCCCAACTTACCTATCGCTATTGCAACAGATGCTTCAAAATAGGGGATTGGCGCAGTGTTATCCTATTGGTGGAAAATAATACCATATGCATCCAGAGTCTTATCAAAATCCGAGAGAAACTACTGTGGTCGATAGGGAAGCCCTTGCAATCAAATGGGGAATTTTCCCAATATTTAAATGTTCAACATTTTACTTTGCAGAAGGACCATAAACCATTGACTTGGATCTTTGGGTCAAGGACAAAGTTGCCACTCCTATCAGCGAACCGGATGCTACACTACGCACTTCAACTACAGATATTTGATTTTGAGACTAAATACCGTAAGTCACAAATGCATACTAATGCTGATGCATTATCTCAGTTGCCAGTTGAAACCTCGATACCTAGCTACGATGAAGCTGATGTATTTTACGAGTACATTTTCCAATTTGATACTCTACCCCTAACTGCTAATCAAATCGCAACAGCAACTTTGCAGCACCCTAAACTAAAAATTATTGCACAAAACCTAAAATTAGGAACACAGCAAGGAGAGGAGGACTACAAATTGGCCCTTCATCAAAATTGTGTATTTAATGGTGAGTGTGTGTACATACCCACAAAATTCAGGCACCACGTATTAGACGAACTCCACCAGGACCACATTGAAAGCAGGGTCAAAATGGAAGTGTTGGCTAAACACCACTGTATACTCGCCTAATATTGACTCGGACATCGAAAGGACTGCAAAAAGTTGCAAAGCATACTTGTTGGTCACAAAGAATACCAGTAGGACCCCTAAGCATGTCTGGGTACGCCCTTCACACCCCCGGGACCGGATTCATGTTGACTTTGCGGACTTCCGTGACACCATATTTTTCCTTGTTGTAGATGATGCCTACAGCAAATGGCCAGAGATTTTCATTGTGAAGTCTACAGCAGCGTCAGACTGCATATGCATTTTGAAAGATTTGTTTGCCCAATATGGGTTCCCTCTAACCCTGGTGAGTGACAATGCAACCTCATTAACAGAAAATGAATTGTGAAAGTTAATGCGCTCAGCAAATGTACGCCATGTCACTGGGGCATTGTACCATCCATCTACAAATGGCCAAGTTGAGCTGTATGTTGGGACACAGAAACAACTCTTACGTTCCGTTGCTGAATCTCCTCGGTCTACGCAAGAAGAGCTGATATTATTCTTAATTAACTACCGCCGATCCCCTCATTCGACTACAGGTCAGTCTCCAGCTTCATTGTTCCTTAATTGGGAAATCTGTAGCAATCTGGACATACTAAAACTGGCATGGGGG
The DNA here is from genome assembly GCA_030762985.1 of Adelphocoris suturalis. NCBI lineage: Eukaryota > Metazoa > Arthropoda > Insecta > Hemiptera > Miridae > Adelphocoris > Adelphocoris suturalis. Next base: position 57,277,229 of record CM061045.1, read on the forward strand.
TACATTATGGGCCGGCACAAGTTACTCTGGAGTTCCAGCCAGGAGAGAAAGCGGCAGTCCGCAACTACAATAACCCAAATCGTGAATGGGAAATAGGAACTGTTGTCCGTCAGGACGGGGCACTTAACTATAGCCTTCTCATAAGAGGGATTGTGCAAGGCAGCATGTCAACCAGTTGGCGAAGGTAGGCCAAGAAGTCTCAGTGGATGGTGCAAGACCTTTGTCAATTGTCTTCAACGACCTACAGCCTCAAAAGCCACCAGAATTATTACAGGTCGCCCCTGGACCCACACCCAGCTCATCAAGAAGCTCTGTGGGTGGGCAGCTCTCTGAACACCAAGGTAATCCCTCATCCCGACTCTCTTCTTCTCCCCGAATGTCAAATCAAAATGACGAAGCTATTAACCTAGAGCCCCCACTTACAAGAACTAGACCACCCATAATCCTGACTCAACCGACACCAGCAGCCCAACAAAGATTCCCTTCTACACCAAGGCTACCTATGGGAGGACCTGCAGAACTGAAGAGAGAGTCCCTCAGTGACTCAATCTATAGATTTAGAAAATCATAACGATAGACTAAAGCAATGAAGACATGTGTTTGGCTATCTGAAGAGTAAACCAACAAGAGACTTTACTTCTTTTTTATTTTCATTTATTTTGACTTCAATAACCGAATTGTCATTTGTCCCATTTAAACCAAGCTTTCTTTTCATGTATAAATCCATACTTCACGATAGGGGAGAGATGTTATGTTGACCCTTCAGGCACAGCGGCAGGTTATAGTGAAGCAGGTTAGACTGATATTATATGATACGATTTTGTCTAGTTTTCCAATACAGTTTTGTACTTAACCATTACATTTACGTACTTTCTTTACCTTAATTAGAACCCGGAATTAAATATTACAGCTGGTAAGCTGATATAGTTTGAGAACTTGTTACCATTTTATGTTCATAGTATAGAGCATACTTGGAGGTGATTGTTGGATTTTTTTATTTTATTTTTTTGCTTAGAGTGACTTCTGGTGACTTTTTCTCAAAAACCAATATTGTGTACCAAACTTCCGCCATGGTGGGTAGTACAGAAAATTCCATCAAAATCGGATGAACAATGAAAATTAAGCTTCAAGTTAAGCTTTAAATTACGAACAGGTATTAGGTAAACACAAAGATTTTAACCCTGTAATGCCCCGTGGGGTTTGTCAAACCCCAATCGCGACTTGAAGTCAGTTTATCATGTTGAATCCCGCACGCCTGGCTATTCTCTCCCCCTTCTATATCACCCCCCACTGCTTCCCTAAAGGCTTCAGCCTTTTCCCAGTTTACTACGTTCAAGACTTCTGTGTAGTGTAGTACTTTCTTGTGCCTGGGGTTTGATAAACCCCACCGGGGAGTTAACCGCTTGTGATTTTCTCTATAGCAAGTGTTATTTTTGTGGGCGATCCCACAGTTTTGTTATTGGCTCAAGTTTTCGGATCCTGAAGACTTTAGATCCATGTTGGAACAGTTGGAGGAAGAAGATGTATATTTTGGTGAAGAAAATTCAATCACGGAAGATAATGTAGAGTTACAAGAAGTTGCCTCCGATGAAGAAGTGTCAAAAGTGACAGTTTTGGAGAAACTAGTTCGATGTTTCTTCTGTGAACATAATAGATATTCAAAGTGTTGAGAATGTTGAGCCTATTGCTTGGTGCCAATTTTATGTTACCTTTTCTATCTAGTTCTTGGGTTTTGTAAGTGGTATCAAACTAAACTCAGAAAATTGTTATGTAGATTTTATTTATTTTTGTTTTTAAATGAAAATGTGCTAATTTTATATTGAAATTTTGTTACAATGAGGTACCTTTCTGCTACTATTTTTTTCTTCAGAGCGTAAGGTTTGCCTAACTATTACTTTTTTCGTCATGAGTTTAGGTACCTACTTCATGTTTTATTACACTCTTGATAACAGAATAAAAATAAAATTTGATTCAAGTGTAAGTTATTTTTGAATTTCCTAACATTTTTCAAAGTTGGGGTTTGACACACCCCACCGGGGAGTTAAGTGTTGGAAATTTAGCCGGGATAATCCAGGGTTAAGAATAATCGACCTGGTTAAAGCTGGATAGAAAAACTTTTGCGCTGTCACCAAAATGTCAGTAAGTGACTTGACTAATAATCCGTGTTTTTATTTGAATAAACGTTATGTTTAATCAATTTTTTTTAAAACTGTATAATGCCTTATTTTAAAATTTTCTGTGCTATTCCTAAGGCGCTACTTACTCTATTAAAGGTGTTTCAAAATACTCGGTGAATAGTTTTTGTAATTTTCAAATTCAAAGAAGCTTTTTAAAAACGTATGCAATATAATTACACTTCTTCGTAATGAATGCATGTTTTATGGGTGACCGAAGTTGGAGCACAATGGTACCTAATTTCGGCCAAACTTCAAGTTTTTAAAAAAGACAAAAATTGTTAGGTTAGAAAAAATATTACACTGACATCCAGTAGATCAGGACTGCTGTTATCTAAATTATCGTTTTCAGATTTTTACTACAACATTTGATCAAGAATAAACCAAAAATACCTCCAAAAGTGGCCAAAGTTGGGTACATCTACGGTACTGTGCATTTTTTTCGCTGAATTCAGATTGTTTAAATTTGTTTAGTCATGCGCTTTTACAGTTTTTATTATTAAAATAATAGTTTTGAAACTTTTTGTAATGGACGGAAGAAACGAAATCACACCATGAGCAAAATCGACGATTTAGACTTATTGACTTGTTACGTTCTATCGGTTTATTTATTTAATTTTTCTGTACACCGACGTCATAAGATACAAGCTCACGGTCCCTCAAATATTTTTAGATAGGAAATATATTTTTTTCCGTTAATTGTCTAACCCTTCTGGCGAAAATGTCATTTGGAAACGTCAATTTGTATTTTGACTTAGGTAGGTACCGAGGTACTTGAGATGATACCTTTCACTACTTTTTTTGTGTGTAATTTTCTTGTGTACATTCATTAGACAAGTACCAACAAGTATGTCTGATAAAAATAAGGAATAAATCATTGTGAATCAAGTTTATTCTTACAGATACTGTCCCACAAATCAATCCAGGAGAGTTTTAACACTTAGGTATGCAGGGAAGTTGTAGTGAATTTTGTAATACTGAATGAAAATTCGTCTACAAAGCTGGGCTTCGTGGTAAATTAGACTCTACATTATCTATGCTAGCTACTGATCTTCTTTCAGTATAGTAGGCACTCTTCTTTCAGGTAAGGTAGGTACTACGTACAATTCCTTCTGTTGCTTTTATTTATATTCCTTATTTTCTAGTAAATGAAGCTACTTATTGCAAAGGCCCCAAAAAAATTAAAAATTAAATATTCCAAAAATGTCTTCATAGAAATCCGTTTTGAGGCACTCTCTCATATGATGTACATTATTTTCAAAAGTAATAAGTTCAAAGTAGAGGAGCTGACCACATGAATTTCAGTGATTTTTATTTTGAGCACTTTGGGAGCACAGAAATAGTTAACTGTCTAGTAAGTATATTTTCCCTTTTCTTTCCATCATTTAACGATTTTTCAATGCATGTTATTGAAATTCAAGTAGAAAGGCACCTCACCTACCTACATTTTTTAGTAGAATTTTGTGCGAAATTCCCTAATGGTTTATTTCATGATTGATAAACTTTTTCTAGGGAATATTTTGGTAGAAATATTCATAGAATATATGAAATATTTATATAATATATATCTAACTATTTTAAGATATTTTAGGCCATTTTAGTGATTTTTTAAAATGAAATCATCATCTTTTTATGAGACATACATTATACTTATACTATGTTTCCCACCATGAATTTTGCCATTTTTTATAAAGAGGAAAGCTGAAATGAGAAAGTATGCAGTAATTTTTTATTCATATTATTATTATTCAGATCATCACAACGACAAAATAGGAGCTTCGTAATACCTACCAAGCTGACCCCACTTATTAGCAAGGTTATTGATCCCTGAAGTACCTCCCAAAGGTTATCCGTTCTAATTGTGAATGACGCGTTTGGACAGAGAAGGGCTCAAAACAGAGTTTTGAATGGTTCTCATCTCATTCCATTCGGAACCCTGTTCTAGGAATCAGGTTCAGAATGGTCTATTCGAACACACCTTATGTTTCTCGAACCTATAGGTAATTTTGGTAAACTATAGACAACATTATGCCATAATAGTTTGATAGTAAAACACACATACCACGTAGTGAAGCTTCTTCAGCCTCTGCTTCTCTCTGTCTCCTTACAGCTCTTTGTTTCTCTTCTAGAGCCATTTTCGCAGCATTAGCCTCATCCCAAGCTCCTTCCTCCATGAGCCTTTGATCAGGTCGGTTTCGAGAATCTGTGGGTGCTACTCCATCTTCTTTTTCATTCAGTTGGCAAGCCAACAGTGTAAAATTATAAAACTTTTCAGAATCTGGCCTGTAAAAATAAATAAATAAATAAATAAAAATGAATAATAAATAAATAAAAAATAAATAAATAAGTAAAGTAAAAGTTCCAGTCATGCAGCATGATCGTATGAGCGAATTTTCGTAAATTATCGTATTATATTATGTTACATAAAGAGATAAAAAGCCTTAAACCAGATGTTTCAACTTCCTCTAAGTAGGTACCAATTTATGAACACGTTATTCTTGGTATAAATAATTATGTGTTATTCCACTGCGCATACCACAATAATGAGTTTTTGAACTGAAGTTCAGAGACTACACTTTGTAGGTAACGTACACACAAGTATGACAAACAAAATCCCCAATATGATTAATTACACGTGTTGTTGTGCCCAATAAATAAAGATGTACTGGAAATTTAGTGGAGAGTGAAGCATTTTAGAAAAGTGTATAATTTAAATTTAAAAAATGAAAGAGATGAAACAAGCACATAGATGTCCACCACACCCCAAGTAGCTTGCAGTCTACAAGAAACATAAGCAACTCGACAAAACACCAGAGTAAACAACTAGCAACAACAAATCATACTCAAATAAAAAATAACTACATAAATATACAAAATTGATTAAATATATTCAAGCACTTACGGTGGCATAACACGCTGCCATACAACCCTGAATGGACCAGTTTTGTAAATAGGATTTTCATTGGAACCTTCCACACTGGTTACAGGAGCTATCTCAATTTTGGCATCCCAAGTTCCATTCACAATCCATAGAACTTCATCCTTATCATTAGAAACATATCCTTTAACCTGTTTTCAACAGAAAATTCCATAGTAGGTAATCACGTTGTAGAAATGACTATTAAACACTAAGTAAATTAAAGCAGTTACTCCAACCTCTAACCCCTCTTATGGTGGATATCCTAATAACTAATGGAAAGTAACTAAAGGAAAAAATAAAATATGAGGCCTTTTAGGGCAGGGTTAAGAGAATTCTTAATAGAAATAATCATAAATAAAATTGAATTAAGAAAAAAAGAGAGACTGAGAGAGACACTAGATTGTAAACTGTTTTTGGTGTATTCTATAACTAAACCATAATTTGGTAATAACAGGTCCATTTAGGGTACAACATACTGTAAAAATTAATACAGGAATTATTCATTGATCACTTATATTGATGACTTGAAACCATTAGCACTCAACGAAAGTCGAGAATTATTAGGCCCACACTGAATGTATTATTAAGTGTATGAAGTAAGTCCCACGCTACATGGAACATACCATCTTTTACGTTAGGCCACACGGACACCTGCCATAATTCCAATGAATAGACACACATCATAACACCACATCACACACCAAACCACCGAATCACACATCTATTCGACTTTCAATTATTCAACTGTTTCAACATTCAGAAGCCAAACGAGATAATAAAAAATATTACTAAAAGTTAGTAGGTATACTTCGAAAAAAAAAAAAAAAAAAAAAAAAAAAAAACAGACAATACCACTTCAAGTTGAGGATATTCACCAACTAAACATTGATTTTGACACTTACCTTTCTTTGCGCTTCTCTGTTGAAATAGCTGTACGGTATGTAACTCAAGTGACACTTGTAACCATTGGTTGGACAAGTTATATCCATTTCACCATGTTGATCAACCCAAAGCTTTCCAACTATAATATTGTGAATGGTAGTAGTTACTTTCCGCCAAGTGTAGTGATTGCCTGTAAATCAAGTGACATGATGGATATCATTCATATTATGGTCAGAACAAGAACCAGAAACGAGAATGATTACACTACTATACAACAAATTTAGAAATGTTTAGACAGTGCACTGGGCACAAACGGAAATTCAATTATTATGTTCAAGTTAGGTTTTGCATAGTAAGCTAAACTTCCAAGTCAACTGAAGAATCATTTCCCCACATCTTGAACAAGTGAAATAGAATAAAACTGACCTGGTAGGTATCAGTACAGGGGATAATCATTAGGTAGGTATTTTGAACTATTACGATGTCTATAACTAATCTTTTTGGGGGTACCACAATCCCAATAAAATGTAATTTCTACAGGGGAATGTTGTAAACAATGGCAAAATAGGTGGAGAGTACAGCATCTTCACTTGAATAACTCGAAATGTAATAATATAATGCAACTAAAAATAATATATTTAAAAAATTAATGTAATGTACTTACAATGTGTAATAATGATTTAGAAAGTAAATAAGGGATATTGAAAAAGATTAAGGCCTTTCACCACAGAAACATGTCATGAGAAATAATTGATATATCATTGATACCTACTACTTCAAAGTTTGTCAAAAAAGAGTGATTTACACGTTCAGAGCTCCTACTAAATATGAAAACTTACAATACGACATTGGAGTAAAATTGAATCATTATTTTGTAAAATATCCATTTTCATAGGTTTTTACGAGTGTGGATTTGTAGGGATTATTATCAAGCTATGAGGAAATTTATGGAGGATTATACAGCATAACTCGGAAATTTATGGAGGATTATATAGCATAACTCAGAATCAGCAATGCTTTTGTTCATTTAATGCTATTGGAAATAAGGAACAAATTATTAATTAGTACTGTATATGAGCTAGTTTGTGTTTTACTTGATATTATGATTTTACCATTATCAAAAGACAAATGTGATGAACCAAGAGGGACGACTTGCAGATATTTTCCTCTGAATTTAGAAGACATGGTGAACTCTTGAAAACACTTCCAGCGTTTCCCCTCACAATGCTGAGCAACCATAGGTGGATGATGAGAAACCTATTTACATAACAAATAATAACAAAGATCAATGGAATTATTGATAATTTCAGAATGGTGAAAAACATCCTAATAACCTCATCAACTCGAAAAATTTTACATAGAAAATACAATTGGAAAAAAATAATAGAAAGTTGGGCGAAACTTCTTCTATACAAATATTTACAATTAATACCATAATGAACTTGTCATTGATTACAGCAACACAACATGGAAAACAGGATGGCCCTCAAATGGAAATTGTAAATTTCCCTGACGTTTCCCTCATTTTTCCCTGATCGAACTTGGACTTCCCTGACAAAAAATATACATTTCAAAGTCAAATATTATTTTTTCTCGTCATTTTAATATACATATAACTCTACACCATTAATGTTCTAAACGAAAATTGTGAAATTTAAAAAATTAAATTTTAAATTATTACGCTGGTAGCGTTGATACTCTGAACAGTTTAACCATCACTTTTGATAATTATTTGTCATGCATATCACTACCTATGAAATAATATGGATGATAAAGTATGCTGTTGGGTGGTGAAGTTGGAATAATAACATACCTAAAAAATCTGCAAATTATTACAGAAAGTTCTGATTTTGAAAATTCCCTGATATTTGGTGGTTTTTTGCCAAATTTCCTGACATTTCCCAATGCGAATAATTTCCCGACATTCCCAGATTTTCCGTGAATTTTCCAGTTTAGGGCCACCCTGATGAATCGAGTGTTGTGAAGAAAAGCCTCAACTGACCAGGGAGTCAATATCACCAACCAATCAGTGTAACGAATTAATGGTTTTGAATAAATTATAATCATGACACCAATTAATGAAATTAAGGGTTTCAGGTTCTTTACTTGAAATATTGATTTAAATTTGTCATTTTGACCAAGTAAATTGGTCCAGGAGATGGAAATGAAAAATGGGCATAACTAGGATTTTTTCGTAATAACAAAAAATAGCAAACTGTAGAATAGAATGATTCACTATTTACTCATCCATTTATTTCTCCCCATATTTTCACCATTTTGTGGAAAGGAGTTGGGGCACAACAAAATCCACTGGTTCATGTGTTAAAAGTCAATCTTGGACTCTTTACTCTACCAATATAACTTGTGTCTATTCTGAGTCATTCTATAGAAAGTGATAATGATGATACTATTTTTATATTCATATAGACAAAAAAAAAAAAAAAATCCAGTCATGCAGCATGACCGTATGAGCGATTTTCATAAATTATTTCATAAATTACCGTAATGTATAATGTTGAAATGTTTTGAAATTTGAGCTTTTTGAGTGCAAGAAAATTGTTAACTATTAATTTTATGTCAAAAAACGTATTCTAAATAATAATCTCCTAATCAAAAAGAGGTTTTGAATTTTAAGCTTTTTTGCAGTTTCTATAGATTTTTTAAGCAAATTTTAATGAAATTTAAATACATTTCCAGCATAATTTTTTAAATAAATTGTTTAATGTTCTATTTTATACCTAGTCAAAAAACTTTATTGAGCAATATTCTGCCCAAAAATAGAAGTTTAACGAGTTTTAGCCGTTTTGGCCATTTTTAGTGATTTTTTCAGCACATTTTGAACCAATTTGACCAATTTAATGTGCTCAAAAAGTGATGGCCAACGAACACATCGCTTGGAAAGCTTGATTTTTTAGCGCAAGAACGGAATTTTTATCTCGATCCTAAGGAGAGTTATCGTCTGGAATGACATATATATATATATATATATATATATATATATATATATATATATATATAGTAGGTAATGTTTAATTTAGAAAAACGCAATTTACTTAAACCTGTTTTCCGAAACTTTATTTTTTTTGTTCAAACTCAATCAACCAGTTCAAAAACCCAACTACCAACTTTTCTAATCTTGTAAACAAAACTTCATTCAAACTACACGTGTTCTTAACTCCCCAGCGCCCAATGTCACCCACAGGTGACGCTTTTTTGATGACGTTTAAATACTGCTGGTAATGGTTTGGCTGCTTGATTAGCATATTTTCACCTCCTTCAAGTATCCATCAACACAGAAAACCAACAAGAAGTTCGTTTTGAAACCTATGGATCAGGTTATGACCTTCCAAAATTTGTCTTTTCACCATTTTCCGGCGCCTGCTGAGTTAGCTCTCGTTTTTCGTTCACCATGCCCAAAAAACGGTTTGTATTCTATCTAACTGCTTTCACATTTTGGTGTAGTTAGATAGTTATGTGAACGAGATCTGTTAAAATATTCGTGAATGTACCTGGGTTGGAAGGAAAAATGAGCTGTGAAAATGGAGTGTCCGTTGGGCACTGTAGCAACTTTGTTGCAGGAGCTCGGCATTGGCAATTCACACATGAATTGTTTACTGTTTACTTCATTTGCCTTCTTATTTGCTCGGTTGCCCAATGTCACCTACAGGTGACGGTGTCATAAAGGGAGGGGGGGGGGGGGGGGGGTGGTAAAAACGCATTTAGTTCTATTCAGAGCCTAAGTAGATGGAAAAATATGAAAATTTTGAAATTCCTCTGGTAGGTCATCTTTGGGCGCTGGAGGGTTAATAACAAGTTTACATAACAGAGTCGCTTCCTACTCTCTCTCTCTCTCTCTCTCTCTCTCTCTCTCTCTCTCTCTCTCTCTCTCTCTCTCTCTCTCTCTCTCTACATATATATATATATATATATATATATATATATATATATATATGAAAAGCGTTAAACTCTAGGATTCGTTTCAGAATGCCTCAAAACGGATTTCAATGAAGACATTTCTCAAAAATGTTGATATTAAAATTTCCGAGCCATTTCCATAAAAAATTCGCTAAAATCCTTAATGCTCGAAAAATCGCTAAAATGGCAAAACCCTTTAAGAAAAATCTATTGCATCATATTATTTAGAAAGAGTTTGTTAGTCAAAAATTAAAACATTACAAATATTTGTGCACAAAGGTGTTTTTGAATTTATAAGGAAAGGGATCAATCATTAAATTGGCAAAAATAGGCTTTTATTGTTGAATATCATTTAGAAGATTTATTGTGCTATTCATTTGAACGTAATAAATTTTGGTGCATGGAAAGTCCTTGAATTTTTGGCAAACGTGTAAACAGATATAGGGTGTCCCAGAATGTAAAATCTATACAGTTCTAGGATCGATTCTATTGCTAATTTGGAATAGAAACTTTATCCTAGAACTTTTCCGAAAACCATTTCATTTCAGAGTAATACAAATGTTGAAAAAATGTTCTGTAGGTCACGACTTTCTCCAGAGAACCAACCATTACTGGACTTCTGAAAAGAGCTGAAAATTATTACACACAGCGTTATATTTCAGTATTAGATTTCCCTTCTAAGCAGATCACTGGGCTGAAGATAGTTATTAAACAAGTGTCAGTCAACCTTCTGCGGATCATGATGTAATAAGATCAATGTAAGTTATAGTTGTACTTTCAAAGGAAAATAGAAAGAAAAATAAATAAAATCATGACACATTGCTCATTATATTTGAGCTCCGTGTTCTTTTCTCGTGTGTGTGTGTTTCCCACTACCGTCATTGAACAATATCTGTGCAGGTGCATAGCTGCATTCTAAACAGCCTACCCTGATCACAAAACAGTTTGGTTTAAGATTTTCCCCAGCATGTAGGAACTAACTTTTGGGAAACAACAAATAATTAGTTTATTGTTTTATTCAAGGTCTAACCTGTTCTGAAATGGCTTTCCATCCAAGGTCATCAGTACGATCACACTCATATGTCTCTCCTAACAATGGGTTAAAAGGCTTGCCAGTTCTATTAGCTGTAGTGGCATAGCTTGAAACAGTAAAAGCAGCAATATAAGCTAGTTGTTCAGCAGGATCGTCAGTTTCACCAGCAGCATCAAGAATGTGGGCATATTCGTAGTCCTCTGTCAGCCTTTGAAGCATTGATAGTGGTTCCGAGAAATTAACCTGAACAGAATTTATGGTAATCACTAGTACTCAATTGCGGCATTTATTCATTTTATTCAATTATTTATACATTTCCTCCAAGGTCTTAAAGACATTTGGCAAGGATACAAAAACATTTTCATCACTTACTGTAATACAAACTACAGGGTGTCACATTTTTCTTACAGATGCAATGCCTCATTCCAAGTTAGAGAGCAAAAAATGTAGTATGTCAATGTTGAGGGAGTAGTCTAGTCAATGAATGCTCAAAGTGGGCATACAGATCGAATATCAAAAAATAGAAGACCAAATCTCAGAATTTCGATGAGACTAGTTTGGAGATGAAGAAACTAAAAGTTCTTGGATATAGGGGGTGTAGGGTAGCGTGATGACGGCACTTTTTTTGGTTTTTCGTCTATATCTCAACAGCAGTTGTCTCTAACCAAAAAATAATTCTTTGCTAATGAAAGCATACCAAGTTTCCGGCAAGATTGACTCTATTCTCTTTTCTTGGTGGTCTAACAACACCAGTTTGAAGCAATAAAAAAAAAAAAAAAAAAAATTACCCTCTTTCTTTGATATGCTTAGTTTCCTGAGTTAGTTCACTCCTTGTTTGAGAGAAGACCTCCATGGAGAAGATTTGTACATAGTTACATTTCCTACAATATGAGCATAGTTTTAATACTCCATTTTCAATGTTTTCGTATTTACAGCAATTCTTAACTTTTATACAAATTTAGTACATCAAATGGATAACTGTTAGATGCACTATTCTATATCTTGCATAAAAATAGGTATTTGGTTTATGGACACGATAGTTATAGATAAATAACTGGTATATTACATTTTTATGATGAGTGTAGGACAGAGGAGGAGAGGGATGGGGGTTAATTTCTATGAAAATATCAATATTTTGGTCTTTTGATTTACATTTTTGTGGATAATAAGGCACCTAGAATTGTGTGGTTCCTAACTAGATGATATCGTCAGCCCAGAATATTCAGAACTAGTGTATAATTCAATTCCAATTTCTGAGTGAAAAGGCAATTAGGTCAAGGTCAACAATGGGAAAATCAAGAAGAACACTCAGGGAACGTCACACATAGTACGAACTTTTATGTACGACTGATTTCCTCCCAGGTTTTTCAAAATGAATAGTTTTCATAAAATTATTATCAAGGTGCAATAACTCCTTTCCTTATAATTTGCTAATTTCTATCCCCCCCCCCCTCCCCCACAATTTTCGAAGGTCATTTAAACATCTACAATTTTTCTCTCAAATGAAGGGAGAACGACTCAGAAAACTAAGTAAATCAAATAATAATAGATTTTATTATACATTATATTCAATTATAAATAACGCATATACGTATTAATGCATTCCTCTATTAGTTTATGCCTATGACAAAATAATGACTGGATGAATAAACATACTGGCATAGGAATCTTCGAAAGTTCTTTTCCAATACAGTTTTTCATTATACTCCAAAGATTGAGAGGATAATATGGCTTATTTGGTACTCGAGTACGACGGGCTCTCTTATTCAACACTGTTTTCATAACTGAATCAGTTTGATCAGTCTTACGAATCTGAAAAAATAATATAAAATAAAATAAAATCAGTACAGAATGCTATTGGAGAGACAGGTACATAGTAAAAATGCTCAAATTTCTGTATGATTTTGTGAGGGTTTCCAGCACATAGAAAATTGAAGAAGAATGAATACAAAGGTAAATACTCAACATATTTAGAATCCAGATTAGTAAAATAGTTTAATACTATGTAGTGAAGGTTGCCTTCCATTCAAATGATAAAAATGAGGTAAAATAAGTGGTTCATTGAACTACTGTATAAATACATATAAACCGGTTTGGGATAAAGGCATGATAGTACGTCACCTTTCCCAGAAATCTGGAGCTCATTAGCAGTGGAAGGGGTGGGGGTTTCAGTACAGCTTCGACGTGTTTATTTTGGCAACTTCAGCATCGACTGTGTGTCCGAGATATTCCACTTTGTCCAGAAAAAATTCGCATTCGGACCTGTTCAATTGTAGTCCTGAATTTCGAATTCTCGTGAAGGTTTCCTCCAAGGCTCGTAGCATTTCTTCATGAACGAGCGAAAACGAGAACAGTCGAAGAAACACACAGAGTTTTTCAGATCTTGCAAACTGACTCAATTTTCCTCTGCCAAATTGGGATACTGGCTACTCCATACTGCGCTCTAGTGGGCTGAATTAGTCCGTGCGTTGGAGTATTTAGCGTTAGTGCTTCGCAGAAGAACACCTCAAACTCATGAATGCGTCGCAAACGTCCAGTTTGGAGAATTTTCTCGCGCCTCGTAGTTTGTGGAAGAGGTCTTGGATGCGAGGAATATGACTGCGGATTTAGAGTCGATTTGTAGTCACCCGTAATTCTCATTTTCGACCCTTTCATTACGACGTGCGTCGGTGAGGCCCATTGTGATGACGTCACCTTCTTGTAGAAGCCTGACTGAATTTTCCGGTCAATTTCCGCTGCGTAGGCGCTCCGCAGTGCGAAAAAGGTAAATACTCAACATATTTAGAATCGCCGTTACACAAGCAATATTTAAAAATGTTATTTCAAATTTACGTTCGTTCTGATTTTATAAGAGATACCACCTACACTTCATTCTGAATTTTAGAAGGAAGAACAAAATGAACTTTCAAGTTTCACTATTGTTTCAGATTCTGTTTCAAAAGTGTCATCTTCAAGTATACGATGAACCATAGATCCCGATTAATTTTATATATCTTCTTCTGTAAGGTTTGTCATATGCCTGCAAAAGATTTTGAGGGATTTGGGTCACCGCCATTTTGGTTTTTAGCTTCATAAACCTCTATCAATAACGAAGCTTTAGAATGGAAAAAACTAAATAACACAAATAAGTAAATAATACACCCCCCCTCAAATTTAGTGGTTTACATTTCACGATAAATTCGATAAAAATTGAATAAGATTTACAAAGGGGGTAAACCAAGTATCACTATAGTTGCTTTTCAAATTAAAACAAAAGACAAAATATACATACATACATACATACATACAGAGTGTCCTGCATAAGATGGTCAGAACTTCAGGGTGTGATTCTAGAGCTTATTTTGAGATTTTTTCGTGTTTTGTACCTTATGACATTAAAACGGCCAAAACTCCCATTAGAATCACAGTAAACTCAAAACTAAGAACACTTTTTGAAAGACCGTTAAATTTCCTATAACTCTGATATAAAGTAAAGTTGTTTTAGTTAGTTTTGATTGGGTAAAAAAAGGGCCAAAGTACCAAAATAGAAAAAATATTTAAAATCGGTCTCTTTCCTTCTGTTTTTCTGCTACCAGTTTGTGGATTTTTCGGCGTGCACTCTCCGGAAAAACCTTCCTCACACTGTCAGCTTTTGAATGGTATAGTTAATTTTACTTTCACTTTGCTAATTGGGAGAGAAAACCATGTTCGTATGTTAAAAACATGGTTTTTCTACAAAATCGAGGTTTTAAGATGAAAAATGACCCTATATGAAAATGCAAGTAGTTTAGACCCGGTTTCTATGTATTTTGTCATACTGAATTGAATGGCAATACTTGCAGATCTCCCCAACTCCGTTATAACCGAGTTTTACACTTTAACTCACGAATTTTTAGTTTATTTTTTAAGCTCAATTTCATGTGTTTTTAAGGGCAAAATTAGTTAGTTTAAAGTGAAAAACTCGGTTATAACGGAGTTTGGGAGATTTGCAAGTGTTACCATTCGATTCAGCATGAAAAAATACGAAGAAACCAGCCCCGAACTCGCATTTTCATAGAGGGTTATTTTTCACTAAAACCCTCGATTTTGTAGAAAAAACCATGTTTTTCAACACACGAACCATATTTTCTCCCCCAATTAGCAAAGTAAAAGTAAAATTGACTATACCGTTCAAAAGCTGTCAGTTTGAGGAAGTTTTTTTCCGAAGAGTGCACGACGAAAAATCCCCAAACTAGTAGGAGAAAAATGGAAGGAAAAACATTGATTTTAAATATATTTTCTATTTTTGTACTTTGGCCTTTTTTTACCCAATCAAAACAAATTAAAACAACTTTTCTTTATATCAGGGTTATAGGAAATTTAACGGTATTTCCATAGCTGTTCTTAGTTTTGAGTTTACCGTGATTCTAAATGGAGTTATGGTCGTTTTAATTTCATAAGGTACAAAACACGAAAAAAATCGTAACAATTGAATAACTTGAAAACCAAGCGTTTAAAAAGAAATCTACAAGTAACTTTCGATCAGAGTTGAGCTCTAGAATCTATTCCCTGAATTTGTCCCATAATTACGCACTGAACACATGAAAAATGTGTGTTATTGTGCACTAATTTCATTTTCACCTATCACTCAAATTTTGCAGAGCAAAAAATGAAAAATATCCAGATTTTTGAAGTATTAATTTGCTACATGTAATACATGGCTTTGAGGCATTTTTTCATGCTGAACTTCAGAGTGATGTTTATTAATTGATATTTGAAATACTAACATGGAAAAACAACGAAAAAACTACCAGAATCACATTTACCCAATAGTTTCTTCAACCCTGCAAATAGCACAAACATATCGTTTATTCGGTGTTTCTACAAACTGGTATCGCGAATATCAAAATTAGTATCACAACGTGATTCCGAGTGAAAAGATATTTACTCCAAAATCATGTATTAAAGTGGTGAATGTATACCTATGTATGCCTGTTGTCGTGAGAAATTCGAGTGATGGGTCATGTTGGGAATTTAAGAATTGTGTTTGAACTGACCAGCTAGCTACTGATTGTCCTCACCTTAGATAAACTTGGAGTTTATGAGAATGACAATGAGCATTCAAGATATGTGAATATAATGATAGTAATTAAAATACTTGAAAATTGAAATAAATTGTAGATATACACAATAGTGCTTTTTGAGTGAGATACCGATTAAAGTGGAGCAGAGCAGAAGAATCAGTTGAGGGGACGATAGGTCGGTAACTTTGGACCAATAAAAGTGTACAATGATCTGATCTCTGTGCCGAGATAATGGAATATCGATTGGATGCAGAGTCTTCTATTTATCATTTGGTAAAATCAGTTGTTTATGGGAAGATATGTTCCCGAATATCTCATCTAGTTCGATCGAGCCTGGAGCTCTCATGTCAGGTAATACAAACATGGAGAAAATTTAAAATAACTGAGTCAGTTGTTGATGAGGATATAGGAAAGACCTCTGGCCAGCATGTCGAACTAGAGAGAAACAGGATAATATAGATGTTAGCTTGGTACGTACCCTAGCAACAGAATTACTGGGCTCTTCACTGGGCTCAGATATCACAACAGCTTCGGTCTCAACTTGATCCTCCACTTCACTTCCAGATTCTGAGTGAGATTCAGTTGAATTCTGAAACAAATTATGATGATAATCAATGAACTTCATTTATTATGGATCTTGTAGTAGCTGTAGTGGTCTGGAGATTGGAAAAGATAAACATATTTAAAAAATAAATAAATGAAATAGAATAAAAATAAAATAATAATATTTAAAAAACCTCAACCTCTGACCTTTACTGGAGGTTCACCTTTTTAACCCCCCCCCCCCCCCCCTCTCTTAACCTTGTAGTTAAGGCCTTACAGTGAATGTCTCCATTTACGTCACACCACCTCACTTGACACTAGGTACAAAAAATGTCCTACTGTGCATGCCCCTGCCGAGCTGAATTCGAACTAACGTTACTAAGCGATGGAAATAAGCTCCCTAATGAGTAGAGAAGTTCTGTGATTGTTCAACGGTTGCTATAGCCCTCTGAACAATAATTTTTGCAACTGAATTCAACCTCCGAAACATATTTTTAAACGTCATCATTTTAAATATTTTAAGTAATGTTTTAAAAGGTCATTTTGATCAATTCGTCTAACTAATCTGTATTTTACACAGGGATTGACTACTTGATGTTATATATTTTTGGGATGCGAGCTCGAGCATCGAGATCATGAAACTATACAAATCATTCTGATCTATTTGTCCAACTGACCCGAATTTTTACTAAGGGACTGACTACTTGATGTTATATAGTTTTGAGATGCGAGCATCCAGACCACCAAACTACACAAATCCTTCTATTTGTCCAACTAACCTGAATTTTTACTAAGGGATTGACTACTTGATGTTATGTATTTCTAAGATGCAAGCTTGCGAGCATCCAGACCACCAAACTACACAAATCATTCTGATCTATTTGTCCAATTAATCTGAATTTTCACTAAGGGATAGACTACTTGATGTCATGTATTTTTGAGATGCGAGCATCCAGACCACCAAACTACACAAATCATTCTGATCTATTGTCCAACTAATCTATATTTTAGCAGTGGACATAGATTAATAAAAATTGAGGTACCAATTCATTCAACGGAACTGAAGTTCTTTGCACCAGTTTCCGTTTGAGACTCTCCTCTATTCACAGACTTACCTATTCATGTGAAAAGACTATGGAGGGAATGTAGTGACAATTCAGCTCGGGAGGGGATCCCACAGCGAGATATGTTGTGTACCCAGAGTCAAGTCACCCACCTCTCCTAGTACATAGCTGAACATTCACATCGTGTGAACACTCGGTCATCACGGGACGCTCTTCAAATATAGAACAAAGTTAGCAGAAAGAAGGAGATTACCAAGAGCATGCCCTACCAATACTTGTCCAATTCACTACCGATTCAACTAAAAGGAGGAAACAAAGCTTCAACTGTATGAAGAAATTTTTTAAAAATATCCTTGTTCATTAACCTTTGAAGGACGGAATTTTTCTGGTGGCAGCGTGCTCCCCTTCCTGTATTAGTCTGGACCCGTGCAACCCCCTGTGCCTGAATTGTTTTGGCCTTCTGTCAGCCTAAAATATTGCTTTCACTAAACGGCATATTACTCCGGTTCTACTTGTCCTAATTCCTTCAAATTTTGACACAGGATTTTGAAGAAATTGTTTTGGTATTTTCAACAAAATTAGTCATGGCTAATTATGTGTTTGGGACTGTGATAATTTTTATAATAATTCATTGTTGTAAAGAATCTATATAGATAAAATCGGAAGTATGTCTGTCATTACATTGAACTGGTCTCCCCAGAGTCCAATTTTTGAGACATACAGTTAGTTAGTCCAGGAGCCAAGGCCGAAAATAGGTAGTAATTTCAGGAGAAGGTTTGAGATTAGATTTTGAAAATTTGTTCGTTCTGAGTGAGAAAATCTTTGTCTGCCATCTCGAAATTGGTGGAATACAAAATGGCGGCCTCATAAAGGTGGCCTAATTTGCCGATTTTAAAGATTTTCTCTTATAATCTCTATACCCAACATCCTACAGAAATGTTTATGCGTAGCAAAGATGTAGAGCATAAAAAAAACCAAAGCAATGCGACCCAAAACTATGAATTATCTTCCAAAATGAGGGAATTATGAACAGTCGAAAATTGGGCTAATTGTAGGGGGGGGGGGGGGGTCCACTCCTCCTCCCGTCTAGACTATTGTTCTTCAAAATCACCTAGCGACCTTAATATTTGTCTGATTCAGGTCTGCCAAACCTCATTCGATTCAGGGTTAAACACTTTCCAAAATTCATGTCGAGCAAGTTTTTGCTCAAACCGTTTCCCATTAAAGTACGAAGTAAAAGGCTGTTTTTGAGAACTTTATGTGTAAAATGACATAAAATTCATGAGTTCTGCTGTAAGTCAATTGGAAAAGGTCTCAAGTAAAATATGCTCTTTATAAACTTTGGAAACTATTGAATCTTGAGTGGAATGAGCTTTAACAGGCTGAAATCAGACCAATATTAAGGCCACTAGATGATTTTGATGGACAAAGTCTAGACGGGAGGGGTGACTCAAAATTAGCCCGATTTTTAATTGTTTCTAATTCATTTATTTTAAGAAATGATTCGGAGTTTCGCGATCAACTCTTTTTTTATGCTCTACAACTTTGCTATGTATACACATTTCTGTAGGGTGTACGGTTTAGAAATTATTACAGAAAAAGTTTAAAATGGGCAAATTAAGCCATCTTTATGAGGCCGCCATTGTGTATTCCACCAATTTCGGGATGGCAGACCGATTTTCTTTCTCATAACGGACTAAATTTTCAAAATCTAATTTCAAACCTTCTCCTGAAAAAACTACCGTTTTTCGACCTTGGCTCCTGGACTAAGTGTTTGCTTCAGGGATCTCTCCTCAAGCTTATCAACCAGTCCCCACACCAAACTGTCGAGGATCTTTGCACTTTCTGGGGACTCATCAACTTTTACTTAAGCAATTCCCAAGGCAGCCCATGCACTTGAGCCACTCCAACACTTGATTCCTCCTGATGCAAGAAAACCAGACAATCACGCAATAATCCGGTCACCCGACGACAGAAAGCATTTTCTAAAGGCTAGAACTTTTCTCTTGTGTTCGGTATCTCTTGCACATCCAGACTCCACCTAGTCTCTCATTCCACTCACAGACGCCTGTTGGTGCAGCTTTACATTCCAGGGATGGTTGGGTCCTCTGCTCTTTAGGATTTTTTTCGAAAAGGCCTCAACCATGCTCAAAAGAACTACTCAGCATATGAAAAGGAACTTCTCTCCACCTATTTTGCCATAAGTCACTTTCGATAGGTCATTGAGGCATTCTCTCACAATCTACACAGAACACAAGCCTCTCACGAAGTCACTGAAATCCATGTCAAACTTTGCCTCGGATTCGGCTTCATGACTTTCAATTGATTTTTAAATTCAGACCAGACTTTTGATGCATCTTGGGCCTATAAAATACTCTGGCGGATTAGCTGGTCCAATGCTTTTACATCCCTGATCAAGTCACCCCCCCCCCCCCCTTCACACTCCCAAAGCTGTGTGAAAAACAGCTAATCGACCCACATCTACCCACGATGCAACTGAACTGAACTGAAACTAAAGTGAACAGCGTTCGGCTCATTTGTGACACCCCTGATCTCTTCCAGACCATACATTTCCCACTTCTACGCCCGTTGGACTTCAACCACATACATGACCACATTTATCTAGGAATCAAGGCCACAACCTCATTCATTCGAGCCTGCTATTACTGACCTAACCTCTCCTCCTTGGTCCGAATAATGACAAGAACCTGCCCCAATTGCAACAGGACCATGTTTACAGACCCCCCCAAGGCCCTCGGGCACCTTTTTGGACGATGCCCCACTCAAACATGTCTGTATAGAATTATCATTTACATACCTTTAAAAGGAGTCCGTCATCACCAGCAAGTTGAGTACCGGAGGCAAGCGGTTTTTTATGTAAAGACATCATCATCAGGCCATTGAAACAGTACTTTCGATGGCCTGATGATGTCTTTACATCAAAAGTGCTCCTCACCTCCAGCACTTGACTTGCTAGTGCTACTAGCAGAAATAACCCTTCAGATTTAATACCTATCTCCATATAGACTCTTTCAGATGATAGAAAGAGCGACAGGATCACAGAAGGTGGTATCCATCAGGGATATATCCTCAATAACAGTATCCCGTGCCTTTTAGGATACATGGTTAAGCCATCTCGAGCTCCCACACACTCTCTCTCAGTTCTGCTCAAAGACCTTTTCATCTATTTGCATGAATCCGGGGATACAAAAAATACATACAAACGCCTTCCACCCCACATCAAATGAACTAATCGACCGGCTCCATCTGTCTCTGAAAGATGACATTGTCCACCTCAAACAAACTGTTGGATATTGTAGACTATTATCATCATATTTGCAATGGTTTCTAATTTTTAAATTACTATAAAATAACCCATCACAAATTCATTCACTGAAATAATAGCCAATAAATTAATTTTAATGCAAGAAAAAAATAATTATAAGTACTATGTAAAATTATTTACTTTGCTTGGTATATTCAATGCTGACGGTTTACGTTGGACGTTGGCGATTTTAATTACCAAATTAGAAGAATCTGAACTATGTCCACTCTCTTCACACTCATAAAATTCAGTATTCTCTTCATCATCACTTGAAGGAGATATAGCTGGAATAACAATAAGAAATTTTCCATGTAAATCAGTGTTCTTCAATAAATATTTTATCAATCAATTGACCATCGTGACTATGATTTGAAATTTTATCCATTTACGAGAGGGAAAAAGTTGGAAATAGCAGCAGCGGTTTCACGGAGTACTTTTAAAAACCATTTTATCGTTATTTTGTAGTAACCCGATCACTGAGCTGGGGGTAAATTGTATTCCAGCCAAGCTGATAGTTCTCATTCAATTTAAGGTTACTGGTAAATAACCTGGGCTAGGAGACCAAAATACTACAGCGGGACTCTACCAAATTTTCCTATCATTTACCTAACCATTATTCCAATCATTCACACCAATGGTCAATTGATTGGTCAAGTACATCACGGCAATAAAATTGTAAGGGTTTCTATTCAGAAGTATGTCAGGGCCAAAGAGGCTTCTCAAGAGTCAGGAACGGGCGTTAGGTATGGGTGTGAAAAAGGTAGTTATAATATTTTAGATGGAGTAGATCAGTAGTTACAAAATTGTGAACACGGGAAAACAGTAAATTTTTTAGACTAGTCAAATGTGATGATGTGAAGTTGTGAAGCATTTACAAATTTATATAGCCTTAATGAGGGTCAATTCCTAAAGAGGACGCTGGCTGGAGATGTCAAAATAGTTTGAAACGATTGGTGGAGTTGTATATGGCAATCAACTGTGCCTACAAATTTCGAAAGTAGAAGTAAAGCGTTTGAAGGGCCAGGAAGATCTAGTAATGATGAGGATAGGATAGCAATTTGCTCATCATGAATGAACATGCAAAAATTCCAAATCCAAGTTCAAGGCAGGGAAAAAGGGAGATATTACATATATTGATCATTATATACACATATTGTTGTAACTCTGGAATTTGACTTTGAACAAACCCTGTTAACTCCCCATAGTAATTTTATATTTTTGAATAAAAGTAAATTCCATTCTAAGAAATTTTATACCATCTGCACTCCCCTACATTGAGTAGTTTTCTTCCTATGTATTTCAAAGTTTGCATTGGTGAAGTCACACTTGGTGGCAGGGGGGTCCCACCCAGTGAAAGGGACACACTTAGACGCCACCAGTGTGCGAAATTTTGAAAAATCATAGAAAGAAAATACCTATTTCGCACCCAAGGGTAACGCTCATTATGAGAGGAAGTTAGAGGTAGGTAGGAAGACCATCACATCGGACTCGGAGATAGTTCAGTGAGATAGATAATGCCTCAGAATCAGAGAACATACAGCGAGAGGAGAACATCTCAGAATCGGAGACCCTGTACAGTGTTACAACCTCAGAATCTGAGATCCAATTCAGTGGAGGAAGTACAGAATGAGGATTGCCCATTGGTCTGAAATATATGCTTTTACTATTTTGAATGAAAATAGATCTTATCCTGAGAATTATGATACCATCGGAACTTCCCTTTGATGAGTGATTTGTTTTTTATGATTTTATAGAGTTTAGGTAGAAAGTGACGTCACACTAGGCAGGGGAGTGTGATGTACAACAGCTTTTTGCCTTGACTTTAAAAATCATAATCATAGAAATAGTCAAAATCATAAAATAGTGCAGTTGGAGTCTGTATTCTTAGAATTTCATCAGCTTTCATTCAAAACTAACTCATCCCCCAAATCACAACATAATCCCTCATCACAACAAAAACCCATAATTGAAAACCTCACGTTTTGGGAGTCTATGGTCTTTGGCAGCTTCTTCCAAGACTGAGTGTTGCCTTGCCAATGTCTCAACCATTTCCTCTAAACGATGTTTCTGGCTACGTTCATGTTGCAACATTTTCTGCCACTTCTTGCTCTGTATTTGTGCCAAATTAAGATATTCAGTACAAGCCTGAAAGCATTGAAGGTAAACAAAATTAATTGAGAATATT
Organism: Adelphocoris suturalis; assembly: GCA_030762985.1. Taxonomy (NCBI): domain Eukaryota; kingdom Metazoa; phylum Arthropoda; class Insecta; order Hemiptera; family Miridae; genus Adelphocoris; species Adelphocoris suturalis. The sequence continues at coordinate 57,300,312 of CM061045.1, forward strand.
ATCAGTTTGGTTTTTGAATTCCATTCCCCAAGAGCATCATAAAAAGGATTGCAAATTGCTTACATTAATCATAGCATTAGATGTAATGCGAAAGAGTGTAGCTCTCTCATTAATCGCTTTTATTTTAGCAGAAGCATCCTGTGCAGAGTCCATGCCTTCTAATTCTGAAAGGGAACGCTGCAATGCATTCCCATGTTTGTTGATTAATTCATTACAAGTTTGTATGTCTTCCAAGCGAGTTGCTAGGTTCTTTAGGGTAGTCAAGATTTCACATTTGTCTCCATCCTCATAATCCTCTTCGTCTTCTTCTGCAAAACACATACACTGATTGAACTCTTTAGAACTAGAGAATTTGAGTTAAGTCTGAAAGACTTAGGTAATCAAGTCTACATTTGCAGACTGAGCATGAAATTGAAAACACACACAAGTCTTACGTTAAGGAACATGATTGCTACAAAGTGACACAAACATAATCAAATCAATTTAATATTATAACAAACACAAACATAATCAAATCACTTTATTATTTATATTAATTACTAACACGAAGTACTTAGAAAACTAATAACTCTTAACTGAGAAAAAAGATGTTTAGTGATCCAGCATTTAATCAACGGTTTCAAAATAATCCATTAGGTTGCTGATACTTACCTAGGTAAACGGTAAATGACACTAAATCGAGGTGAGAAGAACCCTCCACCGTTTCTAGCCAACTCACCTTCAATGTTGTAACTTGAATTTGGTACTAATGAATATACGATTATCGAATTAGGAACTGCCATGGATTGTAACCCCATTCTCTATTACCCTGGATTAATTATCAAACGTTAGAGAATGAGTAATTTCTCTTGACCTACTGTGTGTTGGGAATGTGAAATCTATATGAAAATTCAATTTTATAAAAAACTCAATTTCTAATTCAGAAACTGAATGTACGACCACTGTTATGCCTACCATAGTAGGCACATTAAAACTTGAAGATTAGATTCCAAATGGACCAATGAGAAATTAGTTAGAAAAAATAAAAGGTTTCCAAAATTATTATGGAAATCCGTTTTGAGGCATTCTGAAACAATTGCTGGATATATGTGTGTCTGTCATTTCAGATGATAACTCTAATAAGGATTAAGATAAAACATCCGTCCTTTCATTTAAAAAAGCAAGCATCTCGAAAGAAAGGATTATTTTGTTGGAAACCACTTTTTGAGCACAATTAATTGGTCTAATTTCAAAGAATGTACTAAGATATTTCTAAAAAAAAATACTGGCTAAAAATTGTTAAACTCATATTTTCTAACCAAATATCATTCAAAATACACTAAGGTGCAAAAAATTTGGCCCACTCTCCAAAATGGAAGATTTTATGAAGTTGCCGCTAATATTCTCTTGTTGTCGACTGGGTTACTGTCTGAACTCATCAAGAGGCTTCGTTTGTTGTTTTTCAGCCAGGCGGATGAATTTTTTTTGATCTCTCAAAGATAGGGAATCGTGACGAGACGAGATCATGTTTCATTGCCTCCCACTTTCACGCTATATTTCAAACTGCGATTATGTTGTTCATCTCTTCCACAGTAGTTCTCAGCCGAGGGGCGAGTGTTTTCCTGTACATTGTCACCTGACCTTATCACTGTAAACATCACTCCTTACTTTTTTGTCAATTTTATTATGTTTTTAAAATAATTATTACAGTGCTTAGTTGCATTCCTGTTCGGGAACACTTCTGACGCGTGCGAGTTGTTGTTTTATTCAAGAAGCACCACAAAAAAAAAGTCCAGTCATGCAGCATGACCCCATGAGCGAATTTTTGAAGAAATCTTCGACATTTCAGTCGTTATTGATCGTGTAGAGAAATTTTAGTTTATGATTTTGATAGACAAACAGGGAATCAAATTATTAAAAATAATTAGGAAGTACTACTACTTTATTATTATTAAACTAATCTTGTAGATTTAAAGACAAATGTAGGTAAATATTCATAGATTTCGATGTCTAATGTGGTCAGTATTGAAGGAAGTTGTTTTGATTTTTGACTGATTTTTCAACTTTGAAATTTTTGAAAACTTGATACATATTCTTATAGGAAATTTTACGCTGATTCCGAATACACCACATGTTAGTATGCTGAAAAAATTATTTCGCACAACAAATCACAAAAACAGGCTATTTTGAAATTTTTGACTACATTTTTGAAAATTTCAACCCGAAGATGTAATCCGATCATGCTGGCCAACGAACTTGAACTTTCGTTTTGTGTCCTTAACATTTTAAAATTTGTTTGAAGTTTCTAGCACAACTCTACGGACAGTTATCGTCTGGAATGACACATACATACATATATACATATATACATACATACATAAAAAAATGCGTTAAACTTCAGAATATGATTCAGAATAGCCTGAAACGGGTTTCTGCACAAAATTTTCTCAAAAATTCACATTCTACAAATTTTGAGGCGAGAGCAATAGCTTAATTTTCTTCAAAAATTCGCTAAAATCTTCCTGCAATGACCCCTACGTGACGCCCTATCTGCCCAGCTTGCAGTACGGTTATAGAAGATGATAATTTCATAAATTGTGACGGTTTCTGCTCAAAACTATTCCATTCCACGTGTTTGTCGTTCGATAATGACGATTTAACAAGCCTATCGTCTCTTGGAACTAAAATAAAGTGGTTCTGTGGGCCCTGTGATTTGAAACTCCACCAGGTCAGACTAAGTGGCGACCAGCCCTGTGACTGTGGTCCAATCAACTCGACGATCGCCTCTGAACTATTGACGATTTCCGAAATAATCCTTTCTTTACAAAAGTTGGCCAATTACGCTCATCTGCCCACAGAACCAACACAAAAACGCTCCGTGGCGGTAGGCGATAGGGACAAGAAGAGGAATGATAAGCCAAAGAAAACATTCAAGAAGCCAATTCTCATTACTCCTAAACTAGCACCTAGGTCCAAGATACCCAAACCTGAGACCTGTGAACTTGATAGAGCAACTGAATTGACTAAGCAAATCCCTGATCTAGATTCATTGGCAGAGGAGGATGTAGAAGACCCCCTGTCGACATCACCCTCATTTAGGGGCTTTGACACTCCTTGTTAGGAAGATGATGATGAAAGTCAGTATGGTAAGTGGGTGAAGGTTACCCAGAAGACTAGAAATAATAAAAATAAGAATATGGTTTATTCTGAACCGGAGTCCATGGCCGAGATGACGGAAAGAGGCCCACTGCCAGTGTCACCCTCATCTAAGGGTTGTGACACTCTATGTCCTGGTGGCTGTGAGGACTGATGATATGAAAAAATTCAAGTTTTGGGGTTAGGTGCCTGCCTATACGCATGCACAAAGCACCCAGTGAAAATTAGCTCTTTCGTAATTTAGGGATGACAAAATGAAGTTTTTAGCTGTCTTTTAGCGAACTTTTCTCCCAAATGACTCCAACGATTTCGATGAAATTCACATGAGTTACCCTTAGGGTGGGTACAAATTATGTCCACAATAGCACCCATTCTCGTAAAAATGACATTTTGAGCGTTTATATTCCAAAAATTTAAAAATCCGAAAAATGGGATATATATGTTCTCGGAAACATCTGGTCAACTGAGATGGTGACAGTCTCAAAATGGAGCGAATTTACACCAATTTAAAAACGTATTCGGTAGGTGTTACCGAAAAACTAGTCCTTAAGGATTGAAATCACTAAACGCTACAGTTAAGTTGAAAATTTAGCAGTTTTTTCAATTTCTGACGAGATTGTGTTCAGAGCTCGAGGCCTCAAAGCTTGGATTATATTCAATGGGCTAACATCATAACTGGGCTATGCAGACTTCGACAATGCACATGAAAAAGAACCTCAACAGGGCCCTTCCAAGAGGGCTAAATTAACTTGAAAACCATTATTATTAATATTGTTAGAAATATACACGAAATAAATCCCTCAACTGTAAATTGTATTGAGCACAAAATAATCACAAAACTATTTTTCTTTCAACTCTTATGACAACAACATTTTTATATAAAAAACATCAACAATCCTGTCTCTAGCACAGCAACAGTTTCCCAACACCACATCCTCCTGTTTCCTCTTGATGCGCCTGCAACTGGTCAGCGTGCACTGCCCTCTGTCGACCACTGGGGAGCCGGACCCTAAAGACAACATCGGTTAGTTGTTTGCAGATGACACATGGCCCAACCCACGGCCGTTGAAGCTTTGGCGCCAGACCCTTCTTCCTCCCTGGGTAGTAAAGCCAAACTTCATCGCCTTTCCCAAACCTTGGTGTCTCGGCACGTACGTCATATTGTCTTTTCACCTCTTCTGCCACCTTTCCCAATGTTCCTTGGGCTACAACACGAGCTTCATCTAATTTTTGCCGCAGGGACTCGGCGTAGGCTGTGGTACTGACTGGGGTTCGGTGAAATTCCTGTTAGCAGATCTGCGGGCAGGGTAGGTGTCCTTCCACAAGTTAGCATGGCTGGTGAGTATCCCGTAGCACAATGAATGGATGCCCTGTATGCAAGAAGTGCCCATGAGAGGTGCCCATCCCAGTCCCTTTGGTGTTTTTCGGTAACTTTGCGAAGCATGTCAATTAATGTACGGTTGAATCGTTCTACACCCCCGTTGCTGTGAGGTCAAAGAGACGTAGTTCATGTTTTATGTGATCCTAGGATCCTCATGGTCTCTGCGAAAATGTCTGCCTCAAAATTCCGGCCCTGATCGGTATGCAGTTCTCGAGGAACTCCAAATCTCGACATCAGGTTGTCTACCAAGCCACGTGCCACCGTCTCGGCACGTTGGTCAGGGGCTGGGAACGCCTCTGGCCACTTAGTAAACTGATCTACTGCGACAATAATGTACCTATTTCCTTGAGCTGACCTTGGGAAGGGGCCTATGACATCCACAGCGACTCGTTCGAATGGTACCCCTGTGCGGTACTCTTGCAAGGGTGCCTTCTTTTCCCCCTTTCTTCCTGCCTCCCGGCAAGCCACGCAAGCTCGGCCAAAGTCCCTCACGTCCCGATGCATTCCCTCCCAGCAAAAATTTCTTCGCAATTTGGAGATAATTTTCTTGGTTCCAAAATGGCGCATCTCATGCACAGTGCGGAGCACCATCAGTCGGCATTGCCTTGGGACGACAATTTGAGTCATACGTTCTGTGCCTGCATCGTTCTCCCATTGCCGCTTTAGCACACCTTCTTCGATGACCAATTGGTCCCACATGGCCCAGAGGGCTTTGGCTGTGGTCCCGTATGTAGCAAATATCTGCCAACTTGGATGTTTTCCATCCTGTACCCACCAACCTACCTGGGCCACCTCAAGGTCCTTCCCCTGCTCCTCCTTCCAAGCTAAACCTGCCTCTAACTGAACTCCCCTCACATCCACTTTGCTGTCTTTTTCTTCTTGCCAAGCGCAATATTTGCATCCTTGGTGCAGGCAGGGCCTCCGGGACAATCCGTCAGCATTACCATGTGCTGAGCCCTTCCGATATTCTATTTGCACATTGAATGCCTCCAGCATCTCCAGCCAGCGAGCCATCTGCCCGTCAGGATGCCTGAAATTCTTCAGCCACTGTAAAGAAGCGTGGTCTGTACGTACAGTCACAGGTGCCCCACTGTCCAGCCCATAATGTCTGAAATGCTCCAGTGCCAACTTCACGGCTAGCAGCTCCTTCCTCGTATCGAAGTAATTCCGCTCTGGGCCTCGCAAGCATCGGCTGAAATACGCCAACACCTTCTCGGCATCCCCCTGCCACTGTGACAATACTGCCCCCACTGCTTTCTCACTGGTGTCAACGTCTACAATGAATGGTAGGTCTGGTCTGGCATGCCCCAATACAGGTGCACTCATTAGGGCTCTTTTCAGGTCTTGAAACGCCTCCTCGCACTCTGTGGTCCACTCAAAATTTCCCTTCCCTCTAATTAGTTTGTAGAGGGGCACAGCATGGTGAGCAAAATCTGGTACAAAGGGCCGGTAGTAGGAGCAAAACTGTACGAAACTGTGGGTCTCCTTTGCGGAAGCTGGTGTGGCCCAAGTAGCTACGCGTTCCGTTTTTTCTGGGTCTGTCTCTACACCATGATCTGATATCAAGGTATGGAATACTGCGGCGGAAAAGCTGGCACTTCTTTGCATTCAGTTGGAGCCCATGAGTTCGAAATATTCGGAACAGCTCACGTAGCAGGGCTAGCATCTCCTGGAATTTCACCGCATCAGCTCGCACATCATCCAGGTATACCCTAACTCAGCCCTTCCCCACCAGGGGATACAGTAGGCGATTCATTGCTCGCTGGAAGGTTACTGGCGCATTACATAGCCCAAAGGGCATAACCATGAACTGCCATAGTCCTCGAGGTGTGCAGAAAGCTGTTTTTGGGAGATCCACCTCTTTCATTGGCACCTGCCAATAGCCGCTCTTCAGGTCTAGCGAAGTGAACCATGAGCTGCCTCTCGTTGCTAGGAGCAAATCGTCGATATGTGGCAGCGGGTTTGCATCTTTCCGGGTCACCTCATTTAGCCTTCTGTAATCGATGCAGAATCTGGTGAAACCATCTTTTTTCTTCACTAAGACAATGGGAATGGCCCATGGACTGCTTGAGGGCTCAATCACTCCCTGCTTTATCATCTCTTCGATCAGTTCATCTACTTCTGCCTGCCGATGTAAGGGTATCCTCCGTGGGGCCTGCCTGATGGGGATTTCTAGCTCTACTACTATCTCATGCTCCACTAGCCTGTCCCTTTTCGCTGCAAAAACATATGAAAATTCCTTGACTAAACTGGCCATCAATGCCTGCTGCTTGTCCGTCAGTCCCTCTGCTGCTCTCTTAATCAGCTCCTCCACATGGTGTGTATCCCGGCTTTCCACTCTCTTCCTTTCCAGTTCTGAGAAACCCTCCTCCCATCTACAGTGGCCTTCTACTTTTTGCCCTTGGGTTCCATCTTCATCCAGTTCCAGCATTGCCACCTCCCCTTCATTGTCCCTCACCACTCTTTGCACTTGGGTGCCATCTTCAACTGGTTCTTCCATCGTCACTTCAGCTGTGGCCACATCGATCTTGCGCTTTGCTTTTGCAAGAAAATCCACTCCCAAAATACAGTCATCACTAATGTCTGCAACCAAGACTGTATGCTCCCGGGGCCTTCCTCAACCCAACTCCACTTGCACAGCCACTTGCCCCTCCACTGTACGTAGCACAAGTCCCCTTACTGCATCTTCTTCCGATGGATGTACTGTTACCACCCCTCGCCGCACAATAGTCACCATGGCACCAGTGTCAACCACCATAGTACAGGCTGTTCCATTGATGAAACCTCTGACAAGGATTGAAGCTGCTGAACTGACTATTGCAGACTGAACTGTCTGCAGACTATTGGTAAGCTCTTAGTTCCCTGGCTGTGGGGATGTCTCACTGCACCTTGGGTCACAGGCCCCCCTCTTCCTATGACCGTGGTTCGTTTCCCACCTGCAGGTTCTTTGGGCAATTGTAGGATGTGTGTCCAGATGCATGACATGTCCAACATTCAACTGAGGGGCAATACCTTGCTGTGTGCCTTTTATCATTGCACCGCCAACACCCACCATAATCCCTCTTTGCCCGATCTGCTCCCACTGCCCTTATGTGGGCCTCATCTTCTACTCCACATACTGTGGCAGGGTATATGCCACTATTGGCTCTTAGGAGGTTGGCGTTTGCTTGCTGCGCATATCCTACAGCCTCTCTCAGTGTAGTTGTTGGGTAGGCCAGTACAAGCTTACGGACCTCGCTGCTCCTCATGCCATCAAGAAATTGCTGTAGGGCTATGACCTTGATGGCTGCACATGTACAGAGTCTCCAAATCTGATGCAAACGCCGTCAGGTCCTCTTTTGGCCCCTGGACTCGGGCCCTCAACTGTGCCATGTACAGGTGCTCCCGACCCGTTGTCCCATACCGCTGTTCGAGTGCTGCTACCATTTGTGAGAATGAGGCGTCTGGTCCAAGATTCGAAACCACTGCCAGAGCCGCATCGTGCAACGCAGCTACAAGCTGCACAGCCTTTTCTTCACCTTCCCACCCATTATAACGACTAACCCTCTCTAACTTAGCAAGGTAGTCCACCCAGCTCGTGGTGTAATCATACCCCCCTGGCCTTATCTTATTCTTACCTATCTCCACCTGCGACCTCCTCCCCTGGTCCTAGCAGTCCCCTGCTTGCCTAACGTCACCTTGCCGTGCCTGCACTTCTCTAATCACGTCTTCATAAAACTCCCTCAGTTGAAGATTGATGTAATTTCTGGACTTGTCCACTTCGAGATGTAATCTTCTCAATTCGGCCGGGAGCTTCTGCACTTCGTTCACATCAGGTTGGTTGCTTTGTACCTCAGCATTTGGTGGAGTAAGACCTCTTGCGTCAATATTGACAGAGCCATTGGGTTCCGTGGACCTCACAATCCGCCCACTCCTTAACCGTTGACCATCCAGAACTGGGTTTGGCTCATCTCTAGCGTCTTTATTGTCTCCCATGTCTGAAAATCCTGCTTCCGACACCACTGTTAGAAATATACACGAAATAAATCCCTCAACTGTAAATTGTATTGAGCAAAAAATAATCATAAAACTATTTTTCTTTCAACTCTTATGACAACAACATTTTTATATCAAAAACAGCAACAATCCTGTCTCTAGCAAGGCAACAGTTTCCCCAGCAATATATTGATTGCACCTTATTCATTCATTCTTTTAATTAAAATAATTTTCAACACATTACTCATTTTTAGCGCATTTTCATAACAAAAATATAAAAAAACAAGCGCTATTGTATTTACTTTGTCTGTTTATGAATGTGTAGGCATGTGTATCCTCGTAAAGGTGCTTTAACTCGAGAACGGCTGGACTGAATTTGATGAAATGGGTCAAAAAATTATCAGCTAGTCATTCAAAATAAAGTGGTTGTGAAAATCACCATTGATAATCAGCAGCGTGAGCTGATTTTGTGATACTAAAATCCAATTTCTATGCTATTTATCCTACAAAGCTGACATTTGGAAAGGAACCATTGTGAGACAGTTTGAATAAGATGGATTTTAAGACAGTTGGTGTTCCCCAAAAATTCTTATTTCGTCATTCCTTGTGAAACAGTACATTATCTACTTAAAATAAAATGCGCTGAACATGTGACTCACTACGTAAGTACTGATCTATTTTTTCTTTTTCAGTATTAAATCAAACATCCAGACAATGTTTTGATAATATAATAGGGGTACACATAACAAATTTAATGTAAACATGGGGGTGGTGGGGGTATGGGTCTCTTCAAGCCTTTTGAGGATCCACGGGAATATTAAGAGTGAGGGGGGGTGCTTTGCAGACAAATTATAAAAATTCACTCAGCAGAATAAAATGCTGCTAATAATGACAAATCATTTGAAACCTACGTTTAGGCACCCAACCCCAAAACTGACATTTTTCTATATCATTCCTGAAGGTCGCAGTTCTCTTCACAGACAATAGACAGACCATATACAAATCTCTGATAGGTGGAGATTTGATTTCAGCTTGGATCCAGTCCCCTCGTAGGAGGACTATAATTAATTTTTCTTTTCTAGGTTTTTTGTGACAGTTTTACTCTTAGCAACCAACTTTCACGCCTCCAGTAGCTCAGCTCTCAAAACTCCAAAAAAAAAAAAACAGTAATACCTTAACTCTGAACACAATTTTTAAAAAATCGCTTACTTTTTTCAATGAATTTTTGGCTGTAAACCCTTACATAATGAACCATTTTTTAAGTTTTTTTTTTATTGTTCAGCATGAACTATGCAAATGCTATAGCTATGCTATTTTGCTATGTAATGATCTATACAATTTATGTAAACCCTTGAAAGAAACCAGTTGGGCGACCATTTGATTGAAGACGTGAAAATCGATTTTTTTCTTGGTTTACTTCAGACTGGACCATTCTTTTGAGCTTGGATTTGTTGTGAACTCTTTTTCTGGAGGTCTATTTACTGAAAAGTTATAACCTCGTCTCAGTGGACAGGTATTTTACGATCCAGACACCATGAATGCGAAACTGAGTTTTTTCGACAGTGATCCCTTAATTTTTTGCAGTAGTTTACATAAATATATATATACATATGAAACATTTTAAACTTTAGGATACGTTTCAGAATGTCTCAGAATGGATTTGAATGAAGAAAATGTTAGAAAATTTCGATTTTAAATTTTTTGGAGCCATTGCAATAGCTTCGTTTTCTACGAAAATTCGCTAAAATGGGTAATGATGTAGAAGTTCTGATGTATAAACTGAAAAAATGTATTACTTATGTTATGTAGATTTTGCAATCACACTCAACTTACCTGATTCAATGGCACGTATGGCTCGATCCTTAGCAAGCTCTAAAGCAGTCACCCATCTTTGTCTCTCAACTTCATTGGCAGCTTTAATATGAAATGTTTGTGTCCCACCATTAGAAATCACGAAGTTACATGACTCTTCAGTGTGAATCAGGGCTCCATGTAGACTTATAGTTCCTCTACAAGTATGGGCCATCTCAGCTTGATTCCTAAAAAGATAATTCAACATACATGAAAAGCTTCGTTCATTTGCACTAAATTTTCAAACTATTGGACATCCCAAAAAACCTAAAGAATAGGGCACACAGGGATCCACCTTGATAAATAGAATTCCTATTCGATACGGTTTAACCATTCCTTTGAAACCCACATTTTGTGAAAAACTTCGTGAAAAGGAAATTTTTGAAGAAAATGGCTCTAAAATTTTACAAAATCCAGTTGGATGTTCGTTTTAAGGCATTCTGAAACGATTCCTGGATTGTAACACTTTCTTACATCTCCATAGTTTGTGACATACCTAAGAACTGAGGTTGCAGATGGTTTGCTGACCCCACAGCTGACCCGTCCGAATAAACATGAAACAAGATATTGGTGGCTATCTTAGGAAGATGGTTTCAAGGAATGCTGCTTTTAGCTCCGAAGGTGATGTTTCAGATTTGTTTACAAGACTTGTCAAGGAATGGTGGGGTTCATGTTGGATTTCACAGTCACACTCACCCATCAACTTTTCCACTTTTTTCTCCTAAATGTTCCTTGGGTTTTCAACCTCTGAGTAGCAGGTTCGTACTCTGCCAACTAACCAGGCCCAACCATTTCAGCCTTTCATAAAAACTCATGTTATTTGCCTCATTGTTCCACAGGTTTTTGAATCTCCATGGCTGCCATGGGAGTGGATTTTGGGCCACCAGTAATATTATTCCAAGGGCGATATTCTGAAATGCGGTCAATTTTCGAAGTGCTGAATCAGTGTTATTAGCATTTCGGATCCATACTCCATAACTGGGTGAACATAGGACTTATACACGAGTGTTAAGACATCTTGGGGATAGTTCTCATTTCACTCCAGCTAGGCGCTTTAACAGCTGGTTTCGACCATCCCCTTGTATTCGTTGCTTCTTTAAGTGATTCAGCCAAGTTGACTTATTGTCAAGAACAACACCAAGGTACGATGCTTTTCTGTTTGAGGCAATTCAGTCTGGGATTAATTAAGGGAGATGTTTTTTTTTGTTTTTTTTTTTACAGAGAAAAAACCACTGAAATTTTGTTTTGAAAGTGTGTGATACTATTACCCCATGTGAAACATGACTTTGGGGTTATTTGTTCATGCTGACTCACGTAATGATGTTAATTTATTGATATTCGCAATGCCAACTTTAAAAAAATTGAATACAGAATTGCACATTTTCTCACTGCACAAAGTGTATTGCAATTTCATTTCTTCAGAGTCTTTCCAAGTTAGTAGTGCGAATATCAATAAAAGAACAACACTAATTGATCTAGCGTAAAAAAATACCCCAAAATTAGATAGATAGATAAAAATTGAATTTATTCCTGATATCCTTAAAGTAAATTTATAATTATTGAAAAGACTCCTAGGAACACCCGCGAGTGAAATAAATTTCATATTCTCACGAAATTTTGACAAGCATTCGAGGTCCTTATTATAACAGTAAATTGCCATATTTAAGACCGACCGATTCGGGAGGTAATATAATATCTGAAGAGGACCGAAACTACGTAGAAGGTCAGATAGGGAATACATAGATATCAAGTTTAGCACACGTTCAAATAAGAGAACTGATTTATCGCCCACCAAATTTGAGGACATAAAAATAAGTTTTCAGAAGAATATCATCCTCTATGGCATAAGATTTTGTTATGGCTGTACAGAAAAGACTCTGAAAATGAGTGTTTCTCCAAGAGCCATCTCATGCCCCTTCCATTCCTATGGGGGAGCAATTTCTTCTATTTGTATCAGACCCACAAATTTCACTCTATTATCATTATATGTAGAAGGAATAGTACAGGATCCTCTCCGATTTACAAAAAGTGGATCAGGATCATCCGTTGCACGATTGGAGTCGCTTACTGTCCATTAAGATTTTTTCTTTTTGAGTGGGGACGTAATTATGTAACCATCTCAAGTAACAAGACTTGAAGAAGAGCGTTTAGTTTGATTTTGTGTTGAATTATTTACAAATACTTTCGGGTAAAGATGAATTTCCGTGTTAACTCATCATACTTTTCCATACACTGTACCTACTTCTGCTTGGGTCTTATTATAGGAAACGGAGATAATTGAAGGGTGGGACAATTGAAGGGGGAAAGTATCAAATAAACCAGAAATCGGATCAATATATGTTTGAGTAGTAGAATCTAAACAATAATTTTGCCTTAAATTTCCATCAATACATTTTTCGAGATTCTATAATTTATTAGTAAATTTTTAGTTAATGTACTCTATAAATGATTTCAACAGTATTTAATAATGAAAATCCAGTCCTTCTAGATAAAAATCTACAAAAACTGAAAAAAATATGACAGCTAATGACCGCTAATGACCCTTCTGGTTGAGATGCGGCTTAAACCTTAATTGAAAGAAGATGACAATTTTCCATGTTTACCCGATTTTGGTAATGGCCCGGTCGTCTGCCGAGGTCTAAAACTTGGATTTAACATTCCCTTTCCATCATAAACAACATACTTTCCATAAAAGAAACCATACTAGATTTGATACAGCGTACACCCCCTTTTAATGTGAATATATAGAGTATATTATATTCACTGACACAGAAGGTATGTGCGAAGGTACATCTTATTCAACACTTGTTAGTTGGGGCAAGCAAGGTTCTCAGTGATATAATTAACTTTCTATTCGGTTTGTAAGAACGAGTTCGGCATTTAACCGGTAAATGATTAACTATGATCGCTCCCCAATAACCACCATTTGAATGACAATAAAAACTATGTTATCTCACTTTAGATAGTGACGTTGATAATGTCACGATTACTAGACATGTTATAAGATAATCTATACTGGTTTTATAGTTACCGGTAATAGGACAGCAATCCGTTGGACAGAACAAACCATCTTCTTTGATATCCTTTGAGGTAATTCGTCCATTTGAATAACCACCCGTTCATTTCTGGCTCAGGGTGAGCCCGGGTCTCCGCCATAGCACGCCAATTTTTGATTATCACACTCGGAGAAAACAACTATTAACAAGAACGGACCACAGCCTGGAATTAGAAAACTAAACGCGGAAAATAATTCAAGATAATATCAGCACATAACTCAAATGAAACTCCATTTAAAATGAGTCGTAGAAGGAATGCAAGACCAATTACATGTCAATGAGAAGTCGGTTCATCCATCATTGGTAAGAATATAACAGGAGGAGAAGACTGCATACTGCCATGATATTGGATTCGGGCGCTCCTACAATTGGAGTAGCTAACGCGGATTTACAAGAATACACTATTTCACCAGAATTACACCACTTCGTGGGCAGTAAACTAGCCAAACTCCGATTCAAAATGATCTGTACACTTCTGTTTGTACATGCGTCATCATACTGGCAGCTGATGTATAACCTTCGCAGTTGTTATCTGCCACCGATATCAGTCCGACAGGTTAGCCAACCAACATCACATAGGAGCGAGAGAAAAACTCCAAGATGCACTTACCCAGCAAGATGGCCCGAAAGATTTTGAGCGGAATTATGGGGAGTTTTAATCCCGCAAGACTGCGTTGGTTCGCATCTTCTCCCATATTGCGGCATGAAGATCAGACAAAACAACTTTGCCGTCGCAGCGTGTCTTTCAAACAACCTTGAACGCAGGTAGGTATTACGAAGCGCGATGTCCTATGATTAGAAGTAAGAGTAATTCATTTAGCCTAAACCCAAAAATCGTCAACATTCCAAGATAATTAAAATATCAAAAGCTTACATTAATACATAAATATGTAGTAGGTAGGTAGGTAGGTACCTACCTACCTACCTGCATATTTGATGTCCTTTATTATCCCTCTATTTTCATGACTTAGGTGTTAAATATTTCTCATAGGTACTCATAAGTTTATTGCTTTTCACGGTAAACTAAAGATTTGTTTGCAGTGACCACAGGCCAGTAGACCTTCTGTATAAGGTACCTGTACCTTCCTAAGTAACTGCTAGCAACATTCAGCGTCGAAAAACTGTGTACGATTCGTAAAGTCTTGTGGTAAGGTTGTAAGAATTTTTCGGACAGGAAAGTAGGAAAGTATACCTACCTAGTGTATCTAATGACACTAAGGTCACCTTTTTATTTTTGCTTGCAGTGTGTACCTTCGGACAGAGCATATTTCTATTTTAATGCAGGGAGGGGGGGGGGGGGTTCAAACAAGGCTACCATTTCACACCACAATAAGAGTCTACACCACCTTTCAAGCTGGTAAAATTAACTGAGGTAGGTACTATTTATTATATATAATAATTACATACTCTCCTATATAAAAGAAAGAAGTATATTTGTCTCTCTTGGGTCGATTTATGTCCAAACGCCTAGCCCGATTTTGATGCGGGTTTTTGCAAAATGATAGCAAAGTTCCGGATCAACATTTAGGTTATAGTAAACGCCTCCGAACCTCCCTCTTCGTCGAAATCTCGGACCTAACGACGTTGCCCCGGTAAAGAAGTTTATATGATATACTTGATATGCGGAACTACCTTACACGTCAAATTTTCTTTTTTTCATCTTTCACCACCCATCTTTTCTTCTACTTGGCATTTCACTATTTGTCTAATTTCTTCTTTCTCTCATGAATAGGTCATTTTTTCTCATTTATATTATTTTCTCGTTTTTGTCATTACTTTGTAATTTTTGACGTTATTGACATTAAGATCCATTTGTTATTAAGTTTTTGATTTTCCCTACTATTTACCTATGCTAAAAATTTTGTTTACCACTTTCTGTCCTGCTCCAAGAGTGTACGCTAGGTCGGCCCAGGTCCTCTGTACACTGAAATAAACAAATAAAAATAAGGTTGGGAATGGATCAGGTGGATAGAACTTCTTACTATTACAAATCCAAAGATACCTAAACGATTTTCATGTTGTACCTAGTTGACGAATTCAGATCTTCAAAAATGTATATTCTTAACGCCTTACTTCTTGACAAAAAAAAAAAAAAAAAAAAAAAAAAAAAAAAATAGAAATCTGTCACAGGTAACAATCACTGTAGTTTCTTGGCGATTTGTTGACAGTAGGCAATATTATAGAGAAAAAACGCAACAATTTATTTCACAAAGGTTTATTATTTTTTTCAATTGAGTATGATCGTAGTTTTAGTTGGCTTGCGTACGTCATTAGGCCCGTCCAGACTCCTCGGCGTGTCCTATTTCGAGTTGCCACAACCTATACTTCTATAATTATATACGCATATTTATACTTCTCAATTTGAGCTCCTGTCTATTCAAATAATTATCCCATAATAATATCCCATAATAATAATAATCATTCCACTAAGCGTGCCAGGCGTGCGCGCGTACGTCAGTCTAACACTCAAAGCCTCGAAAAAGACATTTTTTCACCTATTTTTGGCTCATAGCACCCATGGGTGTAGAGCGATCGAGCTGGCGAGAAGTTGGGACCAACTAGACCCCAAGCGGAGTCTATGTGCGAAAGAACGGGTTTTTTAAGTCAATTCTAAGGCCTTTTATGGCCCGGACGGCGGAAGGACATTGCAAATTTGGATTCTACGCACTTTGAAAGGTAAAATGACAAAGTTTGAGGGGGGTTATACAAATTTTTTGCTATACGATCACATAGGCTTATTATTGAAAAGGGTGATTGAAGCCTTTTTAGGGGTAGAAGAGACCTCGAAAAATGTTTAGGCGTGGAACACGTTTTTACTGGGACACAAAGTGTGTTTTTTGTTGAAAAATATTGTCACAAAAAAACCCCCCAGATCAGCTGAGTGAGATCTGAAGCTATGTTCATTGCTATTCATCCTTTGAAGCTGAAATTTGAAATGGAGGCCCCTTGGGACATCTAGAAACGAGTCGTAATGTCTGAAGCTATTTAATTTTAGAGCTCATTTCTGATCGAAATTTTCCAAGATTTTGGTTTATTATTTCCAATAATAAGCCTATGTGATCGTGTTGCAAAAATATTTTATAACCCCCATTTATAATTTTATAAATATATCATGTATTGTATACATGTTTGGGTGTACCTGATCATTTTTTCACATTTTTTTGGTGCATCACCAAGATTAAGCAGTGATAATGAGGATTTTAGAAAAATCATGTGATTATTTAACTTTGATAGTGTGCCAAAAGTGCAGGTCATCTCCGGTCGTCCTGGGACTGGGATAATCCGACTACGCACTCATTTAAGTGTCTTCTGTATTAATTTGATCGCCGTTCTCCGCCGTCGGTGATCACAATGAACGAAAACGTTGAGGAAGGTATGTGACGGCACCCACCTATCAACTCCTGCTTTGACGAGTCAGAGTAAATGAACCACTAGGTGCGAACCTTGTCCCGAGAATGAATGTTACGATTCATTCTTCGTCTAGAAAAATAGTTCTTTGGGAGCAGTCTTCTATCTTTATCTCATCCTTCAACGTCAGCGGACGCGTGGTACCTAACATTTAAACACACATTGTGGAAAAAGAAAATCGTAACATCGTGGTAAAAAAAAAAAAAAAAAAATGTCTCTTGATTCAGTGCTTTGCGATATTTTATTTAAGAGTGGAAGTGATTTTGAGAAAGATTTGCGCGAACGATACCCGAATTTGGAAGAAACGGTGTTACTTTTTAATAAAAAATTATTAAGTTACCCATTTCGGTTATACTAACGTCCCTTCAAAATAATTTAAATTCCGCTTGATTTACTATTGATTAAGCTTTCGCGCTATGAAAAATGAAAACGGTCCTCATTTGCCCTTCATCGCCACACCTTTTTTTTACTAGTTATCGTTTTGGTAGTAGATACTTGGTGCAGTAATAAGGGATATGACTGGTTTCGGCTTTTCCAATGTAGAAAGCAGAGCATTCTTATATATACAAATATATATATATATATATATATATATATATATATATATATATATATATATATATATATATATATATATATATATATATATATTCCAGCTCTGTGGCACCCGAAACAATGAAAACAGCATACGAAGTGGCACCCTCGTTTTTATGGCACCCGTATAAGGGTGCCACATTGTCAACCCCTCATATCTTACCTTAACTTCAACAATAAACACACAAACGATTTTCTCTATTTAATTTAGGCTCTACTGGATGATAAGGATTCATAATCACAATGTTACATTGATTCAGTGACCAACAAAGAGCCTTTGAAGTTTGAGAGGTGGGTGCCAGTTGAATGGATTATGGATCACAAATATACAGCTGTAGTTCATCGTTTTTTCCGCGTGCTTCGCCGCGGTCGGGTGTTTCGTGTATATTATAATATACATAATAATATACACATTCGATTTTGCTTACTGAATGGCTACCGGAGATCTGGCAGGGTCGGCCATTGCTTTAAATAACCTCGTCTTCTCCCCACCTCTTCTCTTTTAAAAAGCAAAGAACTAAAACAACTGGAACGCTGTCTCAGGGTTGGGCGTGCGATCGGGCGGGTTGAGAGCCTCACCGACCATGTGTTGGACGACTACACAACTACTCCCAGTCAAAAGCACAGGAAAATCTAAATTTTCGTTCGATTTTGATGAAATTTTCAGGGATTGTGTTGGTTAGCCTGTTTATGTTCTCCTATGAATTTCATTACAATCGAATCAATAATGACGTATGAGCAAGCTCAAACGTGAATTCATAAAATAACGTCGATTTTTTACGATCTATATATAATAGGTTTGATTTTGTTCAAACCCGGAGGGTAGTTGGCTATACGTATCAGAAATATGCTCTATGAGTTTTATTGCGATTGGTTGAGTAATAACCATTGTACATGCGCAAAAATGAAATTGTTTGACACTTGTGAAACTCTGAGACTAAGGGACCAATTTTTATGGAATTTTCTAGTTTTGTGTGGGTTAGCTTCTTGATGGTTCCCTTTAAATTGCATAGTTGTCGGATCAATAATAGGGTGCAAATGTCAGATTCTAACAACGTCAATTTCTTACGATCTATTGGTCTGATTATGTTCAAACTTGGAGGGTAGTTGGGTAGAGGTTTCTAGGAAGGTTTGCCATGCATTTTATCGCCTTATTGATATCAACTTGGTTAACACACGTGAAACTCTGAATCTAATTGACCGAATACTCTCAAGGAGTGTTAGGGGACCCTAGATGATCTCCTATAGTCCTCTTTTACGTAATATCATCCATTTAGGCGAATTTTTGGGGCTTTAGGAAATCTGGAATGGAATAGAAAGTTCCAGTTATGCAACAAAAAGTAAAATAAAATTCAAGATCATCTCCACAGAAGTAATTCAAGATGGTACATACGTGATGAAGTAACATCTTTTATGCATTATTCCAGTACCTAGTTATACGTTGCTCAAAAATGGATGATGCGCCGCGAGTGGTCGCGGAAAGTAGGGGGGATACAAGAGCGCATGGGAGCGCGCTCCATTTTGACCCTACTAATTTACGAATGGCCCAACGCAAACAATCGTTTTTAGGCTCAAATTATTCGTTTTTAAACCAGCTATATTTTGGTTATTAGCAAAATACTTTTAAAATTATCAGGTTTAATTTAAAATAAGGTAAACGCTGAAAAAATTCCTTTTTTCTTCTCCTCTGTTAACTAGAGACAGGTAATGTGAAACTTTCCGTTTTTATTATTTTATTATTATTAATAATATCTTAATCAGTTATTTATAATTCTCATCACCAATTACCACATTAATTTATTCATTCACATTTATCACATTCAGTTGTGTTAACCAGCTGTGAATGTTGTTTATCATCAGTCGACTTTTCGGAAGTAGTTCAGAATATTCCCATTTTTTCTATAAAATGTACGGGTTTTCTTTTGCAAAACAGTTTGGTCATCGTGGATATAGTTTTTATGAACTACGATAATTTATTTTCTCCGAAAATTGAGATTTAATGTGATAATACGAGGCCCCAGGGATCAACCTGGAAATGTAACTCTTGATCAGTGCCTACTATTTTTTGCCAGAAAATAACAGAAGGAATACGTAAGAACGACATTAAACCATGTATAAAAAAAAAAAAAACTAAAAACCGAACGATAGACTTACGGTTCTACAGTCACATAATTTAATAATGATTAATTTTACACATTATTAGTTCAATGAGGTTACTTAACAATATGAGTTTATAATTTACCGTAATAAATCAGCTTTCCTTGACACTACAGAGGCTAAGGGATCATGAGATGTTGTGATAAAATGAGAGCATTCCAAAAAGTGGCTAACAATTTTCTTGCTATCACTAAGGGAGTTACACTTCCCTACTAACGCATTGGTTGTACATGAAAATCAATATTTTCGCCGTAACGTAACGTTAGGAAAAAATGGAAACATCCTGTTAATCATTATTAAATGATAAATTGCGGAACCAGTATCCACAAAGCATGTAGCAGATCAACCAAATCTTTTATTGATGACAATGATATAACTGCGTTTATCTGTGAAAATTGCTACGAAATAGTTATTGACGAAGGAAGCAGGTTTGACCCCCGCTTTCCGATCCAAATTTACAAGACGAACAATTAGCCGAAAATGCGGATTCACTGAGTACCTATAGGAAAGTTCGACCACATGCATCGGTAGGTATCAACATAACATAATTGATCAAATAATAAGAACATGTATAAGCTTGTAAATATTCAAGTAGGCACTGCATAGGTACCGTCTACGTGCCACTATGTAGTAAAGCATTGTTCTACATTTTAATTACATTTTAAATTTTATTTAAATGATTCTTTTTAATAAAATTTAAGAATTGAAACATTCTCCGGAGAACTGACGCTGAAAAACGCATGAAAAGTAACTTTTTCGACAAGAGTAAGAGAACGTTCCACAAATTCCTTTGCACAAACAAAGTGGTGTGGTGATAAATTGCCTTTTTGGATTTCATATTTACTCAAGGCAGGATCCAGTTTTGAGAGTTGACAATCGAAAGCACTCAACCAAAAATATGTAAGTAATAATTACCTCAAACAATGAAGCATCTAAAGTGCAAGGTACACAGGAAAAGTTTACAATTATACTTATAGAGTTCGTCAGCCATTCGAATCTAGTCTCATCTGCGCTTTTTTTTTTTTTTTTTTTTTTTTTTTTTTTTTTTATCAACGTTAAGTACAAATGCTCAAGATTTTTTAGCCGAGTTTCTGTAATTTGTCTTCCAACTCCAAGTGAGGCTAGGCGTCTATTGGTTTATAGTGTTTTAAGGTAATCACCGAAGATATTTTAGTCAAAATTTTGCTTGTGGTGTCACACACACCCTGTGAAAGCATGAAGGGCAGGGAAAACCGCTGTAGCTGTGCGGCATAAGCTTTCAGTAACGATGTAGCAGCCAATCACTCGTGGTTTTGATGTTTAACGATAGACCCCTGGATCCGTGACTTTTCACTTTGTCCCTGGTTTCCGAGTAGGTACTAACTGTCACGATTCACCGGGTCAAGTTCTGTTCACTCGCTATATAGAAATGAACTAATGATTTTAGGGATTTTCTACGTGGGTTTACTATTTTTACTTATTTACTTTCGTAGCCTTTCGTTCATAATTTGAACTCAAAATATTTTATGGGCAATTCATCGTACCAGTCAAAAACAAAAGCTATTCTGTGAACATGAGAAGAGAAATTAATGAAAAGTTATGTATTAAAAATAACACGTTTTTGTGATAACTCAAAATAACTCAAAATTGGATCCTGCCGCTTTTGAATCAATAGTAACTCAAAAACGGCAATTTATCACCTCGTTTCGTGACGAAATCAACAATGCCCAAAGACTCCATACCGTCTTGTTTGTGCAAAGGAATGTGTGATGGAACGGTCGATTGCACTTATCGGGCAAGTGACGTTTCATGCTTTGCACTGTGTCAGTGCTCCAAACAATGTTTCAATTCTCAAATTTTGTGGAAAACAATAATAGAAATAAAATTTTAAAATGTTACTAAAATGTATAACAATGCTTTAAGAAATGTCGGTATGTAGGTACCTGTGCAGTGCCTACTTGATCATAGATGCTCTTACTATTTCTTCAATTATGTGTTGATACCTATAATTCGACATACCTCGATATGCCTATAGTTCGATGGATGTGATCCAACTTCACTTTACAGGATCTATACATCTGAAGTCTTATGAATGCCTTATGAATATTTGAGTTTGAGTTGAGATTCAATTTCTTTTGTTTCTCATCGTCAAGTGGCATGGAATTATTAGTCTCCTTGCCTATTTTTCTCGAGATTTGGGAATTTCAAATGAATGTGATAAATGGTGATGAAAATTATAAATACATAAATGATTGCATAGGTAATAATAATGTTTAAAAAACCGAAAATGTCACATTACTAGTAAATTGTCTAGTAAATAGAGGAGAAAAAAAGTTGATTCATCTTCAAAATACAAGGGTTCATTATTGAAAATAATAAATCCAAATGCGACATTCAACATAAGGTCGGATTGTTTCGATTTTCGTAGTTGTAGAGTCAATATGTATAGTAAAAACCAAAGTGTGCGTATTCCAGTTACTTGGGCGACCTAAGCTTTTGCGAAAAAACATCGCAACTTTCGAACTGTTTTCTATATTTTTGATTTTACGCCAAAACTAAGCTAGTTAGCAAGGAAACATCTATTACTAATATTCACGGCACGTAGAATAACCTATTAAAATTTGAAATATGAGTAATTATGCAACCGCTTGTAAAAAACGGCACTTTTTTCAATTTGGGTGAAATGTTTCACTTGGATTTTTTAAGAGCTTTAGTCTCAGAAACTGTCACACCAATTGAAAAACTGATTAGATGAAAGTCGTAATTTTTTTTTTTTTTTTTTTTTTTTTTTTTTTTTTTTTTTATGTATACACATTTATTTATTTGAAGTAATCATTACATAATTATGAGATACAAGTCGCCAATGCTACGACCCCCTTTTAGATAACTTGTGCTGGGGGTCGGAGTGCTTAGTTGCTATTTATATAATTCTTATAATTAACAAAGATGTATATTTAAATCAAATGTCCCAGTTGTTTTACCCTCCAAATGATTTAGGAATTCAACACTTGCCAAAAGAAAAAAAAACTACATATAGAACATTTAGGAATAATAAGAAAGATGCCCGATTCAAGATTCACACACAACTGCGCTTAGGTGATGAAATGTCGTTATTGCACGACGATGGATCATATGGAGAATTGCAATAGTCAATTACAAAAAAGAGTTGAAATTACAAAAATTACAAAATTACAAAAATTACAAAAAATAATCAAAATTACAAAAATCAACCCTACGAAACAACAACAAAGAAACTGCTTATATTGTAGAACCAAAATACTTTTTTATTTTTATTTTAAATTCCAAAAGAGAAACCTGCCTCCCCGTCAAAGAGGTCGGAAGCGAATTGAAACGAGACACCCCCCAGAACAAATACAGTCTTTGCCCCACAGCAGTGTTCATCCTCGGAGATAATAGAGTAATTTTATCAGCGGCCCTTGTAACATTGAAATTGAAGTTCCTTCTAATCTTACCGCGACAATACTCTTTGTACGTGAAAATTAGAGTAATTTTCTCGGCAACTTTGTTTAATTCAAGTACGCCAAATTCCTTGAATAATTCGGAAGAAGGGAATCTTACAGGTTTCTTGAGTAAAATCTTAATCAGACATTTTTGAGTTAGTGCTAAGAGATTCAACTTTGTACCAAACGTAGAGCCCCAAGCAGCTATACCATATACCAGTAAAGGGTGCACCAATGCATTGTAAAATACTCTTTTTAATTTCAAATCCATAAAACTTCGAACTTCAAAGCAAACTGGGATTAGCTTTCTTAACTTGGAATTTATCATTTTTATGTGCTCATCCCAGGACAGAGTTTGATCAACAATCACTCCCAAATAGTCTAACTTTGTAACTAAAGGGTACCAAACATTGGAAATTTAATTTATTTTTAGCGCATTTATGACAAAAAATACAAATTGTCCACACACGACTCCCGTCGTACACCCGAGGTGGTTCGTCTAAATAAGGTTAATTTTGGCATGACTACTCAATCTTAAACGCAATTTAATTATAATATCCTTATAAAACAGAATTCAATTAGTCTCGCTAATTTTATTATTAGTGAATTACCTAAATATAATTTTACGAAATAATAATTTCCTTAGAAAACTATCACGTGTTAGAGAAGGAGCGATCTAGTGACAATTTTGAATTTTCCGTCATAAAATGACATATGTATTATATGAGATGAAATTCATTACATGTATTACATGAAAATGAAATAAAATGGCATGTGACATAAAATGCAGATATAGAATTAGATGTCCTACGACTTTCATTTGATAAGACACACAAACTGGAGAGCAGTGAAGTTGTGGAAACCCATATCAATACCACAAATTATTGCACTGCAAAAAAAAAAAAAAAAAAAAATTAAAGGCGAAGCTGGTACTGGGGGTTTTTGAAGGTACTGAACCCGAATCCGAAGCCCGTTTTTCACATAGACGTCTATTTTTTGAGGAGGAGACGTGTGACTAACCCCCAGGACCAGTACCTGTGTCGTGAGGGCATCACCTTGATTTTTTGGGGGGAGGGGGATAGTGTTATTAAAAAATAATAAACAAGTAGATCAGTGCTCACAAAATGAGAAACATGATAGCGTATTTTCTTGCAAGGAGATCCGTGTGAAATAGTAGACGTTTCCTGCGTTGAATTAGAGACAAAATGGCTTGGGAGCTTAATCAGCTGATCAATGACCTCTTAGTCGTCATCAACCCCTGGCACATCTTTATTTCCACAATGTTACAGATTACATCCATACCAAGTTTCATCAAAATCGGACGTCGGGAAGTGGCATTTAAAACGATTTTAAGAGGACATACATACAACATCAGCGAACAAAGTGAACACAATAGCTCGTTTTTCCTTTCTTATAAGAAAATGCGCTAAAAATCAAATCAAAATATAAATCAGATCAGATATAGAACAATAACGACTGATTATATCATTCTAATAGTACGCAATCAGATTCACAGTATTTGACTGGGGGATAACAACGGATTCTGCCTCAGGTTTGTTATCTGTAATGGAAAATAATAAACCTTTGGGTCAAGGATTTACAGTGTTTTGACTTCATCTTCACCAGTAAGCCAGTGACGCTTCGATGGCAGACGTGTATTTCCAAGTTACCTATTAAACCAATTAATATTGGCCGTAATTTGAGTAATACGTATACGAGTTTCTTTTTGACCCCGATCCAAATCAGTGTTTTTGAACGACGTCTACATTGGCGAACCGGCAATATTCGAGTGGCAGATTTGCATAACTACAGTATATCTACATGTACATCTGATTCATATTTCATTTATTTACCAATAAGTCGATTGCAGACCCAAAATTTGTGTTTTTGGACTGCGTCTGTAGCAAAGACCTAGCGATACTAAGGTAGCAGACTTGAATTCACGTAGCCTATCAATATCCTGGTATGATGGGCCACAGTTTCAGCGATCAACAAAACAGTCGTTTCTGGGCGCAGAGATAGCAGACGACCATGGTCCAGTTGGCCATGGATGAAAGTGTTAAGGGCCGATATGGTTCCCCCTCTAGCTGTAAGCCATATTTTCGCAAATTGAGATCTGTTTTTCTTGTCGCCATCGGCTTTGGACTAGTAGACGTGCATATCTTATACAAACTCAATTTAATACTAACAAATTCAATAATTGGTCCGTTTCTATAGATCAGTTTCCCCTTTTCAGCCGAGCTCCTAGTGGCATTGGCGGTTAGCACCTATATCTTGTACATTGGCTGAATTAAAAGATGAGGCGGTGTCGAAGGGGAAAATTAGGGCGGTGCATCGACAGCAAGATAACACCCGAACCAGCAAAATGCTCGGTAGATGCCTCCTCCCTTTAGTTTTGCATATCCTCATCCGCATTTACACGCAGTTGTGAAGAAATTGATAAGGGTCGAAGTGGAAGGTGACGCGGATGTTGCAGTAGGCATAAGAAATACCTGTTTAATGCTTGAAAGCAATTTAGATGAAACAGCCAAAATAATTCCTATGAGTTTGTGGTGGGTTTAAAATAAATTTGTAATTCACATTCGACCACAGTACACCAAGCATAGAACTCTATGCTCTTCTTTAAGTTTTTTGATGTCTCAAAAGTACTTTGATGTCCCTCCTTTTGATATCGCCTGTCCTCGGGCGATCACGGTCATCTAGCTGAAGGAGATAACATCGTGCGTCGTAGAATATAGTAGATATAAGAACTTTGTCGAGCCTGATTTTGCATCCGGAGATGTTGGCATTACGGGCAGATGAGGTTGGAGATGCTCCCGATCGAGGTTGGTCCTTAGCATCCAAACCAAACGAGAAATTGGAGGGATTCATGAGTTTTGCTTCCGATGGTTATGCAGATTTAAATTCCGATCGAAACGGTGTGTCATTTATCAACTTGAACCCTGATAGCGAAGTCAAAAACGCCGATCTCAATTTTTTTGTCCAGGATGATATTGAAGGTGGAAGTTGCGGAACTGTTTACAATACATGCAAACGGTCTGTGAAGGACAGTTTTCGAGTTTGTGGGCAGCCGGTAGACGGCTTTTACATTAACCATACAAAAGGGTCACATGACTACGTTAATCATGACCTTGATACCTTGAAACTGGGACATTTTCTCGCTCCATAGGGCTTCTTACAAAAGGGGCATGGATATTTAAGGTCGGATAAGAATTGGAATTTTAGAACTGCTAATTTATTTTATTTGTGTCTTCCAGTTTTTTCATAGATTTGATGATTTTCTAGGAGCCCCTGTGGGTTAGAAATTGCTGATCACGTTCTACGGACGATTGTATTGATGGGAATTCGGCAAAGGTGGAACTGAAATATATTTTTTACAATGTCAGAACGTGTTTTTGGGATTTCAAACGATTGTCTCGAAACGTATAGACAATTTTCTTTCGTATATCTGGTTAAGTGTTACCTACTAGTTCTTAAGCAACCAAGAACTACCCACAAATATACTATTTCATTTTCGTTATGAGGTCGTGTACTCCAAATTGAAAAGTTAGGATTTTGTCCACTAAAACTTCCATTTCTTTAGACATCTTGAAGTTACGGAGGAGAATGTATCTTTTCACCTTTTGTGCAATACACACAAATTGCAAGTGTAATGATGGGCTGGGGTAAGAGAATTTTTGGCCGAGGTAGAACCTCGTAGTTGCGCTACCATTTCCATCGTTTAAGATCATCAGGGGATACATACCCCCCCATTTCGACTCGAAAACACAATCTGCACTGGTCAATCCTCCGGAGTGATCTCCGTGGTGTTCTGGGCCATCCTTAACGACGAAAGTTGCTTATATCTGGCCGTAACTGTGGAAGGTATAAAAAGACCCTTCGCTTACTGGCTGTAGCTCCACAAAAAGAAATTTTTATCCAGGTTTCATAGAACCCAAAACGATTTCTGTGGGCAAAATAATTCACATTTTGTTGAGAGAATTGGAGCACATTTAATACCTACGCCTTTTCAAAGCTTATTAAAAATTTTGCTTGCTGGTTGTGGTTTTTTCAATATCCACATTCAGCGTATTTAGTACCTGCACTAACAAAAGAAGATATAGAATTACAAAATTAAATTATCTAGGTACCTAATCTGCTGGCAAAACTAAAAGTCTACGAGATTTAAACATTCTTAACGACGAAAGTTGCTTATATCTGGCCGTTACTGTGGAAGGTATAAAAAGACCCTTCACTTACTGGCTGTAGCTCCACGAAAAGAAATTTTTATCCAGGTTTCATAGAACTCAAAACGATTTCTGTGGGAAAAATAATTCATATTTTGTTGAGAAAATTGGAGCACATTTAATACCTACGCCTTTTCAAAGCTTATTAAAAATTTTGCTTGCTGGTTGTGGTTTTACAATATCCACATTCAGCGTATTTAGTACCTGCACTAACAAAAGAAGATATAGAATTACAAAATTAAATTATCTAGGTACCTAATCTGCTGGCAAAACTAAAAGTCTACGAGATTTAAACATTCTCCTTCCCTGAAGCTCAGTCTCTGGATCTTTGACCATAGTTTGTTTACCTCAACAGAACCCAGGAAGACCAATGGGAGTTGTGAAATTCTTGGTTCGCTCTTGTTTGTCCGCTATTATAAAATGGTTGATTTGTCTGCTGTTCTGAAGGTGGTTTGGCAACGTCGCAGAAACCACCTAGGTATCAAAGTGGTCGCCACTTAGTCAGTGATTTGTAATTGTATATCTCGGTTGGCACATGGATATAGTGATATGAAATTTCCTGGAAGATTGCCACAGGTATAGCATTGTAGGATTCAGTAAATAACCATTAAAATGAAATAAAAATATCCTTGCTGTTTTTAAATGTCATTCGAATCAATATACACCATAAAATAAATGTATACACCAGGGAATAATGAGGGTGCCTCCTAACTTCAATATTGTATGGGTGCCACAATGTTAGAATATTTATTTATATACATATACACCAGGGAATAATGAGGGTGCCACATTACTTCAATATTGTATGGTTGCCACATAGACGGTGACTTGAAATTCTCAAGAATGGTGCCACAAGTATAGCATTATGGGATTCAGTAAATAACCATTAAAATGAAATAAAAAGTATACCTTGCTGTTTTTAGAGGTCATTTGAAGCAATATACACCATAAAATACATATATACACCAGCGGATAAGGAGGGTGCCTCCTAACTTCAATGTTGTATGGGTGCCAAAATGTTGCAATATATATATATATATATATATATATATATATATATATATATATATATATATATATATATATATATATACATATAAAAAAGCGTTAAAATCCAGGAATCTTTTCAGAATATTTCAAAACGGATTTCCATGATGAAAATTTTAAAAAATTTGTATTTTAAAAATTTTGGAGCCATTGCAGTAGCTTAATTTTCTAAGAAAATTCGCTAATACGTTGCTATCCGATTAGCCATTATAGTTATCGAGTCGGGAATGGTTTCAATCGACTCAGCACCCCAAAAAACATGAGAATCCATATCAAGTTCAACCACTTGGCTCATCTAAGAGGTTTTTGCACAAAAACTGCTGTTTCTATCCACTGTGCGCCGCGGCACCGTGTGGTGGCTGGAGTGACCAGGGGCGTATCAGAGGGGTGTAGGAGAATGGATGTTTATCACTTTTAGGTGTTATACCCATATAATACACCGCGACACCATGAGGTGGGTACAGCGTTCCTTCGAGGCATGAATACATGTTTTTTCTAGGTCATATTTGTGTGTTAATACCAATGCTTTTCCTACGCATATTTAATAACATATCCTCTAGACTTTTCGTACGTACTTAGATAATGATATTATTAAGGCAAAAACTATTTGAATAGATAGGAGCTCAAATCGAGAAATATAAACATGCGTATATAATTATAGAAGTATAGGTTGTGGCAACTCGAAATAGGACACGCCGAGGAATCTGGACGGGCCTCATGACGTACGCAAGCCAACTAAAACTACGATCAAACTCAATTGAAAAAATAATAAACCTTTGAGAAATAATTTGCAGCGTTTTTTTCATGTTTTGTGTCTTATGACATTAAAATGGCCTTCTATAACTCTGATATAAAGTAAAGTAGTTTTAGGTAGTTAGTTTTAATTGGTTGAAAAAAGGGCCAAAATACGAAATTATAAAAACGTTCCAGTCATGCAGCATGATCATATGAGCGAATTTTCGTAAATTATGGTATTGTATAATGTTGAAATGTTTTCAAATGAGGGCTTTTTGAGTGCAATGAAATAGTTGACTATTAATTTTGTGGCAAAACGAGGTTTTGGAATTTTAGATTTTTTTGCAGTTTTTGTCGATGTTTTAATGAATTAAGTACATTTTCCAGCATAATTTTGTAGATTAATTTTTGAATATTCTATTTTATAGTGAATTAACTTTATTTGAGCCATATTCTGCGAAAAAATATAATTTCAACGATTTTTAGCATTTTTTAGTGATCTATTCGGCACATTTTTTGAAATGTGAACAATTTAATGTCACATGTCATGTGTTTTATACGGTCGACATCGAGGGGGAAGGTTTTAAACCTCCAGTCCCCTAAAAATCGGAAAAGCATTGGTGCGCCTGATAGGCAAACCAACTAAATGAAAATAATTTCCAACTCCAAGGTTCACGTTAAAGTAGCGTCGCAGGAACAGGGAACTTGACTAGGAAAAATAGTAAAGTTGGGAGAGACTAAAGTCACAGTCACTCTCAATCAGAAAATGAACGCTTCACAGGGCACGATCTGGTCTGAACCAATACCAACTGGTTTTATGCCTACTTCGTATCACGAGTGGTTTTGACATTTTTTTCAAATTTATAAATTCTATCACAACTTAAAACATCGTATTAGACGGGTGGAAAATCACGTGTGATAGTAGTGCCCCCCAGGCGGGCGGGGGCCGTGACATCATCGTGAAAATTAATTTCAAGACCATATTACTGGTCAGATTTTTTGAAAGCTCTCGCTCATACATTTGATTGATCAAATAGAAAATAACTGAAAATTCCTCATTCCACATCATTAAACCTTGCCTCTTATCACACAATTAATCTAATCTTTAGTAGATCCTGAACTAAAAGGAAAGGAACCGATTTGTGTCCATTGGGCCGTCTTTTTTAACCTGTGTATAGGTAGGAACCTACCTACCTAATAACAGGACTCAAAACAATTCGCCAGAGATTTCAATCAAAGTATATGTTGGTTCAAGCTATTTTTAACCTATGTATAGGGACATAGATGCATAGGTATGTTCCCAATACCTACCTAAGGTCAAGAGGTAGTTGTGTCACCTGATTTCAAGATTCAATCAGAGTGAAAATGGATTAATAGGTAGGTATGTGTAATAACTGTCAGATAGTCGCCTGAACATATGTATCTAAATACTCGTAGGTATATAAATGGAATAGCGCGTGTATAAGGGTACCCAAAATAATGTAAGTAGGTACCTGAAGGTACCTATATAATATGTATGCTTATGATATGTATAGGAAGGTACGGAGATTCAAATATGAATTCGTTTTAACATAGGCAGGCACATCCTACATTTAGGTAACAGTAAATCAACGAACTGCAAACGCATGACTATATTATTTAAACTAGGTATTATGTCAATTGAACAAACTTAGATAAACAGTGGGAGGTCTCAACTGATAAATGTATGATTGATTAACTCGATGTAAAATCTAACAATAATATTATTGAATTACGAGATCGACCCTCCAATCTCCGTCCTGGAAAATATGGTAATTCTCGGAAGGACGAAAATAGCGAGTGGGTTGCCAAGTAGTTCCTCTCCCTCCTGACCCTCTATCAACTATAACTGATTTTCAACTTTTTCAGTGAAAATAAGGGCCGGGCCGAACAATAACGACATGACAACGACACCGCAACGACCCCGTGCCGTTGAAAAAGTAAACACAGGAGTTTGCACCGGAGAATATGCACCGTACTGGTGAGTTTACAGTTAGTACTCAGGTTTTGTTAATATTTCGTGTTTTTCCCGTTGTAGTTACACAAATTATTTTTCTCTCTCTCTTTTTTTCAATCGGATTCCATTTAATAAATCTATTGTTTTGTAAATATATTGCTCGTTATTCCTCTGGAACATGTTTTCCTACCTATACTATACTATGCTAAAGAAGGTAGGTACCTACCTACTTTCTTAACCATATTACATTGATACTTAATCATACTTTGTTGATTTATGAGTAATTAGTGTAATTATTTGTTTGAAAATTCTTTGTAATTTGTAACATCATCATCACACTCTCGGTTATATATTTATGGAGATGATGACATGGGGTTTCATGCTTCCTTCTGCGAACCTCTGCAGCTGAAATTAAATTTCTAGTGAACTATAATACATGCTGAACGTAATTATGAAGGAATTCCGAAGTGCGGATTTGTGCGAAAGACTCATTGAAGCAAATAGGTGGATAATAAGAATTTATCAAATTTTGAAACCTCATAACTTACTCAATTTTTGAAGAAAAACGTAAAAATTGGTAGTCTATCGATGTTGAATTGAATTTTCTACAACATTCTTCCAATAAGAAACTCGTTTAAGTATCAACTTATTTTGTGAAAAAATGGTATTTACCGAGTTTTGCAAACTTTGAAATATATTTAATCTCTTACGAATCAATCAATTTAATTATTTCTGGTGGTCAACCGCAGAATTTTGTCTTCTATAACTTTTTTGTGGGACGAAAGTTGTTTTGAATTGTATGTATAGGAGAAGCGATTGAAAAATGTGTTATAAAACGTGGTTTTCTCCAAGAAAAACGCATTAAGGAGCCATTTTAGGTACAAGGGGTACCTATATATCCGGAAAAACATAATTTTGTCCACATAAATCGGTTATTTTGCCCAATGTGCGGCGGCGGCGTAGCGTAAAATATTTTGGTTTTCTCACCTCCACAGATGTTGTGAACAAAACGGGATAACGCAGTGAGGGAACAACAAAATTAAAATGGTCAAATTTCGAAAAAAGTGCTGGAAAAATCACTAAAAATAGCAAAAAACGGTACAATTCGTTAAATTCATAAATTTTTTTAGCAGAATATTGCCCAAATAAAGTTTATGAACTAGGTATAAAATAGAACATTAAAACATTTATCTGCAAAATTAGGCTGAAGAATGCACTTAAATTTAATTAAAATGTGCTAAAAAATCTCCAAAAAAGTTAAAAATCCAAAATCTCTTTTTGAATCGCAAAATACTATTTAGAACGAGTATTTCGCCATAAAATTGGTAGTTAACAATCTCAACGACAATTTTAGAATTACATCGTACATTAAAATGGTCAAATTTCAAAAAAGTGTTGAAAAAAATCACAGAAAATAGCAAAAAACGGTGAAAATCGTTGAATTTATATTTTTTAGCAGAATGTTGCTCAAATGAAGTTTATCAACTATAAAATAGAACATTAAAAAATTTATCTGCAAAATTATGCTGAAAAATGTATTTAAATTTAATTAAAATGCAAATTTTAATATAATTTAATACATATAAACTCCAAAAATGTTAAAAATCCAAAATCTCTTTTTCAATCGCAAAATACTATTCAGAACGATTTTTTTGCCATAAAATTGGTAGTTAACGATTTCTTTTCCCTCAAAGTCCTTAATTTTCAAAACAATGAAACATAATAAATATAGTACGATAATTTACGAAAATTCGCTCAATAAAATCATGCTGCATGACTGGAACTTTTTTTAGTATTTGATCGATATATGTTCTTAAGTGTACCAGTATCTCCCTTAGAATACGGGCTCAACCCCCCCCCCCCCCCCCCCCTTCGCCATACACCCGCACCCGAATGCCTCTTTAAATTTTTAGTACTATTATTAATTATGCATGTGTCTATGAATAATAGGTATATTGTGCCTGACAGGCACCTCGAGGTTCGTGTACCCCGATACGTATTCCTATATCAGGGTAGCCGTTAGTCAGGGAAAACGTGGAGTACCTGGAAAACCGGGGAATATATGCATCGGGGAATGTCAGGGAAATGTCAGGGAATTTCAGAGGTACTGAAGGAACTTCAGAGGTCTTAGATTATATTGACTGAATGATGATGATATTGATTAGGTTTAAATTTTGGAGTTGCAGTAAGTACTATTTGAAGAACCTGGTTTTTGTTTACAATCAGATGATTCATGCCCCCTGATTAAGGTTCCAGTTCGAAATGGTAAATATTAGCTTCGGTCGCGACACATCGGCGATCCATGCTGATCTCTTGATGCAAATTATGTGCTAATTACCAAATAGCTATTTCCTCAGCGTAGGAGTTCGGTCCCTTCACAGTCAAATATGTCATATTAATAGGAAAGTATATAGCAAATAAATGAGTATTAATAAAGAATCGTTTATCGTAGTGATTTATTTTATTTTTTTCAATTTTTATTTCTGATTTACTAGTCTTGAATTTTTCGACGATTTATTGATACCGAATTGGATAGTTTATTATAATAACTAATTATATAATATTTGTTATTAAATAGGTATGTTCCTGATAAATAAATTAGTAACATTGATGACAGCTGGTTTGGATTAATATTGCAGTTTTTTCGTATTCCTAATACTAATGGTTTTGTTCAGTAAGGTAAATCGTTGAAACAGTCATGAAAAGACAGGACATTTTGAAATGTTAATTTTGCAGCTGTATGCAATGGGCATATACAAATGTGCCTGTGTACACATTCATAACGTGCTCTCTAGACACCTCGAGGTTTGAACTCGCCGATTGATAAAAGAATTCTTGAGGATCATGTGTTACTGTCAACTACGTATAGTAGGTATGGTAGGGAGAGACTGGGATGATGTTAAAGCTATCTACTACAAAGGTATGAAATTGTACGAATATTGTAGGTACCTATATGAGTATTTCTACGACTCACCAATTCTTCATCACTCATTTTGGCTGCCGTTGTCACACTCCACACTACACAGTACTCCCTCGGTCATGAGCGTCTGTCCTTCCTACTCTTTCCCCAACCCTCTTCTCGTGTTTCCCTTTCTTAATCTCTGATACTCCTTCCCTTTCTCCCCCATCGCTATGTAGCGATTGTGAAATGTTGACACATTTGTACCTTGGGAGAAACTGTGTATTGTGCAATGGGAAACCATGTTTAATTCGTTTGATAGAATAATTCTTCCCAATTACCCATAAAGCAATCACATATTTTGAACGTTTACAGAGTGATTTATTTTTCCATTATTGAAAACTTGTATTTTCTAAGGATTTCCTCTTCTGCCTCAAAGTACAATCATTTGTCTCCATAGGTACAGGCCTACGTGCCCCAAGGTAGGTACACACTCAGTTTGTACCTTGGGATAAAATAAGTTGTTTGAAAAATAAATTTGTTGCGTATATAGGTGTTGAGAAGATTAAAAGATAATAATCCAGGAGCTTCGTAATTAGATGTTGGTAGTCGCTCCATCGCCAGATATTACAATTCCATTTCTAGTAGGTACTTCACGAATTGAGGACAACAATTTATCCCAAGGTGCACTACTTTCCCCTAAATTCATGATACGTTGGTGAACAAGCAGCACTCTCATTAGGAGTAGCAAGAACTAGAATTTTACAATACCTATGGCATTCTACTGAGTGCGCCTCTAATAGGCACTTTAAAAACTTGAATTTACTCTATCATTTGCTTCCATTAGATTTTGTACGACGTAACGGAGTTATTCTGTCAAAGCACAAGCAATAAGAACCATCTGCCGTTTTGATATATGACACTCCAAAGGGGCTAACTTGGCTTTGGTGTCAACTCCCACAATTTTTGAACGTCATGTCTAAAACCTGGTAGGTAGGTACCTACGTGTCCAAATATTTCTTCCTAGTTTTGTTTCTTCAGTTATTACTGAGTGATAACATTAAAAGTATCTTGACGTTTTAGAACCAGCGCTTTTCTTGTAGGTAGAAGTTAAGTACACCAAGTAGGGTTAAAAGGCATTAGGATTGGGAATATGTTTGTGAACGCATGTTATCTACAGGGCCGTCGCAAAGTGGGAGCAAAATAGGATCTAGCCGAGGAAAAGTGGAAAAAAGAAGGTGTTACTTATCTGGTGATAAGTAAGTGTATATTTCGTATACATCCAGGAGGCCGTAAATGAACTTTGAACCGCCAGATAATATACAGAATTGCAGAACCCAAGGAAACACGCCGATAAGATGGTTTCTACATATTCTAGTGTTGTTTTTCCTAGTTCAAACTCATGGATATCACGGAGGGAGGTAAGTGGAATATTTTCCTAGGTTTTAATTATTTTTTATCATTAACGCTAATTTTTTCTTCCAATTTTCAAAATAGCGTAAAATTTTGCCTAATAAAGTTACTTGTACTAACTTCCATTGAGTACCCTTCCCAGGGAATGTGATGGAATGTGAAAACGACGCTTGGGTACTCATCCGTAGACATCCTTGAAAAAAATGCAACACATTTCAGCCGCATCTTTTTCATCTACACGCGTAATAAAATTTTGAAATTTTTTTTTTTGGAAGAAAATCTACTGGGAGGCGCACGGTGGGAGGAAAAGAAAATCTAGCGGTTCAAAAGTCGAAAAATGATGGTCTATTTTGGCAAGGCAGATCCGGTTTGCCCATTAGTTGTGATCTCAGAGAGAGAGCAAAACAAGACATAATAACTTGGGAAGATTCCTTAGTGCCGTAAGAGTAAACAATGATGATTTGTCAACCAGAGCCGATGACAATATAATACCTTCCTACTAAAGATAATTATATCACTTCACTATAAAGGATACATTTAATTGTTTGGATTACTATCACGTTGACGTTACATTACGAGACCGAACCAAAACGCTTAATCTGTATGTATCACTCTTTGAAACAGATAGCATTATTAAGTATTTCTTCTAACAATAATGAATTACATCAAGATTGCTGGACTAAAAACTATAGCGCATGCGCCAAACTAAAGTCGATCGAGACAGACAAAACTCCGAGACTAATGGACCGATTTTTATGAAATTTTCAAGAATTGTGCGGTTTAGCTCCTAAACGTACCCCTAAGAATTTCATTGCTGTTGGATTAATGGTAGTTTGTGCGCATTCGCAAACGTTAATTTCTTATAACGACGACTTATCAATCATTTCGACTCGACCATTGTATACTATAAAGAAAAATTTGGCCTCCACAACATCAGAGTGACTTGACTTATGGTTGAGGCACGTGGCGCAATACCAACATTTACTGTGAAAATGCTGGAGGAACTTGGGCTGAACACTCATACACTGCATATATAATTCAGAAATCGTCTGTACCTCAACCTCCATCGAAATTAAGAATAAAATTCACGCAGGGAAAAAACGAAAAAAGACGGAAGAAAAAAGAATTTCTCAATTTGCTCAACAAAATTAATCTAATTTCATTCGTAATTTTTTTAAATTAACATCAATTCAATTAACAGCTGTGATATTTCTAGAAGATAATAATTGTTCAAATATTTCAACTGACTCAACTTCAAAATATCAAAGATTAGTTTGAAAAGTAGGTAGTTAACCAATCAGAAGATAATTTACTATGAAATATGTACATTCCAAGTTTTGTAGAAATGAATCCCCATGCACCTAGGTCATCTTGTTTCCCTGAAATTCATAAGGAAGGAGTGCCCATGAGACCAGATGGTATCTTATATTGGTGCTCTTGCTTACAAAGTGGCTAAAAAATTCAATATTTTGTTTAGAAACAAAATCAACTTTCGGCCTCAACATACTGTTCTAAATTCTTATGATTTGGTTTCCAAAATTAAGGACATTCAGATGCCTCCAAATGCTAAACTTGCATCTTTTGACATGGTTAATCTGTTCACCAATAGCGATGTATTATGCAAAGATCTGGTATGCAGGCTGATTCACGCCTGAAAACTTAATATTTTCGAAAAAGATGGATTGTTTAATTATGTCTGTTTGTATGCATCAAAAATAATTTTAGCGAATTTTCGTATTAGCAAATTTTCATGGAAAATGAAGCTATTGCAATGGCTCGGGAAATTTTAAAATACAAATTTTCTCTATTGAAATCCGTTTAGAGGCATTCTGAAAAGAATCCTAGAGTTCAACGCTTTTCATATATATATATATGACGATAACTCTCCTCAGGATTCATGTAAAAATTCCGTTCTTGCGCCAAAGAATCAAGCTTTCTAAACGAAAGGTTGAGTTCGTTGGCCAATACATTTTGGGCACATTAAATTGGTCAGATTTCAAAAAAAGAGCTGAAAAAAATCACTAAAAATAGCAAGAAACGGCCAAAAATTGATAAATTTATATATATTTTGTAAGCAGAATATTCCTCAAATAAAGTTTATTAACTATAAAATAGAACATTAAAAAATTTATGTGCAAAATTATACTGAAAAATGTACTTAAATTCCATTAAAATCTGCTAAAAAATTGATTAAAACTCCAAAAAAAGTTAAAAATCCGAAATCTCCTTTTGAATCGCAGAATATTATTTTGAACGAGTTTATTGCCTTAGAATCGGTAACTAACAATTTCTTTTCCGTCAAAGTCCTTAGTTGTCAGAATAATGTAACATAATATAGTACGATAATTTACGAAAATTCGCTCATACGATCATGCTGCTTGATCAGAACTTTTTATTTTAGAGGCAATGTTACCCACAACCCTGTTTTATACACAGGGTTGCTATGGGTTCTCCGTTATCTCTTTGCTCGCAGATATGTACATGGATTATCTTGAGCTACAAATATTAACAACGTTAACAC
Organism: Adelphocoris suturalis; assembly: GCA_030762985.1. NCBI lineage: Eukaryota > Metazoa > Arthropoda > Insecta > Hemiptera > Miridae > Adelphocoris > Adelphocoris suturalis. The sequence goes on from CM061045.1 coordinate 57,338,125, forward strand.
AAATAATCTTCTCTATTGGTATAGATATGTCGATGATATTATCATTCAATGGAAAGGTACAGAAAGACAACTAACTTCTTTTCACTAAAAAATCCATAAATTAGATCCTTTTATCAAATTCACCTTCGAATTATGCGGGAATGAACTAAATTTTCTTGATCTGTCCATCTCTTTGGTAAACGAATACCATGATTTTTCAATTCATAGAAAATATACATAAAGCGATAGAACTATCCATAGTACTTCAAATCACCATTTAGTCCATAAGCTTGCAGCCTTCCATAGTATGATCAACTGAGCACACTATCTGTTCCAATGAGTGATCAAAATTTATCAAAAGAAAAAAATATTATCAAAAGCATAGCGGCTAGTACCTACTGGATTTGGAGGAGATCTCGTTGATACCAAATGGGATAAGGTTCTTAGGAAAAAGAGTAGAGATAAAGTTTCCAATCTGGTTGGGGAAGATGTAAAATTAGTAGAAGAGCAATGGATAAGTTATGCCTTATGAGAAATGTCAGATAAAATCGGCAAAATTCTTTCATCGAGGGGTAAGAAGTAGGTCTTAATAATAGGAATAGTCTTAGAGCATTACTAGGTTCCGTTAAAGACAAAATCAATGTTCAGGGTAAAAGTGGGGTTTATAAACTAAAATGTTATTTTGGCTACGAATATTCCAGTAAAACTGGTAGGAAATTCAGGGAAAGTATAGACGAGAATCAGAAGGATTTCAGCGAAAATAAGGGTGAGTCTACATTTGCAAAACATCTTAAGGGCCCGTTGTAGCTATCTCCCGAAAACGTCGGAACCACCAAAGCGCTGCCGCCGTTACGGTTTTGCGGAAATGTGAGAAACCTCCCAACTCGAAAACTCATGTATATATACAAGATATATGTATGTATATCGGTGCGGCTGACGGCACGAGCGGTCTCATATACCCGTGAAAGTGATTTTTTCTTCTTGACAAAATGTATAAGCGGTCCCGTGTCTAGATGGCATGAGCGCTCCAAATGTACGAGCGGTCCCGCGGCCGGAGTTCAGATATAGCTGGGCGATAGCATAAGTGGTCCCATCCATGGTGGAAAGAAACTACCATGGTCCCATCTACACCTCTTTCAGTTTTATGTTGTCAGTAACTGAATCATCAGTTACATGGGGCGGCTCCCATCTGGGTAAATCCTAGTCAAACTACCGCCCAACTGAGTAAAGAATAAAGACCTAACTGGGTACACCTTCCTGAGCTCGCGACGGCCCATCTGGGTAAAAGCTTCATCTGCCTAAAAATTGGGTAAAATCTTATCCAGAGAGAAGTACAGCTGATTAAATTGATTTATTGCACTAGGTATATCAGGTACATAATAGGAACCTCCGTCAAACACTCATAATAACAACTCACTTAGGCAAATTACAGCGGTTGGCGATGTTTGTCATGTAGGCCATCTCGTCCTTGTCCTGTAGGTAGGTGTCTCAGCATTTTTGAGAAACTGAAGGTTGTCAGCAGCAGCCTTCCTGAGCTTATTGACACTGCCTCGCTTCCAGCTCTCAATTTTCGTATTTATTTCCATTTGTATCTCCTTAAATGCAGCTACCACGTGATGTATGTTGGGATGTGGGGTATAAAACTGTTTGTTGTAATCGGAATGGTACGATTCAGCACCTTTCTAGTTCAGATGGCTATACGGAAAAGATTCTATGCTGTGGAGAATAATGGAACGTCGCGTTCACATTTCAAAAAACAAAACTTCTTACCATCGATCAATATCTCGTTTTAGCATTTCAAAAGATACTGTTGGCTTTCGTCAAGTGACTTCGTAATAGTTGGAATAACCTTCTTGCATAGACAACATAGTTTTCCTCATTAGAGTGAAATTCGAATGCGGCAAACTCATTGAACTCGTAGAAGGCGACGTCAGCAGCTCCGTCCTTATAAATTTATTAGGCTTGGCCGAAATATCGTCTAAAGCCTTCCGCTTCAAAGTAGAACACAATCTTTCCCTTTCAAGTTGATCATTGTCTTCTGGCTCGTGCACATGCTCATTTTTAAAAGACGAAATTCGCGTGACGTTTGAATCGGTGCTTATAATCACTTTACACTGCCGATTTGCACAACGAAAAGTGATGGATCCGCACTTCATTACGCGAAATTGCGTAAATTTGTAATTGTCCACGACAATCGCGCAGTTACCCCGTTGGCTCATGAATTTTTGTTTTATTTGCAGGTCCATCACTCTAAACACACGAGTTGGTACTGACTAGTTGGAATGTTGTGAACATGATTAGGCTTATCGGCTTGGCGAGTTGGTTGGGGAAAGTCCGTGTCCCCACTTGGGCGCTCGCAAACCGACGGAGCCCTTCGTCGATTTACCCTGATGGGCGACGCCCGTTACATATCCGTATACTTAATTCATACAAACTTAATTTTCATAATGATGGAAAACTGATTCCGTAATGATGTTTTACGCTGGAGATGTGCGTTGGCTTGGTCAAGGACTTCAAGTCCTATTTTTGACGCTTTGATTGGGCACCTACCAAGTGTTCGTGAACGTAACAATTGAAACCACTTCGGGTGATTACCGGTATGATTAGTGCATGATAATAATATTACATAATTTTGAACGAGTATTATATCTACAACTACCCATGTGACAAAGTTCTAGTCAGAATTAAAACAATAAATTACTATGTGCTTTGTTTTCTTTTCATGAAAAATCCACTTTCGGAGAGGGGTTCATGTTACAAGTTCCAGTCATGCAGCATAACCGTATTAGCGAATTTTCGTTCATTTTCGTGTTATATGTATGGCAACAGTTAACTATATATTTTACGGTAAAACAATAACTTATTCCAATTACTACTCTGCTATTCAAACAAATTTTTTGGATGTCAAGCGGTAAATTTTTTTTTTTGTAGCATTGTTGGTCTTTTTAGTACTGAAATTTCAGCACATCGTTCAGCATAACTTTGTGCACAGATATGCTCATTTTTAGCCATTTTTAGTAATTTTATTCGGCTTTTTGTCTAATTTACTTGATGTTTTGGCGAAAGAATAGAATTTTACAATATATGCTTAAAAACATGGGATTGTGAAAATGGGAACGGGACCGCTCGTACAATTGGCCCTGCACCATATGGGGCTGCTCGTTCAACTGGGGCTGTACTCTAGGCTGGGGCTTGTTCATCTAGGGATGGTATATTGTGGGCCGAAATCTGGTTGATGATGATCGGCTATCGAATTTACTTGGTTTTCAAGACGATAAGCAGAAAGCTACGAAAGTGTTTTATTTTGTCACCAGGTCTCTTCTACTCCGATCATTTTCCCTTAATGAATAAAGAAATCAGTATTTTGCGCCTTCGAGTCTAACAACCTGGATTCGTTTACAGTTGAAAACGTGTTCCTTGGAACTCGGTTCAACTTAGACAGTATTCAAACTGAGATCAATCCATGGCTTACACTGAATCCAAACAAACCGAGTTCACTTTTTTTTGGTGAAAGCGGCCCTAAATTTTTGTTTATCAAAAACTGCAACAAATTAATTTTGGTTTATTATTTTCAATAGTTAACGTTTGTAATCGACTAACTACAAAAATTTTAAACACCCCGTTACAAGATGCGTTGAATCCAAAAATCGAAAGTAAAAAAAAATCGCTGCTAATTATTACGTAAAGGTATATTATTTCTGCATTAGATAGCCTTTCAACGCAGAACTTTTTGTTTATTATACATTATTTAAATGTAACTGCACAGACGTAGACGCTTGCCGATAAGAAATTAATTAATAAATAAAACGCCTGCACTTTACGATTCCCTGAATGTATAACGAAACCTGATATACAAGTACAATAGTATATTAGAATCTAAGTGTGGCCGCATTGACTAGGCACCCACCTACTGAAAAACTGAGATAGACAATTAATCAACTACCTTCGCTTCACCTGTCTGTCTACAGGTGACAAAAGTGATAATAAACTCAATTTCATGAGGTGAGAACTCCATTTGAATTACATCAGCTGATACTATAATTACAACACGGTTTTTATAACGCTAGTTTTGATTTAATCCCGTGTTGATAATAATTTTTCCTGTTAAAGATCTTCATCTCGATTTTTAGCGAATTTTCGTAGAAAATGAAGCTATTGAAATGGCTCGGAAAATTTTAAAATCAAAATTTTTGAAAAATTTCTTTGTTGAAATCCGTTTTGAGACATTCTGAAACGATTCGTATATATATATATATATATATATATATATATATATATATATATATATATTAATTGCTATGCAATTCTTAGGCCGACCCCCAATAATTTTTTTTAAATGTCCACTTTTTTTGTGTAACGTTTTTTGTCCCGAGATGGGAAGCGAGAGGTCGTGGGTTCGAATCCCGGCCAGGCTTGAAATTTTTTTTTTTGTTTTTTCTCGTGAGACGAAGGTCGTGGGTTCGAATCCCAGCCAGGCCTGGAAAAAAAATTTTTTTTTTCTTTTTTCTCGTGAGACGAAGGTCGTGGGTTCGAATAATCCCAGCCAGGCCTGAAAAAAAAAAAATTTTTTTTTTCTTTTTTCTCGTGAGACGAAAGTTGTGGGTTCAAATCCCAGCCAGGCTTGATTTTTTTTTTTTTTTTTTTTTTTTCGTGAGACGAAGGTTGTGGGTTCAAATCCCAGCCAGGCTTGTTTTTTTTTTTTTTTTTTTTTCGTGAGACGAAGGTTGTGGGTTGAAATCCCAGCCAGGCTTGAACATTTTTTTTTTTTTTTTTTCTCGTGAGACGAATTGCATAGCAAATTATACTCGTTTTCTACGCAGTAGAAAAGAGAAAAGATCCGGCGAGGCGCGAAGCGCCGAGTATAGATTAGGGGGGTCCAGGGGGGCGAAGCCCCCCTGGCGGGGTCAAGGGGCGGAGCCCTTTGCGAGGCCCGAAGAGCCGAGTTATATATATATATATATATATATATATATATATATATATATATATATATACCTATATATATATATATATATATATAACCATTACTGAGCGCCGTCCGCCGATATTTGACATTTGATTCAGATTTATTTAGATTTAAGATTAGGATAATGTATAATATTAACTGTTTTGGATGGGTATACCTAAGTGTTCTGCGTAGGAGGGCAATCTATATACAGAAATAAACCTTTGTGTAATGATTTGCTAATTTGCAGTTTTTTTCTTCTTACTAGTTACCTACTAAATAATAAATTTGAAAATAATAGTAATATAATACCTACTTGAAAACGTGAAAAATCTATTGATTTTATTTAAATCGGAAATCGAGCGGTGGATCGCATAGCGCTCTCGTTATTCAGATTGAAAAGGTAGGTACTGTCTCCTATCTAGATTTCTAATCAAAGTCATCATAATATCATATATTAAAGTAGGTAATGAACATTTAAATTAGTAGTCTTACCGTCAAGTGGTCTTCTCTTGGTCCTCTTTTCTGCATCACCTTTGAAAAAACTCTTCCTTCGTTTAGCACAATAACGAAGTCATAACCGAGTTTGTCATAACCGTTCGGCATGATGAAATAGATGTAAAATCGTCAAGAAATCGTAAGACAGTAACATTTTCGTACTAAGATATATCTTATATAGCTAATATTCTGGATATTTATCTCTCTTCTTTAACTGAAAATTTCACCTTCCCTTAATCTGGTCAACGAATTGCTTTATACCCATAAACTGTTGACCAAAAACGATAATGGGGACCTTATCCTCGACTCTGTAAATTATCCCGGCAAGAATCCTTAGCACAATGAACAGTTTATGTACGAAGAATCTTCCTCGTCGTGTGCCTTGCCCATCGTAAAACCTATTCTATTCTTGGCCCTCTAATTATGAAAGGATTAGGTAGGGTTTGTTGTTTCGAGGTGAAACAACAACCGTACGTACCTGCGTTACTCACCACCATTTCGACTGGGAGTAAATGACTCACAAGTTTCACTAAATTACTGTGTCGGTACCTGTTAGAAAGGTGATGAACTATTTCGAACCCCTCGACCTCCTCAAACCCATAATGTTAGAAATTTTAGTTTTAGTCAGTTATTATACACGCCGTTCAATTTTGGGAATAACTCTAGATTTAATAGTAAATGAGAGTAAATGAGTCAACAATTATTTTTCCGTTCGATAGAATGGGCCCTAGGAGCTTCAAGAAAAATAAAAAATGGCTAAATTTGGCGTTCACGACACAAATGCTGCTCCCACGTGTTTGAACCGATTTAAATGAAACTCACACCAGTGTTTCTAGATTTAAAAAAAATTAGACTGCACGCTGTATAGAAATTTTCTTATTTATCGCCAACAGACTACTCTGAAAAACCCACAACTTAATTTTAAACAAATTCAGGAATTGTTAGCCTTCAGAAGATATCGACACTTTTGTTTTGAATGTTTCCAAGCATTTTAGGAAACTCTAAAGAAAAAGAAAAAAAAAATTACTTGTAGTGAGTTTATTTATGTTTGCCTAAGGGTTGGATTGTAAAAGGGTTAATTACACTGTTAATTCAGGGTGTCATCAGACTATAATCTACGCTTGTAAATTTCGTCTGAAGGCCTCACGATTCCTAAATCAGTTGAAAATTATTTTGTGGAGTTTCTAGAGTTACTTGTTGGTGTTTTATCCAGTTATGGCGTGAGCTCTATCTAACGCGATGCATTCTGGCCTTACTGTGCCTTAAATAGGAAAATCCCTATACAGCAGCCTGATGTTGTTTGATGTAGAAACACTGGTGTGAGTTTCACTGAAAATGATTTAAACACGTGGGAGCAGTATTAGTTTCGTGAACGCCAAATTTAGCCATTTTTTGACATTTTTATCGAAGCTCCAAGGGTCCATTATGTCGAACGGCAAAATATGTATCGACTCATTTTCGATGTAGACACTCCAGTAAATATTTCATTGAGATTGTTGCCTGACTTACTGCGCACTCTCCTAGTGAGTGAACTATCTACCTACGTAATTAAAGACGTTTAAGACGTACGCTGGGTACTGAGTTGGGTTAACCAAAATGCATTTATATCTCAGTTAGCAGTTTTTTATTGTGCACAAAATTTCTTATTATAAAATTTGAATAACTACTTTACAGGACTCTAGGGACCCACAGTCTGTCCTTGATCGTCATTCGTAACGCTCACAGTACAGCTTTCAAAATAGTGTACAGTGAAAATGACTGCTTCATAGTCTGGAAAACAAAAACAGAGTGATAGGATTAACTGCACCGTTTAAGAGTGTCATTCAACAATGGGATTTCTACTGCATTCACTAAATACCTGCTATAATCACAGATGTGAATGTATTTGAAAAACTGGGCTTATATTTCAGTAAACAATTAAGGCAATAAGTATTTTCAACATTCCTATTGTCGTTGGATATTCAATCGACAATTTATGTTTGGTAATCCTTTCTTAACAAAATTTGAAATAGTGAATGAATTTTCAAGAAAGAGCTTATAATTAACTTGAATTATGTTGATGAGAGGGATGTAACTATTTCCCTCCATTGCTGATAGAAAATATCAAGGTATAAAATCAGAACAAGTCGAAAATAAGCACGGCTTGCACAAACAGTCCATCACAAACAACCACAAATCAGAGAATGACTAATTGCGTCCTGCAGGCCTAGATGCAGGCCTAAGTTGTGTCTAATATCAGAAAATGACAGAAGAGAGTCGGGGAAAAGTGAGTGATAAGAGTGCAGTCAGCGAGCTGGCTCCCACCCTATACGTCCTTCACGTTTACTCTCGATGCTTACCGTCGATTTGAATTGTAAAACCAGTTGTAGTGAACCAGTCGTTCACTTACACTCAGTTATGCAAGGAGTCTATAATTTGTGATTGACCCGTCTTTTGGAGGTTTGCATACGGCAGCAAACATGTAGGAGAGTTTCTTGCTTGCGCCTGTGTATAATATAAAAGAGAAAAAGTTCCAGTCATGCAGCATGATCGTATGAGCGAATTTTCGTATATTATCGTATCGTATAATGTTAAATTGTTAGTAAATTTGAGTTTTATGAGTGAAAATGTATTGATAAATATTAATTTATGGCGAAAAAAAAACTTATTCAAAAGAATAATCTGCTATTCATAAGGGGTTTTTGGATTTTTAGATTTTTCGAAGTTTTTATCGATTTGATTGAATTTAAGTAAGAACTTTTTTCAGCATAATTTTGTACATGCATTTTTGAATGTTCTACTTTACAGTTGATAAATTTTATTTGAGCAATATTCTGCTAAAAAATGAATTTAACGATTTTTAGCCGTTTTTTTTTTCACACTTTACCTAACTAGTTTTACCCTTAAGAACACATAAAATCGAGCATAACAAGTAAACTAAAAACTCGTGAGTTAAAGTGTTAAACTCTGATTTAACGGAGATGGGGAGATCTACGAGTATTGCCATTCGAAAAAATACGCAGAAACCAACCCCAAACACATATTTTCTAAGGAGGTTGTTTTTCACGGAAACCCTTAAAGTTCATAGGAAAAAAAATTATCAACATGCTAACATAAATTTCTCCCCCAATTAGCAAAGTTAAAGAAAAATTGACTAAACCGTTTGAAAGCTGACAGCAGATAAATGAAAGAAAAACGTTGATTTAAATTTTTTGTTCTAATTTTTTACTTTGGCCTTTTTTACCAATTAAAACTAACTAAAATAACTTCATTTTACAACAGAATTATAGGAAATTTTTTGAAGTTTTCAAAGGTATCCTCGAATTCGGGAACACTTTAGGAAATGAGGAAGTTATAGCCTTTTTAATGTAATAATTACAAAACACGAACAAATCTTAAAAATTGAATAACTCGACAACAAAGTGAAGAAAAAAAAAAAAAAAAATTCTAGGAGGCAATTTTTGTTGGAAATTATTTGTAAAATTGATCCCTGAAGTCCCTGAAGTATTTGTGTTTAACTCACAAACTTAAGTGTATTTTGTATGATAAATTTTGTGTTTTTAGAGGTGAAAATACCTAGTTAGCTGAAGTGTAAAACTTGGTTACAACGCGGTTCTGGAGATCTGCAAGTGTTACCATTTGATTCAGCGTAAAAAAATACTTAGAAGGTTATTTTTCAAGAAACCCCTCGATTCCATTGAAAAAACAATAATTGTCAAAATTAAAACATCGTTTTCTCCCTAATTAGCAAAGTAAAAGTGAAATTGACTACACCGTTGAAAAGATGAGATCATGGAGCAGTTTTTGCTGTTCTTGCATCTTGAAACAATATTAGTTTTCTTAGTTCAATTCCCGACTGAAATAACTCAAGGTTTCCCAGATTAGGTCAAAAAAATTTCATATTGTTTTTTTTTTTTTTTTTTTCATCCTAAACCTAAAATTTTGAAAAAGAACAGACATTTATCTGATACGAAATTCAATACTTTTTCCAACGATATCCTCAAATTTGAATTTACACAGCAAATTAAGGGAGTTATGATCGTTTTAGTGACAAAAGATCGAATATACCAAGTCAAATCTTAAAAATTGAATTACTCGAAAACTAAGCGTTTAAAAAGAAATCTCTTGGAGGAACTTTCGACCAGAAATGAGATTTAAAATTGATCCCTGAAGTTTCGTTTGCCTTAAACCGATCACCCTGTATAATAGAAAAAAGATAATTCGCTCATAACATCATACTGCATGACCGGAACTATTTAATTTTAATCATTTACTTTATTTTCGAAATTTCGAAAAAAAAGTTAGATGTCTTTAAAACTGATCACAATGGTTCCATAACAGTGCTTGGGTAAGATTGAAGCAAAAAGTCCTGGGTTCACATGAATATAGAATACAGCAAGTGCGTGTGTATGTGTTCCACGTACCTCAACGAAGGTGTTTAGGGTACAAGTAAAGACGGTGAATCCCGTGAATATGATTGGATTCTTGGCGAATTCCAAAATTACAATAATTGATTTTTTATCTTCTCTAGGGGCCTCGAACCAGTTCGTCAAATAGATGTTTCTGTGAATCTGCTGAAACTGCAAGGGAACAGATTACAGGGTGTCCCGCTCTTGGTCCGCGTACCTCAACGAAGGTGTTTAGGGTACAAGTAAAGACGGTGGATTCTTGGCGAATTCCAAAATTACAATAATTGATTTTTTATCTTCTCTAGGGGCCTCGAACCAGTTCGTCAAATAGATGTTTCTGTGAATCTGCTGAAACTGCAAGGGAACAGATTACAGGGTGTCCCGCTCTTGGTGTAAAAAAAAGAAAGAATTCGGTGAAACTAGATTGAAAATGAAACAAAAGCAACCACACTTTCCTAGCTCAATCCGTAGCCGAGATTTGGTTTTTTGGAGTTTTTTTCTTTTTTTCCCGAGAAAACTAGATTTTTTTAGATTTCTTAAATTCAAAACGAATTGACGCTTGTTTCCTATTAAATGAGTCTGAATGGTGTTAAATAAATATGAAAATAATTTTTTCTAATAGGTAATTTAACGTTGATTCTGAAAATGTGGTCAACAATTGAGAAAAGTTTATTTAAAGGGGGAAAAGATGGGTTTTATGGCACAAAACGTGGTTTTCTTGAAAAAAAATCTTCAAAAAATCTGGAAAACGGGTTGGCGGCGTTTTATCTATTGTTAGTCTAGTTTCACCCAAAGTTTTTTTTGTTGCACCAAGAGCGGTCCAGCATGTAAAGGTAGGCGTGAAAAGTTGGTCAACGTCTGCACAGGTACAACACTTCTTATGGGTTCTCTTAGCCATTCGGAATCAGCTCTTATTTCTTTTGCTTACCGAATATGTTACTTCTTCTCCATTCCAGCATAAAATCGAAAATGTCAATAATGAGGCAGTGGATGTAGGTAACACTTGAACCACAGCTTGGCCCAGGAATTTGGTGTCCTTTGAAAAATTCATAACATTACTAAATATTAGAAATAGGATGTAGGACGAAACACTAGTTTTAACATTCCTACCTAAGAGAAACGTAATATGTAAATGTCAGTAAGTTCGTTATCTACTCACTTTTGCACATCCATATATCAGCGCGCATGTTGTAAACACTGCTGCAAAGACTTGGTAACCAAACATTGAGTTGTTGTATTCCTTCAGATCTCTTTTTACACTGAAACAGGCCCACTTCGTGTTTTTATACTGCAGATTATGAAGGCGTACGTACACAATCAATTCGGTGCTGAATTATTCTGTGCCAATATGTGTGGGGATTATTTTTCGGATCACAACCAATATTCCTTATATATATATATATATATATAATTTTTTTTTTAACGATGAAACACGTTTTTGCTTGGGAATAGTCAAATTATTGTTCCGATATTAGGTGGACCATCCTCCTGAATATCTTCCTATTTACATTGTAATTTTAAATAAGTTCATATGTGGACTAGGTAAGGACAAATAATTGTGGTCGAGAATAATGCTTTTGCGGGGTGTAGTCACATGATGCAGTCCACCAATCTCGTATCCTGACTTTGGGAGGGGATAACCCCCACCCCCTGCCCAAACCATTCTGTGTAAAAAGGCAAAAGAACGCCCAAATTAAACACACATTCTCAGAACTCGACGCGTTCATTTAGATGTCCTACCCGCTACGTTTGCTTTGCAAGCAACTGTGGGGAAATTAACCTGTTTTGTCAAGACAAAACCTAAGTGCAGTAGAAATCATTATTAAGGTACCTAGGAAGTAATTTACAGTAACGAAACGCCAATGACTTTATTGTGCAAAAACAGACACTAATATTGATTTGTCACAAAAGACATTTGTTTACTCACTGATATTTACATGAAAAACAACAAGCGCTGAGTTAAAATAGGTAGTTGAAGACACATTCCCGTGGCTACAGTTGTCATAGTGTCTGAGCCAGGGTGAGTAGAGCATCCGACTATGGAAGGAGAGGTCCCAAGTTAGAATCCCAGATGGTACCTACTTTTTTAAGGGAGGGGGGGGGGTTACCATGGGTTCTACCGTGTGCGAAACTACCGTTGTCCGTTGCGGACTAGCCTGGTCAAATAGAAGGTGAAACTAACGGCAAACCCGCGGAATGTTTCCTTCAACAAGAACGGTTATCGTGTCCACCAGCTTGCCTGACAATGAAGAAGAATTGCTACACTCGTTTTTTTTTTTTTTAATGAAGGAATTACACATTCTATAAGATGTGTTATTCAACATGAAAACTGATTTTGAAGAATACTACAGTATAACTGTACTTCAGTATGACCAGCCCAGATGTGAAACTATTGATATCAAACATTCACTACATATTAGCAAAACTGCAATTCACCAAAATGTACTCCAATTTACGCTTTATTCTTCTTCAACATCTACTTGAATAAAATAAAAGAAAAAAAGTTCACCCTCACGGGCGGGGGAGTTCCTAATTTTTCAGTAAACATTCAAAAGCTGCAGTCAACCAGAAATAGAGGCGAAAAACCTGCAGCCAACCCGGGTTATTAGTCAGGGGATCGAGACGATAATTTTGGTGGGAAAATATTCAGGAAAAATCAGGGAAAAAACAGTTTTTTTTTGTAACTGTCTGCACGCGAATTCTGTAAAAATTTACAACCTTCTGCATTCCAGTGCGAACTCAACTGGACCGACGCTTCTGTGGCAGGCCGTCTTCCGTTCGACGCTGGTAACGAAACATCCCTTGTGACATATTTCGCGGTTGTTGAGCGGTCCAGTTCACGCGGATAGTCTGTGGTCTGCTTCGAAGTCTTTAGGCAATAAATGTGTTTTTGGATTTGTTAGATTTTAGGAAAAGATCATTAGGCCCCTTTCACATTAGGGGGTTGAATTGAAAGCTCGTGAGAGCTCATTCACAGGGACAGGCGACAGGAACGCCTCTGAAGTTAAAAACGCTGCTAATTATTTCACAAAGGTTCATTATTTTTTCAGTTGAGTATTATCGTAGTTTTAGTTGGCTTGCGTACGTCTTAAGACCCGTCCTACGCCCCTGGCGCCGTTCTGCTACGCCCCTGGTGACGTGCCACTATACCCCTACAAGGCGCCGCGCCTCCTCCCCCTCCCCCTCTGCCAATGTTTTCATCATTCCACTAAGCGTGCCAGGCGTGCGCGCGTATGTCAGTTTAACACTCAAAGCCTCGAAAAAGACACTTTTTCACCTATTTTTGGCTCATAGCACCCATGGGTGTGGAGCGATCGAGCTGGCGAGAAGTTAGGACCAACTAGACCCCAAGTGGAGTCTATGTGCGAAAGAACGGATTTTTTAAGTCAATTCTAAGGCCTTTTATGGCCCGGACGGCGAACGGCGAACGGCGGACGGACATTGCAAATTTGGATTCTGCGCACTTTGAAACGTAAAATGACAAAGTTTGAGGGGGGTTTTTAAAAATGTTTTGCTATGCGATCACATAGGCTTATTATTGAAAATAATAAACTAAAAAGGAGTCACAGACGAGACAATTTTTTGATAATTACGCGTGTTTAATGGATTTTTCGGATATAATTTCCAATATTTTGCATCCATTATTCATACGACGAGAAAGGGTCAGAGGTAAATTATTCAAAATTTACCACTTTTTCAGAAAAATCAATTTCTCATGATTCAAAAATAATAAGCTATATGAAAATTACTAAGCCAATGATGAATTTAAATGTTGTTATTTGAACGCGTTCTATTCGCAAGTAAAATATGAAAATCGCTTGAATCCAAGTCATCAACATGTATTTAGCTACGTCCACTCTATGGCCTAACCCGGGCGGCAAATTCGCTCGGGATTGTGTTCAGGCCAGCTCGTCCAGACTGTTTTGATAGTGGGGACGTACCCCGGCACAGCTTCTTCCGGTAATCTCGCTACTGTGCTGGTACCATCACGAGTGACAGGGTGGATGCTACCCTCGCAGCTGTTGCTGAAATAATTATGTATACCTGCTGTTACAACAGCTACGGGACGTAACCGCCGAGAAAGGAGACCGTCCTCTCTCTCGTTTTCATCTTTATAATAGTGGTGGGCGCGGTCCCACAACCAATCCTTGCACAGTTCAATTAATTTTAGAGTTTCTCCATCGGTCCACTCTTTCATGATTACAAATAAAAACTCATAAATGAGCCTGTCAAATTACAAATACGAAATTAAAACATGTATTTTTTTTTAACTCGTTGTACTAGGCACTAAGACAGTTCGTTAGGAGGGTGGGGTTAGGATGGGGTTAATATGAGGTTAGGGTGGGTGATGAGGTTAGGGTGGGGTTAGGAGGGTGGGGTTTGTTCAGGCTATCCCTAATCATCTTTTCCCAATTTCTATACAAATCCAAAAAAAAATTACATCTCTACTCAGTAAGAAAGTGCTTTTGGAATATGATCAGAGTATGCTGGAGATATGAGATAAAGGTGACCAGTTCACGTTCTCTCCTAGTTTTGAATTGGGCCATTTCCTATTTTAACGTCCACGTTAAACAATGTTGTTGACAATGAACATTACTGTGTTTCTACAATCGATCAGGCTAGTTTGGTTGTCAGCACCATAACGAAGATTTAACGTGTTGGTTTGAATTAGTTTTTATTGCAGTTCTAAATAAATAAGTACATACGCGAGGACGCATTCAAAGTTCTACAAAGACAGTGAGTTAATTTGTACCCTTCGATATATATATATATATATACATATATATATATATGAATATGATAATGATTTTCCCGAATTGCTGCAGCTGGTTGGCGAATAGTTGTAAGCAAGCCGATTGCCTGACGTATTGGTATCCCTATTTTTTCGTGATCTTTAGCTAGGTTCATGTTTTTGCTCCATCACTATATTCGTTGCATTCCTATCGTTGATAATCATAGCGCATTTATATAAACCCTCAATAAACGTAGCTAAGTACATTGTTATTGACTCAAATTACATTTCTTCCTATCCAACATTCATTATGATGTAATAAAAATTATATAAAAAAAGCCTGAAACATGACCTCATGATCGAACTTATTCTAGATAGCTGGTATATATTCTGCTATGGAAGCCATTGTTCAGCCCTTTTATAGTGCCTAGAAAGACCTAGCACCATTAACATGAGCAAGCGGCCTTCGACCAATTCTTCTGTAACTTTGGAAAAGAGTTTCAGAACTTAAGTTCCAGTCATGCAGCATGATCGTATAGGCGCGAATTTTCGTCAATTTTATCTTATTACAGTTTTGTTAAATGGTTTTGAAATTGGAACACCTTGAGAGCGTCGGCATTGTTAAATAATATCAATATTATGGCAAAAATGTATTCTAAATAGTTTTGGGCTATTAAAAATTTTTTTTAAGATTTTTAGTTTTTTGATGTTTTTATCGATTTGTTAGCTTTTTTTCAAATGTAAGTGATCTTTTGAAAGTTTACCAATTTCATGAGCTTAAAAAGTGCTGTCCTAAAAACTCATCGTTTTTTATAGAATGCTTGATTTTCCGGCAAAAGAACAAACTTTTTATATCAATCCCAAGATAGTTATCCTTTGGAATGACATACAGGGTGTCCTAAAAGGACCTCCTCCCCCACCCCTTACGTTTTCCCACAGCTTTGGAGATGTCGAAGTGTTACTTGGTTAGCGTTTTTGAGGTTCCTAATACGAAGTTTTATCAGGGGAGGGGGAGGGGGGAGGGGTGAGGATAAAAAATAAAATTAAAACAAGAAAAAAATCCAAACGTGTTCGGGCTACCCAGAGGGTGCTTGGAAATAGTATTACGAGGGTATGAAATATGAGGGTTTTGGGACCTTGGTTTAAAGATTTTTTTAGAGCTGAACACGTCTGTGAAGCCAGAATTGCGATATATTATTCTGTTCCCAGGGTAGAGCTTATGAACCATGAAGTAGCGCGATTTTTCCTAAAGATACCTACCTATCTTCATAGAAAATCACCCTTCTTCATATTAGCTCTACTCTTCAAATAATCTTCGAAACTCGACAAAAAATGGAGAAAAAAGTTTTTCAAGTAACCAATAAGTACCCCCCCCCCCCTCCCCCCTCCTTTGGGTTACCCCAAAAACTTTTGAATTTTTTAAAAATTTAGTAAGTTTCAGGAACCCCAAAAACGCTTTTCAAGTTTCATCTGAAAAATTGTGGGGAAAATGTTGGAGATTTGGGTATGTATACTTATGAAAAAGCCTTGAAATCCAGAAACGTTTCAGAATGCCTCAAAAATAAATTCCATGGAAAAACTTTTGAAAAAATTTCATTTTAAATTTTTTGGAGCGAAAATTCGCTAAAAGAAAAATAGATACTTTCCCAATATTACAGAAAATTGCTTACCTGCTTTATCTATGTGAGGTCTTTTGAGATCGTTTTAATCTCTACGCCATACCGATAAATATACAGCTTGGAATATCACGGAAGCTTGTGAAGTCTTGTCTAGTAGCTACCATCTGATTATCTATTTCTGTATCAATTAGTTGTAGATTAGATACTCACTCAAGCAGCATGACGTGCTTCTTCACCATGGCCTTAAGCTGCCTCCGAGATATTTCTGGGTTATGAGGGTCAAAGTTCAATTTCTGCCACTCCAACGCAAATCTCACGAGTTCCGAGCGAAAAACGAAGAGCGAGTTCATCAGGATACAGCCATCGACAATAGCCTCCCATGCTATCGCTTGGAAACTCACTGCCTATCAATCATAAACTGGAGAAGTACGTAATTCACATCAAGTAGGTACATAGTACATAAGAAGAAGGGAAAGCGGGCACCATTCGACCTCTTATCTAATAGAAGATAATTCCTTACTTTTGACAATGGAACTGATACGGCACCGTCTACACCCTAGCCTACACATTCCCTTAAAATGCCATCAATCGGATGAAAAATGTGGAAATTGAGCTTGTTACAAGGACTAACGGACACGACAGACAGACACACACACACAAAGACACGGAATGGAAGTTGTTCAGAATAGTCTAAAACGTAAAATGTGAGTGGAAGTTTTGATTTAGAAGACAAAATTCTTTTCATCTTCCGAAAGTTAAAAAAAAATCTATTGCACCTATTAATAACTTGTTAATAATATTGTTTTGAAAATACAGATATATGTATTCAAAACTAAAATACATCACTGAGCTTTGTTCATTATGATAGATGTTTCACTTTACTGCTTCACAAGTAGGCAAGATCAAGTGGTTTGGTCCGCTCAAGTTTTCTTGTGATGTCACTTGCGTCGACGAGGCGGACAGCTTCCTCGTTGGCATGGTATCATAGCCGATGGAGATGACACTCAGCTTGTCGCTTTACAGTCTCTCTTACTGTTTCGACCTGATGTTCGTGATGGAGATGTTCATTTCGAAAGTACCATTGTGCATTAACCATATTTCGTTGTACATTATTCTGGGGTCGTTGGATGATGTCTTGGTTTGATTGAGTCGTACAACCCCACAGCTAGGCTCCATAGGTTCAGACAGGTTTTTAAGGACCTGGTTATACAGTGTTAGCTTGTTCTGGATCGACAGCTTCGACCGTCTTCCCATTAGCCAATACATTTTTATGAATTTCAGTAGGAGTTCTTCCTTCTTTTTCCTAACATGGGTTCTCCACATGAGCCTGGCATCAAGCGTCATACCAGCTTTGTTAGCATAAGGAATAACTTTGCCCTTGAGATAAACAGTCAATTCTTTTGTTAGCGAACTTGAAGTCTAACGACTTAATTTCGTTTTCTCCATTTCGCTGTCCATTGTTGAATGCCGGATAGGAACAGGTTTATCTTGGTGGTTGGCTCAATTTATGTACAAAATTATGCTGAACAATGTACTTAAAATTCATTAAAATTTGATAAAAAATCAATAAAAAACTGCAAAAAAATCTAAAAATTCAAAATCTCTAAGTACCTATTTTAATAGGAGATTATTATTTAGAATACGTTTTTCGCCATAAAATTAATAGTTAACAATTTCCTTGGACTCAAAAAGCTCAAACTTCAAAACAATTTAGCATCATCATACGATAATTTATGAAACTTCGCTAATACGATCATGCTGCATGAATGGAACTATTGTATTACACAATAACGGCGTTTTTGGAACAAACTTCTTTGTACTGGATTTCTTTGGCGCTGACTGGGATTTTCCCTGCTTCTGTTGTTAAGGTAGGTATGCCTATGCCCAGCTTCAATGGTTACTGGCCAGCCAAGATAATTTGCAGTTTGGTCTCCAGAACAGTTGCATATTTTGCTGTTGTTTCTTTGGGTTTGGTGCATTACTCAGTGAGATGGCCCTTGGCACATTTGACACACCGAGGTGGCTTTGCACAATAGTTTCTGGATTGGTTAAACTCCTGGTGAGGTAGATGTTTTATTGATTTTATTAGGTGCACTGTTACGCACACTTTGAGAACCTGCTTTACTTTGTAAATTTTCTCGAAATCCTGATTTTCAATGAACATATCTAGTGGATTTTTTGATTTCCACTCCTGCATTCTACTTACTTGGAGTACAATATTTGAGCCGAATTGGTCTTTTAGATCATTGAGGACCTCCTCGGTTGACCATGATTTGTGAATGCCCTTGATTATCAATTTTATGGGCCTATCCTGTTTATTTTGATAGGTATAGTGTGGGGTAACAGCGCGAAAGCTATCTGAATCTACATTATTACTTTTAACCACATCATTTGACATAATGGTAGGACAACTATTTTCCAGGAACCATTTTCTTCAAGGCTGGAAAGGACGAAACCCTCTCAATATGAACATGAAGAGGAGGTTAGGGCTCTTATTTGGTTTTGTCTTAACTAAAGAATTTATTCTAGGAGGAGTTATATCAGATTTCTTCCTTTTATGCCCCCTTTGGATCTCATTATCCCATTCTGTATAATATTCCTTGTCTGGGGGAGCCGCGGGGGAGGGGGAGGGGGTGACGTATTTCATTCCACCAGACGTATTTCATTCCACCGGACGTATTTCCTTCCATGAGAGAAGTTTCCGGGATGTTGTTTAAACAATCTTCTTGTTTCTTAGCTTGAACTCACGCTTGCAAAATAAGGTCAGCTAATGTTAACATCATTCCGCTCCGGCGAGAAAACACTCGCGGAGACGACCGTTTTGTTTTTCTCGATGTTACCTATTCAGCGGTTCGGACGAGACTATCTCTCGAACATGAAAACAATGCTTCCGCTACCAATAGGTCGACTCGGAAGCGATTATATGAATATGTGAATATATGATATACGACGTTTCCGTTTACTGTGATCACAGACAGCGTTGGCCGTCGACCAATTTAACGGGGAATGTGCATGAACCCGATGTGCCCAATCGGTTTACAAGTCTTTGGACTACCGGGGATGACCTAAGCTTTTTGCAAATTAGCTTTTGCTTTCTGCAAGCTTTCCAGGCGCTAACTCTCCTTAGGATTGAGGTAAAAAATCCGTTCTTCCGCCAAAAATCAAGCTTTCCAAATGAAAGGATGAAACCGTTGGCCAGCAATTTTTGAGCTCATTAAATCGCTTAAATTTCAAAAAATGTACCTACCTACTAAAGAAATCACTAATAATGGCTAAAAACAGGTGAAAATAGTATATTTATAATTTTTACCCGAAATTTAGTCAAAATAAATTAATTAACGAAGAAATAGAACATTAAACAAATTATGCACAAATAAAGGCTGAAAAATGTGCTTGTCTCATTTGCTTGTCATTTGCTGAAAAATCGATAAAAGCTGAAAGAAAAAGCTTCAAATCCAAAAACTATTTTGATCGCAAAATATATTTAGAACAAGTTTTTTCTACCATAAAGTTGGTAGTTGACAATCTCTTTGCACTCAAGATTTGCAAGTCAAAACAATGTTACATAATATGATACGATATTTTACGAAAATTCGCTAATACGATCATACAACATGATTTTTGAATTTTTAAATGAAATTAGATAGAATTCTAAGAATAGAGACACCAACTGAACTCTTCTACGTTTATTAGTTTCTGTCTATTGAATGCTCGGCAGTAGAAGCGTTGTTTCTGTTCTGACCTCATTCTCGATAAGCTGACAATGATTTACATAGTTACGTACCTCCTTGCACATACTAAATAAGTAGGAACGTCTTGTTATTCTAGAAATACTTTTTTCTCCTTGTACAAGTAGTACTCTAATGGTCCGTTCCAGTGGTAATAGAAGTTTCAATATTTTAAACCGACAGAAAAAAATATTTATCAGGTACAATTTTTCTAGGTTTCCAAATGAGAAAGCGAGCAAGCTTGAGCCCCAGTTTCCCAGGGACCAGCAAATTGGAAAATACACAAGAAAATACGTCGGGTCCTACAGCAGAACCAGGCCCTTCAACTCCTGCGCAAGCCTAAATAACCTTTCATTTCATTTAAACCTTTCATTTAATTTCAGGAATAAGTAAGCCATGTAAACGACATCGGTAGATGGGGTGGCAAAATGTTACCAGATATTGCACGAGGAAAAAGACATTTTGAAGAACCGTTGGAAACTTGGTCTTTATACAACTTATCTGAAGGTGCTATACACCTTGGAAGAACATTTCAATACAGATGGTTAGAAAAGTACCCTCCTTGGCTAGTTTATTCTCGGCGTTTAAAAGGACCTTTTTGTTTGTATTGCGTATTGTTTCCTGCTACAAATGTTTAAGGTCTTCAGGGTTCATTTGTGACAAGACCTTTTACAGAATACAAAAACATGCAAGAGCACTGCGCGAATCGTGTTGAGGGTCGGTGGCACCTAAGCTGGTCGTCCACTGGGTCGGTGGAGCGGCGCGGCGAGGCGCTAAAATCTGGGCAGCGTCGACAAACTTTTCACACACACACACACACACACACACACACACACACACACACACACACACACACACACACACACACACACACACACACACACACACACACACACACACACACACACACACACACACACACACACACACACACACACACACACACACACACACACACACACACACACACACACACACACACACACACACACACACACACACACACACACACACACACACACACACACACACACACACACACACACACACACACACACACACACACACACACACACACACACACACACACACACACACGCACGCAAGCACGCTCACGCTCCCCCCCCCCTTTCCCCGGATCAATTCTAACAAGCGTCCCTTTTGTTAACGAAGCCTTACCTATAAGATATAGCTTCAGAGGGACGTCATATGAAAACTGTTGGTGAACAATGAAGTGAACAAAAAACCTATACCTAACCTTGCTTTGAAGGCAACATAATTCACAGCAATTCGTCAAACGGTATACATTTTGTATGCGGTCTACCAAGTACAAAACGCTCTGTAGTTATCTATGATGAAGTTGTGAGGAACGAATAATACTAATAATTTCATTCAAATTTGTAAATTACTTACTGCTTTTTTGGTCCCATCGTGGACGATGAGCGTACTTAGCTGAACGATTCCTACATCTATGTGAAAAAGTTCCAGTCATCTTAGGAGTGAATTTTCGTAAATTATCATATTATATTACATGTTACCTTGTTTTGAAATTTGCAACGAACAGTGCAAACAGTGCAACAGTTATGAAATTTGAGCACTTTGAGAGCAAAGAATTAGTTAACTAGGTACCAATTTTATGGCAACCAAACTCGTTCAATACAATATTCTGGAATTCAAAAATTTGAAAATTTTAAGCTTATTTAAGAAGTTTTTACAGATTTTCAGCAAATAATAATAAAATTAGAGTACATTTTTCTGCATAATTTTGTGCATACATTTTATATTATTCTACTTAGTTCGTTGTTGATTAACTTTTTGTTTTATCAATAAGTTAAGGAAGGAGCAACATCAGTGTACGAGACTTAAGCTAGAAAAAAAAGAAAAAAAAAAGCGTTCGGACTAATACAATTTAGATAGGTACCTATAGTACAAAAACGGGAATATACAAGTAACAGGGGATAGATGATTGACTTTTCAAAAATAATTTAACTTATTTCTCAATTTAGGCAACACTGAGAACTTGAAAATTATAAGGCAGAAGTAATCTTTGCTACGGGGATCTCACACTGAGTGCCTCGAGAAAACGGGGAAGCTCGAGGGATGCAGGGAGCTTCCTGGATGGAGAAAATCCAATTTGACATTTTTTTTTTTTAAATTTTATAAACAAAACCAATTTAAGCGCATATAACTTACATACATAGAAGATTTACATACTTACAATCAGAAACATGAGGAACGGTTTAGGAAAATTTTCCACTCCCGGGTTCACATTGAACGTATTCCCTGTGAGCACCATTTTAACAATCAGTATTGGTGAAGCCACATTGCCGCTGATATAGAAGGCTTTCAAGGCTTTCTTCAGAACACGCTGCGAAAATGGGAATTCGTATGATTAATATTTGAATGGGAAATAGGGTTTTTTCGAGGTAGAAAGGAAGAAACTCGTGGATGATATACAAGAGAGAAACCCTTCATGTGTTTGAGCACACCGTCAGTCTCTCTTCACCATTATGTTTACAAATCTAAGAATTATTTCACCCCAAGGTGTACGTGTTATGAAATAATCATAATTCAAAACCACCATATTTTTGGATATCTGAATGAGGACCTAATTGAATCTCAACCGTAGTGATCTTGGAATTTCTGAGTTCAATCGATTAACAACGCAAAATAAATTTCCGATATTTTCAACGTTGGTATAAAAGTTATAGTTACAGCGAATTTTCGTAGTTTATCGTATTATATTATGTTACTATGTTTGAAATTTGCGCACGTTAAGTGCAAAGGAATCGTTAACTACCAATTTTATGGAGAAAAAGACTTGTTCTTCATAATACTATGCGATTCAAAAAATATTTGGATTTTTAGCTTTTTAAAAGTTGTTATCCATTTTTTGGCAAATATGGGAGTTATCGTTTGGAATATCATATATATATATATATATATATATTATATATGACATTCCAAATGTCATATATATATATATATATATATATATATATATATATATATATATATATATATATATATATATATATATATATATATATATACGACATTCCAGACGATAACTCCCATTACAATAGCTTCATTTTTTACGGAAATTCGCTAAAAAATCTGCAAATTATTACACAAAGGTTAATTATTTATGTATTGGATAGCCCTTCTACGCAGGACACCGTTCTATAACTATTAAACGAAGTCTATTATGCATTATGTACCTAACTGCATAGGTGTAAAATTGTACCGAAGATAAATGAATTAAATTCAGTAACACACTATTGTGTATTTGATAATTACTAACCAAGTCGGGAACAGTGAACATGAAATGAGATTTCGCATTTTCATAGATTGACTGTAATAACTAATATAAGTAACACAGAACGTGGCAAAAAACGAGAGGTAACTGTAGTGACACATGGAAAAAAGACATTAACATCATGAACCCACACCCAATCCCCAACTTTGTACGGCGGAAATCGTGTTTTCCGATCATACGCCTCCTTTTGACCCTTCATTCTAAGTCCAGCATGGTTTTGAGCAAATAAGTGGGTAGCTTCCAAAGATTTGCGTAGTTTTAGGGAGTAGGCTGTAGATAGGGGAGGTTTGGGTACAGGGGGTGTATGTAACAGCGAATTAGGAAGCCGGAGTTTTCGCCCAAATATGAGTTGTACTGGGGTGAACCCTGTCGATGTTTGGGGAGCAGATCTGTAGGCCAAGAGAAACAACGGTAGTTTTTCATCCCAGTCATCCTGGTTTGAATTCACAAACATTTCCACAAACTTTGTAAGAGTACGGTTCATTCTCTCCACTAGTCCATTGGATTGTGGATGAAGAGCTGTAGTTCTTGTTCTCCGTACTCCGAGTAGATCACAAATTTCTCTCATGAGATTAGCTTCAAAATTTCTCCCCTGATCTGTGTGTATCTCGATAGGTATCCCATTGCGACTAAATATATTTTCGACAAGAGCAGCAGCAACAGTTTCAGCTTCTTGGCCCGGAATGGCCACTGCTTCTGGCCACCGTGTGAAATAATCCACTGCTACCAACACGTACTTATTTCCTCTTTTTGAGGTAGGAAATGGCCCAAGAATATCAACCCCTAGTCTATCAAAAGGGCCACCATCCATCATCTGTTGTAATGAGGCAGTATTGCGCTTGCCTGGACCTTTATATTTCCTGCACATCTGACACGTACGACACCAAGCTCTGACATCAGAGGTCATTCCAGGCCAAAAGTAATTCTGTCGAACTTTGGCAAGTGTTTTGAAGTATCCGAAATGACCACCAGTAGGTTGATCATGGCTTTCTTTCAGTACCTCTTGCATGAGTGCTGTGGGGACTACCCATTGAAGCCATGATGTTTTTGGAGTCGACCATTTATGATACAGCTCCCCTCGATGTACTTCGAATGAGTCCCAACGGTTAACCAGCTGGCGAGTTTTCTCATTTTTGTCCAAGAGATCTGTTACACCTGGTTTCCATGTGCCCCGCAGTTTTCTCTCCAAAATGAACTGTATAGCTGGGTCTTCTCTTTGCCTTCCTCGCCATTCTTGATTTCCTAATGTAATGACTGCAACTTCCTTCAACTGCCTATCATTTTCTTCTCTCTTGTTGCAGTAATTGCAAAGGTTCCCACATGCCCTGCGAGACAACCCATCTGCATTACCGTGACTCTTACCAGCTCGGTGTTCTATGTCAAAGGTATATTGCTGGAGGGTTTCTAGCCACCTAGCCAATTGACCTTCTGGTCGGTGAAAAGACGTTAACCATTTGAGGGCAGCATGATCCGTTCTCAGTTTAAACCATTTCCCAAACAGATATTGGTGGAAATGCCCCATGCTCAACACCATTGCTAAAAGTTCACGTCTCGTGGCACAGTAATTTTGTTCCTGCCTAGATAATGTGCGGCTGAAATAGGCAATTACCACTTCCTTCCCATCCTTCTCTTGGGATAGCACTGCACCAACACTATGAGCACTGGCATCGCAATCCAGGATGAATGGCTTTTCAAACTCAGGGAACGCCAACACTGGAGAAGTTGTTAGCAGTTTCTTTAACTGTTGGAAGCTACTCTCACACCGTCTGGACCAATTAAATTCAACAAACCCTTCAGTCAATTCTGTCAGTGGCTTAGCAATCTCTGCAAAATTCTTAATAAAGCGCCGGTAATAGGAACCAAATCCTAGGAAAGCCCTCACTTGTCTCTTGTCAGTGGGTGTGGGCCAGTCAACAACAGCACTTGTTTTCTCAGGGTCACTTTTCACTCCTGCCTCAGATATAATGTACCCTAGATAGGATACTTCCTTCTGAAAAAAGGAACACTTCTTAAAATTTACTTGTAGGTTCGCCCTGTCCAAACATTCAAAAACCTTCTCTAGCTTTGTGAGAACTGTGTCAATATTAGGACCAAACACGATCGCGTCATCCAAGTAGACCAATGCAAGATCTGAGGGGATGATGGCTTCCATTAGCCTTTGGAACGTAGCTGGAGCATTTGTCAGCCCGAATGGCATCACCTTAAACTGCCATAATCCTTTTCTATACAAGCTGAATGCTGTCTTTTCTTTGTCCCCTTCCTTCAGTGCTATTTGCCAATACCCATATTTTAAATCAATGGTGCAAAACCATTTGGCTCCCTGAAGGCTGTCCAGTAAATCTTGAGTGCATGGTAAGGCATAGGCGTCTTTTTTCGTGATCTGATTAAGCCTGCGATAATCAACACAGAATCTGGTTGATCCATCTTTCTTAGGCACAAGAACAACTGGTGAGACCCAAGGGCTCTTGGATGGCTCAATGATATCCTGGTCCAACATTTCCTTGATTAGCTTGTCAACATGGGTTTCTTGTGCGAATGGCATTCTTCTAGGAGCTTGCTTAATGGGGCCCCTTTCTCCTGTATCGATCCCATGTTGTACTGTATGGGTTCTCCCTAGAGGTTTTCCATCTTCTGCAAATATGTGTTTAAATTGCTGGAATAAATGTGTAGCTCTTCTGTAAGATTGTGATTCGTGGCCCAGAGGTTGATTCTCCCGCGAGCCTGGATCACAAGCCTCTGCTAGGCACGATGCTTAAGAAAAATGCACATTTTTCTAAAATGAGATTAAGATGGCTAACATACATCTCTCAAATGACGAGTGACATTCGTCATATTTCCGGAGGAGAGAGCAACGTCGTCGCCGACGCACTCTCCAGACCCTTCGATCCGGTTGAAATTCAAACGAAATCGATTTCAACCCAGACGGACGAGGGTCCACCCATAGCTGAAATTTCGAAAATTACGGCTGCAATAGAATGCAATCTTCTACTGCACATTTCAAATTCACAAATTCGCTCTCCCCCTACCGCGGAGGACAAATTGAAACTCACACGAGTTGAATTCTCTCAAGGAGAAATTTGGTGTAACCTAGACCTCGGACACCCTAGACCTTATATTCCAAACGAAATAAGGGAAGAAATAATAAGCCAAATTCACAATTTGGGACACCCAGGTATACACTCTACAGTGTATAAAGTTAAACAACGATATTTTTGGCACGGACTACGTGCAGATGTCTCAAACTGGGTCCGAGCGTGCGAAACTTGCCAACGAGCAAAAATCACGCGCTCCGTGAAACTCCCTTACTCCGAATTTGAAACGGCAAACAAATTTTCACACGTACACGTGGATATTACCGGACCCTTACCTTTAGCAAAAGGAGGGAAACGTTACATTTTGATGATGGTTGATAGAGACGGGTTGGCTAGAGGCAGTCCCTCTTTAACAACATCGAAACAACCACAATCACAAATGCCTTTATCAATATTTGGGTAGCTTCAAAGGGCGTACCTAAATACATCACAAGTGATCAGGGCACCCAATTTGAATCAGATCTGTTCAATTCCATTATGGAACGTCTCGGAGTAAAACATACTCACACGTTACCATACAAACCATCAACAAACGGTATGGTAGAACGCAGAAATAGATCTTTGAAAGAGGCTCTCAAAGCTCAAAACGAAAATTGGCTCGATGCACTTCCCAAAGTTCTACTCGCCATGCGTACGGCAGTAGACCCGGCGACCGCACGCCTTTCCAAAAAGTTTACGGGATTGACGTACCACTCCCAGGAGACATTTTCGTAACTTCTACGAACCTTTCGGAACCTCTTTTCTTCCGACCTACGCATATTAAACATAATAATACGAAATATGCCGTAAACATGCCCAAAAATTTGGATACATGTACTCATGTCATCAGAGTGCCCACACAGCTCACCTCTCTGCAATGTCCTTACACGGGACCATTCAAAGTGGTTAAAAGAGATAAGTTTTCGGTTACTGTGCAAATTGGCGAACATACTAAGAAAGTTCCCAAACAGCAAATCAAGCCAGCTTATACTCTACACTCGGAAGAAGCTGTATCGCAAGGACAATCTGTGTCACAAAATCAGACAGAAAATGAGGAGAAAACTCCCCGGAAATCCGCCAGAGGGCGCGTTCCTTCTACCAAATTTGACGAAGTGGGTGACTGCACTCAAAACAGGCCACGCCCATTTTTCTCGGGTAGGAACAGTGGGAGGTATAAATATGGAACACCCCACAGCCAGAGATCATACCAATCTCAACCATGGCAGCCTCCAGCTCTCCAATGCTCACCGAGGAAGTAGAAGAATTTCTCCTCGCAGAGGAAACCCTCCCTGCTCCGCTCGGCCCACTCCCGCCTTCGCCGAAGAGAGAGAGAAGACGACCAACGCTCCCACAGAGGTGGTTTGGACGAGGCCCCGGCCCTTCCAGCCACCAGCTCCACCCGCCCAGCCACTGCCTACACCTCCGCCCGCTCACCAGCTACCAGCGGTACCCCGACAGTGGATAAGCTCGGGCGACGTGCCGGTGCCTCGCTGGGAGGAAATGAAGAAGAAGACTTTCTGCCACGTCGGTTCGCAATCGAAACCGACGAGGCCGGGGCGCACCACAGGAGAGACACTGCCCCAACTGGCGAGGCTAACGCATTAGCGGTCCAGTCAATAACTTGAACTTGAAGAGCTGGAACATCACACCCCCAGTGATGCACAAACGGAATTCGATTCCCCTTGACAATGAGCTGGTTTTGGTCAAGGTCCAGGCATGCTTTAGCTTGCTGCGAGAAATCCAAGCCAATAATAGCTTCATTGCTGATCTCCACAACTAGAAAGGGATGAGTCCACAGATGTCCCCCTAACTGCACTGTAGCTCGAATTTCCCCTGATACATCCATCTTGATACCTTGCACAGTTCGCAGCTCTTTATTGGAAGGGAAAATAGGAAGAAGAAGACTTTCTGCCACGTCGGTTCGCAATAGAGACACTGTAGCTCCTGTATCAATAAGAAAACTACAATCCATCTTATTTATCTTAGCATTAACAAACAACGTCACCCCCCTTGTCCGTAGAGTACTAACAAAGGAGGGCATTCTCCCGCGAGCCTGGGCTTGCCCATTTTCCCAGACTCGCTCTATTTTTCCTTATTCTTATTGGGACACTGGGATCTGCAATGACCGACTTGTTTACACCCCCAACATTTATTGTTTCCTACAACATTTGTATCCTCCTTATCTGAAAAGGGAGCAATAGCCTCAAGCTGCAGTGCCACTGAAAGAGCATCTTGGATTGATGAGGGATGACTAAGCTTAATCATTTTCGCAAGATCCTTACTTCTTAGAGCGTCAATGAACACATAAATTGATTTTTTGCTTCTCATCTCTCTCGGTTCCCTAGAGTATGCACCTCTTACCAGCCGTTTTACGTCGTTGGCCAAATCTACGAGAGACTCAGTTGGCCCTTGAACTTTCGATCTGAGCTGTGTATGGAAAATAGGCTGTAGCCTCGTTTGCCCGAACCTTTCACCCAACGCCTCCACTAGGGAGTAATAACAAGTTGTTTCTCCCTCAGTCAAATCAGCTAAAACCGTTAATGCTGGTCCTCTTAGACTCTGAGCCAATTTTTCCCCTTTCAACTGTTCCCCCCAGCCGTTTGATTGAGCAGTGACCTCAAGATGGACCTTATATTCCTCCCAAACAGTACTTCCATCATACGGTAGAAGAGATGCATCCTTAAGAGTTACTATATCCTGCGGCCTACATGCTAATGGACGCATATACTCGTCAGGACGTTGAAGTTCAGATTCTCTCGTTCGACCCAGAACCTCACTAAGTTGCTGCTGCATATTCAACAAAAGATTCTCAACTGCCGAAATCCTCCTGTCGATGTCTACGTTGACCGAATGGGAACTTGTTGGCTGAGGTTCTTGCACAAGAGTCCGTGATGGTTCCATGAGGTCACTGAGCTGAACTCTGTGAACCAAACCATGAACCAAAACTTCCGTCACCCCCTGCGTGCTTGCCACACCCGGTAGTGGCTCATTATTAGCTGGGTCTACTGCACGTTGACGAGTACTGATCGCTCGATGCACAGTTGCGGTTTTTCGTGGCATAATCGTTCGGAGCGGCCCCCAAAATGTAGAAACAGTTAGAACAATTTCCAACAATAACTGTTTTTATCAACAGGTCAAACACAACAACAGGATTTTTTAGTATAAACAACCTAAACTCATTGGTGACAGCCAGGTGATTCAAGTTCCTACAATATATTAAATTAACACAGGATTGAAGAGCATAACACTGGATTGGGATTTCTCTGCATCAGCACATCAGGGTCTCTGTATCTTGCTGGGAGATGACGGGGCCGGGTTGGCCGGGCGATGTGACTTTGACGGTAGACGGTAGGGGCTCTTGGTCTCGGAGAGCTTGGCGAGTAATGCTGGGGCGTAATCTGTGTGCCTCGAGTGGTGTGTGCTGGTCGGGAGTGATGATTCTGATTTCGAAGCCGTGGAACCTCAAAAGACTTTGAGGGACCGAAAGTAAGACTCTTCTTTGGCTAAGCCAGTGTACCTCGCAACTTGTCAATATGGAGCTAAATCCTCCTTCCTGAGACATCCAACTGAACAAGGTAATGACGCTACCCAAATCTCTCCAACACTTTACCAAGCACCCAAACTGAGTCGTTCCCTTTGAAAATCCGAATTTGCACCCTCTCCTCCACAGTGAAAAATCTCGTAGTAACCTACGATGACATGGAAGCCTGGGGCTTAACCGGGAAGAATGCATCAAGGTAGGTTCGGAACTTCCGCTTCAAATAAAACTCGGCAGGAGTCTGCCCACTTGCAAGGGGAGTCGCTCGATAACGGAACAGAACCTTCCTGATTTTGTCTGACATAGGGTTCATCTTCAGCTGCTCGTAACTTATTTGTCAGGGTCTGCACATGACGTTCTGCGAGCCCGTTGGTTGCCGGATGACCCGGGGCTATAAGCTGTTGGAAACTACCATTTACATGACAAAAGTTGCGGAAAACCTCACTTTGAAACATACTGGTAAGTAATGCATGCATTACAGAGACGTCCCTATGACTGGATTGTATATAATTTTGGTGAGAGTTGAAATAGAAGAAAAAACAAATATATCCTTCCACCGACAGCAAATTCCTGTCATAAGTATGAAATGTGAAACTCCTGACATAATTTCCAAAACTTGACCAAAATGATAATTGAATTTAAAAAAATGATCACGAAAATCGGACGAGAATACTTGAAAGAAACATCACGATTTATAACTATTACCCCCTCCATTCACCCTTGACCATAATGAAATTTAAACTCTAGACATACCTTCCAAACTAGACCGAATTCCAAGTTGAACTAAAAAAGAATCATGAAAATCTGACGATATTAGTTAAAACATCATGATTTGTTTCTATTACCCCCTCCATTCACCCCCTCCCATGATGAAATTTAAAACTCCTGACACGCGTTCCAATACTTTATCGAATTCTTAATGGAACAAAATAAGAATCACGAAAATTGGTCGAGATTTTGAGCTTGGGCAGCGCCTGAAAGAATCGTAAATTATCCCCTCCTCCCCCCATCTCGACAGTAAATCCGAAATAGCACAACTACAAAATTTGTCGAAAACAATCCACGTTTTTCCGGCTTTACTCCCTCCATTTACCCTCTTCCATCTCGGGATTCAAAATATCTGAGGTTTGTTGCACAACTAGACTAAAATTGGAATCGAACAAAGAAAGAATCTCAAAAATCGGTTGAGAATTGTGTCCTGAGCAGCGCCGAAAAAATTTGTCATACACACACACACATGCATACACTCACACACACACACACACACACACCTTTTTTTTTTTTTTTTTTTTTTTTTTTTTTTTTTTTTTTTTTTTTTTTTTTTACAAAACTCCCCTCAAAGGCGGAGGGGGCACACCATTAAATTGAAAAATAAACAAATAAAATAAAATAAAAAGTGGGGAGGACGCCCAGGTTTACCCGACGCCGGCTCTAGGGATAAGGGAAGTTGCAGGACGAGGAGGAAGAATGGGATGAAAGGAAGTGCCCCTATAGAATGACCACCAGTTCAAGTAAGAACCCCTCAGGACGCGGGTGGTGATACCACGGAGTACTCCTGCAGAGATGCCCAACTCGAGTAACTCCGTGGCGCTTTTCCCGCACCACACCCCGCGCCATGACAAGGTCGCAGCCATGACCTTGATGTTATTAGGTGCCACTCCTTTTAGCTCAGATATCGCCTGTCGCAGATCATTTCTATCATATTTACTTTTCTTAGCCCGCCAGGTCTGCTCCATGTCCACGCTGCCACTGACAACCTGGACATCCAGGATAATGGCAGACCCATCGGGCTTGACAGCAACGATATCCGGCTTCTTGCCCCGGTCACTCGGCATGTGATATAGTCTCTCTCTCTCAACAGCCCAACCGCTGGATGACAGAGCGCCTGCTATCTGCTTGGCAACCGCATCATGACGGAGAATGCGGCCACCGTGAGTACGAGGACACTGCTGCACTACATGATACAGGTTCTCATTTTTACCCCGACAGGCACGGCAAAGGGTATCCACTGTCCCGCGACTACTCCTCGAACACCTCACCGAGGTGGCCAATGTGGCCACCCGGACGGCATGAAAATGGCGGTAGTCGCGGGCCCCAATGCCCTCTGAAGCCCATTCCACCCACTGGGAAGAAATGGGGGATTCAGAGCACTGTCGGAGTTCTTTACCATCTACTGACTCATGCAGCGCAGCAGCGAACTCAGCAGATGAGCTGGGTTTTGGAGCAGTTGGTGTTGCTCGATCGCACCACAACAACTGCTGCCGGACAAAGTCCAGGTCAGCAGCAGTGCGGGCGACCTCCCAGCTCGAGCCCCTAAGGGCAAGCAGGCGCTGGCGGCGTAAAGATGGGATGCTGGCAGAAAGAGAGACAATACCGAGCCCACCGGCCTTGACCGGTGCGTGGATGTAAGCACTTGGGACACCAGGTGGAAAACCTAGCCAAGAGCGCACAGCAGAGCGAACTTCGCGATCCAACTCTAGCAGCCTCCCCGCAGTAAGCCTGCCAAAGACTAACCCATAGGTTAGCTTTGGCAGTAAGTACGTGCGAAGGAGGCGCAGCTTCTGCTGTGGCTTCAATGGAGCCTTGGTGACACGAGCTAATGCTCCACCAAGGTCCACACGGCTTGCGGCTATAGTGGCCACACCCATGAAGTCGACCCCAAGGTACCGCCAGACCTCCAACACGGATCGGGCAGGGATGGAAGTTTGTCCTAAGACAAAACACTCCTCATCCACTACCTTCACCTTATGCTGGCGACCCGACGGGACCAAGGAGACCGACCCACACTTAGCTGGGTTGACCACCAAACCACACCTGGCTAGCTGCTCAGCAAATGCGTTGAGGGAGATCTGCAAGCCCTCGCGGGTTTCTGCGAGTAGGATGACATCATCAGCAAAAGCTAATGCACCTACTCGCACCCCAGGGGCGAGATCAAACCCTATTTCAGCTGGCAGCTTACCCACGACCAGGTTGAAGAGGAGTGGCGACAGAGGATCCCCCTGGCGTACCCCGCGCCCTATAACAACATCCCCTGACATCTCACCTTGTGCCTCGAGGACCGTCACGCCTTCGT